>CM044961.1:11157228-11890104 GCA_024516035.1 Bactericera cockerelli
AATAAACACTAAATGGGCTAATGCAGGGGTCTTCAACCTGTGTCCCGCGGGCCACTTGTGGCCCGCCGAGTCATTTTTGATGGCCCGCGAGCTCATTCATGCTATTTCCTATTTCTTCCAGCACTAGCTGGCCAAGATTTATTTTTTTTTTTATGCAAAAGTTACGAGCAGTGACAAATCCGATGGGATTCGAACCCGGGTTTCCCACCTACAAGACTAGTGCATTGACCAACACTCCCTCCGGATTGCTACAACAAAACTTCAACCCAATATTGTCAGATCGGGGATGCCATGCAATGCCAAGCATCCCATTGAAGACCTAGTTCGATCCCTCACAGAGTTGATTTTTTTCTAATCAGAAACTGATCAGAGACTGCTGTACAATTTTTTTTTTGTTTTAAATTTTCTAGTTTTTGTATAAAAAAAATTGAGTGAAACATTTTTTTTTTGCAAATAAAAATACCAACACTTGTTCCTGAAATTAAAAAAAAATTCTGAAATTTTTTCAACCCCCCCCCCCCCCTTTATTTTTGTGTCTGATAGTGGCCCGCGGACTTTTCCGGAAAAGAAATATGGCCCAGAGACTGAAAAAGGTTGAAGACCCCTGGGCTAATGGACCTAGCTTCGTTGAAGTTAAGTCCCAATGTCCTATTGTTAGTATTGTTATTAGGTACGTTATGCCTGTGACTTAACACAAAACTAATATTATCATTGCTATTTTTAATAAAAATTTACCACTGATAGAATTAGCTAGGTAAAGTTATTATGGTTGGGGACTTCTAATTCCTGTCTTCAGAGACGTTAGTGCAGTTAATAATAAAAAAGTTACCACTAATAGATTGAGTCTGAGTCAGACCAAGTTAATTTCCATTCTATTAATACCTGTGTGGTTTTCTTATTTGTTGACGCGGTGGTTAAATATAGTCGGGTTTGGGAATATCGGACTGACTTACCTAACGAATCTATGTATGCGTTTATCAGTAGGAAAGTTGGAGGTAACAGGTAACGTTTCGCTTGGCAGAACTCTGATTGCGTCATTTAATTGCTTAGTTTTTCTTGTCTTGGAGTTCTTACTGAGACGTCATATTAGTACCCAGAGGCCAAATTATTGAACTACCTTTAATTCATAGTATATTAGGCACACAAGTATTGTGTTAACTTATGCTGAAATAATTCGGCTCTCAGTCAGGTAGTGGAACAAAGAGGAAGAAAAAAAAAAAAAAAAACAATAAGTAGCATCAAAGCAGGGGATGAGTAAAAAAAAAGAAGAAAAAAAAGACAGGAGCTGCTCCCCCAAATGAAGCTAGATATAAACCTCATCTAGCAACAGTAAAGTTGCAATTATTTGCTACAGAGGTATAGCATCAAAATGTACAAGTAGTACCTATACCTACAAGAATCCTTAGCTCCATAGAGCACACAATATACATTGTAATTGTACATAACACTGTTTAAATATGCTCTGGAGATACCATACCCCATTGGACTAGCAGGAAACCAGATCTAGGCACCGCATAATGCAGAAGGCACGTGTTGGAGCCACATCTACCACCTGTCACTTCTGGTAATGTAGTCTGTCGGCTGCAGATGCTTGCTCCAGGTGCTTCTAGATGCTGCCAGCATGCATTGTCGATGTTCCCTACTTTGGAGTAGTTAGCATTTCAAGTGAAACGTTTTGACAGATATTCGATCATGGAATACGAGTATTTTATCTGTATCAATCATGTTATCATTTTTGAGTGTTTTTTCCAGCAAGGCGCAAAATTTTCTTTTTATGTAAAAATTTAACAAATACACTGAAATTTTCACCGTTTCAAGAGTGTATGGACAATATGGACATACATTTCCTTCAAAGTTTCAGCGTGATTCGTTGTATGTGATTTCGATTCACTTTGACACTCTTTCGTTAGCAAAAATTAAACTTTTAATGCCCCTTTCAAAATGAAGCGCTTGAAAGAAACACAACCAAAATTTTCTTGCCAGTGGGTGGTATCTTGGTTCATTTGGTCAACAAGGTGTTATTAGGGCCGCACCCAATTTCCACCTGAAACAATCCTTCGAAAAAATATTCACATTCCAGGCTTTTATTATGACAATCGGGCACACCCTTCAGGAATGGCTTACCTTTTGAATATTTGGCTCCTTCTATTTATAACCAACCTTTTCTTTGGACTGTTAAATTAAAAACAGAAATCCCTATTAATGTGCGTGCGAGCGTGCGGCAGACAATACAAAAATAATATTGTTATTGGAAGTAAAAATAAAGATTTAGCTTTCCGTTGTTCCAAACTAATTTAAGGTGTGTACAGGAGTTTTTATCACGGGGAATCCGGAAAAAATCGTGACTTCTGAAAAAATTGGAGGATTAGAGAGTACCTCATAGAAATAAAGAGAAAGAAACCAAAATGTAATAAAAGAACAACAAAGGAAGTAAGATCTTTGGTCTCTCTACAGTCTCTAGTCTCTACCTACTTGGTAATAATTATCAGCTATTATGAAGTTTACCTGTGTATTGTTAAAAAAATATCCTTGTTATCCGCAGGTAGGAAATTAATGGATAAACATATAAATGGAAATAAACACATGGATTTGCCAATCTGAATTACACCAAAGTAAAAATTATAATATATAAGAGGTAGTTTACTCTATCAAGCGCCTTTGGGTGAAATTAATAGACGTTTTTCTTCTACCTACCTGTGTGTCTAGATTTTACTTAAGTTTTAAATGGGGAAATATAACAATTTTACCTCTTGTTTTGGTCTGAATCTGGCCACTCAGGGTAGCATGGGGGCCTTTTAACTGAAGAGTGAAATTCGATAAGAAAATCTGTGCGAGGTTTCCAGTGCACAGAACTACTGGTATTTTACTATCGAGAAAAAAGTTCGCTTCACTTTTTCGTTTCCTCACATTAGCCTCCACATCATTTATACCTCCTTCTTGTCTGAAATTATGCACACCCTTGTATTCTGAGAGCTTTCAATTTATGAGAGAAAGTTTACCGACATAATTATCCTAAATATACAAATAATCAAAAAACTTTCTAGGTACACTCTGAACAATTTTTATTGCATCAAAATAAACATCATGATACCTAAATCATAAAACAAATTTAAAATTATTTCCTAAAATAAATTAATACACACAGGGTGGTAAAATTATGCACAAGTTGAGTGAGGAGAAATAATGCACGGCGAGAGGGGAAATGCGTCGTGTGTTTTCGGTTTTGTTTATTTTGAAAAAATTCAGTTTTCTGAAAGCATTCCTCACGTGCGGAGTTGTGGGACGTGAGCTCGATTGTTTCAAAACTTCAAACAATTTTACGATCATTTTAAAAAATATTTTCGTTTATTTTAAAATTACTTTTTGCTTTTTCTAGTTCAGTAAAATTAGTACCATCCATCAACCTTTTATAATTTATTTTAATTTAAGTTTGAAACAATCATCGACGGTTTTTTGTGGGTGAAATAAATCTCAGACCTACTAAACTTGAGGAAATCAAGTTTTCATCATTCTTGTTTTAATGAAAAACTTAACTATCCATTTTAACCGTCATTTTATTGAAAACACGTTAAATTAGACATTTTCATACTCTAATAAATCCACAGTTACACACTTACTTGATATACCTATTCACAGACAAAGCAAGCCATCCTCTTCAAGAAGTTTTTCACACTTGACTTTTGACCCAGACAACAAAGGTTTTTAAATTATTTATTTGATTATTGATAACATTCATCCAAGCGAGCAGCTAGGCCAGTGTTTTTCAGTGCTATATTCACAGAAATATTTTAATTAAAGGTGATTCCAAAAGTAGCCACTTTAATAGATATAAGTACTTGAAATACTGACTTACCTAAAGTTGTTGATAAGTGTAGTGATAAGAGTGTGTTGACCTTATAGATACTAATCAATATTCAAGGTGCCTGTGTAGTTTGTGATAGTGACTTTAATTGGAATAGCACCATGCCTTCATTTCCTGCGGATGAAAAAGTTCAAGAGATACTTGTTGACAAGATTATTGGTAAGTGAAGTTACCCAAACTGCTAAAATTATAAATTTCAGTAGCCCTAATTTAGATTTCTTGAAGCAGCATATTATTAAATTGATCCTAATTGATCTTCCTCTATTAATATTGATAACATCACACAAAAATTTGCACCCTGTAATCATATCAAACACTCACTCTGACTGCTTTGATTATTTTGTTTTTAATTTAATTAAAACAAAAACTGGATAATCAGTCTAATAAAATATTTATTTGCAGACACAAGATTCATCAGATTTTTTTATGTACCTATCTACCTGTCATTTTTCTCTTCATCTGAGACAGTCACTCACTCCTCTTACCCATTACTTCAATGGCTGAATTGATTGATCAATTAATGCTACCTAAGAAATACTTTGAATCAATTCAATACTATTCCAGGTCTGTCAATTAAATATTGATTGAAATATTTTACTTTCCTGCTATTTATTCCTCTGCTTATACTTAAAACTATATTATTTAATGCACACCTTTTAGGAATACCTCCCACATTAGCACTAAAGTGCAGGGTTTTACTTTGTTCCTTCTCCCTTGTCCAAAAACATTCTGTCAAAAATAGTGTTGATTTTACACATTTATATTAGTTCAGGTAGGTATCTTACAGAAGTTCCAGACCTCTGTGTATATTTGTAAACTCAATTTCTCTTTCTCATGCACGGTTGTACAATCACCAAAACATTAATTAATAATGAGCTAGGTATTTCATTAGGATCTTCATTAGCAACGCAAGTACTAGCTAATTTAAAAGAAATCAATAAATATAGCTCATGGGATGGGAAGGCATAACTTGTTAAGTACCTTGGTTGAAAGTTGAGATTGGACATCTAAGGTAGTCAAGCTTTACCTAGTTACCTACCAAATTAAGTAGCTACTAGACCTGAACATGTATATCATGTAGGTATTATATTACATTTAAATGGATGCTACTATACTGATGGCGAAATGAGACTGCTTGTGTTAAGACGTCAGTCTAAAATAGAGTAAGCACTTACAATCTACATACTAGTATAATATTTGGTACCTACACACATGAGTAAAAGAAGGTATAACATCATAGATGATAGGTTTAAACCATGGACTTCATACTCTTTAGTTTGTTCAGGATTTCATTAAGTCTCTCAAAGGCTTTCTTAAGAACATCAACCAACTTAAGAGGCGTATAAACGTACATACCTTATGTTCCTAAGTAGGTTTCATATTGAAATTTTGGTTCCGCCAACCTAACAGGAAGTAGGTAGTACAATTTTCTCTCAACTTAGTAACAGCATGCTACTAAGGACCGACCTGAGTAGCTTGATCGATAAAGCGACGGACTTGTAACCTGGAGGTCGGAGGTTCAAGTCCCGGTTTCAGCGTAGATTTGGTAAAGCGAGTTTGAGTAGTTGTGATATCACAAAAGTGTAACACAAATATGATAAATAAATTTAAACTAAGCATGCTACTAAGGAAGGCACCTATCATTTTACACAAGCTATTATATTTTTGTGACGTCACGCAAATTTCAATGAATGACTAAGGCAGCGAATGAATGGATTAGATATGAATGGAGAAAGATATCGAGGATACTGCAAGGAATTCCATATGGGCCATTGTGCAGGACTGAACAGAGAAAGAGAGATGTGAGTCGCTCTGAGACAGAGAGAGGAGGCTGTAGTGTGTTGGACCTGAATATTGGTGTGACTCATTCAAACCTCAGTGGTATACTAGACACTGAAGTGAGAGACTCCTTTTTATAATTTCAGTGGTGTAACTGAAGTTACTGAAGGAGACCATGCCACTGACCACGCTCCTATTATTATTGTAACGTCGCGGATTGGCGTCTTAGCCAACTCCCGGTGTTGATACCCCGCTGAGATTCCAACAATTATTTCAAGCTCACCAAAAAATATCAGTCTGAGATTGACTACCTGTCTTGACTACAAAAAACAGCTTTATGATTTTTTTTTCTCAAAGGTCCCTCTAAATTTTGTTAATTTGGCAATTTGGCAAGTTTTTCGTGCTTTAATTTTCATTTTTGAAATTTTAACCCATGAGAAGTTGCCAGCGATTTTATTAGCAAGTCTTGTTTGGTCAATTCCCTGTTTAATGTACCACCTACCTCAGCCAGACAGACCATGTCTATGCGTAGTGCATACGTAACACTAAACTTTTATTTTATATGTATATATCTGTGACTTGTAGGTAAAAAGTTTTAAATACCTATATTATGTACCCATCATCTATTTTTCGGATTATATTCTATAGGTATTGAAAGACTGCTGATAGAGATAGTACGGACGTAATATTACTAGGTATCTGGCTTTAGGACGAACTCTGTCAGAACAATGTAGATTCTATAACATATAATGTATGCAGTTTACGCCAATCATCACTTACGCCAGTTCCCAGAGGAAACTTTAACCTATTGTACACATAGGTACATTATTATGTATATCAGGCACAGACCACTGCGAGGAGCTATCATGCTAAGATAAAACATTGGCCTGAGCTTGGCCAGACGGATTTTGGTACGTAGGAGTTAGAAATGTGGTGTTCATCTGGTTGCCGGGGCAACCAATGCAGCTCAGCCAGATACTGCATACCAGACTGCAGTTTGCACGGAGGTGTGTGACGAGCAAAATCTTATAATATTACTTGCACTAGCTATTGTTTGTTGTCTGTGAAGATTCATACAAACTAACGTTTTTATAATTTTCGAATAGGTAGTTTATAGTTTACCATAATTTTCGGCACTTTTTTTGTCGAACAAAATATGTGCACTGGTGGTCAAGTGGTTAACGCGCTAGTCTGGTAATCCAGGTAGCGTAGGGATCCGTTGGTTCGAATCCCACCCAGTGCACGAATTTTTCCTCATTAATTTGAGTTTGTGACCACATAATAGTAAGACTCTGAGGGTTAGGTGGTAGAAAATGCTTTGAGCATTAACCTCGCCTGGTGGTTACCTTCTACTAAAGAGTATTATTATTATTATTTTAACTCTCGTGAAATTTTATACGGAGACATTTTAAAATTAATATTCATAACAGAAGAAAGGTACAAAGAAATACTATCGACACAGAGATTGCTTATCTTTGTATTTTCTCAGTGTAAATTTTTTATGAGGTTTGAAAACTAAGGTTGTTTTTTTAACCATCGAATAATTGGTACATGTATTCTGTCTTAAAATACTTTACTTTCATGAGAGAAACCACCAGTCCATGGTGGTTCCTATGGTGGTGGGAGGATTAGGATTGAGGGGGAACTAACCCCCTTAGACGCCCAGAAACTGATGGATAAGCTCCTTCCATGCCCTTTGTGTAGTGTAATGTGTAACTCATTGTAAAAAAAGTTATGATTTGTATTCTGATCACCGTGATGTTTCAATTATCTTACTGTAAACTCGCCTTACTAATTTTTTGCCGTACTTGGTACTCAAACCAACGACCTCTAGGTTACGAGTCCGCCATGTTGTCAATCGAGTTACTGAGTAGAGGTACTGAGTTTGGTAAATTAGTATTAAATAGCAAAGTGAGAAGTTGTATG
This sequence comes from Bactericera cockerelli, assembly GCA_024516035.1. Taxonomy (NCBI): domain Eukaryota; kingdom Metazoa; phylum Arthropoda; class Insecta; order Hemiptera; family Triozidae; genus Bactericera; species Bactericera cockerelli. The sequence continues at coordinate 11,164,796 of CM044961.1, forward strand.
AGATACATGAATATTAGACCAGGTATGTCAGACAGCTGTTTCGAGCTTATTTCTTTCAAATCAGCAGGATTTAATAATAATACCTATTGCCTTATTTATACTACCCAATTAGGTCTATTAATGTCCCATTATTCCATTAGTAAGTCCAAGACATATTATTATGTGGTAAAAATCCCGAATTTGAGGATAACTTGTCATGTCCCGGCTGGGTTTTGAACCCACGAACTCTGGAATCTTAAAATTCACAGAGTGCCGCTTTTACCACTGAGCTACCGGGACAAGTATTACTTCTGGATATCCATGCCATCAAAATGAATGAATGAAATTACATACATGATGAAGATAGAACACTACTTCCCCTATGCTTGGAAGTAATATTCGTTCGAAAATGGAAGACATGAGAGTTGAAACTTTTCCATGTCCCCATTTTTTCATCCCCTCTCCCTGAGTTTTTCGCCGGGGTAGGAGATTACTGGCGCCCCATGAAAAGAGAGACACGCCATACTCAAGGAAAGCTACATATTCCATGTACATAGATATAATTATGTTAACTCGAGGAAAGCTACACAGCGCTCTATTCCTAGATAACTGATCGATAAGAAAGAAATATCAGCGTCTGAGACACGGACTATTTTATAGCGCTTGCGGCTTTCATATAGATGCAGGCTATTTTTTTCACACAATACGATTTACTTACATAACAATGGCTTAGTATAGGTTTTCCTGGAATTTTAATTTAAATTCTTCCTTTAATTTTATGTACCTACCTATCTACATCAATTTTAGGATTCTTAACCAAATTAGGTGGATTCTGTAGACAAGGTGATTTTCCCGAATCTATTTGCAGACTTCTAAAATAGCATCGCTATGTTATGTAGTTATCATATTTGTGTTAATCACTTTCGTGATATCACAATCACTCAAATTCGCTTTACTAAATCTATGCTGAAACCGTGACTTGAATCGCCGACCTCCAGGTTACAAGTCCGCCGCCTTATCGATCAAGCTACTGAGGTCGGTGTTATGTAAGTAGTGTAACACCTTCACTATAACTCAGGTTTTTCTCTAGAGGAGATTTTTTATTGGCTTTAGATTTTCTTCTTCCTAACAATACTCTACACGATGAGGCATTGCCGTACATAGTTTAGGGCCTGCATTCGGCGGCGCCACCGCTATGACTGTGAGAGTAAAAGGACTCTTTAGTCTCATTCTTGCAGGATAAACGGAGTATCACTCTGGTGTAAGGGTCCTTGTCCATTACGATTTCCGAGAACTTGTCCTGTCCCGGTAGCTCAGTGGTAAAGGCGGCACTCTGTGAATCCAGAGGTTCCAGAGGTCGTAAGTTCGAAACCCAGCCGGGACAAGAAAAATTTTCCTCTCACTTGGGATTTTTACCACATAATAATTTTTCTTGGGCTTACTGCTGGAATAATGGGACTTCATAGTTATAATAGGCAGTATAAATAAGGCGATATTATTATTTTTATTATATAATTAAAAAGTATCGAAAATAAAAACAAAAAAGAAACCTCTTTTTTTTAACCAGGTCGGGTTAACAGTTTAATGAGTTTGAACTTTCCAATAGAGTCGGATGTATTAGCCGTGCTGCGGACGATACCAGTGATAAAGCTGCGTGGGAGGCCGGCTGATTTGGTTTTGATGTTTCATTTCGGATGTGGGCCGATGTGTTGTGGTTCACTGGTTCGTGTCCTATTCTTCGTCCAATTTGTCTCCCATAGGACCTATTATAGCGGTTATTGTAGGTAGGTACATTTTTACGACATATTTTTAAGTTCAAAGTGACAGTGGTGAGACTGAGTCATCGACCAAGTCTGTTCTGTAGTAGGTTTTGAGTCCTGTCATAGATCATCATAGATCATCATGCATAGAGTCGAACCTTTGACAGAATCATCAGAAGACACAGATCAAGTATTATACACTTCGTTCAAATACCCGACAGATTTGACAATATTAATCTCAACTACCATATTAATCAAGTGAATAAAAGTATATACTTCCACCTCCGAAAATTTTCTAACGTCATTGTATACAAAACAAAAGAAATAGTGAACAACTGGGACTACAATCAACAAGTTCATCTCAACAACAATGGCATTAGCAAAATCTGCAGAACAGTCAGCAAGAACATCAGACTCCAAAACAAACAAATAAATCTTACACCTATACAACCAGAGCAGACGTCATCGTCATCTTCCCAACTGTATCAAAAGCACGAGAACCCCAGTAAAGAAAAAATAACTGACACTAAAAAACAGAATTATCATCAAAAAGTATATGAACGCAATCCTAACCGAGAACCTCAAACTAACTATCTCAAGAAATTCTCATGGCATCAACAAAGCTACGGTCGACAGTCACACCCAGTAACTTCGAAGCAGCCAAGGAATCATCACGGCCCACAATATGTAAGCAACTACGACACTGACTTCCCTCCTTATCGACAACATAACACCCAAGGGAACTTGAATCAGCAGAACCAGCATAACAGACGGCAACATACTAGGAACAATTTTTGTTAAGTAAGGACGAGTCTGAAATCACAGACATATTATTTATTGACACTGTAAATATTTTACCTACTGACACACTATCTATTGACATTGTAAATCATGTTTTACCTACTGACACTGTATATAACTATAACTATTTATTTCACACTGACACTCATTTTATTGACAATTCTCATTCATATTTCGATAATAATCCACATGAAGTTTATGACACCTATTACACCACACATAATATCTATCCTGATGAGACAACTCATTATGAAATTCCAGTCATCAAAGATAGAGTCTACCATTCTTCTGACGTAGCCGGTAATTATTACAATTCCGGTGTAAATCGTAATAACATGATTTGTCTTACTAATAAGAACTCTCCCTATATCAAAAGCCTCAAAATATATTATCAAAACACCAGAGGACTTAGAACAAAACTAAAAGACTTAAGATGCAACATAATTTTACTTGATTTTGACATTTTTGTTCTCACTGAAACATGGCTTTGTGATTCAATAAGCAACAAAGAACTAGGTTTTGACAACTATAAAATTTATCGATGTGATCGCTCACAATATACATCCCAGCACAGTATGGGAGGTGGAGTCCTCATCGCGATACGTAAGACACTTTTACCAAATCAAATAAAAATATCAACAATAGACATTGAGACAATATACGCTTACTTCAAAATTAAAGATCAAACTTTCATAATTAACGCCGTGTACCTCCCTCCATTAACATCTCCAGAAAAGTTCATATCTTACACCAACTCACTAGATGACATAATATCTAAATGGACAAACCCACAACTCATCATCTGTGGCGATTTTAATCTCCCATCAATGCATTGGCAAAAACACCCTGAAAAGAATAAATTCACCATCACATCAAGCAACAAAATTACTCAAATAAACATTCTTAGTTCTTGTATGTCCTACATGGACCTGAAACAACATAACCTCATTCCAAATGCTAATAATAATATCATTGATCTGATTTTCACAAATTTTAACAGTAACAAAATTACTGTGACAGAATCTCATGACAGTCTTGTAAATATTGACACTCATCACCCACCCCTATTTATTGACCTTACCGTTACCCTTGTTAACACCAAATATCGATCACAGTCAAAAGCCACACCATCACATGTCTTTCATTACAAGAGTGGTAATTTTTCTTCTCTCAATAAATCTATTAAAGAACTTAAATGGGACATTTTACTAGACAAATCTGACATAAACCTAGCTCTTGACATTTTTTACGAAAACATAAACAGACTAAAATCATGCCACATACCTCAGAAACAAATTACAGACTTCAAATTTCCAATTTGGACAACCGCAGAGCTAAAAGATCTTATTATTAAGAAAAAGTGTGCTCACAAACATATGAAAAAGAACCCTCTTGACAATACTCTTAGATCTCTATTTACCTCCTTAAGACGTACTTGTAAAATAAAAGCCAGTAATGACTATAGAGCTTATATTCACAAAATCGAGACAAAATTAACTTCTGACCCATCAAAATTCTGGCCTTATCTTAAAAACATGAAAAATGACACCGATCTTCCATCGACCTTCAATCTAGACAGCACTATTTCTACTGATAGCAATCACATCGCTAATATGTTCGCTGAGAACTTCTCCTCAGTTTACTCCCAAGCTCAACTTCCACCCCCACTGTTCACTTTTGACAATTGTCTGACATCTGTCTTATCTGAAATTAAAATTTCACGATTAGATATTTTAGATGAAATAAAAAATCTCAAGTTTGATTCTTCAAGTGGACCAGATAATACCCCGCCCATCGTCATAAAGAAATGTGCCTATACTATCGTGACACCTCTCCTTATTTTATATAACTGGACGCTTGCTACAGGTATATACCCAGACAAATGGAAAACCTCTTACGTAATACCAATTTTTAAGAACGGTGACAGAAATGACATAAAGAACTATCGTCCCATTTGTAAGTTATCATGCATCTCCAAATTACTAGAAGCTATTATCTATAGAAAACTAGCACCTATTTTGTCTCCTTTGATCATAAACAATCAACATGGCTTCATGACAAAACGCTCAACTGCTACAAATTTAATATCATTTTCTCAATTTGTTGACAAAACTCTTAACAGTGGAGGACAATTTGACTGCTGTGTAACAGACTACTCTAAAGCTTTTGACGTAGTAAATATTAATTATTTATGTGCAAAACTCGAAGCCTATGGACTAACAGGACCTTTATTGACATGGTTTTATAATTATTTATCTTCACGCACTCAAATAGTAGTCTATAAACAGAACCGCAACCAAACATTCTTCTCTGATCCTTACTCGGTAATGTCAGGCTGCCCTCAAGGCGGACACCTCTCTGGTTTACTTTTCGACATTTTCATCAATGACATACACACCCGTATTGACATTCCATTTTGGTTATATGCAGATGATAAGAGAATAGGTATTCCCATAAGATCCACCACTGATGTAGTAAAATTACAAACATCTATGAATAACATATATCAATGGTGCAAAGAAAACCAAATGACACTTAATATAAAAAAATGCAAAATAATGACTTTTCATAGGACAAAAAAACCAATAATACACAACTACTATTTTAATGATGAACTTGTTCCAAGAGCGTATTCAATGAAAGATTTAGGAGTGACACTAGAACCAGACCTAAGATTTAGTACACACATTGACAACATAACTAAAAAGGGCTTTAAAATGCTAGGTTTTCTAAATCGTAACTCCAAAGACTTCAAAAATCCAACGACATATAAGAACCTCTACTATGGAATTGTCAGACCTAACTTAGAATATGTATCTCAATTATGGTCCCCATATTATGACATTCATATAAAACAAATAGAAACAGTACAACATAAATTTTTGAGACAACTAGCATACAGACAATATAAGACCATTGAAAACCATAACTACACCAACATCTTAAATGACAATGATATTTTGACCCTTCAACATCGTCGAGACGTACAAGACATCATCTTCCTGGCCAAACTGCTTAAAAACATGATTGATGCGCCTGAGATTCTGGAAAAGATCGACATCCGGGTGAGAGGCAGAAACACCAGGAACTCTGACATATTGGACGAAAATTTCTGCAGGACAAATATAGCAATGAACTCAGTAATCACGAGGATGAAAAGATTGACAAATCACGCTATTCAGCAAGATCCTTCCATTGACATATTTCATGATTCTATCTGTGTACTAAAATCAAAACTGATAGCCCTCAAATCTATCCAAAGGTAGAACTTTGTATCAATCATTACCTAAAAATCGACAGTACTAGTAATTTATTGCTTGAGTACTTACTATTTATTATTATAAATCATGACAGTCATATTTTATTTTATCTATTGATCATTTTATTATTTTACTCAATGGCGGTTATATTTTTAATATATCAATTGACCATTTTATAATTTTTAATGACAGTCACACTTTTATTTTATTTATTGACTATTTTATTATGTTATTCAATGACAGTCACACTTTTATTTTATCTATTGACTTTTTTATTATCTTATTCAATGACAGTCACACTTTTATTTTATTTATTGACTATTTTATTATCTTATTCAATGACTGTCATAGCTTTTTATATATTTACAATTTGATTATTTTATTCAGTGACAATTTTCATGATATAAAATCTGACATCTATTTGACATTGATCAACATTTTCATTTATTTTAAACAATTAATAATTTAAACTAATATGTACCAACTTTTCATGTCATTTTATTTAACTTCTTCATCTGTATTTTCCTTTGAATTTCTTTTTATATTAATATTAGTATTAAGACTAGGGTCACATTGTAAAACTGGGTATCTCCCGTTAACTTATTAAATAAATAAATAAATAAATAAATAAATAAATAAACCTGTTTATATTAGAACCTAAGAGACAGAGTAAAAAGACTAGTGTAAAGAGGTTTCTAATATAGCCAGTTCTCTATTACACACAGGGACCTGAGCTTTTCTCTATTATAAAGAGTTTTCTATTATATCCGAGTCCATTATATCCACAGGTTCTATTATATCCGAGTCCATTATATCCAGGTTCTATTATATCCGAGTCCATTATATCCAGGTTCTATTATATCCGAGTCCTATATATCCAGGTTCGACTGACGATCCGAGTTTCAAAACTGGTTTAAAGTTAAGATAATACAGACCCTCCCTCAAATCGGAGTTTCAGCCAATCAAATAAGTATAGCCCAACTTGAGGGTCAGTTTGGCTTATCTTTGATTTGGCTTATCTTTAATTTAATTCGGTATTTAATTTAATGTTTTATAATTCGGTCTTATTACGTATATTTTACTTTATTCTGGCTGGGGGACTATAAACCGGGAGGAGACCAGCCGTCTGGCTGGGAGACTATAAAGAGGGAGTAGACCAGCATTGGCTTGGTTCTGGGGGCCCTTGTCAATGATTAGCCTCCTTGTAAAGACAGTGGTAGAAGTCCTGAATCATTCCTCCACTGTCTGGCTACCATCCTTCACGATGACGCCACCAAATGATGATGATATTAAATTTTAATCCCTCGTATTATTCATTGATAATTATTATTTATTACTTAGATGAGTCGATATTTTACTGTAGATTATTTCCTTTTTTAAGTTTCTCATCGAACTTCGAGTTCGAGTCTCATTTTACCCATAGAACTGTTGTTGCTCCAAGGAATCTACACAGATGTCCTACTTGGACAGTTACTTCTGAGAGTTATAACAAGGTATAACTAATATTTTTCAGCTGGGTTAGAAACAGTCATTTCTGAACAAGCGTCTTCCTGTTTCGCGTCCCGGCTATAGATCCATCAAGGTTTAAAAAGGATGCATGCACTTAATGTCCTGGCAGGAAACGCTAGACCATTATGAATTATAGATGTCTTGAGTCCCCGATGTGAAGATGGCTCAGGGACCTACCTCGCTCGTAGCTTGGGGGTCGGTCGTTGGAGTCCCTAATGGCGATTTTTTGGAAAAAACTAAATTTAGTTCAAAAATTTTTTACTCGAATTTTTTGTTGTTCCAAGTTTTGACATTTTGAAAATAATCATTACTAAAATGCATGAACATCACAGTTTAGTTCATCTCAAAATTCTAAGACGTTCTCGAGATATTTGAGTGGATCAAAATTCCGGGACACTCTGTATATAGGCTCATGGGTATATCCTAGCCTTCCAGGCTGTCCTATACCATCAGTAATTTGTTAATTACCGTCAAAGTATACGGTAGTAAGTTACCTACTAATTTCAGCATCTAGGTTCATGGGAGTCATGGGCATATGCTAGCCGTTCTTTACTAGCTGTTGGCATCCGCGGTGAGGAATGTTGGACTAATTGGCACGCTAATCACTAACTTTTATCATCATTGGCAATATCATCAACATCATCATCATCATCATTGTGTCTATTTTATGCAGGTACTTTGGTACATCGTGTGAAACAATGTAAGGTTCTACTTTTACGCACTAATTAATATTAGGACGAGAGAAACGCCACAAGTAGGTAGGTACCAAGTATAGCTTGTGAGATAGTGCAACAACTGCAATGACATTGTTTTATTGAATAAATATTTTTATAGATGGTGTGAGTGTTTGATTTGTTAATAAAATATCTACGATGTAGAGACAAATAGAAATTTAATTATCTCAGAAATTTCGATGTAATTTTCTTTTACAATTTCGGCGAACGCCTTGCTGCAAAAACTGGAGATCCCAGATCAAGTTTCTTCTTAATGCAGAGGATCAATTGGTTTAGCAAACGAAAGAGGAAACGCAGCTTCATTTTTGGGAGCAATTCCAAAAACTGGAGTTTTCGATAAAATGGTTTATGTTTCATAAATTGTAAACTGAAAATTATTTCAATGTAATATTTCCGAGAAATTTCTAATATTCGGAATCTGAACTATTTTCCTCTTAGCTAAGTAAAAAATATATGTTGAAAACTTCTTCCTATGAGAAGTCTAAGACAATGGTATGATGTCAAAATTACACAAACGGGACTTAGAATTTTTTTACCGTACATACTATGGACTCGAATCAGATACCTCGTGGTTGTGAGTCCACCGAATCCATCAAGCTACCGAGGTACGAGAGGTCGGTAATGTTATGAATATAAGAACTATTGTTATGATGAGTTAGAGAAGGACGGACGCTTGAAAGAGGATGTCAGTGAAGATAGTTTTCTCAGGATCTTCTAGTATAGGAGGAAGTGGAGAAATACTTTGGTGAGAGGAAACAGACCATTAGAGAGAACTTTGCTAGGATATCATCAGACGTAACGTCATCTTCATCAAATTTCTCAACATTCTATAACATTAATATATATTAATGGTTGATTGGAAGAGATTGCCATAGGTGAAAGAGATTGCCATTTAGTTAGGACATAATTATGTATATAATCTATATTTATCCATTTTTTTTTTCTTTTTATTGTTTATATTGTTTCCATTATTTAATTTTTATATAATAATTATTTGCACTTTTTCCTAAGAAGTCTCTCTTTCTATCTCCTTTTTTGTCTTTACCTCTTGCCCATATTTATTTACCTACTACTAAAGTAATCATATTTGTGTTAATCACTATCGTATATCAAACTACTCAAACTCGCTTTACTAAAAATCTACGGTGAAACCGGACTTGAACCACCGACCTCCAGGTTACAAGTCCGCTGCCTTATCGATCAAGCCTACTGAGGTCGGTATATTTATTTACCCTCTCTCTATCGTTCAGCTCTGTCTTCTTTAACTTTCTCTCCTCTCTCATTCTCTTTCTCTCGCTTCTTCTCTCTTTCTCTCTCTCCTCTTTTCTTCTTTTTTCTCTGCTCCCTCTCTCTTCTCCTCCTTTCCTCTCTCTCTCTCTCTCCTCTCTCTCTCCTCTCCTCTCTCTTCTCTCTTTCCTCTCTCTCCCCTCTCTCTCTCTCTCTCTCTCTCTCTCTCTCTCTCTCTCTCTCTCTCTCTCTCTCTCTCTCCATCTCCCTCTACATCTTACTTCCTCCTTCATAACTTCCTAGCTGTCTTTGTTTCGTAACAACAATCAGTAATTATGTTATCAAGAGAGAGAGAGAGAGAGATGGGCGGGGCTGTGGACCACACACACGGGGGTACCTGCCAGAGGAACCCGCAGCCTGCTCTGCAAGCCAAGGCCCGGACCAAACATCAGAGACTCTCATGCATAGAGATAAAAAGTAACCAAGTAAAGAAGACATAATACTGTCCAACGTGGATATAAGAGAACGATTTCCAGAAAGAAGACATAATACTGTCGAAATTGGATATAAGAGAACCATTTCCAGGTCAAATTTACCTCTCTATAAGGAAAAAAAGAAGATTTATAAGAGAAACCCGGATATAAGAGAACGATTTCCTGGTTAAATTTACCACTCTAAGGAAAAATAAAAGATTTATAAGAGAAACCTGAACATAAGAGAAATATTTCCAGGTCAAATTTACCTCTCTAGGGAAAAATAAACGATTTATGAGAGAAACCTGGATCTAAGAGAACTCCAGGTCAAATTTACCTCTCTAGGGAAAAATAAACGATTTATGAGAGAAACCTGGATATAGGAGAACCATTTTCAGGTCAAATTTACCTTTCTAGGGAGAAATAAACGATTTATGAGAGAAACCTGGATATAAGAGAAAGATTTCTGGTTCCTTGAGCTCTCTTATATCCAGGTTTCTCTCATTAATTGTTTATTTTCCCTTAAATAGTTAAATTTGAACTGGAATTCTTTCTCTTATATCCAGGTTTGACTGTACAAGTGTACACATATGTATCATACTCTTCGTAGAGATAAAAAATAATAAGACTTGCAAAATCCCGTATTGAGTGACCTCGTAATCATATGAAGACATTAGCAAAAAAAAAAAAAAAAAAAAAACAAAACAAAGATCAAAAACACTACAAACAAACAAAACCAAACTAAAAAAAGAACGAACAAAAAAAAATATGTGACATCACAATCACCCAAACTCGCTTTACTAATTTTTTCTCTGAACAACGGACTCGAACCTCCGACCCCCGACTACGGATCTGCCGCCTTATCGATCAAGCTTACTGAGGTTGGTCCCTATAAAAACTAATGAGTGCTGAATTGCTGATTGTAAGGAATAGATTGTTTGGTTCATAGTTCAGCGATGGGCTAGCTTAGAAATTTACGAAAATAATAATAATATGATGTCTTTTTTCTTTTTAATGAACATTTATTTAAAGAGAGGTCTATAACAATATGAAGTCCTTGCCCTGTCTTTTTCTTCTTTATAAATAAGTTGGTATACGACTTACATAGTCGACTTAAAAGGTTCCAGATTCCGAATTTAACCGTTTCCTTGCTCTTGAGGTCATAACTCGACTGCGCAAAGCGGACTTACCCATTAGTTATTATTTTTTATTTTATTTTTACCATTTTTCTCAATAAGAAAACCATGTCTCAATGAAATCCTTTTCGAAAAGGATTGGTTGATCCGGGCCTCAGAGGACTTGGTAGGATTCCTCAACGATTAGCATATAGGCTATTATACGCCCGGCTGTATACCTGTGTATATGCTTTCTATGTACGGTATATAGCGGTGATTCCTAATTATTATTGTTTTTTTCGTTTCTTAAGCTGTGCGCGGTATGCAGGAACGTAACTTGGGTGATATACAGGGTGGTTCAGTAGCGTGTCTTCAAGACAGAAAGGCATTTTTTAGTGGTTTTATTCCTGAGTAAAAACTGGCGTGTTAAAAGAGAAACCTCCATTAGAACGGTTCTTGTCGCTATCTCTATATTATATAAAAAACTCAAATTTTGTGCATGTCTACTGGCTGACTAAGTCCTCTTAGGGGTTGTCTGTTTACAATACCACAGCCAAACGGTAACAGTATTGAAATTTTCATGAGAGTTGACCCCCCTCCCTTAAACCACCGTCAAACTACTAGTAAATTGTCAAAATTAAAATATCTATTACCATTTTAAGATATCGGGATTTTCTGGTCCAATAATGCCGTACGAAGCCGGTGAAACAGCTGTAAGATCTACATGGGCTCAATTAAAAGCGTAGATGGAGCGTTGAATGCATCGTTTCTCGTAGGATCACCTAAGTTAAGCAACGTCCAGCAGATGAAGACTTCGTGATGCTGGCAATCCGGCCCAACCTAGGCTTGGTGAGGTTAATGTGGGAGCAGGTTTATGAGTTTCCTGCGAATGGAGTTTAACACCCCCGTCATGATATAAACCCATGTAAAAAAAGATTACGTATCTATCTTCTTATAACACAATAACGTTAAGGTAAAATTGTTAAATAAATTTGGATTCACAAGTTCTAGTCTCTAATTTTCCCGATTTGATACTATGGCAAGTAGCTTGATCGATAAGGCGGCGTACTTGTAACCTGGAGGTCGGTGGTTCAAGTCCCGGTTTCAGCGTGGACTTAGTAAAGCGAGTTTGAGTATAGATGAGATATCTCGTATTTCATTGACACAAATATGATAACTTTTTAAACAATAGGCAAGATTTGGCGCATTTAACCCGAGATCATACGTCGTTTTGTAACGTATCCAGTACACGGTAACGTAACGATTGTGAGAGAAATCTCTCACAACTGTACTGACTGCGGGTTAATCAAATAGAATTTGGGACTTTCCGGCATTGCCTGTCAGTGCCAGAAACGCGCTATCTCTTGATGGTTTTAGGGCAGACGCCCTGCTGTGTCTGGAGCAGCACCACTAAATTTGTTCTTGTCTTTTTTATTATTCTTATTCTTTCTTTCCTTTTCTCTATTGTGGTTGAGTGGAAGAACTCATATGTGAGAACCCTGCCACTTAAAAGAAAGCCAAAAAAAAAAAAAAAAAAAAAAAAAATAAGCCGGTATGAGGTACCTATGTATACAGAAACTAATAATTTCATTCGTATACCCCAAAAAAAGTAGCTCATCATTCTCCACCCTGTACACAGAATGTTCTGTGCGCTCAAATAATAAAGACATCAGTCACTAACTCGAGCTGCGGAGATTGATGGGTTCATGCCCCCGGGATGTATTGTTTTTTTTTTTCTTTCTCTCAAATATGTTATTTAGTTTTTTTTTATTATATTATTAATTTTAAATACTTGACCAACGTGATGTGAGTACCGGTCTCGGGGAAGCTGAGATTATATGCTTTGAAAAGTTTACAAGACCAAGTGGGTGGTCACTTGAATTGGGAAATCACAATGGAATTAACTTGAATCACGTACAAGGATAAACAATAATAAGTAGTTGTTCTGTGAACTGTAGACCTACAAAAAATAAATCTGATCCTCTTATTTCATTGAACTCATCAGATGATCCCAAAAAATTTCCAGCAAGTATTAGAAGAACAATGAGAAACAATAATACGTAAGTAACTAGTTGTTCTGAGAACTGTAGCGCTCAAAATTATAATAATAATATAAAAGAAAATAAGAAAAAAAATCGGAGCAAAGAAATATTTCTTTTTTTTTTTTTACAAAAACGAACACAATATACTTCCGATTTCTAATACTAGAAATTTATCGGAAGTAAAATAATCTATTCTACCCCCAGCTATTCTTTCCTCAGCAATTCTATTCTCAGCTATTCTATCCCCAGCTATTCTATCCTCAGCTATTCTATTCTCAGCTATTCTATCTTCAGCTATTCTATCCTCAGCTATTCTATCTTCAGCTATTCTATCCTCACACGGTGAAAAACCAACTGCGAAATTTAACATAGTATTGTGATTAATTAAACATACGGGGGACCCTTGCAAAGTTAGCATACGCGATATTTTCGACTTTAGCATAAAGTGGTTAGCATAATTTATGCTAACGAAATTTGTCAAAAGTCGTGACGTCATAGTTGTGACGTCATTACTTTTATGCCAACGGATGTATAAAGTTATGCTATTGTTCAATTCAATTCAATTCATTGATAGCATAATAACATGTTTAACTTGCATAGTCTATGCTCTGAATTTCATTTGTTTAACATAACATTATACGTATCTTAGCATAAAGTAATTCGCCTATCATAAAGATTATGCATACTTGCTGTGTCATTTTCATACCAGTATACGAAGTAAGCATAGTGTTATGCTAACTGTTATGCGAAGTAGGCATACTGTTAAAAACCGCATGCTAACGTTGGCATAGTGTTATGCTAACTGTTATGCGAAGTAGGCATACTGTTAAAAACCGCATGCTAACGTTGGCATAGTGTTATGCTAACTATTATGCAAAGTAGGCATAACAATATGCGAACGTTGGTATGGTCACTATGCGACCCTTGGCATAGTGACTATGCTAACGTTGGCATAGTCACTATGCCAACGTTCGCATATTCAATATGCGAACGTTCTCATAGCAGTATGCAAAAGTATGCATACAGCTATACGTATGATACGTATAGCTGTATGCATACTTTTGCATACAGCTATACATATACCTATGTATTTGAATGTACAGAAATTTGCAGGATAGCCTCCGACTAAGTGCATAAATATTTTGCACTCGGACGGAAGTCATCTACATGCATATTCCTAGTCATACAAAGTCATAGGATATATGTATTGCCCTATGTGTGGAAAATGAAGAAGAATTCAATTCAAGTAAATATAATGTACAACACATTACACTCTTTATTTACAGAAATTACACATCAACAATTTTTAAGTTTACAGAAATTACACATTAACAATTTTTAAATTTACAGAAATTACACATCAACAACTTTTTATTTGCAGATATTACACTATATATACATTTAAGAAAAAATACAACTTATATGTTACATTATCGGGGAGCGGTAAAATGGGAATTGTCAAATGGTAATTACCATTTCTAGCACGTACAGGACATGAGTCCTGCTTACAATAATTATGAAAAAATAGTTTGGAACAATTTTTGACAGTCCTCGCAAATGAGCATAGTAAACAAATATATGTATGATTTTATTTGTGGTGAAGCACAAAGCCTCTTCACAACTTTTGTGTGTAGCGCAGCATTACTAAGAGCCTCCTTTACTTTTCGAATTATTCTATTACATTCATTTCTTTTTACTCTGGTACTTACTCATACAAGTAACTACTCATTTTTCCTCACGAAGTATGAGTGGACCCCGAACATCCAAGAACAGAGCAGAAAAATTCCTGCCCCGCTGGGAATCGAACCCAGGTCACCATGCGTGCAATGCCTAGCGCGCTAACTCACTCTGCCACGGTGACTATTAGTAAACAAATATATAATAGTAAGCAAATTGAAATAGAATAAAACAACAAAAAATACGATAAAGGAGCTCAAAATTTGTACGTACAAGTAAACTAAACTAAAAAAAGTATATAAAAAAATTCTCTGTATAGGGGGCTGACACATGTAGGGGAAGGTGGGGCAAAATGGAAAAGACAAAAAGAAAATGTTTTCAAATATTGGAGGAAGAGAGCAGAAAATAGGGCAAGTTTAACAGCTCAAAAAGAGGATTGTAAAACCGAGACTTTGATGGTCGGAAATTTAATTAAACGTAACCTCCTTTAGTCCCCGACATTCCCCTACTTTGAGCAGACAAATTACCTACCTAGATGCCCTGGCTGCTCTATTTGCTTTAGGCATTAATGCAAGGTCAGCTAAAAGTTTAGTAGTCGGTGCATGAATCTTATCATACTTGGTGGATATTTCGTAGAAACCTAGCTGGAGTGTAAGCCACAGATGTTGACTCTCTTCTGGGTAATTACAATGTGTTACAAAGAAAATCTTGAAACAAAGATCTACAGCTGCTACAATTGAATTTTGAGGTTGTAAAATGTCATCCACAACACAATAAACATTGGTTGGATTTTTAAAATCACCTACATACATTTTAGGTCTGTACATTTTAGTCAATTTTTCGATCCGACTCACCCTGCAGGTTTCAATGTTAGAAGGACTGGACACATGCATTATGAATCCCTCGCAAACTTCAGACCTTGATGGTTTCCAAGAGTGACACTTCACCTTTTTTGTGGCGGGAACTGATGTGAGGTAGGGCAGCAATAGCAGACACTGCGCAGTCCGAGGCCCTCTCCTTCACGGCTTTTGCTAGGGTGATGATCTTGTCCCTGTGATGGAGAAGACCTTCAATCAAACACGTTGTTCTTCCAGGATGCAATATGTCAAAGTCCATGTTTATCTAGAACAGAGAAGAACACACGAGATAAATAATCAACTATCATTGATAGTCAAGAGAAAGAAAAAGAGATAAAGAATGAGAAAAGGAAGTGAGATCGAAATAAATAAAAAATGAATAGAAAATGAAAAATAAACGAAAGAAAGAGAGAAAGAAAGGAAGAGAGAGAGAGAGAGAGAGAGAAATAGAATTGAAAGTAAAATAAAGTGAGAAAAATAGTACTATACGACATAACAAGAAAATCACCGATTTTCTTAGTGTGGGTTGTTTAGGGCATGTTACTCGTATGTCAGTAAATAATAATTATCTATTCAGTGTTCAAGTTAATATTAAGGACTTATTGTAAAAATGTAATTTCATATAATATCAAAAATCAAAAAAGAAATAACTTACCAACACAGGTCCTCTTTCAGGATCCCGCAGAATACGATATGTGTTGAAGTACTGGATGATTGATTGAAATTTTTCATTGCCCGCCTGCAAACATTGGAGTCTGTCCCTTGATGTATCCTCCCAACGGAGTTTGATAGTCTCGAAGGAATCACTTGGAGTAGCAGTCTCCAACCATTGCAGATAGTTTTGAACTACGGTGTTTTCTGAAAACAAAACAACACATAATATAAAAAAAGTCACGTAGCCCCACATCTGAGCTACAAAATTATTTTATTTATACCTTTTTTTTAAGATATTTGTACTAATCACTATTTTGATCACAACTACCCAAACTCGCTTTACCAAATATATGCTTAACCTGGTACTCGAACCACCGACCTCCAGGTTACAAGTCCGTCGCCTTATTGATCAGGCTACTGAGGTCTGTCATAAGTTATCTATTTGTAGTTTAAGTATATACATACCTACGATATTGAATGTGTCTGTTGCAATGCTTTTGTTCAACTCCGAGTCCTCCTGCTCTTGGTTTTCCCGGTTCTGACTTGGCCTTTGCTTCTTAAACTCGATGACACCTTCCTTCTTTCCTTTATTTCTGAGAGTTCGCCAGATTTCATACAGCAAGCCGGACGTGGAGCTCCGGTAAGACTTATCTTTCTTTGAAGAAAATGCTTCAGGCAGATCATTGTCGCTGTCATTGGAACGGTACAATTTGAACCAGATGGTGGAGGTTTCTTGTTCAAAAGGAAACTGTTCTATGATTAGGTCCCGTATTCTCATGAAGTCTAAATATTTTAGGTAACTAAGATACTTTGTGAACAATAAGAAACTGGGTACATTTTTTTAGAATAGGTAGGTAAAATTTAAATTAATGTCTAATTTCTGTAAACTCAAGCAAGGTTTTAATTTTATCATTAGGCTATTTCATTTTACACTTTTTAGTAGACTGTCCCTCTCTTTCACCTAGATCATCTCCCAAAAATTCGCTCACTGACATTACGCACGTATTTAATACAACCTTGCCTTGTCACACTTAAAAAGAAATGATCGAACCGAACACAACTATCTTTATTGGAAACATAAAACCTTAGCATGAAACCATACAAACCGCCCTATTTCTATGCTAAAAATTATGCAGACTTTACATAAGTCTATACAAAGAATGTCAATCATGTTAAATTAGCATGAATCTATAGCTCTTATTTTTATGTTTGTATAGTTTTATACGAACAGCCCTCATTGGCATGAAATGCGTGCGTAAAGTAGCATACAATTACTTTATATGCGAAACACGTATGGTTTATGCTTGTAGTTTAGCATAGCATTTATGCTAAGACTGTGAGATATACGAATTTGGCTTGAAGTTATGTCTTCAATTTTCCTGTATGTATAACTCTATGCAAACATTTTGGGTTGGCATAAAAAGCATGCAGAAATAAGTATAAAGTCTCTTTTTGTACGAAAAATGCATGGTTCATGCCACCAAGGTTATGTTAAGCATGAGCCATGTACCAATTTGGCTTGAAGTTATGTCTTCAAATTTCCTGTATGTATAACTTTATGCAAACATTTTGCGTTGACATAAAAAGTATGCGGAAATAAGTATAAAGTGCCTTTTTGTACGAAAAATGCATGGTTTATGCGACCGAGATTATGTTAAGCACGAGCGATGTACCAATTTGGCTTGAAGTTACGCTTCAAATTTCCTGTATGTATAACTTTATGCAAATATTTTGCGTTGACATAAAAAGTATGCGGAAATAAGTATACACAAAGACACACACACACACAGTACACACACACATACATACACACACTCACAGTACACACACACACACAGTACACACACACACACATACATACACACACTCAAAGTACACATACATACACACATACATACATACACACACACACTCACAGTACACATACACACAGTACACACATACACATACATACACACACTCACAGTACACACACACATACATACACACACACAGTACACACAAACAAACACACACACACAGTACACACACACAGTACACACAAACACACACACACACATACATACACAGTACAAATGAAAAATATTTGGGCAAAAAAGTGGTTTTTTGTGAAATTGGTATGAAAAGTTAAAAGTTTAACAATTGTCTTTAGTAATTCAGGTAATTGTGATAACAATTTACTCTCGAACATTTTGCTCTCAGATCATTCATTTTTGCTGCACAACTCCCGTTGATCATTTTTCCCCATCTCAGGTGGCCACTAATAATTTGTAGGTATATAGGTGCTCATATAGGTGCTCACTACAGCATTGTAGGATATTTTCCAGTAAATCCAAATCTAATTATAATCCATCTTTTCTGTAATTGCTAAGGACAGGTCGCTATGGACAATACCTCCATAGATAGATTGTCGTTACGAAGCTGAATGGGTCCCGAAAACATCCAAACCCATGTTGACAAATTATTGCCTCCGCCGGGATTCGAGCCCGGGTCTAACGAGTGCAAAGACCACTGAGCCATGTGCTGTGGGAGCTGGTCCCGTCGTATATTAACATCAGGTATATGAATTGTACACACAATACTTACTCCACACAGGTGTTCCGAAGTTCAGTTCAAATGTTCCAAATGTCATTAAAAAAGTAACTTAAACAGTAACCAAACCATCACGGTTGCAAATTATTGCCCCCGTCAGGGTTCGAACCCGGGTACTCATTCATGCGGGAGCTGGGCTAGTTTAGCATATAATTTATGCTAAAGTTTATGCTAAAGTATTTATGCTACCCTAAGAAAACAGTTATTTTATGTTAAGATTTTGTTAGCATGAAATTATACGAACTTCACTATACATGTTCCGCATAAAAAGCTTCTCTTAGCATACATGTGGCACTGTTAGCATACATGAGATGACGTCATTAAAACCTGTTGTATAAAATTAAGCTAATTTTAGTATATAAAACTTTTATGCTAAAGCCATTTTTATACGAACGGCTCTTTTTGTGTAAATTATGCTAAAATTATGTATAAACGCGAAAAAATTGATTTTTTTTAGCATAAAATATGCTAAATTACTATAGTTTTTATGCGAATGGTTTTTATACAAACTTTTAAAAAAATCCTTTTTCAGCGTGCAGCAATTCTATCCTCAGCTATTCCATCCTCAGCTGAATTTGAATCAGTTGATGTTCTGATGTATACGTTTTGTTTTGATGTATGTATGTATAATTTTTGTTCCTTGTAATAAAGGTTTATTTATTTATTACATTTTGTTTTGATGTTACATGTATAATTTTTGTTCCTTGTAATAAAGGTTTATTTATTTAATATTCTATCCAGTCCAGTCTCTCAGTACACCCACAAACTAAACGAGGTCACCCAAAACAGTCTTCCAGCCCACCCTGTAAATATGCCTTTCCGAATGATTATTTGGTTAAGTTCTCTAATACTACGTCTTCTACTACTATTAATGGGTTTTGATTACCTACATCAAAGCTACTTCCAACTTGTGTTCGCGTCCGTCCCTCCCGACCTCCGTGAAGCGAGCCTTGCATTCCACAAGTCAGGTGCCCGCGTGCAAGGTCCGGGTTCGATTCCCGGAGAAAACCAAGATCGCGGGAAAGGTCATTCAAACGTCAGTGGAGAACAGATGATTCATATTTTGATTGAGAAAACACCCGTTTATTGGGAATCATCTATGAGGAAACGCCCAAAAATATTTTTGAATTTCTGTCCCGGTAGCTCAGTGGTAAAGGCACTCTGTGAATCCAAAGATTCCAGAGTTCGTGGGTTCGAAACCCAGTCGGGACATGACAAGTTATCCTCCCATTTGGGATTTTTAACACATAATAATATGTCTTGGGCTTACAGCTGAAATAATGGGACTCTAATAGTCCTAATCGGGAAGCATAAATAAGGCGATATAATTATTATTATTATTTTGAATCTTGAAAAATCAATTTCAAAACATGATGACAATTCTTTGTGTATCATTATTATTATCAAACACTTTACTTTTATTCACTGACAATTAATACATCGATTTTTTTTTTTTTAATAAACAAAGAAATAACTTATCAGATGATCTTATACAATTGCATTTTCCTCAGTTCCAACACCTTTGTCACAACCTGAATTTCAAAAAAAATCCTCTCAATTTAGTTAGAGGAAAAATCTTTCAGTAATAAAATCTCATCAGGTATAACTTTTCGTGAAGTTATTTTTACAAAACAGAACACAATAATCAACAACACCATTTGACCATTAACAGTGACTTGGTTTCTTCCTTGGTATAAAAACTTCAAATTTCGTATTGTTATTTCATTTAATTTGATCGAGCAATCTTTCACTTGGGTGGCCATTCCCCAGTCAAAGTGAAAAACCCTGCAGCAATGCCTCTGGTCTCATAATAAAGAAGAAATGAGTTATTTTAAAAAATAAATAAATAAGTTATAATAATAAAGTAACTTATTAAAAGATACAAGGATATTACGTCATAAAAATAAATATGCTTGTAGTATTTATTATCAAACCTATAAGTTTTGACGTTTAAGGTACATTGGCTTATGAAAATCTGATGTGGTGATGTTACCAAATAAATTGGTATATTTTATGACTAAAATAAAGTATTACCAAGTTGTTTTACAGTTTAATTAAAGTTAATTAATTTTAAATTTAATGAGAACTCTACGCCTGACATTCGATATTAAGAGGAATTGATTTTGAATTGAAAATTGGACTGGTTTTCAATCAGTGGCGAAAAAGTGTGGTTTTACCTACAGCTTAGATTATAAGACATGACATTTATTGGTCATCCATTTTTTTTTTTTTTTTTTTTTTTGAAGATTAACAGAAGCTTTTCTTGCCACAGCGTCGCGTCGATGGCTCGTTTTCTCGTACCGTTTTCTCGCACCGGTTCTCGTAGTATCACCGAAGTCAATAAACCTCCACCGAGGTGAAGACTTCGTGATGCTGACATTCCGGCCCAACCCAAGCTGGGGTGAGGTTAATGTGGGTATTAGACTGGTTTTAAAAAAATCGATATCGGAATTTTTACAACGCTCAGGCAGAAATGAGTTCGGCTTTTGCAGAAATTGAGATAGACAAAATTTCAAGGCAATCAGAGTACGTTAACAGGACCCGCTCTGGCCTCAAAGTTTGGAAATTTGCCAAATTTTCGAGGTTGAGCTGACATTTTCGGCCATAACTCGAGAACGAAAAATCATACGAGCTTTAAAGATATATCAAATGAAAGACCATTTTGTTGGCTTTACTTTGTTGTATAATACTAGTTCCCGAAATCTTAATGGTTACTGACTAAATTAAGAATATGTAGTCGAAAACGGGCCAGGTACCCAAAGTAGAGCATCTAAGGCATGATAGGATAATTGGTGAAAATACTTATGATTTATAAAACTTATACATGAAAATGTTAGAAGAATAGTTTTGAATGATATTTTGACACATTATAAAGCTATAAATACCCGTTTTTACCTACTTGATAGTTACTGACAGGTTAAGGCATGGCCAGAAAAACAAAATAATAATACAAACATATTACGTCAAAGTTTTTCTCATTTTTTTATTGTAGAACTACAAATATCTAAAATTAAAAGTACAAATAGGTAAAATTTCGTCAAAAAATACAAATTAAGCAGTAAAACTTAACTTAGTTAGTTGGGAGAGGGGTAGAGAGGGAACTTTTTGAAGAATCAGGATTGAGTCTCCTACATTTACTCACAACTTGTGGGACAAACTGTTTCTGACATTCCTCTCTAGTTAGTAAGTCGCTGAAGTCATTCCTCAACTTAACGCCTCTCTTGGCTGTGTCGTTTACAACTTTAAGGGATTGTACAATTTTAAGTCCTTTCTGATACTGAGGCTCACCATGCCAAATTTAGGGGTCTACCCTCAAAAAGTCAGTTTTTATGACAAATCGACTGAAGAAAAGAAATGTTTCCTGAGTAATGAACTCTTTAAGGCCCCCTCTCACATAAGCTGGTATGTCTTTTATTCGTACTGTAATGTTGACATTTTTTGTCCCCTCTGTATCAGAAGAACTGAAAAGCTTTGCAGCCATTCCAGACTTTTCATCATGTGACAAAGTTGGATCGAAAAATACCAAGCCAACAATTTCGGCATTCAAGTACCACAGGTTATAGCCAAGAAACAGAAGCTACTGTAGACGCTTGTGGCCTGTGTTGTAACCAGCCCATCCCGTAGTATGCCTCCCCTCTGATGGGCGAGAAGTGACACAATACTTCCCATTTAGGTGCTGGGTCAACACGAGCGCACCGGAAGGTATCCCTTACAAACAATTGTAACCAAATCAAGAATACAAATTTTTGTCGGCACGGAGGATCGAACCCAGGACCTTCCACATGGCAAGCGGTGCTTAATCACTGACCTAATCGCGCTCTCATATAAATTATCTGGATGATTTTCAGTTCTACTACCCATTTTACAGTTAAAGACGCTTCTCAAGACAACTTATAAAATGTTGTGCCGATATGCTAAGGAGAGTAAGTCCCGCTCTAACATTTTTTATAATAATGTGCAGGGTCCTTCTACCCCACACCTGTGTTTGATACTGTCGTATCAAAGCACTTAGTTCAGAGATAGCACTAAATAAAGTTGTCTATCACCTGTGGTACTTGAATGCCGAAATTGTTGGCTTGGTATTTTTCGATCCAACTTTGTCACATGATGAAAAGTCTGGAATGGCTGCAAAGCTTTTCAGTTCTTCTGATGATACAGAGGGGACAAAAAATGTCAACATTACAGTACGAATAAAAGACATACCAGCTTATGTGAGAGGGGGCCTTAAAGAGTTCATTACTCAGGAAACATTTCTTTTCTTCAGTCGATTTGTCATAAAAACTGACTTTTTGAGGGTAGACCCCTAAATTTGGCATGGTGAGCCTCAGTATCAGAAAGGACTTAAAATTGTACAATCCCTTAAAGTTGTAAACGACACAGCCAAGAGAGGCGTTAAGTTGAGGAATGACTTCAGCGACTTACTAACTAGAGAGGAATGTCAGAAACAGTTTGTCCCACAAGTTGTGAGTAAATGTAGGAGACTCAATCCTGATTCTTCAAAAAGTTCCCTCTCTACCCCTCTCCCCAACTAACTAAGTTAAGTTTTACTGCTTAATTTGTATTTTTTGACGAAATTTTACCTATTTGTACTTTTAATTTTAGATATTTGTAGTTCTACAATAAAAAAATGAGAAAAACTTTGACGTAATATGTTTGTATTATTATTTTGTTTTTCTGGCCATGCCTTAACCTGTCAGTAACTATCAAGTAGGTAAAAACGGGTATTTATAGCTTTATAATGTGTCAAAATATCATTCAAAACTATTCTTCTAACATTTTCATGTATAAGTTTTATAAATCATAAGTATTTTCACCAATTATCCTATCATGCCTTAGATGCTCTACTTTGGGTACCTGGCCCGTTTTCGACTACATATTCTTAATTTAGTCAGTAACCATTAAGATTTCGGGAACTAGTATTATACAACAAAGTAAAGCCAACAAAATGGTCTTTCATTTGATATATCTTTAAAGCTCGTATGATTTTTCGTTCTCGAGTTATGGCCGAAAATGTCAGCTCAACCTCGAAAATTTGGCAAATTTCCAAACTTTGAGGCCAGAGCGGGTCCTGTTAACGTACTCTGATTGCCTTGAAATTTTGTCTATCTCAATTTCTGCAAAAGCCGAACTCATTTCTGCCTGAGCGTTGTAAAAATTCTGACATTTTTTTCTTACCTCTATGAGATAAAACCAGTCTAGTGGGTATAGCAGGTTTGTGAGTTTACTGCGAATGAAGAGTAAAACCCTGAGGCTATTACCGGTCCCACTCAGCCTGGGTGAGGATAATTTGAGTAGCTGGTTTGTGACTGGAAACTCACAAATGGAGGGTAACACCCCCGTCGTGATATGACCATGCAGTTGAAAGCGACCTTAAACCCAAAAAAAAAACTTTCTGATTGCGTTTGTGTTAGAGACGACCCTGGACATTGATTTATTCAATTTTTGTTAATCATGATGTGATATCACAACTACTCAAACTCGCTTTACTAAATCTTTGCTGAACTTGAGACTCGAACCACCGACCTACGGTTACTAGTCGTCCTTATTGATCAAGCTACACTGAGGTCGGTTCAATATGTCGGTATTAGGTTTGACTATTTCTATTTACTGGTGTAATTAGAATCAATATGTTTGTGATATAGACAAAGAATAACCATTAAATTATTTCATCAAAATGTTAATTATTCTGTTTTGTAATTAATTACGTACCTATACAATACTATACATACAGTTGGTATTATTTTTTTTACTATTCTGTGATAAGTGATTGATTTTATTTACTCTTGTCTGTCTTGAATTTTGAGTTAATCGATATTCAAGCCTATTAAACTCAGATCTCGTTCTTTAATTATAATAATTAAAAGATGTTACATTTTTTTTTCAACATCTTAACGTGTTTAGTTCTCCCTAACTTACATTTACATTTTTATTTCTATTTAATTCTTCATCTAAATCAGTGCGAGATACACCACAGAACCTGTAGCCTGGAAATCGTCTTGGGTTTTTTCATGTTGGACAGGTTTTTAATGTATTTTTCAGTAATTAATTATCTAATATTATTAGGTCTACTTTTTGTCGGTGTGTCGTTAAATCAATGTTTGCTGTGGAGATTCGATTACGTAAAACTGGATGAAATGTCATTAATTCGTCGCATTTGTATACAGTCTAAATATATTATTTAGACTGTATACAAATGCGCGATTAGCTCAGTTAAGCACTCGCTTGCCATGCGGAAGGTCCCGGGTTCGATCCCCCGTGCCGACAAAAATTTGTATTCTTAATTTGGTTACAATTGTTTGTAAGGGATACCTTCCGGTGCGCTCGTGTTGACCCAGCACCTAAATGGGAAGTATTGTGTCACTTCTCGCCCATCAGAGGGGTGCCATACTACGGGATGGGCAGCTACAACACAGACCACAAGCGTCTACAGTAGCTCCTGTTTCATGGCTACGAAATAAAAAAAGCTGTGAAACACTCATCTTTTAAAAAAAAAGTAAAAAGAAGCAATCTCCGTATACAATAATAATAATAACTATTATGATAATGTTGTACATTTTCAAACAAAAGAGCATACAGAAAAAAGGCTCTTGATCCATTCCAACCACGACGAGTGTTCAGAGTGAAAGATTCAGGAGTGCGTGTTTCGAGTCAACAAAAGAAGATCTAGCCAGATTCAATGGCACGTTGAATAGTTTCTCGTTCTGTCACTAAAGTTAAGTAACGTCCAGCGAGGTTAAAACTTTGATTGGTGACCATTCAAATTCGAATTCTCGTAATGCTGGCTATTCTCGGCCGCACTCAGGCTGGGAAGCAGGCGCCCCTAGACACAAAAGGATTTTCTCAAGTCTCAGCACGTACACAATGAAAATTTTCACACATTTCTATATTATTAATGCATAATTTTTATGATTGGCATGTCAAACAAACTCAAACTGTTTAGATACTGAAAGAACGACTCTATAAATGCCATTTTAGTCCGGTTTATATTTCAGCACCCCCAAAACATTTTCCCACCGGCCACGCCTACTGGGAGGTTAATGTGAGTTTCTGACGAATGAAGGGTAAAACCTCCGACCTCCGTTGTGTTATGAGTTGACCACGCAGTTGAAAGTCACGTTCAACCATAAGAAAAAATTGATTATAATTAGTTTGATTGTTTAATTTTCTAGAATTTAGATATTTCTATGTTTCAATATAATAAAATAAATAATTTTCTTGGGTGATTCCATTACTTTCCTTTCTATAGAATGCGGAAAGTAAAAAGAAGCTAAAAAATTTAAACATATTTATGAAGATGATGTTGATTTTCCGGATGCGCATGACTCGGGTCTATTTTTCTGTGTACTTTGAACTCAACGAGTCTCGGACGTCGGAAGATTTATGTTCCGAAGTTAAAGCTCTTGTGAGAAAGTTCGGTCCCGGTGTGTGACACACGACGTCCTCGTGGAAATTAAAGAACACATCTTGAAATAGGTCTTTGACTTAGGTAAGTTGTTACCAATATAGGTTTGTACTTGCACGGGGGCGAGACATTGGATCTAGGAAAAGGGTTAGGTGGAAGAGATTGCCACAAGCAATAACCTCACCCTATATAGATGTAGGACATTAGCTTTATTATCTGTTTTGTTCTTGTTTCTTTGTTCAATATATTTATTTTTTATTTGTAATTTCATAGTATTTTACTGTATATTTTTTACTTTGTCTTACCTAATAAAGAATAATATGATATTAATGATAGGTGTCCATACAATCCTTGTACCAACGCAACATGACGTATAGTAAGTTTTGTTGTTGGCCACTCGAGACAGGTAGTCCCAAACAGACGTAGGTACAGCTGTGCATGACTATAGCACGGACCTGTTGACATTGTTTACCTTTAGAAAGCACATCCTTGTCTATGGAAAGTTGGACAGTTTATAAACCAAATAAAAGCCAAATGAAATCTTATATCAAAGCCAAATAAAAATGGCTTAGAATGGGTCCCTCTGTAAAAAAAAAAATGAAAAATAAAACAAATGATTTATTATTATTATCATGTTAATAATGGACTAGACTACTAGAGAGACCTTTAACAGCACATAAAACTATTAACTATTCCTTTGGTCTGTCCCGTTAGCTCAGTGGTAAAGGCGACACTCTGTGAATCCAGAGATTCCCGAGGTCGCAGGTTCGAAACCCAGCCGGGACATGACAAGTTATCCTCCCATTTGGGATTTTCACCACATAATAATACGTCTTGGGCTTACTGCTGAAATAATGGGACTTAATAGTCCTAATCGGGCAGTATAAATAAGGCGATATTATTATTATTATAAAACGTAAGAAGAATAAGTCGGACTAGCTGGGCAGGTGCAGTTGTGTTCTTCCATACCTAATTAGCTCAATCATATTCATGTACATCTAGTACAACTTCTCACTTTTTCTGTTTATATACCTACTGATTAAAATTGAGAGGTTAGTTGATGGCAGGGATAATCAGAACTATTACCTGCTGATGAAAGCAAATAAGCTCGAAACAGCTGTCCAGGTATCTTCTGATATTCATGTACATCTAGTACAACTTCTCACTTTTCTGTTTATACCTACTGATTACTGATGATATCCAGTGTTTGGCCAACTCTCCTTCCCTGGACTCGGAAGCAAGGAAGAGACATAAACATGTAATATAATAAAAAATAGTTATCAGCAAGAATGAAGTGACTGGCCACTGCCTCTGTCATTCACGAGGTGCGTCATATTATCTGCCTACTTTATACAGGGTGTCCTTAAACTGTTGACTCAATGGAACAATAGATATAGTAGACTGTAAAAAGGTAAGTGTGCCCCGGTACTTATTTCGCATTACTTCAGGGCACTTTACCTTTAGACCCATTCCGTTCCGATAACGGAAAAACTCGGTCAGAATTTTCCGCTCCAGACGGGATTCAAACCCGTAACTCGGGTTGTTATCCAATTAATGCTAGACTTTATTATAACTTCTATACCGACCCCAGTAGCCAGTAGCTTGATCGATAAGGCGGCGGATTTGTAACCCAAAGGTCGGTGGTTCAAGTCCCGGGTTCAGCGTAGATTTAGTAAAGCGAGTTTGAGTAGTTGTAATATCACGAAAGTGATTAACACAAATAACTATTATAACTTTTATATCATGGCACTATTACAAGTGTTTGTCAGGTACAGACAGTACAGTTTATTTCTATGTTCCATCAAAATTTTGTCAACAATGGGGCCTTTTAAAGTTTAGATAACATAGTACCTATGTCCTGTGATAAGTTCCTCTTGTCATGAAGATTTAAATAAAACCTAGGAATTGAACAAGAAAATGAAAGTACAGACGAATTTTCTGGATCTGAGCGTCCGTATAATTCTCTCACCAGAGGATTATACGGACATATGTATATATGCCTCTCGGACACGGAATTAATAATAATGATCTTTATTTCTTTATCTTTTGTATATATATTTTTGTGTTCCCATGAAGCACTAGTGTACTTTTGGGGAAAGTACACTAGACAAACAAGAGGATCTATTTTTTTTTTTTTTTTAACAAAATTAGATTTTTACAAAGGTTCTTTTCCTAAGCTAATGATAAAAGCTTCTAAGAAATTAAATAATTAGCTCCTCTTGTTCGTCTGTACTTTCCTGTTCAATTCCTGCTGGAACACCCTGTATGCGAATGGCTTTTACATTTCTCTACCTGGGTCATCTTCTCATGTTCCTCGCGGAACAGATTGCAAGTGGAACGAAGATAAATATTGTGTCCGCGGAATCCTCCTCATCTTTGCATTTAAAAGTTGAATTTTTTTACTATGAAAAAAATAATGCGAAATTATCGGGCTTGTTGGTTGCGGAGCGCTCGTCAAGAGAAACCCTTTCAGACGGCCTATACCTATAGCATAGGTCTATATTATTATTCCGGAACAATGTACTTAATCATATTTTTACTCAATTAATTCTTTCTTTCCTTGATGATATTTTTTTAAATGTGGAATTTAAGACTTGAAAATGGAGTTTTTCTTCTAACCCCACAGTTTCTATGTTTAAAAGTAGCAAAATAACTTCTACTTAACCTTTGACTAGAAGTCAGTATTGTACTACTGTTAAAATTTATATTTGTATAATAGGAACCATATAATGTAATTATCTATGCTTATTAAAATAAGTATAGGAACAATTGATATAGTTTTACTACAGTAACACACTTCCTAGGCAAATTTCATTTTTTTGGCTTTATTTTACATGGCATCAGGATTCTCCTTCAAGAAGCTCTTCCACCCAACTCTTCATTGCCTAGGAAGTGACAGTGTGGTGTTACTATAATAGCTCTGTGGACTAGATTCTACATTTTGTTTTAAAACGAAAGTGTGATCGCAATTTTGTCTATCGCAATTTCGACCTAAAACTGACTAACTTTCTATCCCACGAACAGTCTCCTCTGGGATTCGAACCGGGGTTAAGAGAATGCCTAAGGCATTAACTTCTCCCCGCATTACAAAACAATTGCAAATAAAAATGAAAAATGTTCTATATTTTACTTCAGAGAAATTTCTAATATTAGAAATCGGAAGTATTGTGTTAGTTTTTTTTGTATATATTTTTATGTTTTTTGAATTTTTTTTTTGTTTTTGTTGCTGTTATTATGGTATTATTGACTGTACAAAAAATAAAGTGTAAATAAATAAACTGTCTCCTAACGGTTCTCGCTTTCTCTCTGTTGCAGATGAGCGGAAAGCGCAGTCGAAGCTTCAAGTGCGCCATTCACTCACGGGATGGTGAGGTGACCTCGGAGAACGACTTCCATATTCTCTACAAGGAGCCGCCTTTGTTTCAGAAGTGAGTAGCCTCGGGGATACGAAGTCCGCAGTTCGATTTCCACCGAGGGCATTTTTTTTTTTTACAGAATCCGGCAACGAAATATAGGTTTTGTTTTTCTCTCCACACATTCTTACCATGAAATTGCATTTGTTTCAAAACTAAAATTCAGTGACCAAGGCGTCGGTCTTGTAACTCTAAGGTCGCGGGTTCAAAATCCAGCCCGGACATGGCAAGTTATACACTTATTTGGGATATTGACCACATAAAAATGTGTCTGGGGCTGTTGGAATAAAAAAAAACACAATACTTCCGATTTCTAATAATAGAAATTTCTCGGAAGTAAAAATCAGTATCGATATGATAATAACATTCTGATTTTTTTTTTTTTTTTTTTGTCTATCTGTAATAAGTGGTTAAAAACTTGAATTCTGATAATATCTATTATTCAAGAGACAAGAAAGTTAACTCTCTTGTCTATAAATCTATACAATATAACCAACGGAAAAAGCTATTATCGCCATGGTCACCCTACTCGACGTAGCTTAACTCAAGCGACATCGCGGAAATCATCTGTCCCGTCTAGACGCGTAACAAAGCCACGGCGGGCGGGTGTCCTCACAGTGTTCCCATGGTCAATGCACTTTACTTTCGTCTGCCAAACGGATGAATGAATGACGTTTCTTTGAAGTGACATATATAGTGTAGACAGGGATTTTTTATGACTTAGGGTCTAGGGCACAATTTTGGAGGAGGTCGTACTGGTTTTTTGTTTATTTAATTTATTTTACTTTTGTTTGGTAAAAAAATAATAAAGCCAATTAGTCTATTGACTAGATTGAGCCAAATGTTTCCTTGGTTCACAACAACAACACAACAATAAAGAACGTTAATATGTACCTATTGTACCTACTCGATACATCTCCCTTACTTTTATCCCATATTATATAGCTTATGTTGCTATTGGGTTCGGCACTGTTGAACCTTATGGTTGAGGTTGGTACGGCGGAGCACGTTTTTTTATGGCTGGATGCCTTTCCGCACGCCAACGAATCTATTTGGTTTTAACGTCCTGACTTGAGATAGTCAGGACGGGGGTTTTATACCCTCCATTCGCTGGAAATCGTACCAACTACCCACATGTTAGTTTATTTATTTATATTTATTTATTTATTTAGTTAGTGTATAAATTCCCGCCCCTGGTTCGAAGTGACATTTACACATTCAAATACAACACATCGCTACCGTGTGATGTCTCGCACTTCTATAATTATCTCCGGGCGAGACAAAAGTCTGGGCGGCTCTGGGTGGCTTTGTCTCTTAATTCCAATCTACTGACATGGTGAATTGGTGATTGGTGAAACAGGCCAATAAAGTTTGAGTAGTTGTGATAAACACAAAAATATGAGAACTTTTAAAGTTTAAATAAAAATTACTGATTGAGCAATGACTTCGATTGTTATAGACCTCTCTTTAAATAAATGTTCATTAAAAGAAGAAAAATAGAGAGGTTTGTCAGCGTCGATGACGATGATGACAGCCTCACGTGTTTGGAGGAAACAGAATTTTCTTCGAAAAGTCTGCTCCAACCGGGGATCGAACTCGGGATCTCTGGACTGCGGGCAGTAGTCACAACCGTTACGCCACGGATTGATACAAATATGTGAACTGTGTTTTCCCCAGGATGGTCCACATCATAGCGGAGGAGTTCCTGACTGAGGGACGGGACAGGAAGTACTACGCAGACCACTACACCTGCTGTCCCCCGCCCGTGTTCATCCTCTTCATCACCTTCCTCGAGGTGAGTGCGCTACACCAGTGCACTGCTTTTTTAATAATAATAATAATTTAATAATAATAATAATTGACGAATAGGACTGAATTGTCCCTTCTAATGTATCAAATGTAAAAACAAAAATAAATGTTCATGTTATAATAATAATATGTAACTGTTAAACAGGTGTATATTTACGAGCCAAGCCTTATATAAACAAATAACTAGATTACAAATTCAATGTAAAAGTACAAAATAAAAGCAAGATAAAATTACTATCAAAATTCTAATATCTAAATGTATCACAGATCACAGGCAAAAAGAAATTAGTTCAAAAAGACAAAAAATATAGGGAATGAAGTAAGTTGAAGAAAATAAATTGCAGCATGCTGCAGTATCAAAATATGTACATAAAAAAATATTAAATAAGTAAAATAAGCTTTTCATTATATAGTCCAACCTGGGGGTCAACAGGACTTGAATTTTTATTCTCTTTCTTATAAGGGAAATTATAAATATTTAAACATGGTAGATAAATAATAAAAAAATATTATTTTTTTTACAAAAACGAACACTATACTTCTGATTTCTAATATTAGAAATTTCTCGGAAGTAATTATTTATTATTATTACTATTCTATTTTCCTTATCCTTCTTACTTTCCTTATCCTTATGCTTATCCTTTTTACTTTCCTTATATCCTATAATAAGGAAAGTATTGTATTCGTCGAAAACTTGACACATATTTTTGTAATGGTAATTGTGCTCCGGAACCGCTTTCGCATTACTTCAGGGCACTCTACTTTTACTTCCATGCCATTCCGGAAAAGGAAAAATTCTCGGTTCGAGTGTATAACCAATTTTGGGTACATGTTCTTCAAATAAGAATTATGCCGAGATTTGTTTCTTTTTGGTGTTCTGTAAATGTTGATGTGTGAACAAAAAATTCATATGAATCATGATAAATGAAATGAATGAGTGAAAGAAAACCATGATACTCATGGTATTCTTTACATCACACTGATTCATTCATACATCACACTGACGTATGAATGAATTAATGAAATGGAAGTTTTTAATGCCAATAATAACACAATACTTGTCATCTTGAGGAGCAGATTTATAAATAGGAGCTTAATTTAATTAGAGTTTGTTTTTATTAGAGTGTATTTTAATTAGAGTGTGTTTTAATTAGAGTGTGTTTTAATCAGAATATTCAAAATATTAGAAGTGAGTGATTTGGCGAGTATTATATGATTGTACTCTAATAAGAGGGGTTTGTGTGAGATTTTCTGTTGATGAGAAATTGAGAAATAAATATTTAAGGACACTCTACTAACATCACAAGTCAATATGGTGGTTTTTCATAATATGGATCTGGGTTGAAAGATATTTCTTTTGCCAAATGTGTGGGAATTTGATGGAACTTAGCAGATGAGTGAGGTTCAATAAAGCGAAAAAACTGCGAGAGGATATAAATAGGAGAAATGCCATTACTAATTCTTTTTTGGAAGTCATTATTAGTTCATTGTAGCAACAAACAGCTAGAACTAAAAAATCATATTCTTTTGTCGCTGTAGCTCAGTGGTAAAGGCGGCACTGTGTAAATAAAGATATTCTAGAGGTTGCGAGTTCGAAACCCAGCCGGGACATGACAAGTTAAAATCCCATTTGGGATTTTTACCACATAATAATAAAGAAGTCTTGGGCTTACTGCAATAATTGGACTTCATAGTTCTAATGGGGCAGTAAAAATAAAGAGATATTATTATTATTCTCCGAGGGGTAGGGTAATGAACAAAATCAGGAAATTGCAAAACACCGGAAACTCCTAAAGAAAGAATGAAGGAGAAGTTGCAAGCGGAAATTACGAAGCTGTTTCTGAAGAAAGAAGTCTTTGTTGGAATTGTAGGTTAGGAAGCAAATAATATGAACATATGGGTTCCTGGGTAAATAATAGAAGAAACAGGAAATTTCCTGGAATCAGAGGGTGCGGAAATTAATAAGGAGCGAAATGAAAAATTCGTCTTTTGTTTCCAAGAATACTTCCCCTTTTTTGTTTACCTCTATAGTCTCTTTGTAGTTTGGCTAGGGGACTTTAAACAGGGAGTAGACCAGCAGCGTATCTGGGGGACTATAAACAGTGAGTAATAATTATTCCGTGTCAGTGAGATAGGTATTGATAACTAAATGACGGTGGTGAAAGGATTATATGGACGCCCAGATCCAATGTCTAGGCTCCTTTCATGTCCATTGATTCTATTTGGTTTTAACGTCCTGACTTGAGGCAGACAAGACGGGGGTTTTACCTTCCATTCGCTGGGAATCGTACCAGCTACCCACATTAACCTCACCCAGCCTGGGTAGGGCCGAAATTGCCAGCCTCACATGTTCGGAGGGAACAGAATTTTGTGTGCTAAAAGTCTGCTCCAACCGGGAATCGAACTCAGGATCTCTGGACTACGGGCAGTAGTCACAACCGGTACGCCACGGAGGCTGGAACAGTGAGTAGAACTGCATTGACTTGCTTCTGGGGGCCCTTGTCAATTATTAGCCTCCTTGTGAAGACAGTGGTAGAAGTGCTGGGTCATTCCTACACTGTCTGACTACCATCGTTCACGATGACGCCACCCTATGACGATGAGTCTCTTTAACATCTATGTAAGTCATTTGAGACGAAGGGTTTACAGTCAATTCGCTGGAAACTCACAAACCAGGCATTCATATCAAACTGACCCAGCCTAGATTGGGCTGGAAATAGCCCCAGCCTGGATTGGGCTGGAAACAGCCAGCATCACAAGGACTCGAATTTGAGTGGTCATCCAACTTGTTTGAAGTATGATATCAATTTCAATCTCTTTTTTTTTGCTGGCTAATAGACTAATCTCTTTTTTTTGCTGCCTAAAAACCTAAACCTACCCACTACTGTATGTACTTGATAATAGCTTGCCACTCGGACAAATCAGGGATTCCAGTGGTACGTTGCAGGTTTTCCATTCGAAAGGTCATGGGTTTGAGGACCCAGAAATATAAATTTCTTAAAATATTTCTTTCCTAGCACTCTTACAGCTATACATAAGACCACGAATCCCGTGTTCAAATTTACATTTCTTTGGCTTCACCATATACGATCCACAGACATTTTAATGTGAAATCCTTGTTTTGTGTCCCCGAAACTAAACGCACAATATCCCCCCACTCTGTCACACTTCCTTCTATTCCTGGAAACCCGGAACTTCAACCCTCTAGCACGAGGACACAGGAATCCCATTACAGGCAGGAAGTAGCCGGGGACCCGTTGTGTGTTTACAGGGTGGTGTGGAAAACTCTCAACCATGCATTACCCATTCCGTACCGAGCCCTTTTAACCTGACCGGGCTCAATTCAATCGATTTCAGCTGTCTATCACATATGATACACAGGTTTCCTTTGATAATTAATATTTTTTATTTACAAAGGAGTCGTTGTCTATCACATGTGATACCCAAATAAGGAATCCGCTAAGCATGCAAATTTTGTTATATTGTCTATCACATTTGATAACCAGCCTCTAAGATAAGGATGCTTTTTATGCTAACATCTTATTCTGCCTATAATATTCTGAAACTTTTAGCTGCTTGAATCAAAGCAGCTTCTCATTTTCCCTCACTATTCATCATACCTTTTGAGAGAAGAAAAAAATCATCGAAATGGGTGAATTTTTTGTATTTCAAGTATTCGTTCGGTACCGCCACCCTGTAAAAATATACCTTCTCTTATCACTGGGTTCTATCTCCAGAGGACACCGGATTGAAAGAGACCCTCAATGGGGCTTCACCCAGGGCACGTGTGCTGGGGTGCGGGGTTCGATACCCCGAGCTGAAATTTGAGACAGGAAGACGGATTGACAATGGGGAGATGATATACAGGGTAGAGGGAGCTAAGAATAGAATTGAATAGAATATACCTTGTTTATACTGCCGAGGTATAAGCCTGAAAAGTCCCTTTACTCCAGCAGTCAAACAGGTCTTATATATTTTATGGGATAAATGATGTTTAAGAGGGATACGAAACCCTGTCTAGAGTAGTCTTAGGACATTATGGATTATGCATTTTTAGTGTGCTCAGTGTACAATTAAAGCTAAATTTAAAGGAGATTAAAAGAGGGAGAGAAATAAAAGAAACAAAAAAAACAAGGAGCTGAAAGTATTTCTGTCAAAATTGTAGAAAAATTAGGACCACAATATTAGATGCATGTTGTGTTTTAATATTTCTCAATAAATTCATATTACAAATAAATGAAATTATTATTATTATATTTTTTTATTTCGTTGTTTCTCATTAAATTTTTCAACAATAAATATACTACTTAATAAACAAAACAATCAACAATAAATTAGTAACAAGGGGAAAAATTTGAAAATATTTAAAAAATAAAATATAGAAAACATTATAACATGCAAGACAATTGTAGTAATATGTGGCGAAGTTAATGCCTTAGGCATTCTCTGCCACTAAACCTTATCTTTACTAAGCGTGACTCTGTCTTAATTCGCATTCCATCTGTTTCGCCTTCCAGTTGGGTTTCTTCACCTACTACACCATCTCCACCGGAGACCTGAGTCCCCTGGGTACAGTTCCTATCGACAGCGTGTTCATCTATAGACCAGACAAGCGGTCCGAAGTATGGAGGTTCCTCTTCTACATGGTCCTACATGCGGGGTAAGAGACATACATAGAATAAGTATATAGACAAGAGGTCCGAAGTATGGAGGTTCCTCTTCTACATGGTGCTGCATGCGGGGTAAGTGACATACATAGAATAAGTATATAGACAAGAGGTCCGAAGTATGGAGGTTCCTCTTCTACATGGTGCTGCATGCGGGGTAAGTGACATACATAGAATAAGTATATAGACAAGAGGTCCGAAGTATGGAGGTTCCTCTTCTACATGGTGCTGCATGCGGGGTAAGTGACATACATAGAATAAGTATATAGACAAGAGGTCCGAAGTATGGAGGTTCCTCTTCTACATGGTGCTGCATGCGGGGTAAGTGACATACATAGAATAAGTATATAGACAAGAGGTCCGAAGTATGGAGGTTCCTCTTCTACATGGTGCTGCATGCGGGGTAAGTGACATACATAGAATAAGTATATAGACAAGAGGTCCGAAGTATGGAGGTTCCTCTTCTACATGGTGCTGCATGCGGGGTAAGTGACATACATAGAATAAGTATATAGACAAGAGGTCCGAAGTATGGAGGTTCCTCTTCTACATGGTGCTGCATGCGGGGTAAGTGACATACATAGAATAAGTATATAGACAAGAGATCTGAAGTATGGAGGTTCCTCTTCTACATGGTGCTGCATGCGGGGTAAGTGACATACATAGAATAAGTATATAGACAAGAGGTCCGAAGTATGGAGGTTCCTCTTCTACATGGTGCTGCATGCGGGGTAAGTGACATACATAGAATAAGTATATAGACAAGAGGTCCGAAGTATAGAGGTTCCTCTTCTACATGGTGCTGCATGCGGGGTAAGTGACATACATAGAATAAGACGTATATAGACAAGAGGTCCGAAGTATGGAGGTTCCTCTTCTACATGGTCCTACATGCGGGGTAAGTGACATACATAGAATAAGTATATAGACAAGAGGTCCGAAGTATGGAGGTTCCTCTTCTACATGGTGCTGCATGCGGGGTAAGTGACATACATAGAATAAGTATATAGACAAGAGGTCCGAAGTATGGAGGTTCCTCTTCTACATGGTGCTGCATGCGGGGTAAGTGACATACATAAATAAGTATATAGACAAGAGGTCCGAAGTATGGAGGTTCCTCTTCTACATGGTGCTGCATGCGGGGTAAGTGACATACATAGAATAAGTATATAGACAAGAGGTCCGAAGTATGGAGGTTCCTCTTCTACATGGTGCTGCATGCGGGGTAAGTGACATACATAGAATAAGTATATAGACAAGAGATCTGAAGTATGGAGGTTCCTCTTCTACATGGTGCTGCATGCGGGGTAAGTGACATACATAGAATAAGTATATAGACAAGAGGTCCGAAGTATGGAGGTTCCTCTTCTACATGGTGCTGCATGCGGGGTAAGTGACATACATAGAATAAGTATATAGACAAGAGGTCCGAAGTATAGAGGTTCCTCTTCTACATGGTGCTGCATGCGGGGTAAGTGACATACATAGAATAAGACGTATATAGACAAGAGGTCCGAAGTATGGAGGTTCCTCTTCTACATGGTCCTACATGCGGGGTAAGTGACATACATAGAATAAGTATATAGACAAGAGGTCCGAAGTATGGAGGTTCCTCTTCTACATGGTCCTACATGCGGGGTAAGTGACATACATAGAATAAGTATATAGACAAGAGGTCCGAAGTATGGAGGTTCCTCTTCTACATGGTGCTGCATGCGGGGTAAGTGACATACATAGAATAAGTATATAGACAAGAGGTCCGAAGTATGGAGGTTCCTCTTCTACATGGTCCTACATGCGGGGTAAGTGACATATATACAGTGTCCGCCAAAAAAAGGAGCCAGTCGAAATATCTAGAGAACGGATTGAAATTTTAAAAAATGCTAAAAATGGTGTACCATTATATCGAAGGGGAAATCTTTTCTACTAGGTTTTGATTTTTTATCATAACCAGGGGCGGCCCCAGGGGGGGTCAACTTTGGAATCTTTAATAGAACCACTCTATTTGTAATACATTTCTGAAAAGTAGTCGACTTTGAAAGTATTTTAAGACAAAATAAATTTTTTTAATCAAAACAGGGTCGGATATATCGTACATTCCATTTCACAGGTTTCAATAATATTTTATGAGAAATTAATTGTATTTTTGTAAAAAAATACAAATGTCTTTCTATTTGAAATAATGAAATTTTCATAATCGGTATCGGTATAAAAAACGAAAAGTGAGATAACAAATAATAATAAATGTTGACTTTTGTTTCTCATTTCAGATGGCTTCATCTCATATTCAATCTTCTAGTTCAGCTGCTGGTGGGTCTACCCTTGGAAATGGTGCATGGCTCTCTCAGGATAGGCGTTGTATATATGGCAGGGGTCCTAGCAGGTGAGTTGTATATAGGATATGTGTTGTTTATAAGGTAGGGGTCCTATTAGGTGAGTTGTATATAGGATATGTGTTGTTTATAAGGTAGGAGTCCTAGGAAGTGAGTTGTATATAGGGAGAAAAAAAATAAACAAAATAGTAGAAATGAAAAAAACAATTTAAAATTAACCAACCAAGAAGGCTAAAATCAGGCCGCGCCGGTACGGTTGCAAAATCTTCCTCAAATAAATATTTTAAATTTAAATATTTTTAATGTTAAAGTACGAAAAAAGTCTCAAAAAAAAAAAAAAAAAAATATTCAATCTGTTTATTTTTTATTTTTTTTCTTTTTTTTTAATGACAGCCAAATGTTCTTGAAATAACTTCTTCATCTGACTTATTTTCACTCGGTCTCATTCGCAGGGTCCCTGGGCACGTCAGTGATTGACTCTGACGTATATCTAGTCGGTGCTTCGGGTGGGGTCTACGCCCTCCTGGCGGCACACTTAGCCAATGTGCTGCTCAACTATAATCAGATGGAGTTCGGCATTGTGAGGCTGCTAGCCATCTTCGTAGTGGGTGAGTTAACCTTTTTATTATTATTATTATATAATTCTTTATTAGATACAAAAGGACATTATGTACATATAAATAATAATTTTAACAGTGAAAAAATGAAAAAAACAATATATACAATAAAAATGAAAAAGAATAGAAAATATTTGAAAACATATGTCCTAACTAAAGGGCGGGGTTATTGCCTATGGCAATCTCTTCCACCCAACCCTTTTATCAGCCCCGGTATATTTGGGGATTTTCAAAGAGTGAGAAAACTTTCAGGAACCAGGTCCTGGTAAAAAAAAATGTCAACCCCACTTGAGCGGTAATACAGACACTGTAAAAGAAGATTCAGTGGCACTAGTAGTCAAGTGGTTAACGCGTTAGTCTGGTAACCCAGGTAGCGTAGGGGTTCGAATCCCACCCAGTGCTTGAATTTTTCCTCATGAATTTGAATTTGTGACCACATCATAATAATAAGACTCTTTAGGTGGTATGAAATGCTTTGAGCATTAACCTCACCTGGTGGTTACCTTCCACTAAAGAGTATTATTCTTATTATTTTGTAGTAACCAGCTTGGCTAACTTGGGTTTTTCCTTTTTAAGACATGAAACCCTGCCGTTACATGACAGGGTATTCTTCCATTTTTGCGTTGTTAACCATTTAATACATCTTGAACTTACTGTTGGAATAATGACTGTCTCTTTTCTCAATTTCTTTCTCCTTCTCTCTGTACTTTTTTTTTGAAGATGAGTGTTTCACAGCCGTTTTTATTTCGTAGCCATGAAACAGGAGCTACTGTAGACGCTTGTGGTCTGTGTTGTAGCCTACCCATCCCGTAGTATGCCTCCCCTCTGATGGGTGAGAAGTGATACAATACTTCCCAATTAGGTGCTGGGTCAACACGAGAGCACCGGAAAGTATCCCTTACAAACATTATTGTAACCAAATTAAGAATACAAATTTTTGTCGGCACTCTACTAACATATCTCTCTCTCTCCCCAGCGAGTGCCGATGTCGGGTTCGCGGTGTACAACCGGTACGCCGCTTCGGAGCTCACGGGCGGCGGTGGCTCGGGCGGCCCGCCCGTCTCCTACGTGGCTCACCTGACGGGCGCACTGGCGGGCCTCACCATTGGCCTCCTCGTGCTGAAGAGCTTTGAGGCCCGCCTGAGGGAACAGTTGCTGTGGTGGGTGGCGCTGGGCGTGTACGCGGCCTGTACTGTGTTCGCCGTGATCTACAACGTGACGGCGCCCACGTACAGCTACGGGGGGACGTGACCGCTGAGGGGCGACACACTCGATCTGGACCGCCACCGCTCTTCTTGGACGACCAAAATCGATGATACCCCCGATCGTAACCAAAAATATCAACTAAAATCGATGATATCCGATTGGAACTGATGATATTTGATCGTAACCGATGATATCCGTTCGTAACATATGATATCCGATCGTAACCAAAAACATCAACTAAAATCGATGATATCCGATTGGAATCGATGATATCCGATTGGAACCGATGATATTCGATCGTAACCGATGATACCCGATCGTAACCAAAAATATCAACTAAAATCGATGATACCCGATTGGAACTGATGATAATCGATCGTAACCGATGATATCCGTTCGTAACATATGATATCCGATCGTAACCACAAGTATCAACTAAAATCGATGATACCCGATCGTAACCAAAAATATCAACTAAAATCGATGATACCCGATCGTAACCGAAAATATCAACTAAAATCGATGATATCCGATTGGAACTGATGATATTCCATCGTAACCGATGATATCTGTTCGTAACCGATGATATCCGATCGTAACCGATGATATCCGTTCGTAACATATGATATCCGATCGTAACCACAAGTATCAACTAAAATCGATGATACCCGATCGTAACCAAAAATATCAACTAAAATCGATGATACCCGATCGTAACCGAAAATATCAACTAAAATCGATGATATCCGATTGGAACTGATGATATTCCATCGTAACCGATGATATCTGTTCGTAACCGATGATATCCGATCGTAACCGATGATATCCGATCGTAACAGATGATATCCGTTCGTAACCGATGATATCCGATCGTAACAGATGATATCCGATCGTAACCGATCATATCCGATCGTAACCGATGACCTCCGATGTTTGCCGATATTGTCTCATGACTGTAAATGCGCCCATTTCACCGTGATAGATACCATGACTGCTCTGACCTATGCGGAATGTTGACATGACTCCCAGAATATGATCTGACTTGAAAACAGAGGTATAACGCTTTCTTATTCAGTCAGGGACCTCATGGACCTAATTTTAAGACCTCTCAGGGAAATTCACGACGGTAGTATTCATACAATACATGATATCTGTATTTGAGAAGTTATGAGGAAGGTGATTTGTGATGCAAACTCCTCAATGAAATCTACTGGCCTGAAATAAAACTTTGACCGAGTATTATTTCTGATCTAGAAGTAAGTTTCGTGAAATTAAAATGATTGAAGTTTGAGTTGTTATCAAGTTATACAATATAATAACTTAATAGTATACTGTACCTTGGAAAAATAGCTTGGAATATATAGCTTTACTATGACTATAATGAGTACGTATCATTTGTGTTTCAATAAAATGAAATCTGAAAAATATTCAAAATACCTAATATTAGTCATACACTGTCTTGAATTTTGGATAAATATGTAAAAAAAAGAATAATTATTTTTAAAAAATAAACATAGTTAATTACGTAAACCCATCCTAAATCTGTTTCCAATCATGAACATTTGCGTCCATTCATAGAGTTTTGGTTATTTGTATAAATTTATCTCTTCTCGCACTAAAAAGCAAACCCGTCCCTCTGAACAAGTTATATAATATTTGTATATACCCTTATACATAGAACATAATATACGATGTATATTAATATCACGTTTGCACATAGCGCCTGTCACCAGGTCATTGTGATTCCTAGTCCCCATAAGAAAGTTGTCCATTTCCATACAT
The DNA here is from genome assembly GCA_024516035.1 of Bactericera cockerelli. Classification (NCBI taxonomy): domain Eukaryota; kingdom Metazoa; phylum Arthropoda; class Insecta; order Hemiptera; family Triozidae; genus Bactericera; species Bactericera cockerelli. The sequence goes on from CM044961.1 coordinate 11,206,705, forward strand.
AAATTTAAAATATTTCCAATGTAAATTACTAACAATATACAGGGTGGCTCGAATACACTAAAACTATTTAAAGAAGAAATAATAAAAGAAACTTCTTTCGATGCTTATAATAATTTTAGTTTCGAAATTTAAAATTATTTTTTGTCTCATAATTAATTACCCTGGTGTAACTAAAGTGTGTTTTATAGAGTTTAATTCTATACATCCGGTATGGACCACACAGTTCTGTCTTCTATGTTTTCGAGATATTTGAACATGTTTTGATAATTATGAAAAAGTCAGGCCTATTATTATTTAGACTCCCTGTATAAGTTTAAAATAGTTCCTATTCAGGTGAATTCACAATTTTACAGTGTTTGCAATACAAAATTGGAAACAAATAAATTTAAAATATCTCCAATTTAAGATAGCGCCTTCTTTATTTGATTTTTGTCACAAAAAAGGCGCTACGTCTTCAACTTTTTTTTTACAAAGAATAAAAAACTTGTCCTGTTGTTATGCTGCGATGAGAAAATAATGCTAGTCAGGGTACCTACATGGGTATACGTAGTGACATTGTTTTGAGAAGAAAGAGAATTGTATGTTAATTTCTCGTCCACATATATTTGACACTAGAGCCGCTCCTTGAATTGAAATGTCAATCAGCTGATGAATTTTTTTCGCCATTTTTATTATTATTATTATGAAACGCTTTATTAGAAGAACATAATTAAATACAAACAAATAATGGTAAAAATTAAAATACAAAATTGACAAATTAATAAACATAAAAAAAATAAACAAAATATATACATAATTATGTCCTAATTAAAGGGCGAGGTTATTGCCTATGGCAATCTCTTCCAACCAACCCTTTATTCGACACCGAAGTCGGTTTTTATGAACAATATTTTATATTGGTCTTTTTAAACAATATTTTCCCAATTCATGGCGCTCTAACACGGCGTTGAACCCTTTGATTAATTCCGAACACCCTTTTACGAACAGTTTGATAATTAAAAAATAATAAGATTTTGTTTAACCAACATTAAACATGGCGATGAATCTCTGACTAGCATTAATCAACTGATTAGTTGGTGCTTATCAATGACATTTTGATCAACCAAATTGGATGAAGTTAACCATTGACTATGATTGAATAATCAACAGATTACTGTGACAAATTATTAACGAACCTTAAGTCGAAATAATAATAACTGACCTCAGTAGCTTGATCAATAAAGCGGAGGACTTGTAACCTGGAGGTCGGTGGTTCAAGTCCCAAATTCAGCGTAGATTTAGTAAAGCAAGTTTGAGTAGTTGTGATATCACGAAGCCGACCAACACAAAAATGATAACTTTTTAAAAATTATTTGTTGATGAAATGATCAACAGATTACTGTGACAAATTATAAACGAACCTTAAGTCGAAATAATAATAAAAGAAACACATAACAATATACCCTCATGACTCCCACATTTTAAAATGGTTCATCACTTTGTTTCGGTAAATCTTTGTGCCTTGGATTCACTTCATAGTCTACTGACTGGAGAAAAACAATCTCCCCCGAAACATCTGAATTAACTTAAATCAGCTAGCGTCGATGGTGCGTTGAATGCACCGGTTCTCGTAGTATCACCGAAGTTAAGCGACGTCCAGCGAGGTAAAGACTTCGTGATGCTGGCATTCCGGCCCAACCCAGGCTGGGTGAGGTTAATGTGGGTAGCAGTTTCCTGCGAATGGCGGGTAACACTTACATCGTGATATGACCAATTGACCATGCAGTTGAAAGCGACGTTAAAATCAAATTGTATTGTATTATGAAAATATGAATATTAAACTTTTTTTTAATTAACCTATTTTGTTATGATCAGAAGATATTTTGGTTGTGAGGATTACCATCTCATTTTGTACATTTTTTATAGTATCTTTTTCTTGAATCTGTTGTTTTGTTTATTTTTCATTCGCTCAAAGGTTGTTTTTGAGTTTAGTTATCTGTTTTGAGTCACTGCCAAATTTTGGGCCTTAAATTAGGTACTTAGTAAGTAGTACTACTTTGAAATCAATAGACGTTCGTGTCACTCATAATCAGGTCTTGCGTGTTTCACAAGCTTTAAAATTGATTATTGTATTCCATAGGAAATTTTGAACATTTTTTCCACTTTTCCCATGAAAAACATTGAATTCCAAAACTTGTGACACAGGATAGACTCATGAGCCACTTAAACTCCGCCTTTTCTTTCAGTTTTCGCCTAATAATTAGCTACATCTTATCCTAGCCAACATACATAATAACTGTAGCCGCCCACTTTATCTATTTGTAAATTTATTAGTACTGTAATTTATTTTGTTTTCTATTATTTTGTATATTTTTTTGTATCCACATAAATACATACTTTGTAAATGAAAGAGTTAGAATTTTTATTATTTATTTCAAATAAAGAAACGAAAAAATATTATTTTGTACCTTTTAGAAAAAACAGCGAGTTCTTATTTTCCATTTATTTCTTATGGTACATCTAGACAGCACGGTTTCTACCTTTGTGAAAATTTTAACGTTCCTATGTAGGTAATAACATAACAAAGTTACAGTCATGAGTAAGTCAGTCACTAAATAGATTTCGACCAAGTACTGAAAGCAATGTGGAAGAAATTGCGGCAGAAATGAACATCTATTGGTGGTTACTTCAAAGGGTTGCTAACAAATGGTGTAAATCCAGGGACTGCCAACTGCCATAACCACATCTCACTAAAATGTGTTTCTTTTACCTGCTCAGAAGTATAAATTCCTATTACTACTGGTGAAATATCTAGAATCATCAGACCACCAACCTCGCTACAAAGTCACAAGTTTTTACTGTAGCTGCTCAAAGAACTACTAATACTTATGGAGCAACAATATCTAAGCGCCACCACCATATCCCAGCAGTTTAACCTCTTCTACAACTTTCCGATTTCCGTAGCTTGACACAATCAAACGGTAGAAGGAGACCATGCATTGAAGGAATACACAATTTAAAATATTTAGCACATTGCATAATCACCCAGTTTCCAGGAGTGACCTCAATGTAATATAGGTAACTGCTCAAAAGTATAATCTCCTAATACTTCTCTAGTGTAATATCGCCAGGTCATTTTCCCTGCCTTTTACATAATTCAAATTCCCGTAGACAAAATAAAAAGTAAAATTATTCTTACTAGGAAACTATACCCTGAAGGAGTTAGCATTTAAAAATGTATAGCACATTGCATAATCACTCAGAATCCAGGTGTTTTCATCAGCATTCGAATAATAAATTCTCGTAGCTTGAGACATGATGAAATTTATGAATATGTAGTAGGAGACTACCCAGGGTAGGAGGTAACACTTTAAAATGCACAGCGCATTGCATAATCATTTTCAGGCATTTTATCTATCCGCAGCTCTTCAATGCCCGTAGTTGTAGCGAATGGTAAGTACAAGTATGAGAGTGCCTTTGTTTGGATTGCACAGACAAGTTCTTAATTGGAGTTTTAGCTAGTGATCTGTCAAGTCTAATGTGGGAATCAACTGATTAGGTTTTTGCTCAGTGCTAATCGTGTTCTTCACTCAGAGGACACGAAATCCATTCTGTTGAATTTTTTATCAATAAAATTCAGAATTTAACGACCAGCTAGAAGCTTAATAATAGGTCGATCAATATCTAGAGATAATTAAGCCTCATTTAAAATTGCACTTTCAAATGATATGCACATTGCATGATCATCAAGTTTCTAGGCGTTATCTTCATCCTGGGTTTCTAAGAGCGGAATTAATAGACAAATTCGGAATTAAAAGACAAATTGAGTTCTATCCTTAGACGGATAAAAGTAAGTATACCTAAACCATAGCGTGTAGAAATAATAAGTGTGGAAACCACCCCCCGCCGGCTTACATCGTGACGTCCTCAGTGCTAGTATCGCAAAGAAGTCTCCTCTCCTTGTCCCTCACAAAATTTCTTCCCGTATCAAATGTAAACATAAAATATCAAATGTAAACATAAACATAAATAGACCGCGAGAAATATTTCTACTCCTTTGCGATGGTATCGCGCTATTGTGGCGTTTCCAGGGCAATGGGATTCGTTTCCTCATTTTTAATTCTACAAGCTTTTGCCTACACTATAAAAATAAATAGGATAAGGAATAAAAAGTAACAATACAGGTCTTATAGTATAGTAAATGCACTCCTTTTTTTGTATTGCTCTATACCAAGAAAAACTATCTATTTACACAACGTCATTTCAAATCATAAGGGTTACGCACAGTCCAATACTTATTTTCAATTCATCTATCTTTTATTCAGATAGTTGTACAATCAACAACTGGGCCAATCACATCAACACTTATTTTAGTGAGGATATTTTATTTTAATGGTTTGGAAACCTTACAAATGTAGTTTTCATGGAAACGATCGGGATATTATTTTTTTTAATTTGGGTTTAACGTCGCTTTCAACTGCATGGTAATATCACGACGGGGGTGTTACCCTCCATTCGCAGGAAACTCACAACCTGCTACCCACATTGACCTCACCCAGCCTAGGTTAGGCCGGAATGGCGAAATCACGAAGTCTTTACCTCGCTGGGCGTTGCTTAACTTCGGTGATCCTACGAGAACCGGTGCATTCAACGCGCCATCGACGCTACCTTAAAAAATCGGGATATCATATGCCACTTATTCAATAAGTCAGAATTTAGTTCAGTAACAGTTGAAGATGAAATTATCTTGAATAATTTTCATATATTATATATCTGAAAATTACACATCTTTACAAATTACAAATACCTACAAAAAAATGTCATTCAAAGATAAATCATTGTTAGGTAGGTATAGTGTATGCCAGTATGCCCCAATTCAGTGGTAAAGTTCTAGACAAGAAGAGATCACCTAGATCAAAATCATAATTTTCTGCTATTTTTCTTTTGCTAGTTTTGATACCTGCATTTGAAAATCAAAATGAAAACTACTTTGGGTATGCTTGAAGTGTAAAAGATTAATTGAAAATGCCCTGAGAGGTATTTTTAGACGGTAAGTATTGTAACATAACCCTTCTAAACAAAATATTAGTACATTTAAGAAGAAATTATAATACAGGAGACAGGAAAGAATCTAAATAAAAATAATGGCACTTAATTTAAGAATTTTTTACTCTCTATACGTATAGGTAGATGGTGTTCAGAGTATTCAGCCAAAAAGACTCACAAATAAGATTTTGCAAAGGGCCATAATTTATTATTACCTGTTGGTATTTTATCGACTCGTTTTGAATGTTTCTAAATCAATTTAAATACATAAGTAGCAAAATGAAGAAGAAAACACATGCTATCTACTACAAATAAAACAACTGAGCTTCTTGTAAACGAAAAATAATATTTCCATCAATAAAGTGTCTGCTAGAAATCGAACCCTCGAGCAGTCAGTGGTGTTTTTTCATAATCCACCATACTTGAATCACTTGAAAGTATTATAAGAGCATCATTATAAAATATTATTAGCTATGTTTTAAATATTTACAACGGTTACAATTTTTCCTTCTTTTGTTTAATATTTTATGTACAAAATTTCTTTTTGAGTACCTTGATGTTCAATAAATAAGACCTATCCTTTATAATTATAAACAAAGACCTAATTTACGATTAAAAAATGTAAGTACAGGTAAGTAATTGAATTCAGAAAAAAATGGTCATTGTGTGTATAGGTTTTACAAAATCAATTGTTTTTAGATAGGCATTACAGGTATCATAATTATCTCAACGATAACATAACCTTATCCTTTTAGCAGTTAAGCACACTCAAAAAAGATTGTTAAATGTACACTATTTTAAAATACAACTAAATAATATTTTACGGTACTATAATTACGAGTTAATCTAACAACTACAATTTTCTGTATAAAAAATTATATAAAATGGCAATAAAATAAATGAATATTTTCAAGTTCAGTCAGTCTATTTGAGAGAGCTAGTAAATTCATTATCGCATTGAATGAAAAAAAGGATTGTTTGCAATACTTTCTATATCTTGCAGGTAGTAAAAACAGCAAATGATACTGTTCTAGAGTAGAGATGAATTAACTTGAGCTGTGTGGAAATTCAACAATATGACTAGTTCCACAGAGTCAAATGTCTCTGAATACCAATTTAATTAGATAGAAATGTCTATCCACAACATAACATTATGTACCTTATGTTTGTTAAAGACTATTTTTAAGCCGTGACTGGCGCAGTCGATTTTTTTTTACCAAAAATAATAAATATATTCAGAAGAATATTTGACAAATTGTAAAATACCTTAGAAAGTAGGTCAAAAGAAAAAGGTCTATCAAACAGACTGCTAAAATAATTATATGACACAGTAAAGTTTTCTAATTATTCAACAAAATTATCTAAAATTAATTAATCTTTATCTATGTCTCTCACATGAGATATAACAGACATAGAATCAAACAATGAGCAGCTTACAAGATTCATTGCTTCATTATAGTCCGATGTGTTTCATATGAACATTAAAACTGTTGCAGCCAAACCTTGTATTAACGATCAAAACAAAAAACGAAGCTACAATTATCATCTTTTCAGAATACCGGGTTATCATACCCAAACTATTTTAACACGGAATTCATGCAGTTGATCCACTGAGCCCATTGTTTGATGATTCAAAATCCAAGAAGTTTTTATTATGAAAAGGGTCATTTCGTTCAATCTCAATCTATTTTTCTTTAGACCATTCGTATGCATCTTTGTAATAATTAGGAATTATTTTGTATACGGTGTCAATAAAAGATGATAGATTTTATTCACTCTGTCTTTGGCGATGGATTCATGGTGCTTTCAGTCACCCTGAACGATCTGAAGTCGAATTTAGGGTCCTTCCATGTAAATCCTTGAGAATAGTTTTGTTGACTTTTCATGTCTTTTTGGTTTTAAAGTTGGAGTGAAAAGTCCATTCATTTTGAGTTCGCTCCCAGACAAGGAATTTCGAACTATTTTGATTATCTTCTTCCTGACTAGGCTACATCGAGTGAAAACCAAACTTCTTCTGTCCGGTCCAGAATGATTCTAGAAGTCTAATAATTTTGAGCAAGTCACCTGTGGAAATCAAACAATCTTTATTATAAATCTAAAAGTAGGTAATAATAATATTTATTCGATAACTTTTGTTATTATTTTATCACCCATCCTTATATGAGACTTTATCTGAGGATTGTACCACAAAATAATGACACCCAATACAAAATTGTGTAATGGAGGAATTCAACTATCATCTTGGGGGTTATTTCGGTCTATTATTATAATATAGACTTACCTTAATAATGACAGTTATGGCAGTAGGATTTCATCCTAGGCTGAGCGTTAGGTCAGAGTGAGTCGAAATTCGATCCATCCGACCCTTGCTGTAACAGAAAATATGACAAATTGTATTATTAACTGTACCATAAAACCATACTCAATAACCCTGTCGTTAGCAAGGTAGACTCTGAGTCTACTGAGTCAGGAGTTTCGGATTTGAGGCTTGGTCATGACAAGAATTTAAAATAATTGTAACCATAGGAAAAGACCACTGTGATGAGCATTCCTGTTAGAGACATCTGGAATTTCACTATGGACTGTGTAATAAATCTCACAACAAACTAATACTTTTCTTCTAATGTTTGAGAAGAAGGAAGAGTTCCCATTACACTGGTACAATTTTCTCGCTGAATAGAGAGAGAAATTTGATCAAGTAGGAAAGAGGGCGAGCGGAGCTCACAAGATGACCTGTGTAGTGTGTAGGAACTACCTATGCTTTAAGAAGATTCCAGCTGAATGGCACCATGGCCCCAGAGCATCTACTGCAAAGGAGAGAAACAGATGATCTCTTAAATGGTTTTACATGTATTATGTTTCTTCTGTGCAGCAGATTCACTGGTGTACCCAGGTTCCTATTCATTGAATAAATTTAGGATCAATTCTGGTAGAAATATTAAAAAAAGTTCAACCCTCTTAAATTCTTGGAGATCATCTACCAGCTTGCTAATATTTTAACGTCTCCCACCCAGTTTCCTAAAATCTCTCTCTCTTTTCTTTAAGATATTACTTTTATTGTATATTTAAGTCTCTAATACAAATCTCATATTTTACTACATTAAATGAGACTATTTATAGAGTAATAAAATATGAAGTATTTGTACCCTTTCAGATTAAATCTGGTGCGGATACTCTCTCACTCTCTCTCTCTCCTCTCACTCTCTCTCTCTCAATCTCTCTCTCTCTCTCTCTCTCTTTCTCACTCACCCTGCTATGGTCCAGCTTGTACAGATGTCGCTGCGGCATCAGGTAGGTGGAGCCCAGATCTCTCTCTCTCTCTCTCTCCTCTCTCTCTCTCTCTCTCACTCTCCCTCTCTCTCTCTCTCTCTCCTCTCTCCTCACTCACTCTCTATCTCTCTCTCTCTCTCCACTCACCCTGCTATGGTCCAGCTTGTACAGATGTCGCTGCGGCATCAGGTAGGTGGAGCCCAGATCCCTTTCGACCATCGTGTGACCCTCGTCATTATTCGTCTTGCCCGACGACGAGTGTTTGGAGTCCGTGGCGGTCCCACCCGAGTACGGGGGGTGTCCCTGACGCCCCTCCTGGGCCGCCAAAGTGGTGGCTGCTGCCCTGGTGGTAGGAGCGGGTGGGGGCTGAATCGTGGTCTCGTCATAGGATCGAGCCTCAGAAACCGTCCTGAGCAGAGAAAGGGCAATAAATTGTTTGAGTAAATAAAACAAGATATGATTTAAAAGTTTTTTCGAATACATTAAAAAAAAAAAAAAAAAATTCCTTTTTATATGATAAATTGCTATTTTTATATTACCATTTTTGTCTGTTAATAGTCTAAATAAAAAGAGTTCTAAATATAAAATAAAATAAAAGAGAATCACAACTATAAAGACAGAAAGAACGTTAAAATAAAAAAAACAACTTACTTTGTTCAATCCATAGAAAAGAAAGAAAATAATTTAGAGTGGACATTAAAAGTAACAACTGAAAATTTTATTTGGAACCATTTTAATCACTCACTAGAGGTGACAGTGAGATCTGCTACTGTAGAGGCAAACAATTTTTTCAATTTAATTTTAAAAAAAACTTAAGGTGACGCAAGTATGTTATATGTAGTATATCGTAGTACTTTTTTGAGATTTTGCAATAGAAGCATTTTTACAGTCGTGTTCTGTCAGTTATTAGAAGCATGCAGAATAAATATCAGGTACAAACTTGTACTTTCTAACTGCATCCATTCTATTTTGTGTCAGTATGTAATTAGAAGCATGCTGAATAAATACAGTAGAAATTAAGCAGTACCTATTTATTCTAACGGCATCTTTTTTATGTTGGGTCAGTACCTACATATGCAATTTGAAGCATGCTGAATAATAGTTAGAAAAAAACAGTACCTACCTATATATTCTAACTGTATCTTTTCTATGTTGGGTCAGTACCTACATAATTAGAAGCATGCTGAATAACAGGTTGTAAGTAAACAATACCTATAGATTCTAACTGATCTATTATATGTAGTGTCAGTATGTACCTATCTAATTAGAAGCATGCTAATAATAGAGGTAGAAAATAAACAAACTAGTATTTCTAACTGACCTACTCTACACTGTGTCAATATGAGAAAGAAGCATGCTGAATAAAAATTTAGATTCGTTTCGGTCAAGCAAACGCAAAAAATTTAAATGGTAGAAGAATGTTCAGTTTGTGAAAGGCAAAATCACAATAATCGCAGTCTCTATTTTTGTCCGTAAGGTCGTAATAGGTCAGTATGTTGGTGGTGAAAAAGTATAGTGAATTGTACAAAGTATGTTGCAGACAACTAGTTTAAACCCAAAAAATCTTTCTCGCTATTTCCTTTAATAAAGTATTAAGTGGGAAGAAACAATTTGGTACAAACAGAGAGGTAGTTTTCTTCTCAGTTGCTTCAAAAATATTCAAGACGTTATTTTTTTTATCAAAGAACTCTTGAACTCTTCAGTGAGTTACTGAGTTCTCTTGTGACAATAGACGTTAATTAGAGGGAAGTTCTGAGGAATTAGAAGCAGTAGCGCAAGCAGTTAGACGCATGCTGGAAAGAAGCGAGAAGAATGGTGTCAAGTCTTACAGAGTAGAGTTACGTTGCTGGTCAAGTCTACTAGATATGACGTCTTCTAGAAAGGTATCCAGAGTGGGGATAAGAAGAGAAGTGCTGTTGGAAACATAGAAACCACAGAGTGAGTGAAAGGGGTGAGAAACACTTACCTACCTAACTAATAATAGACTTTCCAATTATCAGGGTTTGGGGCTGGTTTTTTTTCTGACTTATTGAAAGGGGTGAGAAACACTTACCTACCTAACTAATAATGGACTTTCCAATTATCAGGGTATGGGGGTGGTTTTTTTTCTGACTTATTGGAAGGGGTGAGAAACACTTACCTACCTAACTAATAATGGACTTTCCAATTATCAGGGTATGGGGCTGGTTTTTTTCTGACTTATTGAAAGGAGTGAGAAACACTTACCTACCTAACTAATAATAGACTTTCCAATTATCAGGGTATGGGGGTGGTTTTTTTTCTGAATTACAGCTGTTTTCTCTGACTTATTAAAATACTTTGCTGTTTTAATCTGATTAGGTACTAAACAACTTGAAGCTAGGGGTTTTTCTGACTTATTGAAAGATTTACAGCTGTTTTTTCTGACTTGAAGGATTCTGATGTTTATTTTCGAGTTAGTTATTGCAATTAGTCATTTTTCATTTGGAAAGACTACAGTGCTAATATTATTCTACGAGTAGGCAAGTGGTGAAAGAAGAGGTGAGAATACTAAAAACTATAAAGTCTCCCTAATCTGACAGACAAGAGAGAAGAAAATGTTACTTTCACTGTCTGGTAAATTAATTTATTTGAACCAAAAAAGAAGAGGAGTATTTTTTTACTCATCTTTCAAGTACATCGATGTAAAAGTAGTAATAAAGTTGGCTAGTATTAATCGTGATATTGCAATAAAATAAGAAGAAAAATAGTTATCAATTCTGTTTGTTTTATCAACTTTGTTTGAAACCGGGAGTTGAACCACCGACCTCCAGGTTACAAGTCCGCCGCCTTATCGATCAAGCTACTGAGGTCGGTTAAAATGAGAAGAAAAATAGGTAATTGTTTTGAATGAATTTGAAATTTCGAAAAAGAAGATCAGCAGTACATAATCTACCTTTACGGTGCGAACACAATAAAGTCTATAATCAAAAGAAAAAGAAAAAAAAACAAACAAAAAACAAAAAAAAATGTGAAGAAAAAATAATAAACAAATAGATGTTTAACAAAACAACAAAAAAATGTGAAGAAAAAATAATGAAACAATTAGATGTTTAACAAAACAAAAAAAAAAATGTGAAGAAAAAATAATAAACAAGTAGATGTTTAACAAAACAAAAAAAAAAAAATTGTGAAGAAAAAATAACAAACAAATAGATGTTTAAAAAAAAAAAAAACAAAAAATGTGAAGAAAAAATAATAAACAAATAGATGTTTAACAAAACAAAAAAAAAACAAAAATGTGAAGAAAAAATCAAACAGGTAAACAAAAAATGTATAATACATATGTCCCGCGGTGCGTATCGTACTGAAGGCAGGGTTGTGGTGTTCGTGTGGCCGGCCATATACGCTTCGTCCAGCTCTTTGGTTCTGCCTACTGTGGCCGAAACTTCGTAGCCGGCCGACACTAGCGCTCCTGTGGACAGAAAATTAAACAGGATGGTACAAAAGATCACTTTTCTGAAAGTCATAAAGCATTATTACTTCCGATGAATTTCTAATTGGTATTAGGAATCGGAAGTATTGTGTTTGTTTTTTATATATATAATAGAGCCGATCGCATTATTGCTAATGAACAGAACTGAACCAACAACTTCATACACATGAACTTAACTAGAAACTTCATACATGAACTTAACCAAAACTTTCATACATAGGTAATCAAATTTAATGGTCAATGAAGTTCACGATTAAATCAGTTCGTTAGTGACATGCAATCCATAACTAAAATTATTTGTATACTAAACTTGGACCTATGGGTTTCTAGACTTTCTGGACATTGATAGGTTGATACAAAATTTGTATTTACAATAATATTGTAATCTTGATAAACTGACTTGATCAATAATTAACGAAAAAAAAACATACAGAAATGTGTGCTTTTGAGAGAAAAAATTGTACGTTATAAAGAAAAAATCTACCATCAATGTTCAAAGGTATGTAAATAAATTCACCATTACCTGTGGAAGGTTTCCGAGGGGGCGTTGACTTCCTGTGTACAATCTGGGCGGACTGACTCGTGGAGTTACTGGGCTTTCTACTGCTTGACCTAGAGGCCTGAAAATAAATAAAGCACTCGGGTGGTAAAATATGTAATCTATCATTCTCTAAATTTTGGATAGCTAGCAAATGAGAGAAAAGCTGGCGAGGGATGTTTGAAACTCAGATGTAAATACAATACAATACTCTGTTTATCCTGCAGAATGAGACTAAAGAGCCCCTTTACTCATACAGTCTATAGCTTATTCTAGGGTCTAGAATTCTAGATAATTGGGTCTAGGCTGCTATAGCGGAGACTGTTACTAACTGTTGCTATTACCATGATAATAGCCACTGACAGAATTCCACCAGCACCACAGCAACGTTAATTAATTCGGGCCATAGAAATAGTAGAAAAATCAAAGAAGAAAGAGGGAATATAAAAAAGAAAATCATGGTTTGATGGAGAGATTATTTTAACCCGGGATCAGTACGGTTCGGTTTGAAAACGTATCCGATACGGTAACGTATAAGGTTGTGAGAGAAATTTCACAACGTATGATTGCGGGTTAACATCGCTTTCAACTACATGGTCATACCTCGACGGCACTCACTTGCTTGTCCGGCGTGTTGGCTCGCTCCACGGTCAGATAGCTAAGCAACTTCTGCTCGGGCCCGAAAGTGGACATGGTCATGAGAGAGGTGGGCGTGGCGGGGCGCCTTGCGGGGGCGGCAGGGCGCGGTACTTGGCCCGCGGTATCATGACCGTCAGACTGCGGTCACGCTGCGGCTGCTGGTCTCCTGACCGGAAGGTCGAGGTTCGAGACCCGGGCGGCCCAGGGGCGGACCCAGGGTGGCGCCTGGGGGCGCGGTGACCCTTGCGGCCCATCATCTTGGCGGCCCGCTGGGTGTGGGAGGCGCTGGACATGGGCTGTGCGAGGTAGAGATGGAGAGAAAATTTATACCTTTAATAAATAATTAATCATTTTAAAAATCGAGAAGCAAAATTTTCGTTTCTTATTATAGGTGATTCATACAATTCATTGTTTAACCGTGATACCGCAATAGGGAAAAATTCCACACGCTCGCAAAAACGCTAGAATTGATCGATATTGTCCTAACCTTAGGACCTGGAGTAGCTGTTGATAATATGTTTATTAGATGTATCCATCCTTGAAGCTATTTTCAATTTCTGTGCCGTGAGTAGGCGAAAAGTTCAGATCGGTCTGAAATGTGAGATTTTTTTTCATCGGCGTGACAGACGTAACTTTTTTGAAGTTTTTTTTTCTGTTATAACTATTTATTTAATTTAATTAATTATTTATTTAATTAGTTTTTATAATTAATAAATATAATAATAACAATTGTTTTAATAAAGAATATATTTTTTTAAAGAAATTAGTGTGTTTACCTCCAATTCGTGATTGTTCACTTTGCTAAAATAATTATTATAAGATTTTTAACTACAAATATAAACTTTTAACTAAAATTAATTAATTTCTTTGTAATAATATAGGTAGTTAGGTACCTTCCTACACTTTTTGCTAGATACTGAATAATAGTATTCTTGTAATCTTTCTCCACCTACTTAATGGGTACCTACCTACCTACTTACCTCCTGGATATCAAGTACATTATTTTTATCGTTTCTGTTTTTAGCTTTAGAAGACCTAACAAATATAATTACATATATTCTTGATTATAAGATATACTGTGATTGGCCTACAAACTATGTCACTATGGCTTACGATGAACAAATTTGGAGAACTAAAAAAAAATTCAAACAGGGGTTCGAACTGCAACCATTTGGAAAAAAATTCTTAAAATTACTTTAAGTATCTTTTAAATACATAAGTCACTTAATTATTCTTAAAAAATTATATAACTCTCAAGCAGAACGAAATACAAAGCAAAACAGGTGTGAGAATTTTCATCGCGCGTGTACAGACGTCGGATTTTAGCGCGTGTACTCACAGTTAAGTACCTTGTGTAAAACTGTGAATTAAAATTTAAGTTTTTTCTCAAAATCGATAGCTCTTAATGATTAATAATTATTGATGTTGTTTCACTTAAAGATTTAAAAGATTACTCTAATGTCATAACATATACCAGTACATAGTTGCAGTGTGTCACTGTTTCATGTGCGCGAATGCATTTATTTTAGATACGTCATTGCGCAATCGTTTATTTATTTATTTACACTTTATTTTTACAAACATCATCAAAAAAAAAAAAAAAAATAACAATAAATAAAAAAAACTTAGAAGTATATACAAAAAAAAGCATAGATCAATATTTTTCATGTGCGCAATCATTTATTTTAGATACGTCATCTGCGCAATACGTTCTGCGCTGGGCCTCCCTCACCTGCTTCACATAGGGGGGCGGCGTGACCTCCACACTGGCCTCACTGCTGCTACTGGAGGAGGAGTTCATCACAATGGCCCTCTTGTCTCCCGCCAGGGGGCCGAGGGGCCGATGTACCTCCGGAAGCCTGCGTTGTGTCGGGCCTGGATCTTGAGCAGGGCCCGCGCGGTGGGGGGCCCTTGACGGCGGCCCCTAGCCCCTACCAGCAGGCACACGATGAGGAGCAGCGTGAGTAGCACGCCGGCCGCTAGGAGCGCTAGGAGGAGAACTGAAACGGGGGAGATTATTAAGCTGGTATGCAGAGACGATTTTATAATCCCTATAGGGTTCACTGTAGGGTGGTCCCGAGTTTGCTATAGGGAATACTTCGACCTTGACAGTTATTTATTAAAGAAACATCTGATTGCACATGCGCACAGACGCTTTAAACAAACGTCTCTGAATAACAAAATCAGCTGAAGGGACAAATGACCCAGGCATCCCTACAGCCTACAGTGAAGACTCTGCATACAACCCTTAGAATCACCTGGAAATTTTGTGGATGAGGGAAGAACAATAGCTTTTGCTCTATCAAATATAAAGTTATTGTTCTTTCCTCATCATGGAAAATAATAAAAAATTCAAGTCAAGAATATCCAAATTGTGTGGATGAGGGAAAAACAATAGCTTTTGCTCAGTAAATAAAGTTATTGTTCTTCCCTCATCATGCAAAATAATTGCAAAAATTAAGTTTTCATGTCAAGAATATCCAAATTGTGTTCATGGTTTTCAAAACGTCGTATTAAAACATATTATGAAGGTATGTAGGTATTTCTCTTTACTCTGGTAATGCTATTACCGGTCGTTACGCAAAAAACTACTCATTTTTCTGGATGAAATTTTTGACCCGACTACTATGCAATGAAATCAGTGAGGAACAATATTACTGTCCCGGTAGCTCAGTGGTAAAGGCGGCACTCTGTGAGTCCCGAGTTTCCAGAGGTCGCGGGTTCGGAACCCAGCCGGGACATGACAAGGTATGCTCCCATTTGGGATTTTTACCACATAATACTATGTCTTGGGCTTACTGCTGAAATAATGGGACTTTAGTAGTCTCAATCGGGCAGTATAAATAAGGCAATATTATTATTATTATTGGAAGAACAAATTATGATTTTTTTAAGTGACAGCAAAGTACTCGGAAACCAAAGCTAAGCTTGATTACAATCAAGTAGATCAGTGGGTTATCCAACCTGCGGCCCGCTAAGCAAATACTAGCACTTTGGTAAATCCTAATCGGGCAGTATATACAATAAGGCGATATTAATATTATTATTACTCACTCTTCAAGTTGACCTGGCAGTGTTCACCCGTGTACCAGTGGAAGCACTCGCACACGATCTCGTTCTGACCCTCCGTGTAGCAGGTGCCGTGGTAGTTGCAAGACTCACAGCCCGTCAGCTCTGAGGAAGCAAAGAGGGTGAACAATTGAATATGTTATATTATTTATTTATTATTATTATTTTAAACAAGTTCACGAGTTAAGCCCATTTTTACGGTAAAATACAAAAAGTTAGATATTATCATTAAACACTTATGACTATCTTATAAAAAACACGTATGACTAACATATAACTACCTATCTAAATAGCTCAGAAGTTCTACCATAGAGCAGGTTAATAGATCGAGGTCTGCATCAGCATCATTCTCCATTTTCTACATTCTCTGAATGGGCGAGAACTCACCCACATTGGTGCGGGTTTTTTTTTTTAAATTTAAAAGTAAGGTGTGAGCGGGTGTTTCTAGAAGTAACCCGGAAGTTCATTATAGGGACATACAGAGGAAACTAGTAATATATCTGCCAGAAGCATTTTTTTTTACAAGTAGACGACATAATGGTACTGCCTGTCTCATAATGGGACTACATACCTGTCTTGCACTGACAGTCTGATAGATAGCACTATTGATTTCATAATACATGTACTCGTCTTTACAACTACTATCAGTGTATGTCTGTAACCTTCAACTGTTCCACCCTGTACTAACTCACCATTACATATTCTACCAGGATACAGGGTGTTGTGGGAGGCGTCTATGTACCCATCTTTACAACTGCAAGTGTAGGTCCCTTTCAGGTTGAATTCCTATCAACAGTTCCACCCTGTACTAACTCACCATTACATATTCTACCAGGATACAGGGTGTTGTGGGAGGCGTCTATGTACCCGTCTTTACAACTGCAAGTGTAGGTCCCCTTCAGGTTGAAGCACTGGGCGTTCTCTGAGCAGTCGTGGTAGCGGGGACTTGTACACTCGTCGAAATCTGAGGGGCAGTTTTAAAAGTATTATTTATATAGTCCCATTAAGTCTGGCTGGGGGACTATAAACAGGGAGTAGACCAGCAGTCTGACTGGGGAACTATAAACAGGGAGTAGACCAGTGGTTGGCTAGTCAGTTCTCTGTTTATAGTCCTCTAGCGAGGCACTGGTCTTCTCCCTGTTTAAGTCCCCCAGTCAGACTATTGTATTAGAGAATTAGTCTGGCTGGGGGACTATAAACAGGCAGTAGACCAGCATTGGCTTGGTTCTGGGGGCCCTTGTCAATTAATAGCCTCCTTGTAAAGACATCCGTAGAAGTGCTGAATCATTCCTCCACTGTCTGGCTACCATCGTTCACGATGACGCCACCCTATGGTGATGATTTATATAAAATACATTTTTTATGATTTTTATTTGTGGTGAAGCACAAGGCTTCTTTACAATTTTTGTGGGTAGCGCAGCATTACTAAGAGCCTTCTTTACTTTTTGAATTCTATTACATTAATTTCTTTTTACTATGGTAATGCCGGCACTGGTCGTTACTCATACAAGTAAGTAATCATTTTTCCTCCCGTTAAGCGGTTTTGGAGATACAAGTGATTTAGTATAAAATCTCAAAATTGGCACGTGTATACACTGTGAAACAATCATGAAGAAGTGAGTATTGTGTCCATAATTGACAGTGTTTTTTTTTTCTCCTTCTCTTCTTCGGTCTTCCTTTAGTCCCTCAACTGTAACTTTCTCAACTTCTTGTTGAGACAGTTACAGTTCTACCCCAAACAAACAAACCCATACCTTCCGCGTCCAAGTTCTGTAGGTACTCCCGGGCAGCAAACACCTCCGTGCCTCCCAGGCTGTAGTTGTTGTGGCGCAGAGACTTCCTCAGCACTTCCTTCAGCTTGGCGTCCTCCGTGTTGTCGGACAGCTGGAATAGATGAAGTATTTCAGCATGAACAGTCGGCGTCGATGACAATATTTATATATTTTTTATTTATTTAGAAACTCTTTATTAGTAGAACATATATACAGACAAATAATGGTAAAAATTAAACATAAAATTGACAATATTAATAATAGGTATAAACAAGAAAAAATAAATAAAATATATACATATGTCCTAATTAAAGGGCGGGGTTATTGCCTATGGCAATCTCTTCCACCCAACGCCGACTGTTTAGCATGAACACTATGAACAGTCGGCGTCGATGACATGTTGAATACACCAGACACTTTTTTGCCTTTCAACGGGGTAATAGCGCGAGTGTGATGGGAATTCTCCCATTTTTAAGTACATTGGAGGAGATTGTTTATCCAGGCACTCATTACAGAATTCACTCTTACTTTCACATTAATAATAATATATGGCCTTATTTATACCGCCCGATAAGGACTATGAAAGTCCCATTATTCCAGCAGTAAGCCCAAGACATATTATTATGTAGTAAAAATCCCAAATGGGAGGATAACTTGTCATGTCCCGGCTGGGTTTCGAACCCATGACCTCTGGAACCTCTGGATTCACAGAGTGCCGCCTTTACCACTGAGCTACAGGGACAGATAGATGAATTATTTCAACATGAACAGTCGGCGTCGATGACATGTTGAATACACCAGACACTTTTTTGCCTTTCAACGGGGAAATAGCGCGAGTTTGATGGGAATTCTCCCACATAGTACATTGGAGGAGTTCTTTTATCCAGGTAGTCATTACAGAAAGTACTCTCACTTTTACAATCCCCAAATCTCCCTTTCAACCGTCACACAAAGTACTCTGATGGGTTATTTCGTTTAAATTAACCAATCAGAGTCCGTTGAGTGACTGTTGAAAGGGAGATTGTGAGAGTGCATTCTGGAACGAGGGCCATTTCTTTTTCTGTCACTGAAGCCCAAAAACATTCGAACTGAAGCCCAAAAACATTCGAACTGAAGCCCAAAAACATTCGAACTGAAGCCCAAAAACATTCGAACTGAAGCCCAAAAACATTCGAACTGAAGTCCAAAAACGTTCGAACCCGGGTCACCTGGAGTGCAAGCCGAGCATGCTACCGCCAGGACAAGTGACTACTGCATGATGTGTATGATAGGGTGTACCAGGTGTACCTACTTTTAATCATTATGTTCTTTTTTTTAAACTAAACAAACATTAATTATTTTTTCAACAATAAATAAAACATCTTTGAAAAGGGTTTGCTCTGGTTTCAGTTTTTTTTTTAAACTTCATGGTATTGTCAGGTTTTAAACTTTAAAATGTAGACTTGTCTCACCTGAAGATGGAAGTTGACCAAAGCGCTCTCCCCATTCGCCTGAGGCACGGGCAGGGGATCGAACCTGTTGATCTCCAGACCCTGGTACACATCCCGCAGTTCCGACTGCATGACCAGCCGGTCCAGTCCATCCCTGATCACGGCGGCCAGCTTCAGGTAGCCAGGGGAGGAGATGTCGTGCAGGGAGTCCGAGTAGCGGATCTTCTCCTTGCCGTTGCGGTCCAGGGCCAGCTTCATGGTGTAGGAGTAGGTGGCTGGGGGAGGAGTCATTGAATAAATTAATAATAATAACCACCAGGCGAGGTTAATGCTCAGAGCATTTTCTACCACCTAACCCTCAGAGTCTTATTATTATGTGGTCACAAACTCGTAGCTCAATGGTCACGGCATTTGACTGGTAATCATGGCCGGTTCGAAACCCAGTCGGGACATGACAAGTATAATATTACGTCTTGTGCTTATTGCTGAAAAATAGTAATAACACTATTTAGTGGAAGGTAACCACTAACCACCAGGCGAGGTTAATGCTCAAAGCATTTTCTACTACTAACCCTCAGAGTCTTATTATTATGTGGTAACAAATTCAAGTTAATGAGGAAAAATTCATGCACTGGGTGGGATTGGAACCAACGGATCCCTACGCTACCTGGATTACCAGACTAGCGCCTTGACCACTTGACTACCAGTGCATGGTAAATTAATAAACTTATCCCAACTGCACGCTTGCAGTTGGGAGACTTTTAATTGCAGAATTAATTGACGTTTTTGTAATACCCCTGTGGTGCTATGTCACGGTTTGCATACTGTGTAAGATAGGGAAAACCGATGCTAAGCAATGACTTCAGTTATCGATTTTGTCTATTCATTTCGCCCTTAGAATACAAAAACAAAAGTTAAGATATCCGTAGAATGGAATATTTGCTTAATATTCCGGTGTGTTTCTAGTCAAGTGATTAAGATGCTAGTCTTGTAATCCAGGTAGCGTAGGCATCCGTTGGTGCGAATCCCACTTAATGTATGAATTTTTATTCATCATTTGAGTATGTGATCACATAATAATAAGACTCTGAGGGTTAGGTGGTTACATTCCACTAAAGAGTATTATTAATATAGTATGTTCTTCAGGAGACCTTTCCCTTTACAAAACTGGCTTTTACACCAGTTTGCCCTTTATATGGGCGACATTTAGTCTCTTTTGCTCAGGCTCTAAGTAGAACTATGTATCAGTGTACCGACCTTTAAAATTTAAAAGTTTTCTCTTTGATTTTTGTTTATTTTATTTTAAAAGGGGCTCAACTTAAAAGAGAATGTCAAAGGCATTATCACCATCCTTGATCAAACTTTGTTTACCTTTCATTAACTATGTAGAACTAACAACAACAACCTTTCATTAATTATACCTTTTCACTGTACCGTGTACCTGTATATAAAAAAATGTAAATAAAATTGATCAAAATTGTTGAATAATGGCATATTATGTCCCTTTCAAATGTTTTATTGAGGAAATACAAGTATTTTCGCTTTGAGAACTTAAAAACTTACGTTTACAAGGCCGATCCACAAACATTCGTGAAAAGCCGGGTCTACACGCGCACCGCATCACATTGGATTCAGCTACTCGCTGGCACACTTCGTTCCTGGACGCTTTGCACTCGGGCCTGCAGTCGATGTCGGACGAATGGGTTAAAATTCCGCTGATGAGGACATCATTAGGGTTAATCTCGTTGGTCTCGTCGGGCACTTGAATGTCGACGATCGGACGCTCGATAAGAGGCACTGAAAGGGTTAAGAAGGAGATGATTTTTAATCTTCAGTTACACACTCATTAGTGGAGGAATTCAAACAAGAACTATACCAGAAATAACTTTATTACAAACATTTTAACTTAAAAGATTAAAAATATTCAAATCTAGCTTCATCATCATAGGGTGGCGTCATCGTGAACGATGGTAGCCAGACAGTGGAGGAGTGATTCAGCACTTCTACCACTGTCTTCACAAGGAGGCTAATAATTGGCAAGGGCCCTCAGAACCAAACCAATGCTAGTCTACTCACTGTTTGTAGTCCCCCAGCCAGACTGCTGGTCTACTCCCTATTTATAGTCCCCCAGCCAGACTGCTAGTCTACTCCCTGTTTATAGTCCCCCAGACAGACTGCTGGTCTACTCCCTTTTTATAGTCCCCCAGCCAGACTGCTAGTCTACTCCCTGTTTATAGTCCCCCAGACAGACTGCTGGTCTACTCCCTGTTTATAGTCCCCCAGCCAGACTGCTAGTCTACTCCCTGTTTATAGTCCCCCAGCCAGACTGCTGGTCTACTCCCTGTTTATAGTCCCCCAGCCAGACTGCTGGTCTCCTCCCTGTTTATAGTCCCCCAGCCAGACTGCTAGTCTACTCCCTGTTTATAGTCCCCCAGCCTGACTGCTGGTCTCCTCCCTGTTTATAGTCCCCCAGCTTATGTCATTTTATTCCACATTGACGACCTAACACTTAATTCATTTCCCAACTCACCGCTCCCCGGCTTCTTGTCCGTCACCACCAGCAGAATGGACTCGTTCTCGTGCGGACTCTTCTTCACCGGTGGAGCGGTGACCAGCTCGGGATGCACCGGTGCCGGATGGGCGGAGCCGGTGAAGTAGGGGGAGTACTGGGTGGCGGTGACAGGCACCGGGACAGTGGTGGTCACGGTGGCCAGGATCTTGGTGGGCCGCAGCAGCGTGTGGAACTCCGTCACTAGGGGGTCAAATACAATTATATTATTATTGATGTATTTCACAGATCTTGTCTGGTTCTGAGGTATCATAATATATCCAAGGATTATTCTAATCCCTAAGGATATATTTATGTATGACTCTATGTTGTTCTTCGTATAATGTGGGCTGTTGCTAGGATTTATTATTATTATTATATTGTGTACCAATGTAATTGGTCAAAGTCGAAATATTGTAACGACTTTGACTGTTTTGAATATATACTATAATAAAATCATATTTGAATTGAATTGAAAAATTATTATTATGAAACGGAAGAACATAAATATTATACAAACATAATGGTAAAAATTAAAATACAAAATTGACAAAATTAGTATAAATAGGGAAAAAATAAACAAAATATACACATATGTCCTAACTATAGGGCGGGGTTATTGCCTATGGCAATCTCTTCCACCCAACCCAAATACAATACAATGATGGCATAATAAGAGTACCTGTCTTGAACTGACAGTCCATTTTTTATGTTTTTATTTTTTAAACAAGATTCATCTGTACATAATTTTTTTACAATGTTTCTAATAACAATAACAACACAATAACAAAATAAAGCACTACTTTACTTGAATGCAATACTATGTTTGTTTATATTATGTTTATCTTGCAAGAATGAGCCTGAAGATTCCTTTTACTGATACAGTGTACAACTGTGTTAAGGTAAATCATACTGAATAAGTATCTCACCTGTATCTATCATAGTGGATGTGTGTGTCTTGGTCAACACCAGCGTGTGAGTGGAGGGTTTCTGTCCACTGGATTGTATCACTGTTGTGCAATGGTCTGTTAGTTCCTATCATAAGTAAGTCCATCATACTGAATAAGTATCTCACCTGTATCTATCATAGTGGATGTGTGGGTCTTGGTCAACACCAGCGTGTGAGTGGAGGGTTTCTGTCCACTGCATTGTATCACTGTTGTGTAATGGTCTGTTACTATCATAACTGTGTTAAGTCAATGATACTGAATGAGTATCTCACCTGTATCTATCATAGTGGATGTGTGTGTCTTGGTCAACACCAGCGTGTGAGTGGAGGGTTTCTGTCCACTGGATTGTATCACTGTTGTGAAATGGTCTGTTACTTCCTATCATAACTGTGTTAAGTCAATCATACTGAATGAGCATCTCACCTGTATCTATCATAGTGGATGTGCGGGTCTTGGTCAACACCAGCGTGTGAGTGGAGGGTTTCTGTCCACTGGATTGTATCACTGTTGTGCAATGGTCTGTTAGTTCCTATCATAAGTAAGTCAATCATACTGAATGAGTATCTCACCTGTATCTATCATAGTGGATGTGTGTGTCTTGGTCAACACCAGCGTGTGAGTGGAGGGTTTCTGTCCACTGGATTGTATCACTGTTGTGAAATGGTCTGTTACTTCCCATCATAACTGTGTTAAGTCCATCATACTGAATGAGTATCTCACCTGTATCTATCATAGTGGATGTGTGGGTCTTGGTCAACACCAGCGTGTGAGTGGAGGGTTTCTGTCCACTGGATTGTATCACTGTTGTGAAATGGTCTGTTACTTCCTATCATAACTGTGTTAAGTCCATCATACTGAATGAGCATCTCACCTGTATCTATCATAGTGGATGTGTGTGTCTTGGTCAACACCAGCGTGTGAGTGGAGGGTTTCTGTCCACTGGATTGTATCACTGTTGTGAAATGGTCTGTTACTTCCTATCATAACTGTGTTAAGTCCATCATACTGAATGAGTATCTCACCTGTATCTATCATAGTGGATGTGTGTGTCTTGGTCAACACCAGCGTGTGAGGGGAGGGTTTCTGTCCACTGGATTGTATCACTGTTGTGTAATGGTCTGTTACTTCCTATCATAACTGTGTTAAGTCCATCATACAGAATGAGTATCTCACCTGTATCTATCATAGTGGATGTGTGGGTTTCTGGCCACTGGATTGTATCACTGTTGTGTAATGGTCTGTTACTTCCTATCATAACTGTGTTAAGTCAATCACACTGAATGAGCATCTCACCTGTATCTATCATAGTGGATGTGTGGGTCTTGGTCAACACCAGCGTGTGAGTGGAGGGTTTCTGGCCACTGGATTGTATCACTGTTGTCTCTGTGATGGTCACTGACAGCGTCTGGGTGTGCGTCACGAACCTTGTAGGCAGCTCGGTCATGGATCCCTGGACGGTAAAGATTTTTTTTATTATTAATATTATTATTATCAATTTTTTTGTTTTCCATCTGGTGATTATCAAGAAATTTCGGATATCTTCCATGTAATGCTTTTGATCGCCACAGTTCATTGAGTTCTTCCTTATCCATCACATTATTATTATTATTATGAGTACTGCATTTAGATAGATAACATTGATATAGATAACAGTATGGATATCATTGATAAACATTTCATTACTGCGTTTTGTGTACATTTATATAGCAGTATACTTAACTAGCCGAAAACAAATAATGTTCTGAAACTCAACGCCTAGGTAGTTTTGAAAGAAATTCACTAGAGTCTTACGTCATGGACAGTAGTGATTTTCATGGTCCGAGTTGACATCATAGTCTTTTTTATAACCATAGCGAAATCTGCTAAATTCATCATTCAAGAGGATTGCAGCCTTACATTCCCTCTCTATCGGATGACCCTTCCGTTACCAAGTCATTAATTCGCATTCTAAAAGAGGTGAATATTTTTCACAAAATCTAAAACAGCACGGGATCAGCACGATCGACAGGTCTGAAACCAAGTTAAAGTGCTTTATACTTTATGCTTTACCAACAAACAAAAAAAATGTTACAGGATAGTTTTTTTTTAGCCTGCATCACGACGTGATAATGATTAAAATTTGAATTATCAATTGGACAACCACTAAGCCTTAACCTTGGTGGTTGTTTCTTGAGCACTTTTAAGAAAGCTCCAGTATTTAATATGCTACTGACTCTGGCAAATAAAAGTTTTCACGAAAAATGTTTCATTCAGATACGCACCTGCATATTGCTGATCTGGTACCGATCTTCCTCATGCACTTGAACACCGGCTATCTGCGGACTCGAGCTATCACCCTGCTGCTCGAGCTCCTCCTGCTCATGCTCATGCTCATGCCCATGCTGATCTTCATGCTGACTCTTGTCCACCACCATGCTGATGACGCTGTGGTGAGCGACGGTGGTGCGAGTGGGTTTGATCTTGAGGGTGGGCTTCGTGTACAGATTGGTGAATACAGTGGTGGTGCCTGGGAAAAGACGGAGTGAATTAAAGTAGAACATACATATACATCTAGTACAACTTCTCACTTTTCTATTTATTTAACCTTTTGCACTCCAGTGAAAAAAAATTGGAACTGCCCATATGGTCTAGTGCATGTCCCACATGCAACCATAGAAACGCCGCTACACTCCAGTATAAAATTCACAAGAACAGTCCTTAAGGTCCAGTGCATGTCCCACATGCAACTATTAATAACGCTCTTACGGTCCAGTGCATGTCCCACATGCAAGATTTCCCTCCACTTTATTCGATTTCATTTTATATTTTCCTTTAATTATCAGCCTATCAGATTTATTCTAGTCGATTCGTGATATTCCGTAGAATATTTACGAACAAGTCAAAAGTGTCTAAAATGTAAGCCAGCTGTGTAAACAAACATTATTATCAGTGCAACCTGCGGAAGGTTGGTTCAGTGTAGTACCTGTTCTATCGTCTTTATTTCTGTGATAAAAATGTCTAAAAGAAAACTGTATAGTTTTATAGGTAAAGAAGAAGCAAAGAAAATTGTAAATTTACTTTGTGGTAAGTAATTTATTTTCTTTATATGTTTATTTGAGGGTCAAAGATACCTCTGCAAAGTATATCTCTGTCTCTTTCTAGCACACTTGTTGACATGAGTTAGACAAAGATGGATGATGTGTGATACAGGGTGGCGTTGTTACCATTGATTTCACGACCCTCTTCAACACATTGTCTTTTTGTACTTCCACTACCTACCTTTTTTTAACAGTGTTTTATACCTAATTATTTACCCATTTTTAGCTCCCATATCGCTCATTGGGGATCTATTGTTCTTTTTACAAAGTCAAAAGTTTGGGTCGTCTACAAACACCCTGTATACGAGGTCTGTAATTTGAAAGAAAAAATCTACTGGACCGTAGCGCTTCGTTTCTTTCCGAAACAACTCGACCTGATGAACAAACAAAACAATACATGTGGGACATGCACTGGACCTTAAGGACTGTTCTAGTGAATTTTATACTGGAGTGTAGCGGCGTTTCTATGGTTGCATGTGGGACATGCACTGGACCGTAAAAGGTTAAGGTTCTACCACTGGTCGCTGCTTCACATTAAAGCAGCTACTCATTTTTCCTCACGAGGAATGAGTGGACCCCGAACATCCAAGTACAGAGCAGAAAAAATCCTCCCCCGATGGGAATCGAACCCAGGTCACCATGTGTGCAATGCCTAGCGCGCTAACTCGCTCTGCCACAGTGACTACTATACTGACTGATTATACTGACATGGTATAGAAAAATAATTTGCACTTATTTGGAGAGAAAAGTTCGAATGCAGGGTTAAAGCGACGTTCATTAGATCAAAGATTATATTGAGTCGATGGCAAAAAAATAGGAACATCACAACAACAACAAGAAACTGTTTCCAAAAATACATTAATATAAAACCAGCAATATAATAAAACACTAACAAAAGAAAGAAAGAAATTAAAAACATATCCTTAAATGAAGACTTCTAAAAGTTCTCTTTAAAAAAAAAAAAAAAAAAAATTGACAATAATACAAATACAGTAACCATGTATAAAACTTCTATATATTATACCTATGTATTCTGATTACACAAACTAAACAGAAGATAAAAGATTTAAGTGTACTGATTAAGTTCTCCTTTTCATTAGAATTTTCTTCATAGGAAAAAATAAATAAAATAATAATAATAAATTTAGGTACCTATAAATATAAACCTATGAAAATAAAGACCTGACGACTTATTTAGTAATAATTTATACTCAATAGTACAATACCTATCACGAAGAATTACACTAGGAAAAATGTTTTTCAGAGCAGACTTCAAAGGTTACTTACCGGTCTTGGAGAGAAGTGTCTTGACCTTCGGCTCACTCTGAGCGGGAATAGGAGGTTCCTCACTCTCCGACCCGACTAGCACGCTTCCAGCCCCGCTGGTCCAGGCTGGGCTACTGTCCTGTCCCGCTATGACGTCCTGCGCGATGGGCTTGCCAGCACCACGGTCTTCAAGGCAGGAGGGAGGGCTTGCTCGGACGGGACGGTCTGATGTCGTTCATAGCAACCTGGAAGTCAATGTAAACACATTTCAGAAATCATTTTTCAATCTAACTGTTTTGATTTCTAAATTCTGAAAAGGGTTGGGTGGAAGAGATTGCATGGGCAATAACCCCGCCCTTTAGTGAGAGTTTTTCTTGTTTATATTATTGATATTGTCAATTTTTATATACAATTTTTACCATTATTTGTCTGTATATATGTTCTACTAATAAAGAGTTTCTAAATAAATAAAAAATAAAAGTTCATGTTGCAGGAAATGAACGTCACATTTGTAAAATAGACAGGGGCGACTCTGTTAGACGGACGTATAATGTCTACATTAATTTTTCCATCACCGTGCAATCGCCTTATCGATCAAGCTTTTGAGGTCAGTAAAACTGAAACTAAAGGCATGATTAATTTGAGACTCTCATCGAATAATATTCATTTTAATGTAGCGTTCACTGTAAGGCAAGTCTAATTTACTGGAAAATTTAAGCTGTAAATCCATTGAAAACAAACTATTTTGCCCAAAGTACAAACTACAATTACCTTGCTGGGCGCGACCATCACTTCAGGCTTCAGATAGTTTCCAGATACGGCTACCGAAGCACCAATACCGGACACCGATAGGCTCTGACTATTTTGAATTCTTTGTCCTTGATTATTGGCGGTAATTCTTTGTCCTTGAATGTTTTCATTCATTCTCTGACCTTGAATGTTTTCGTTGGTTCTTTGTCCTTGAATATTTTCAATAACTCGTTGTCCTTGATTATTATCATTTATTCTTTGACCTTGGGCGTTTCCTCTAACTCTTTGTCCTTGACTATTCTCGTTGAGCCTTTGTCCTTGGATATTTTCATTAATGATTTGACCTTGATTATTTTCATTGACTCTTTGACCTTCATTGTTTTCGTTGCTACTTTCTCCTTGACTGATTTGAACGGACCCGGCAAGAAGTTATCGTTGGGTCTCAAAAGATTCACCGGTTTCTTAGTCGTGGATGTTTGCCACTTCGTAACGGATTCTACTTTGCCTACCGCTGGTTTCTCAAGCTTCAGAGTTGTGTTTGCTGCTGGCAATTCAAACTTGTAAGGTGAGGCAGGACGTGGTACCTTGGGAGGACGCACCCTGAACGGTGGACGACGGGTGGTGGGACGAATGTCTTCCTGGTATCTTTGAACAGGAGGAGGAGAGAGGCCAAGAACTTCACCACTTGGAGATGGCTCAGGTGTTTTTGACCGAACAGGTGATGCTGGAGGCGGTGGAATCTTCTCGTCCATGTTCATAGTGGCAACAGTTGGATCACTGGGAAGAATAGGTCGAACTTCATTTGACGTGAACTGTTTGATTTCATTCGATTCAAGAACAGGTTTAACAACTTCCTTGGTAGACGTCACAATACCTTTGACTTTCTGACGAATTTCACTTGAGGCAATTCTATTGTCTTCACTTGGTCTTGACTCGAATGAAATGCTACTTCCCACACTGGTAGGCTTGGATTCGAAGCTGATGCTACTGCCAACATTGTGTGGTGTAGATTCAAAGGAAATACTGCTACCAACGCTGTGAGGTTTCTCAAAGGAGATGCTACTTCCAACACTGTGCACTCCAGGTCCCTTTGAACCTTCAGGTGTCAGCATTGTCGGCTTTCCAATTGACAACACCTGGGAGTTCCCATGGAAACCATTTTCTTTTTCTGGTTTTCCTGTGATGATCTGCGCCTTGATATCCAGCTCATTGAGAGTTGGTCTAGGTACAGACAAGCCCTCCTCAGATTGGGAGTTTTGGTCGTATTTCACGTCATACATGGACATTGGAATCTGATGTCCATTCTGATGGTAAGGTAGTTTTCCCAAATTGGGACTATTATTTGTATTTTGAGATATCTTGCTCTCGTGATGATTATTCGCGAGATGTGTTTTGTGCGTGGTGGGTGTTATGTATTCCTGTTTGGGCTCCACCACCGTCGTTGATTCGTATCCTACTTCGTGCCATTCATTGTTGTGAGTTTCTATGTGTGGTTTCTGGTTAAGATGTTGTTGAAGATGTGTATTCGAGTGTCCTGGAACATTAGGATGGTTAACAACAACAGAATACTGGGATGATTCTGGGTTTCTGAGCAGGATCAGGCACTGGTTTGGACGCATATTTGTTGAGTTGTTCCTGATGTTGATGAAGAATGTTGAGAACCTCTTGTTCAAGTTTTAGCTGCTCCTCTTCATAATCTCCAGAGGGTTCACCGGCGGTTGGTTTTTTAATTTGTTGAGGCTTGCGATTTTGTTGTCTTTCATACTGTTGCTGTTGTTGTTGAATATGTTGTTGTTGATTATGTTGTTGTTTTTCTTGATTAATTTGAAGTTGTTGTTTGAGCTGCTGTCGCTGTTGTTGTAGCTGCTGCTGTTGTTGTAGCTCTTTTGTTCTTGTTGATTTTGTTGTTGTTGAATGTTTTGTTGCTTTGTTTGTTCTTGTCTATTATATTCAATCTGTTGATTAACAATAGAATTTTTCTGGCTATCACGTATGAACTGTTTATGTTCTTGAAGATGCTGTTGGTTAAGTTGTTGCTGCTGCTGTTGCTGTTTTTGATTTTTCAAATGATCTTCGTATTTTTGCTTCTGCTGTTCAAACTGTTTCTGCTGGTCTCTTACATGTTGCTCATATTGCTGCTTCTGCTGCTCTCTCACTTTTTCATTATGATGGAGCTGTTCTGCTTGATTTCGATTGTACGGTTCTTGTTTGTGTTGGTCACGGATGTGCTGTTCAAACGGCTGTTTGTTCTGTTGAGAATATCCCCCTGATTTTCAAACGTTGGTTTGTTTTGCTGACCATGGATATGATTTCCAGGTTCCCGTTTGAGTTCCTTATTAGGATTTTGATACTCAAGCACGCCTTCGCCTGTTGGCTTAACTTTTTCAAAGGAATACTCACTTGTGGGACGTGGCTGTGGTCTTTTCTTGTTACCGTACTGGAGAATGTATTCTACAGAAGGTTTACCAGGTGAGGATGGTGGAGGTGATTTGTAATTATTTTGTTTAAACTTGATTCATCAGGAACTTGACCAGGGGTCAAAGGCTGGTGTTGGATTCTTGAATGATTCTCCTTCATTAGTAAATCTTCTGGTAAGGGTGGTGGTCCAAGTATTCCTGTTAATTGGATTTTCTTTTTATTGGTTATCTCAGGTTCTTGCTCGCCCAACGGTCTTCGTTATGACGGCGGGGTGTCAGATGGATCCTCTTAATGTTATTCCTTGTTAATATGGAATTTCATTGTCTGACATACTAACATCTATGCTTGGATCACGCTTAGTCGGCCTCGTTCGATTTGATATCTTTATGAATCTTACCATAGTTGTCATAAACGTACGATGCCAGGTCTTGATACCTTGGGACGTTTGCTGGTATTTCTATATGATTATGACTTGAACATACATGTGAGTCTCCGATTTCATTGTGTACCATAACCGTTGTTTTATCTATAGATGTATGAATTGTCTATCAGACCCATACTGATCTTTGGCATGCATTGAAAAATGGATAGCTGGTCAACCACTGTGTGTTTATGTTGGAAAAAAGGATTATGGTTCGACCATGTTCGTTGTTTACTTTGGTCGGTCTGATTGGAAGGTTTTGCTTTTGCTTATTGAAGGAAGGTGGTGCGGGAGGTCTCAAGTCAGGAATGATGTCATTGTATTCAACTAAATGAGTTGTGGCTGCAGGCAAAGGATTGAACTTCAGAGGTGAGTACTTGGTTTCTTCTTTGTTTGATGAAGAAAAAATATTTTCTTTGTAAGATACAGGAGGACCTTGCGAGGGTGGAGGAGGAGGGCGCATACCAATAGGCACGGTGTCTTGGGGTTTCTTTGGTTCTGGAGGACGCACACCTAGTACAGATGGGCGACCAACAATGACGTCACTGTTAGCCGTTATGACTTCACCAGGACTAATAGGTATTCCCCGTTGAGCAGAGGCTTCTCCGAAGTCGCTTTTAAACTCGCAGAATGAATTGTGTTTCTTGAAAACGTGTCCGCATATTGATTGCTCTCAATGACCTGAGACTCTTGCGGTTCAATATCTCTTTCATTTGAAAGTTCAGAAAGAGGAATGTAGATGGGTGCTCGTGTTGATGATCGAAGCAATGAATTTGGTGTTGATTTATCTTCATACTGGTTTCTTAGTGGGAAATGACCCTCATGTTGTGATAGAGGTTTCACCTGATCATTCTTCGAGAAGGTCGGGAAACCGATAGTTCTGACTACTCGCTGGCAACTTGATGCTTTCATTTTTGTACTTTGTTTCTGATGTTTTCAAATTGTTCTTGATGTATCCTGCCATCGCACTGAGAACGGGTTTCAGTGCTGTGAAGCTGTTACTCAGAGAGCCCAATGAGAGAAGATCGTTCATGCCCACACCACCAGGTGGTCTACTGTCAGGATGTTTGCTGATGGGGTCCGATACAGGAATGACCGTTTCGTTGCCATCTCCATTAGTTACTTTAATCACGGGAGTACCAGCTAGCAGCGTGGCGCCGTTCTTCATCACAGTGGAAGATTTAAGGTAGGATGTTCCTGTGGTAAAGAAAAAGAAGTTTTATTTATTAACAAATAATCTGCAAGAGAAAGTTGAAAATAATTACAAATAATATTCGATTATTTAGTACCATTGATTAATAAAAAAAAATTAAGCCTTACCTATGTATGTCCTTATAGTAGTAATTATTTTTAATGACCTCACAAGGTTCAAACACCCCATTTCCAAGCAAAAGGCAGTTTATTGTAATACTGGACCCATTATCAAATAAATTGATGTAAGTGTGACCCGTTAAACACCCGTTTACCGGGCAAATTATTATTAATTATAATTATTAATTATGCCTGAAATTTATTTAACCTAAAAATATTCTTCACTAACCTGAATTATTTTTCACATTTGTAGCCGTAACTTTATCTTTCTGATGCACTTGTTGTGTCTGTGCATTTCCTGTTGGTTTTTTCTGGAGAGTAAACTTCGTCTGCAGCACAGGAGTTTTCTTCTTGTTCTCAAATTCCACATTTACTCCGGCTGTTTGTTTCACCTCTGTTTCATAAGAGGACTGGATCTCATTATGGTAAGGTCGTGTGTTGTGACTATTGTAGTCCTGAGGGACATGATTCATGGCGGTGATTTCTATCTTCTCTCCACTCTTCAAAGTTGCTGTTGAAACTATTCTATCTTCCTGTTTCAAAGAGCTCCGAAGAGATGACATTTGATTTTCGTCCAACAAAGAACTTGCGAGGGTTTCTGTGACTATATTTTCGATTATTTTTGTCCTCGAATTCACAACTGTTTGCTCATTTGAGAGAAGCGTGGTGAAATACGTATACGTTGTCAGGTAGGTTTTTGTAGCAAAAATGTGAATGTTGTTTGACTCACTTTCAAACAGCATCGCTGTTTCTGTTGGCTCAATGTTCTGTTCTTGGTTATGAACTCTGTCGGGCTTTGACAATTCTTCCTTGTGGTTGTTAGGATGTTTGTCTTTGATTTTGTCTTTTATGCTGGTAGGTTTTTTATGTTCGTCTTTCTCATGATGTTTGTCATGAAATTCTGGTTTCTTCGTTTGCAAGTGAAATTTTTCCGTAACAACGTCCGAAGATGTTGCAATTTCTGATGTGACGACTGTGTTTCCATCGCCTTCTTGTATCGTGTTGTAGTAAGTATATGTCACGAAGTATGTTTTAGTGACATCCGTTGTGGCGGGCTGGATTTGCTCCACTGATGTTGCTCCAGCTGGTTTGTCGCTCTGGGTGATGATCACTTGGGTCAGAACATCTTGCGTTGAGATCACCTTCAGATCATGACCGTCTGAGATAGTTTTGGTGAATTGGACTGAAAATAAACGATATTGAGACAATATTACTAGAAAAAATAAAACCTACTATAAATTATCTAGGTTTATTAAAAGAAGACACAATTTATAATTCATATTAACTGAAATCAGATCCTACAAGTCCGTTTGAATCATTAATAATAATGATTAAGTTAGTACAATACGACTTAATAATGGAGCCTTGAAGTTTATTTCGGTTTCGGGTTCTGTTTTACAATGCTGCAAATGTTTTGTCACCCAACTGATGTGATTCTGAGAAAAAAAATGTGTTTTAAAACTTTAATATAGAAAGTTACAGGTTTACTGTACGTACAAATGAGACAAAAAAAACAATCAATCTGATTCTTAAAAATAATAAGCTCAATATCCCTTAACTTACCAGTGTTAATATATGTATTTGTGTCTTGAATCACATCATAGGATGTTTCAATAGCATTATCTATCTCACTAGACAGTGACGTCACTGTATTCAAAATGGTCTTCTTTGTTGTAAGTACAATCGGTTGTTCTTCATCCAAAAGTGTGTTCAGATAAGTATAGGTTGTATGAAACACTTGCGTCACCAAGTCTACGGGTGACGTCAACGTTATTTGGTTTTGCATAACTGGCGCAGTTGTGTGGGGATTTTTAACGTCTTCAGTGACCACATTACTGATGACTTCCTCGCTGGAGGTGGTTTTTGTTTGGTTGGCCTGCAGAAATGTGGTCAGATAGGTGTACGTTGTGAGGTAGGTTTTTGTGATGAACTGATTGTTCAAATTCTGAAAGCAAGGATAATATAGACGTAAATTAGAAGAGTAATAATACTTTCATATATATTTCCTAAAGTCTAAACATTTGTGCATTAATTTCTTTTTGCATTTCTCTACTTTGGTTGACTGATGAAGCAAATCCCAGCTCTTCATAGCCTACACAACAAGTTGCTTTATGCAACTAATCATCGTGCAACCAAAATACCTTTATTCAAAATGGCTACCTGCTTCATAGAATGGTTAGGAAGATAATAGTCAGATTACTGGCCTACTAACTGTTTATTACGTATAGTACCCTAGCATGTAACTGTCATAGAGGAAACCTCAGTTGTAGTACTACATAGTAACAGTATTATAGTAACAGAACACCAGAACACCAAATAACGAATTTTGTGAAAAAACACCAAGAGTCAGAGAAAGTAACAGTGTTGTAGTACGAGGTTGGCAATCGTGCTTTTAAAAGTGTAGTCGCAGTTCATTTCGCTCTTAATGTTTTCGAATGTAATAAATGTTTTTAAGTGTTTTTTGTTTCGAAATAAAAGTTCAAGTGTATTTTTGAATCGCAAGCTTTGTTTTTCGCTACCACGTTTGGTCTGAACAGACTTATTTGGCCCGTAAGTTCAAAATTTCTTATCAGCAACTAGGAGAAGATTGTAAATCAAGATGGCTAAAATTCCCGTTTAGAAGAAATATTCAAATTCTTTGAAATTAGAAGCTAATTATTGTAACGATTTATTGTCTACTGCGCAAGACACACGCACTTCAGATAATTAAAAGTTGGTGGTAGGAGAACATTGATAAAGTTATCACTTAACTCCGATAGATAGTAGCTCCCTGAAAGCGTTGAAGGTCTATCAGTGATACTAACCGTAAAATAGTTACCTATTCCCTAAAATTAAAATTAGTAATTTTACTATCAGTAGAGGGAAGGAGGGGAAGTGATAACAGTTAAAGTTGGACTTAATTAATACCGAGACCGTGAGATAGCACCTCAACTATCATCAATGAACAGCTGCTGATAGTACTACAATACTAACGAATACCTACATAACGGTGTAAACGTATAGATACATTCCATTGAATAAAGATCTCTATGTACTGGACTTACGCATGATACGCGTCTAGACATTTATGTAATTACTAGCGGGCTGTCGCCCGCTTTGCGGGCCGAGGCATGGCCGTGAAAGCAAAAAATCCTTTTTCGCCAATGGCAGGTGTTGTAGTGGGAGTTTCGAAAAATCCCGTCTTATTGCACATCTAGACTATAAGACAAAGCTACCTACCAAATTTCAGCTTCCTAGGACTTACGGTTTGGGCTGTAGAGCCATGATCAGTCAGTGGTCAGTGGTCAGTGGTCAGTGGTCAGTGAGTGTCTTTGACATTTATATATTAAGATGTATCCGTCAATAATGTGTAGTGGATCCGTGTAGTCTGCTGTGATACCTAATACCAGAATATAATATTATCATTCATTATTGCTGTAAGCCCACGGTCTGACGGAGCGCTTTTGCATTGTTGTTTGGGGGTATCCACCTAGACTCTTAATCATTGGAGTATTAATATTTATTTTACATCATTGGCAAGAGTTATGGACGGAGGAAATATAACATTAGAGGCGCTATGGGAAAGACTGGGTACAATGGCAACTGTTAATACTGACCATCACAGGGAGGTCAAAACAAAGCTGGATAACATACAGAGCAAGTTTGAATCAGTCAATAATGTTATAAGCCAACATTCAAAGAAAATAAGTAAGCTTGACTACAATGAGAGAAGAAAAAATCTCGTCATATTTGGAGTACCTGAGAACCAGACAGATATAGAAACGGCCGTCATGACTTTATTTTGCACTCACATGAAAAATAAGCGGACTCACGCTCATGGAACTTGATTTTTGTAGAAGATTGGGAAAAGAACTTAACCAGGACAGACCGAGACCTATTCTTGTCGGTTTAACAACCCAGAGGCGAAAAATGGAAATTCTCAAGAACTCGATATTACTTAAGGGTACATCAGTGTTTGTTAAGCAGGACCTCTCTGATGAAATGAGAGCAAATCACAAGAAGTTACGAGATGAAAGAAACATGTTGCGAAGACAGGGAAAATATGCGGTTATAAGAAGTGGTCAGATTATAAGTAGTGAGCCGCAGCAGCCACCACCTAGTAGCGAAGTCAACTACCCAGAGGCGGCGGCGTCATCATCCACAAGAAACTCAGCGAAACGCGCAAATTCAGTATCGCCAAGTGATTTGTTTGCGACTCAAAAATCGACGGTGAAGAAAACAAACTTTAACATCAGCGGGAACTCAGACCAAGGCAACACTACTATGATTGAGTGGGAGCGGCATGAAAACGAGAGGGAGTTATTTTCTGACAGCTCTAGTACCTTCAACACACCTGCGCAGTCACCACGACCAATCAATCATCGCAATCTACAACAGATTTAGTCTTGTGCCTTATTTGAATACACAAAGGCAGGAGACACCCAGAGAATGACTAGCCGAGGGTAACACGATGCAGCGAGGTCTTAAGGTATGCTTTTGGAATATAAAGGGCATATCTACTCTCAGCTCTTTATGTTCAGTTGAAATGGAAAACCTCCTATCCTGCCAAATTCTCTGTTTCAGTGAAACATGGGCACTAGGCAAGCCGTCTATCCCAATCCCGCTTTCCGAACAGTATAATATGGTTTATGCAGTGGCGGTGCGAGACAAGCAACGAGGCCGAGGCAGTGGCGGATTGGTAACTCTGGTGAGGAAGGAAATCAAATTTAACGTAGTTAATGTGTCAAATCTATGGATTTTTGTCAAACTGGAATTCAGTCAGAACATGACTCTCACGCTTGGAAATGTCTACATCAGTCCACTGTATTCCATGGAACATGCACTGGAATCACTACATCTACTGTTGGAAGAATTAAAACACGCAGAACGACCCTTATATCATTGGAGGTGACACAAACGGCAGAATTTCGGACGAGAACTATTTGGATGAGAACCTGGCGGAAGAGTTGGATTTTTTGGCGCAGAGAATATCCTTGGATAAAGTGAAAAATAGAAGAGGGGAGCAGCTAATAGCGTGTATGGAGAACCACGGATTTCTTGTGCTCAATGGAAGGACAGACGGGGACGTCCCGGGCCAATATACCTATCTCAGTAGAGTTGGAGCAAGTAGAGTAGGTACAAGTACGGTAGACTTGGTCTGGGCGAATCTTGAGTCGTGTTCGTTGATAACAGAACTTCGCGTCTCCGACACTATTATTGTGTCTGATCATTTGCCAGTAAACCTTACTATGAACATTCCGCTAGATGTGTCGCAACCCAATAAACCACGGTCAAAAGTAACACGTTACTTGTGGTTACCAGAGAAAGCAGTGGAATTTAGTGAGCAGGTCAACAGTGTAAGCATGCAAGCACAAACTCAAGATGTTTATACTGAGCTTGTGAGGGCTCTAAAAAAAGCTGCCTCTGACACAAGTATGGTTCATGAGTTCACTTTTACTACGCAGACCAATGTTAATAAACCTTGGTATACTAGAGAGTGCCGAAACATGAAGAAAGTAGCACGAAAAATGTATAGGAAATGGAAACAGAAAAATGTTCAAGAGTTTTTGATGTCTTATCTAGATTTGAAAAAAGATTATTTTGCTTTATGCCAAGAACTGAAAAAAACAAATGAGCAGGATTTTAAAGAAAAACTGTCGAACGTTAGAAATCCACAAGACTTCTGGAAAACTGTAAAAATATTCAAGCCCGTAAGCCGAACAAGAGTAAAGAGATACCTATTGAAGAATGGGCATGTTATTTAACTCAATTGTTTACGCTAGTAGATGGATCACCCTGTATGCTGCACTTTACCTTCCCGGATGTTTTAAGGGAGAGCATGGATTCGGACTTCTGTATGGGAGAAACTCGATAAAGGAATCATAAACATGAAGACTAGCAAAAGCCCTGGCCCTGATAATGTTCTCAACGAATTTCTCAAAATTTTAAATGAAGATAAGAAAACACATCTGCTCAGATTTATAAACTATATTTTTAATGGAGGCAGTATACCTGACTCACTAGCCGAGTCGTTCATGTTTATGCTTCACAAGAAAGGGACCAATAATTTGCGAAAATTTTAGAAATGTGGCCCTTATGAATAGTACCCTGAAACTCATTACTCACTTAGTTTCACAGCGAATTCTGGCTTGGAGTGAAGACAATAAATTATTCGTGGAAGCACAGGCTGGTTTTAGACCAAGACGG
Source organism: Bactericera cockerelli (assembly GCA_024516035.1). Taxonomy (NCBI): domain Eukaryota; kingdom Metazoa; phylum Arthropoda; class Insecta; order Hemiptera; family Triozidae; genus Bactericera; species Bactericera cockerelli. Next base: position 11,244,829 of record CM044961.1, read on the forward strand.
GGCTGTGTTGACAACATTTTTTCCCTCTACAGTATAGTATCCTTACACCTGATCAACCATCGTAAGCTATATGCGGCATTTATAGACTATAAATCCGCATTTTCAGAGGTTCAGCATAACTTACTATTCGCTAAAATGTTTTCATTCGGAATCTCTGGGAAAATGATATCGTTCCTGGGAAGAATTTATGAAAAAGCAACAACCCGAATAAGAGTGGAAGGCAAACGTGACACCTAGCCAAGTAATAACCAAAGGTGTACTTACCGGAGACTCATGTTCACCAGTCGCCTTTATAATTTTCATCAATGACTTGGAGGAATTTTTTCGTCAAAGAGGAGTGGAGGGAGTACCTATCACCAGCTCACTGGACATACTATTACTGCTCTATTGTGATGATCTTATTTTATTGTCGAGTAGTCGGGCAGACATGCAGAAGAAGCTAGACATCCTCAGTTCTTATTGCGACGAGAACCAGATGATAGTGAACGAGAGCAAGTCCAAGATGGTGGTGTTCAGGCGCGGAGGAAGATTAGCTGGGACAGACACTTTCCGCTACAATCATAAATCACTGGAGGTGGTTAACGAGTATGTGTACCTAGGAGTCAAATTTTCATCCCATGGAGTTTTCCTGAAAGCGGCTCTGCAGGCAATATCAAAAGGGAAGATGGCGATTTCCAGCGTTAAGACCATCCTAATCAACTCAAGAATGACGTCACAGGAGAGCAGAATGAAATTGTTCCAGTCAATAGTGTGTGCAACGCTACTCTATGGAGCTGAAATTTGGGGAAGTAGGTACGTGGATGAAGTGGAGGTGGTGCAAAGTCAATTCATAAAATCTGTCTTTTGTCTTTCAAGATCAACCCCTCACTACATGGTCCGCCTCGAGTTTGGCATGCTCAAGCTTGCTTACTTGGTGTTCCGGCAAAGGCTGCAATGGTGGCTGAAACTGCTGTCTATGACTGAAGACCGCTATCCAAAAATTTGCTTCAATCAACTATTGATTATAGATCAGTTATCAAGAAACATTGTGAAGTATAACTGGGCATCTCTCCTAAAAACCGATCTCGTAGAGCTGGGGTATGCCGAGCTCTGGCAGGCCCAGTCATCCCAACTTTTAAAAGATAGAATGATTGAAATACTTGCTAAATATGAAGTTCGATTGATTGAAATGGACTACCAGAGACTTGAGAACTCTGGTTACTGTACTTTGTACAAAGAAATAAAATCAAAACCTGAGGGAGTTGAGTTAAGAGCTAATACCGCAAGTTATCTTTCATTGCAGGGACCAATAGATAGGCTAAGAGTGATGGCACAAATTCGGTTATCTGGAATCTTGAAGGTTAATTTTTTCGTTAGTAGAATGGGGTACAATTGGGATAGCACCGAGCAATGTAGCATATGTAATCTACGAGAGAGCGAAGATCTTTATCATTTTATGTTAAGATGTCCTCACTATGTACCGCTAAGAAAACAATATCTCAAAAATTGGCTTTCTAATGGTTCACTGAAAACCCTTGCAGAGAATCCAACTCGTTCAAGTATTAATAACATATATTTTTTTGTAAAAGCAGCTTTAAAGCTGAGGGCTTTTCTGAGAAATGAGTAGATGATGGAATTGTATTTTGTAAGTATAACAAGCTTAATTATTAATCTTTCGCTAAATTATTCAATTTTAATATTTAAAGTAATAATAATAATAAATTTATTCGGTTTTCATTATATTTATAATACAAGGAGGCGGTTTAATCGGGGTAGTTGGTCTCCCGTAGCGCTAGTCAGCCAATCAGATTGGTTGATTGATGCTGACTGGAGGTCATTGGCCTATTGAGTGTAGTGAAGGCTCCGCCTTTTACTAAGATGTAAATCACACTTTGGCAGTAGGGTAGATTTATCTTAGTTAAATTTTAAGAAAAATAATCTTTTATTTGTGTTGGAAAATCACTAAACTAATGTGTTCACAATTTCCACAGCCATAAGTACCTATATGTAAATAGTAAAGAAAATTAACTCCTAAAAGTTATACATACTGGTAGGTTCATTCCTTGTTTTAGTTGTTTTTGTTTTGTTATTTATATTGTTTAAGCGTTTATTATTGTTTTATGTTTTCAATGTGCCAACCATTGTAATAATTTTAATTAAAATAAATACAATTACTTATTACTACTACTACTACTACTAGTAACAGTATTATCAGGTACAACAGCAATCCCACACTAACTTTTACTATCAAGTCAATGAACTATCAGCCACCTAATTGAAATGCAACCCATTTTTATAAATACCAAAATTAATACAGAAGTTTTTGCTAATAACCTATGAAACCTTTTTTCATATTACCAGTTATTACATTACAACCAGGCGAATCTTTATGCCTCATAAAATACAAGAGAAATGTCTATCCTAGCACTCAGAGATCCACTACCGATGTCAAAATATATTGCGTAAGTTTTAATCATGTTCGTAGGTATATTCACTCTAGCAGTAAGCGGCTACATAGATAGAATCATAAATGAATCCCAATGAGATGGAACACATGTACAAGTGTAGGATTGCATGACGGCTAAATTGACATAAAGGTAAACTGATGTTAACGTTTCCAATGTAATCATGCTATTTTCACCTTTATGACTTCTGGTTGAGAAGTTTATGCTCTCAACGAATACCTATCTAGACTAGTTTTTCAGGGTCTACTTGCGGTAGATTTATTTCTTTCGAAGCGGGACTATAACTGTATGCATTTCTTCCATTGAATTTAATAAAAATTAATGTTGAACTGAACATTATATTGTGTTTACAGCATTATTAAATTCTTCAAGATTTTTAAACGAGATACAAAGGTTTTTATTTTCTAGAGAATAATTATTATGATTCAACGTATTGCCTAGATTTTCAAACATAAAATATAATCACCAAGTGTAACAAGTGTATAACAAAAATGAGTTTTTCACGGCCTTTCTTTTGGTAGCCATGAAACAGCTGCTACTGTAGACACTTGTGATCTATGTTGTAGTTTTCCCACCCCGTGGTATGTCTCCCCTCTGATTGGCGATAAGTGACACAATACTTTCTCATCCAGGTGCTGGGTCAATCTAATCCATCGCAAAAACCAACACGACCGAGATCTATACCTATCATGATAGACTTGACGTAGTTCTACCCTCTACTTAGAGCATGACGGTACCTACAAAGAAACTTGATAGACAATGGAATTTACAAGAAACCCTATAAAATTTACCATAGAAATGTTCACAAGATAGGCATCACATAAAACACCATTCCATCAGCAGACTAACACTGGTCTGTTGCCCATCAATCTTCTCCTAACTGATGGGAATACAGATGCCTATTGCAAGTGCTGTCAATTATGTCGATTTAATAGAATATCAGGCATAAAACATGATATATTGATAAAATACAACGGTAGATTGACAGAAAACACCATTGAAACAACTGTGCAATATTTAAAGGAATATAAAGATAAGTTTTTTAACCATATATTTTTCGAGTTGCGTTTGGTTTGGCTGATGAGCTGGGATTTGTGAGAATTCAGTTTTTTGCTACGGAATAATCCTGTCACTATGAAAACGTGTTTTAACAAATGGAATAGAAAAGGTCAGAGATCAGTTGGTTATTGTAACTTACGAACTAATAAGTAATAATATCTGTTAGCAGTTAGAGATTGTCCATGTCCAATTAGGATTACCTACTAGTATGCAAGAATTCTGTAATGGAGTACTTAGGATAACTAGGAGTATTTGTATGTGATGATTCCGACAGTAAATGTCAATAGAGTAACTAGCATCTGATTATTCAGTAACAGTTTTAAGTCTGTCTAGGAAATTATAAATAATGAGATAATCAGCAAAACTCCAACTGATGCATGCATATAATATATTATAATATGCAGCTACCAGAGTTCTAAACGCTTTCAATAATGTTTGTGCTGGAACAATAGAAAGGTTGCTTCTGTAGACTAACAGAATTGAAGATTCCCTGCTTGAAAGAAAATAAACAGTTGTTACTGCTCTAGCTTCTGTTATTTAGGGCTGAAAGTATATCCAAAGATGGTTAGCTCTACGGATTGTTTGATTCTACGTATATGTTTGGACCAGACGGGGTGATACATAATTAACATCGACTTTAGCTACGAAATTATTACCTATTTCATTCATTCAAAGTTTATAGTTTATATTATATAGAGCGCACGATTAGCTCAGTGGTTAAGCACTCGCTTGCCATGCGGAAGGTCCCGGGTTCGATCCCCAGTGCCGACAAAAATTTGTATTCTGAATTTGGTTACAATTGTTTGTAAGGGATACCTTCCGGTACGCTCGTGTTGACCCAGCACCTAAATGGGAAGTATTGTGTCACTTCTCGCCCATCAGAGGGGAGGCATACTACGGGATGGGCAGGCTACAACACAGACCACAAGCGTCTACAGTAGCTCCTGTTTCATGGCTACGAAATAAAAAAGGCTGTGAAACACTCATCTTTAAAAAAAAAAAAAAAAATATTCAATGCATCTTGACAACTTTTAGTTCATTATCTGCATGTGATGGAATTGCCAAAGCGACCAACATGCAACATGTTATCCATCACGATAAGGCAATTAATACTTTTCCTTATTGTAATTCTAACCTTGAGATCCTTTTATGAAGAACGTTCATGTAATCCACACAACCTTTATAAGATCTGGATCGTGACGTTTCTAAGAACCTTTTATTCTTCCTATGCTGATAGTGATACATACGACTATCCAATGTCAATGGATTGTTTCGTCACTATCGATGACTACTAACTGAAGACTGTAACCTTACGATATTCACGAGTAAGCGACCAAACAAAAATATTTCGATAGATAACAATTTACCTACCTATATTAAAATAAAAAAATGCAAATTTAAAGTAAAAATGTAAGGTAGTATTTTTTTCATACTTTTTATCGGCTCCAGACAGATGGATCCACTCCCATTTTTGCACCCTTTCAAAAGGTATTAACACTTTGATCGCCACGTCAGGTGAATTCACCTGACACTAACTTTTCTCAACTGGCCCCGTCAGGCATATTCACCTGACATAATTATCCCATACGGCCCAGTCAGGTGAATTCACCTGACATGATTATCTCGGCTCCGTCAGGTGAATTCACTTGACATTTGAGTGTCATTTGGGCCCCTGAGGAAATGTAAACTCTATAGCGTTGGCGATCAACGTGTTAAGTAAGGAATAATAATAACGCCCAACATCTCCCTTACCTGCGTCTCATGTGGCAGTAGCATCACCATGTGGTTACTGATCGTGCTCGGAGCCAGCGTAATGGGTCGCGTCACATTAGCGGTCAGTATGCGGTAGTGGTTGTCGCCGGGGTACGTCGTTCGATCCCCGGCCACAATCACTTGCACGCCGTTGCTCATCACTTTGGTGGCCAAGTTGACCCTAGCTTCGCCGTTGAGGAGAACGCTCCCTTCTGTGGAAATGAAAGAAAAAAGGTTTTGCGGCATTTTGGAAAGAAAATATCCTGTAGATTTTTCTATGTACATAAAATCCATTTGAATGCCTGAAAACAATGTGAAGAGTAAAAGTTACTCTTTGTTTTAATGAGCAGTTCCTCCAAAATTAAAACATTTCTAAAAATTAAAAAAATGAAGATGCTAATTTTTACGTTTAGTTGCCTTTTGATGTAAAGTTGTGCCAAATCAAAAACACTGATGCACCCAGAGAGTACACTAAATAAACTAATCAGTTATCTTAGAGCAGGTTTTTTCACTTATTAAATAGTTGAAAATGATACATTAGAACCATTAAAAAACCAATTCAGATCATACAAAATTATAGAGGAAACGTTAAGAAATTTCATCAAAACTTCACACAAGGTGAAATGAGGACCTAAGATATTATGTACAGTAATTAGGGAGTATGTTGGTTTTATTTACATTGTGGTATTAGATAACATAATTCATGCACTCATCAATTTTGTATTTACATTTGAATTATTTAATAAGACAGTAAGTAGATGGAGTTTTGTACACAATACGAACAATCTGATACACGGAAAGAGAAAATTGAGGACAAAACGATTTCATTAAAAAAAAGGATGTCTTTGGTTTAAAATTGACTAGTGACTATCTAAGAAGAGAAGTAATGCAAAAATATCAACAAGATTAATAATGCACTATTTATTATTATCTACTGGTATTTACAATGATTGTGTATTTATTATGTAGCATTATCTATTGTAGCGAGTATTTTGACGTTATCATCAACTGTAATAACTCACTCTTTACTAGTGTAACCGAATACTAATAGAAAAATACAAAACTTTCGATTTCTAATATTAGAAATTATCGGAAGTAATATAAATTTACTTCTGTTGATAAATCAATAATAATTGTTCACGAAAGAAAGTTTAATTAAAGTTGCACTATCATATTATATGTAATTCAAATGGCAAGGAATTCAATTACATATGTATGAACTTTTACGTATCGTGATGTAATTAACTTTCATATTGTTTACAAAGATAGCACACTGAATCTTAAATATCTTGTGATTATTAATTTATTTAGCAGAGTTTTTGTTGTGTATTTCTCTCTTCCGTGTAAATTTTAAACAAATGTAATGAGGACTTACCTAATATACGGCCTTGATGTGCATTGTTGGAATCTTGTTTACCCATGACTTGATGAGTAGAGTTTAAGTTAAGTAAAGTCTTAGTTTTGTCAAAGTCAGATAAGTCATTTTTGAAAACCTCTTGAGGGTTAAGTTGTTTTTTCACAACTTTTCCATCGAATCCCTCACCAGGTTCATCTCCTGTGAGATACTCTTCGTTTGGATTGTGTGGAATTGTTTTGAGTCTTTTGATAACTCGTATTCTTTTACCACTCGTCTGTCCTTCATTATGGTCTTCATTTGCTTCGATTATTTTGATATAGTCGTTTCCAATTCTATTGCTGTTTTCAGTTTTAATAAAGGAACTGTTCGATTTGATGTTCCAAGCACTGCTCTTATACGACTTCTTCATAGCAGGCTTCCAAGTTGTGATCTCTTCATTATTGTTCCTGGGAGAATTTTTTTTCTTTTTCAAAATAATTTTACGAAATGTCTGCTCATTTTTTTCAGTGGTTATATCTTTGGTATGTTCAGAATCGGTGAGATCTCTCCTAACGATTCTGTGGGTGCTCCGGGGGGTTGCCCTTCCTTGCTGATATGGAGTCTTATCAGCAGGGCTATCGGCTAAAAAATAACCGGTCCCATTTTTGTTTTGCTCGGAGTCAGTTTGACCAAATGTGATGATATCAAATAACACTTCACCCGGGTCCAAGTTGGGATCTAAATGAGGATCGATTGTTTTAGATTTCAAATTCGGTGCCGTCGAGTGTGTTTTGAACTTTTCAATAATATATCTTGTTTCAAGAGGTTGTGTTTCTATTTCACTGCTTTCAACTGATATATCATTTATGGCCGACATTACGACATCGTCTAAGTCATAAGCAGGTTGGCGTTGAAAGAAAGCCATTTTAGATGGCTTGACCTCCGACGCTTCCATTTGTAGGAAATCGACGGTTACCTCACGTTTCCTTTGAGTTGCGTTGTCATCGTAGTAAGTAGACAGAACAGTACTAAACTCCCCAGGTCTTCGGCCTGACACATACAGAGTGACGATACTAGAGGCTACTGGTGCTGGTTCCTGCTGTTTCTTGTACTTTGATTTCTTGCTGGATATTTTCTCCTGTGAGTAGTTATCTTCCTCGTTATTGTTTTGTTGAACCTCTTCGACTTGAAAATCTGATTGGGAGCGAGCGTTCACTTTCTGTGCTTCCTCTTCTGTGAGAGGAACGTCAGGCAGGAAGTTGGTCACTGGAGTGGGTGTTGGCTGCTGCAGTAGCTGAGCTTGCAGGAGTGCTGGCAACAGCAGCGTATTAAACTGATTAGCAGCAGGAATACCTTGGTTAGCAACAGGTGTAGGCGTGATGACTATAGTCTCTGTCATGTACTCCGTGGCTGTGATCACTTGTGTAGAACTTTCAATGATGGTTGTCGTGATCTCTTTCCCACGGAATGTCAAAGGTAAAACTGCCGAAGATATGGAAGTGACAGTTGTCACATAGGTAGTGCTCTTGGTTTTGTACTCAGTGACTGGCGTCATTGGAACGGGGTTCACGACACCTAGTGGATTCGCAGTGGGTTGTAAGTTGAGATTTCCTAGTAAGAGTTGAGAGAGAAGTAGATTTGCTAGAGGGGCGTTTCCCAGGTTTGGCGTAATTGTACTGACTTCAGGCCTGACATCATAAATGGTGCTTGGTACGATATGAGAGAATGAGGTTTTCCTACCTCGAATTGTTGTTGGTGTGAAAACGATGGTAGTTGTAGGGGTTTCAAAAATAACAAATTTGGTAATCTCCGTGTTACCGTTTGGTAAAGTCTCGGTTACATCGTTGGCATATTGAAGAGTGCCAAGTCCATTCTTACCTATCACACTCGTGTACTGATGAGGACCCAGCGTTTCATAACTAGGTTTGGCCGTGAGAACGTTTTTGTATTCGGTAAATTTACCGTTGACAACGGGGATTGTCACTTCAGTTGGTGTCTTAGGGTTACTGTAATACTACCATCATCTATAGGAGGGACGTAAGCATTGTTGAAGTTCTCTGTTGTAAATCGTTGGCGTGTGCTTGGTGTCCTACGAGTGTTAGAACTTGGATTGAATCTTCTCGTTTCAGGAGTTTTTCGAGTGCTTTCTCGATAATTATTCTTCAGGCGAGGTGGGCTTGGTCTCTTGGGAGGTGGTGGAGTAGTGACGACTTCTTGTCTTCTAGAATTGGGAGGTCGCCTATAATTTGTTCTTGGAGTAGTTGCAACTGGCTTACTCTCACGAAGAGTGAACTGTTGACGTGTATTGAAATTTGAGGTTGTTGCAGGTGTGATCTTCTGTTGGAAACCCTGTTGCAACTGCTGCTGTTGTTGAAACTGTTGCTGTTGTTGAACAGGTTGCTGATTTCTAGGATTGAATCTTGAGCGAGTGTTTTGAACTTTAGGAGCTTCCGTTATATTGGGACATCATCGTCATAGTAGTAATAATCGGATGCTTGTATTCTTGGTGCAGGTCTTCTGTTTGACCTGGAATTCCTGCTGTCATATCTATAACCAAAGTCTGCTTGTCTCTTGTTTCTTCTTCTATTGAAAGGTCTGATAGATACAGGAGAAGCTGGCTTTCTGCTTATTTTATTGTCCTCTTCATTTTTGATTGGTTTTGTTTCTTCTGTTTCTGATCCTTCAAAGAAGTTGTCACTCTCTTCCTCTTCAATTTGTCCTAGTTGTTGATTTTTCTCTTCATCTAGTTCTTGTTCTACAGGTTCTTCTTCCTTAGGCTCCTCAACAGGTCTTCTTGACGGTAATCTTCCTGGAAGTAGACTATTAGCTGGTCTAGGTCTTGGTCTATTATTGTTATTGTACACTGGTCGAGGTCGTGTTGTGGTAGGTCTTGATGTTGTAGTGGTTGTTCCTTTGTTTCCATTTGTACGAGAAGTTGCACTTCCTCTCTTCGTAGTACTAGCAGGTCTAGAAGTTGTAGCTCTTCCCCGCTAGGTCTCAAGGTTGCTCTTGTCGTTGGAATATTCGGAGAAGGCGGAGGAGGTGGAGTGGGGGAAGCAGCTGTTCTTCCTAGAGGTGGTCTTCTCAGTCTCAACAAAGGATTTTGTCTTCTAGAGGACTCCGTCGTGGTTGTGGTTGTACCGACTGTTTGGTCCTCCTCATCTTCTTCTTCACTTGTATTGTTCAGTTCTTCATTATCTTCCACAGGCTCTGGAGTTGTAGAGACAGTGCTGGCTCTTGTCAAACTAGAAGTAGGTGTCGGACGTACGCGGAATCTAGAATTGGGTCCTGTGCTTCTTAAACCTAATTCTAGAGAGGGTCTCACTGAAGCTGATGTTCTATAGTTTGGACCTCTGCGATTACTACTCACTACTGGAGTTGGTGTAGGGACAACTCTAGCAGAAGATGAACCTCCTCTTCTGCTGCTCGGCGAGAAACTAGATAGTGCACTACCAGAACTCTTGCTCGGCCTAGAGAACTTTCTACTTGAGCTCGTTGGTCGAATATTTTCAGCATTTTCAGACACAGGAGCGCTTTGAGGTACACTCGGTCGTCGACTTGCAGCAAACCTGTTTCTACTGGAGGCTCCAAACACATTACTCACAGACGTAGCTTTAAGAGCAGGAGTAGCAACAATTGTAGGTGTGATACCTCTGGTTATTGTTTGCGCAATAGCAGGTTCTCCTGTCTTTTTCTTGGGTAAGAAGGTTGGTCTTGGACGAGAAGCAAATGGTCGAATCACTGGAGCAAACTTTTTCTTGGATCCTATTTTGTTTTCTTCGTCATCTTCATCTTCACCCTTTTCGCCCTGAGAGCTTTCTACCGCTGGAGTTGAAGCAGGTACGGTTGGCTGTTCATAGGCGTGATATTCAGTTCAGGAACTTGAGTGGTTGTAGGTTTAATGACTTCATCGGCATTGGCGGTTGGTTCAATACTTACAGAACTTGTGCTTTCTATGACTTGAGCATATCTATCATCAATAATAGTTCCAATAACTTTTGATTCGTAGAACGTTGTCGTCTTATCTTTTACTATCTGTCCTTCGATTATTTTTACAAGGCCTGTTTTGTAACTTTTATCGCCGATAATAATCGTCGCTGGATCATTATCAGGTAGCGTTGTTTTTCTTTCTTCATCAACTTTGACTGAAGAAGTGCTTTCTATAACTTGAGCATACAACCCATCAATATAAGTTCCAATTGCTTTAGTTGTGTAGAATGTTGTGGTGATACCCTCTGCATCGATAGTACTACCTTCGTTAAGAGACACTACACCAGTGGGTTTCACACCCTCTCCCGCTTGAGGAGAACAGCTTGATTTTCAGATGGTGCCAAAGTTGCTTCGTTCACAACAGGTACAGTTTCTGATGACAAGATTTTAGTGGTGCTCTCTAAAACTTGTGCGTAGAGGCCGTCAATGTAGGTTCCAAAAACGTCCGTTGATAAAATTGTAGTAATGCCTTCAAGTACATCTGTTATTGCTATTGTGGAAATGAGACCCGTTGGTTCTAATTTCTGAGTGGTCTCAGATTCTTCTGCTGGTATGGAAAGAGCAGGCGTCGGCTCCACATCAGAGGTTTCAACTATTGTTTCAGAAGGGTTATGACGTTTGTTTCAGTTTCCAGTCTACTGTTCACAATTGTACTGTTACCTAGGTACGATGTTGTAAAATAGGTGTATGTCGTAAAATAAGTAGTGGGCTCAAGTAGATCACCTGGCTGGTTTGAGCTAGAAGTTGTGGCGGTAGTGTCAATGGACATAGTTGGTGTCGGAGTAATTTCCATGGTGTTTGCTTCGGTAGCCCTGTTTACAGTAGGTGTGATGATGTTTGACTGGGTTTCCTCTCGACTTGTGATCATTGTGCTACCTTCCTTGTACAGCGTTGTCCAGTAAGTGAATGTGGTGTAGTAAGTTATAGGAACATCGTCCTCTAAGTCCAAAATGTTTTCAGTAACCACAGTCGGCTGAACAGTTTCTGTTATAACGTTAGTAACAGTTTCAAGTCTACTGACGATGTCACTGGAAGATCCTTTGTAAAGAGTTGTGAAATACGTGAAAGTTGTATAACTTGTTTGCAGAAGTAAACTGGGTTCAGTTTCTTCCGTATTTGTTTCGGAAGAAATTTGATCTTCTTCAGAATCTGATAAAATGATCATTTTTCGATTGATAGTTTCTTTTGATCGAGTACTATTTATGTAGTTAACCATGTATTCATTCCTGTACGAGTTTCTTAGTAAATCTTCTTCTTTGCTTAATGCTATATCCTTTTCTTTGATATCAGGATAATTTGCATCGAACTGCTCCAAGCTTTCTTCTTCATCTTCGACATCATTGGAACTAACTCTTTCATGATTTCTTGACATTGTTGTGTCGTAAGTGAACTTTCTTTCTTGTGGTCTACCTGGTTTTATGTTTTGCACACCTTCAGTAGAATCTTCGGTAAGTTTTCAGTGCTAGATATATCATCCAATGTTTCAGTTGTACTCGAGGTAACATTTTCGTTAGAGTATGAAGGTGCAATATAGGGTGTAGTGCTCTCTAGGAATTCTTCTTCACTCTCCTCTGTTGTCTGTTGTAATGTCAACAACTGTATTTGTGTTTTCTATAATTTCAGGTACAGTACTTGTTGGTTGGATAATGTTAGTCACAACATCTGTGCGACTTGTAACACTGGGTCCATCATCTCCAAACACAGTGGTAAAGTAAGTGTAGGTTGTATAGACGGTTTTTTCATCAACTGTTTTCGTATTGTTTTCGGAAGTCACCAAATTTGTACCCTTTATTTTCTCAGCGTCAGATGATATCAAACTATTTTCGTTTCTCTCAAACAATCCCTCAACAGCGTCGTTTGAGAAAAAGCTTTTATCGATGGTTGATGTCACAACATTAGTAACTATTTCCTCTCGGGATGAAATGCTGGAAGATGATTCTTCAAAATATGTAGTAAGATAAGTGTATGTGGTGTACAATGTTTTGAATATCAATTCCACTTCATCGTTTTCTTCGTCATCTTTCTCAGATTTTATGGTTGGAGTGGGTGAAGGTAGAGTTTCTGCGTTCAAGGATTTTTTCTCAGTAGTAGATATAATCACAGATTCTGTTGTTTCGTATGCGTCTAGTGTTGTGTACTTATCTTCATCGTTGTTGTCATTGATTTGTTCTTTGTTTTTCTGTGTTGTGGATGAAACATTTTCAGTGATTGTGGTAGCAGATTGATCTTCTTTCTCAGTAGTACTCTCAGTAGTTACCATGTCACTATCATTAGAGATAGGAGATGTTACTTCACGAGATTCTTCTGTTGTAGTTGGAGCGTTTGTTGTACTAGGGGTGGTTGTAAGAGGGGTAACTATCTCTTCTGAAGGTTTTATTATTTCGGCTGCTTTCGTGGGTTTGATTGACGAGGGAACATAAGTTACAATGGAACTAACAACATCTCTTGATCTAACTGATGTTGTAGTAACATCATCATCTATTGGTATAAAGAATGTTGTCAAATAAGTATATGTCTTGTAAGACGTTTTTGCTACATATTCAACAGATTCTGAACCTTCCAATTATCTTGGTTGGAAAGTTCTGCAACTTTATTACTTTCTGTTGGATTTTCGCTAACCTTATTATCTTCTTCGTCTTTAGGAGTGGTGGTGGTAGCTCGATCAATATTTTTGGTCGATGATGCGGAAGCAACACTGTTTAAGGCTTTTGTTGGATTAATCTTGATGTTCGTGGCACTTTGTAAGAGTTGTTTGTAGTCTCCATTAATATAAGTTCCATATACAAAGGTGGTGAAACTCAGTGGTTGTTCCCTCATAGGACTCTATGCCTCCGATAGATTTGACGAGGCCAAGTGCTTGGACCTCGGTATTATAAATTCTTGTGGTTGAACTTCTGTATTTAAATAGTGGTTCAGTTTCTCGATGTTTAGAAGACTTTTCATGGCTTTCAGCTTGACTTGCTTCAACGGGATTCTTGAGTTTATTTGAGTTCAATACACTTTAGGTACGTTTGTTTTCAAGATATTATTTTGAACTTTACTAGGTCGAATAAGCTCATTTCGAAGTGTAGCTTCGTCTTTTATTGAGGTAACCAAGTTGTTGTTTGGTAATACTACGGGTGTGTTTGGCATAAAATGAATGACAGTATTTCCAACTGTAGTGGTGAAGTCTGCAAATCCAAAGTATGTTGTCGTCACCAATTTGGACTTTTCTGAACTTTTCTCGTTCTGAATTGCCACAGTTTGGTCTTTCTCCTTCTGAACTTCTCTGAAATTGTTGTTCCTATTGTACAAGAGAGACTTGGAAATCCTCTGTTGCTTTTTAGCAATTGCTTCAAAGTTGATGTCATTTTTGATAATGACCGGTTTTCGAAACAACTGATTAGAGTCATACTTTGGCTCCTCGGTGATCAGATCGTCCTCAAATAAAAACGAATCGTATCCGTTTTTTATAGTGTACGTTGGTAAATTTGCTTTGGCTTTAACTTTCTGTGGCTGATGACCTCACCATTATTCTTGGTAGTGGAATATTCTTTCCTCACAGAAATAACATTTTCACTGTCTGGAGCTCTTTCCGAGGTTTCTCTTGAATCCTTGAGCGGTCGATCCTCTTCACTTTCCATGGAAGGTGTTCTTTCATTTGACTCCGTGGGTGAAACTATGTTTCGCGCTTCCGACGTTTCTAGCAAATCATCCTGTGAGTTGCTCAGAATATCTTTTAGGGTGGGTACATCGAAATCACCCAAGGTGGTTTGATATTCACCGTTGACTTCCTGCACATTCGTAGGTGCAATATCGAACTCATTGTTGGCTGTTGGGTAGATGAGGTAAGGCTCTGAATTTCCTGTTTTAGAACGCAGGTTACCATAGAGGATCTTCGATCCCGTATTGAGTATTCTTGAGTAGTCTCCACCAATGTTGGTACCTACGAGTTGTGTAGTGAATTCAGTCGTGATGCCATCCTGCACAAACGTCCTTGCTGCTGATGATATCAGACCATACACTTTGCTTTCGGATGAATCGCTCAATAGAGTGACATTCACATCTAAGAGAAAATATGTACAAAAATTATGATAGAATTTAAAATTTTGAAAAGTGAAAGGGACAGAGAAAAGAAGAAGTTTTCAACTTGGACCCATCCTGCGATTTGCTGAGAAGTTTTTGTGAAGAAGAGATCTACAAAGGTCTTACTTGTTTTCAAGGGAATTAGAACTGCGCGAATACAATCCAATAAAAACTGTTTCTTAATTAATGAAGAACGATAAGAAAAACTTTTTGTTTTTATTTTTCCTATTTTCAATGTTTAACAAATAAGAGTTAAATTTAAGACATGAAGCTACATAATGTCTTTGGAATGATCTTGTTAGTTCTCAGCAAATCAGACTATGGATAATTTTAAAGTTTATATTGGCATGAAATATTTGTACAACTTTGTGAGATTTGAGACATCTGAGTTTTGGTTTAGTGGATTAAAATCATTGAATACTACTGTTTTTTTTTTTTCTTTTTTAAACAGGTAGTAAAATTACCATCCCAAATCTTACAAAGATGAAAAGAATAGATTTAAGAAGAAAACGAAAAAACAATCACAACATCAAAATACATTTAGGCAAAATTAAATTTATTCTTCTACTTCAAGCAAAGTGGTGATTGCTAACAATAGATTGTACTAAATTTTCTAATTCAACCTAAACTGTACTACCTCTATTTTACCAAAAATAATTTATAAATTTTAATTTACTTATATACCTACCTACCGACCTAATTTTATCTTAATATATAAATGTCAAAGTCACTGACTGACTGACTGACTGATCATCGCTCTACAGCCCAAACCGTAATACCTAGCGAGCTGAAATTTGGTAGGTAGCTTTGTCTTATAGTCTAGATGTGCAATAAGACGGGATTTTTCCGAAATTCCCACTACAACACCTGCCATTGGCAAAAAAGGATTTTTTGCTTTCACGGCCATGCCTCGGCCCGCAAAGCGGGCGACAGCCCGCTAGTTTTTTATATAATATTCCTATCCAACTAAGGATACATACTACATAGTACTAAAAAAAGTGTCATTCCTGGTCCAGTATGTCCTTTGTCAGAAAAGATTCAATATAACTACCTATTAGTAAAATGGTATATTGGGGAAATTGAAACTAGGCTTTAGTACCTACTGATTTCAAATAAAAAATAAATTACCTACTTAGAATGAAGAAAACATCTCCAGACTACTATTAGTAAGTTCTGACTGCCTATTTTTTTTTTTTTTTTTTTTTTATTGTTAAGTAGGTAATCTATGTTTTAAATTTAAAATCTTGTAATTCCCATTTTTTACAAAAAAGTGAATTTTAAACAAACTTTAAATAAAATATTATTTTTAAATTACTTCGCAAACATTTTGCCCTTTATAAATTCAGTTTTTCTCAACTTATCTCCTTCTTGAGCTTGTCGACTAGTCCTAAAAACGCCTTCTATGCATGTCAATGTCTTCCTACAATTTTTAATTGAAATTTTGCTTATAATTTTAAAATTCTAGCAGGACTTTATGCAGCTATACTGCCGCGTGCCTGGCTAATTTTTTATAAAATATGAAGCCATGTAAAGGTGTATTTACATGTCAGATTTGATGTTTGGCACACCTGCGGACTGACCTTTTGAACAGTTGTAGGCATTTTGCAATAAGCCTAGGCTGATTATAAAATAATAATATTTAAGAAATACTTAATACAATGAGAAAAGAACTTGATTTTTCCCATAAACAATTTACTTGGTGTTTAATTTGAAAAGAACTTGATTTTTCCAATAAACAATTTACTTGGTGTTTAATCTGTAGAAAACAATAATTTAATTTTCTTTACATCTCGGCCTAGTTGTTTGATAAATAAATCATCGACTCCTGTGATATATTTGAATGCAGTGTGCACTGTATTACAAATTGATTATTTTTTGAAGGCGTTTCTTTTCTTTATTTTCGATTCTTTGAAGCTATGTAGTCTAAAGTATAAATGTCAATTAAGTGAATAAATCCAAAAAGCACCTTTTGATAAGTTCAATAGGCCTGATATTTATGGTACCTTTCTACCTCTACCTACATAATTACTATTTTTTTTTTTTTTTTTTTTTTTTCAACAAATACTTGAAATATATTTATTTACATATAATCATCTTCTTCTCTTATAATCACAAAGTTTCAGTAGGATCCTGAGTGCGTTAGCATGTGTTGGACCCTACCGTACAAAAAAGTCATATTTGTATATACCAAAATCTGCAAATTTACATGTTTTTAATTTAAATTTCTATTTTATTTAAATTCTTAGTTATATTCTTTTACTTTTAAGATTGATTGTTTTTGTGAATTAATAGATCTTTATTGATATTGTTATTCATTTAATGTAATTATTTTTATTCAATCCCAGAGTTTAATTAATTTATTTTTATTATCTTCATTTTTAAACCATTTTTTCAATTCTAATCGAAGTATTTTTAAATCATTTATATTTCTTATATCAGTTGGTAAATATATATTTCTTTAAATAACCTCATAAAATCTTATGTTTATGGCAACTAAAAAAATCTGGTCATTTCATTTTTAAAAACAACTAAAACAAAATTGTATCTAAAATAACAAAAAATTAGTTTATAATATAAACTGTAAACTTTTACTTTCCTCTGCCCAGACCGGGAGACGAACACTTGATTGGTTCTCAGGTGGGCTAGGAGTAGGTCAATCATTTGCCCGGGGCACTAGAACCACTTCACTTTACTACAGGTAGATATAGTGTTATATCGTGTTAAATATCCCTAGAGTATATTATAAACTTTTACTCTTTAACACGTTCAGTGTCATGTGACATTTCGCATCATGGTTTATCTTTGGATTGTAACTCGAGTAAGACTCTTTTTTAAATTTGTCGGTATTTTCTGTATAATAAAATCTGCATTTTCATGGACAGATCCTCGAATATCCCAGGAGAGCTTTTTGGGTACTATGATAAACGCCATCGAGCTATGAGCCGAGTCGATTCTATTATTATTATTATTATTATTATTATATATTTATTTTAATTTTTTTGCATGAGCTATTCAAATTCAACTAACAAAAATTCAATGCAAATAAAAAAAGAAGGGTGGAGTTTTACAAAACCTAGGCTCATTTCCTCAATTTTACCATAAGCCTGCGGACATTACCACTATTTTACAAACAATGTTTCAATGGACGTGTCATCGTTTTAGGTCTGCAAACATTTGGGAGTGTACGTGTTGAAACGATTTAGTTATCTGGAGTATGTTAGGCGCTCACATAGCTTAAATATCCCCTCATGGAAATACCTAAGTAAACTTTTCTGCTGAAACTGGCATGCTCAGCAAAGTGTGTACCTATTACCTATTCTGGGAATATTACGGATAGTTGGTATCCACAGGTGGATTGGACATCTACTTAATTGATATAAAAATAAGAAAAAGTCATTAATCACCCTATGCAGCTACTCTGTAGGTAGAGGTACTAGATAGATAGACAATATAGACATATTTACCCAACTCAATAGCTAGATTGATGAGGCGGTCGGTGGTTCGAATTCCAAGTTCAGCAACAAAAAAAAAATCAAACCGAGTTTGAGTAATTGTGATATCACCGATATCACGGTTGTGATTAACACAAATTATGAAAGCTCTCCTTCCTAATGCCCTAACTTCTTTAATCTTTTCAATTTTTAATTAATTAGGTACCTATCTAGTATGAATCTAGTTACCCAAGTAGCTGATTTTTAACATATAATTTCTTCTTCACCCAAAATCGTCTCTGGAGATTTTCTAACAAGACACCTCAAATAATTATATGAATGTTGTAAAATGGTCTCTGGAGATTGACTAACAAGACACCTCAAATAATTACCTTTATGAATGTTGAAAAAAATAAATCTTCTATTAAATTAATTAAAGAAGTTATGAAAAAAAAACAATAATAATTAGGTAATATGGTAAAGATAAAGATGGACAGGAAAGTAGAAGAAGAAGAACAGATCCTTAAATAAAAGACAGCACAAAGTAGACATAAAGTTCCTAAGAGAACAATTATAAATCTATGTATAGTGAAAGTTCAAAAAGCTAATAAAAAGGATGATGGGAAATACTTTTAAGTAATTAGATATTATGTATTTGTATTGCTTATCGTTTAACCACTGAAGCAAAACCATACATATTTAAAGTTGTGGTTTTTGCCTCTAAAAATACCTATTGCCAACATGAAAACTACCTTTAAAAAAAACTAAAGGTATATTCACAATTATCTCATTATTATTATTTTGTTAATTTTTAATTAGTACTTTTATTAGAGACAAGAGTTTTTCTTGTAATTTTACAAAACTTATTTGAACCCGGGTGGTCAGTAACCAAGTCCTCACCTGACGTTGCTAAACTTCAGCAATTGTAAGCGTTTTGAACTTCCATTAGACAATTGAAACATGTTCAGGACATGATATCAATATCAAACGAGACAGCAAATACAAGAGTTCTAACCCCTGACAATTCTGACGAACTAGGCTTATAGGTATATAGGCTATGTTGCCTATAACTCCGAGAATAATTAAATAAAATAGACCCATGTATTAAATTTTCATCTCTGACTGCAAATAATAATAAAACTCAAGTCATTCTAGAAAGAACTGAAGGATTACAACTAAATCACTTGGACTGATCATAAAAATTACAACACCAAAAGAAATTCTTGGTCTTACAAATGACTTGGTACTAATAACTGAACTGAGAACTACAATTGGGAATTAGAAAAAACAGGAATCAGACTTACCTCCCAGATTTCGCTTCGTCCTATCAAGCTCTGCATTACTTTCTGGATCAGCGGCCTGCTGATTTTCATTGGCTAAGAGTTGACTACTATCACTATTGACTAAACTAATATCACCGGCTGAAACAAAAGAAAAAGATTATATTTATTATTATATTATAGAATTAATCTGGCTGGGGCACTGTAAACAGGGAGTAGACCAGCATTGGCTTGGTTCTGGGGGCCCTCGTCAATTATTAGCCTCCTTGTAAAGACAGTGGTAGAAGTGCTGAGTCATTCCTCCACTGTCGGGCTACCATCGTTCACGATGACGCCACCCTATGATGATAATTATTAGCGAAAGTTGATATATGTATTACAGAATTTAATTCAACAGGTATCATGAACGCTGGGGAAGTTAAACAGAAGATGTCCGTGGGATCCGCTAGTTTGAATCGCACCCAGTGCATCAATTTTTCCTCATTAATTTGATTTTGTGATCACATAATAAGACTCTGAGGGTTAGGTGGTAGAAAATGCTTTGAGCATTAACCTCGCCTGGTGGTTACGTTCCACTAAAGAGTTTTATTATTACCTGTCCAGCTGTCCAGGTATGTTCTGATTTTCATGTACATCTAGTACAACTTCTCACTTTTCTGTTTATACTGATACCTTACAAGGCATCATGTCGGACCAAAAGACAATAACACAAATCGCAGGCACCTTTCATAGGGTTGATGTTAGGTAGGCCATTCAGCCTTTGAACATTTAAATATCAACCAAGCTCAACCATGTGGAAGAGGTTGGCCAATGCCGACCCTAAGTAGGTTTTGTAAAAGAAGAAGAAAATCTGCAAGCAGTGGACTGCAGGCTGATTATTATTTGCCAGGAGACTGACAACTAATACAGCTAATAGTTTCATGTCATGGGTCATGGACCACACAAGTGTCTCTGTGACATTTCTGTTGTTCTTTCTGTTAATTAATTCAAATGTTCATGATTTTTTTCTTTTCTTTTTAACAAGATTTGTGCACGCTTTATTTTTGTACATCATTTTATTACAATATTTTGAATAACAATAACATAATTAATATATAATTACTTAAAATGAATCTTTTAATTTAAGATTCATTTTTTTTTTCTTTTCTTTTTTATTTTCATTCATAAATTAAAAAAAATAAAATGAATAAAATAAAATAAATCAAATTACAATGATTACGAGTCCATCATTGGTTGCCATCCAACCTCGGTTATATGGTTAGGGAGTGCTTCTGTTTATTAAATGTATACACCATCAATGCCTGATGATTCCGTCCATAGGTATTTGAACCCTGGACCGAATTCAATGCCCACGGCAATCACTGCCTCTTAACTTGTCTACGCCCTAACTAAACGCATTACTAAAACAACACCTATAGAAGGTAGAATCAGTCCCAGCCTTGGTACTTGGTACATGCGATTCTGAGCACCTCATTACCAAGTTCAACAAAACACGCATTTCCTTTGTTTTACATTCAATTCAATTCACAAGTCGCGTTTGTTTTGAAAAACACACAATCAACACAATTTAATGTTGTTTTAATGCCAGATACAGTACTTGAAACGATGAGTCCAACACATGATGGCAATCATTACGGCGTGAACACGAAGAAGTATCTGTTATGGAATAAGAAATAATGGAGATATTATTGGACTTGCGTTCGTGTGGAAGGCATAAAGTTTTCGCGGACCAGTGGTGTGGGGTTCTTGTCTTATAGGATGAAAGAAATAATTTGTATTCTGAATTTGTTTACAATTGTTTGTAAGGGATACCTTCCGGTACGCTCGTGTTGACCCAGCACCTAAATGGGAAGTATTGTGTCACTTCTCGTCCATCCTCTGATGGCATACTACGGGATGGGCAGGCTACAACACAGAACACAAGCGTCTACAGTAGCTCCTGTTTCACGGCTACGAAATAAAAAAGGCTGTGAAACACTCATCTTAAAAAAAAAAAAAAAAAAAAAAAACAAAAACAAAAACAAAAAAAAACATTGAGAAATAATAATAGTAATAATTCATTTAGGGCGGAATTGATAGACATTTTTTTAATACCTTTGTGGCGCTAAGTCACAGATTGCGTACTTTGTAAGATAGGGAAAACCAATGTTTAGCAATGACTTGTGATATAGAATTTGTCTATTAATTTCGCCCTTACTCTTTAGTGGAAGGTAACCACCAGGTCAGGTTAATGTTGAAAGCATTTTCCACCACCTAATCCTTCAACTCTCATTAATATGTGTGATCACTCTAATAAATAACGAAGAAAAATTCAGGCTTTGGGTGTGATTGGATCAGATGATCACGGAACCATTTGCTAGTTGGTTTACAATTTACATTATACAAGTCTAACCCCGTAACTACATCAACTACGATTGCTTGGTGGTCAATGCCTTGGCCGAAGGGGTAGCCACTATAATAGGCGTGTGATTAGCTTAGTGGTTAAGCACTCGCTTACCATGGGGAAGATCCCGGGTTCGATCACCCGAGCCAAAAAAAATTGTATTTTAAATTTGCTTACAGTTGTTTGTAAGGGAGAGTACCTTCCGGTGCGCTCGTGTTGACTCAGAACCTAAATAGAAAGTATTGTGTTACTTCTCGCCTATCAGAGAGGAGACATACTATGAGATGGGAAAACTACAACACAGACCACAAGCCTTTACAGTAGTGCATCTTTAAAAATAAATAAGAACAAAATAGTTTATTAATAAAAATTGCAACACTTCCAATATTTTGTAAGCAACTATCGATCACAAAAACTTCCGCCACTGGCAAGATATGATCTAACGGTCTTCAAACTGAAACACCCACACCCGGCCGTCAGTACGGCGTGTACTGTCCAGTCACCCATGGTCGGTAATGACGGCAAATTACGTCGGCAACTACTAGGGTCATAGGTACATGGTAGGTGCATGGGTGTTGAGCTACCTCAGAACCCGTCTATTCTTCTTCTTAGTTTCTTCTTTTTCTTTTCTACAATTTCTTCTTCATTCTGTCAGGTCTTCAAGTTTTTTTCTTCTAATTGGTCTTTCTTTCTTTATGATTTTCATCTTCTTCTTTTCCGCCTTAATCTCCTTGTCGTTTTTAAATCTCGTTCTCTTTTGTCTTCGTATTTCACTTCTTCTAATTGGTCTCTCTTTCTTTTCTTTCTTCGTTATTTTTTTCTTCTTCTTCTCCGTCTTTACCTCTTTGCTTTTTCTAAATCTTCTTCTGACTGATTCTCTTTCGCCTTCATATTCTACTACTAATTGGTTGCTCTCCCTTCTTTATTATTAATGCTCGTTCTTTTTTGTCGCCTATAATTTTAAATTTAGTTCTCTTTCGATTCATATCTTTCTACGGGATCTTTTTTACTTTCAGTCTTTGTTTGCTTATTTCCTTTGCACTGCTGATTTTCTTCTATCTCTATATTATATTATTTCTTATTAATACATTTCTTCCAATAGTTATCTGTGTCTTTTCTAATTTTATTTTTGCTTGTCGTCGCCCTCTTAAATGCATTTTCTCATATTGATGTATTTTCTTTTGTATTTTCGTATAGATATGTTTCGTCTTCGACTGTTTCTTTAAATATTTTGTTGGCGTTTCAAAATCAGCGTTTTGCTTGGTCCTGAGGTACCTATTTCTAGCGTTTTGTTATAAGTTGGTACCCATTTACTTGGACTTTGTATAGAGAGAAGCTAGAACTTTCTCTCTCATAGCTGCTGCAAACTTTACAGCATCACCGAGTCTGCTGAGAGTTTCTGTGGTAATCTGGTCTGAAGATTAGTATAATTAATCGACATTATTATTGTGAATCTTAAAAAAATTGTATGAATATATATTCCAACATTGATAAATATTGAAATTCTGTATTAGAAAAAGTATTTTGTGATTATTTGATGTTATTTTCCCCTTCAGCTCTCATTTTGAAAAGGTGCTATACTTTTTTAATTAACATGAGTTCTTTCACACTGACAGTTTTTTTTCAGTCACATTTCTTTATTTTTCTTATAGGTATATTCAAATTATAGGTATATTAATTTTTTTTTTTTTTTTTAGTGGGGTTTAACGTCGCTTTCAACTGCCATGGTCATATCACGACGGGGGTTTTACCCTCCATTCGCAGGAAACTCACAAACCTGCTACTCACATTGACCTCACCCAGCCTGAGTGGGGCCGGGAAAAGCCAGCGTCACGAGAATTAGAATTTGAATGGTCACCCATCCAAGTCTTAACCTCGCTGGATGTCGCTTAACTTCGGTGTTCTGAAGGGAACCGGTGTATTCAACATGCCATCGACGCTGGCTTTATATTAATTTAAATGAGCTCAAAATTTTAAAAACAGTAACTTCAAAAGAGGAGTAACTTCAAAAGAACAGTAAAACACAGTTAGTGTAAACCTCCTCCTATGTCTGCATAGCTGGCAATTATCGGGTATGAAAAGCACGAATATCATTCCTAATCAAACGATTTTAGACTCAGCCGAAAGACGAAATCACCAATTTGGTTTTAATGAAGTGCCATTCATTTTTGACAGGTGCTATAATATACGGGCGGGGTTTTTTTAGAAGCCAGATTGATGGCTTACAATACCACAGATCAATTCAACAGATCGATTCACCGCTCTCTCCAAAGTTGTATGTGTTAAATCATGCGTATCGCTTTTGCTGATTGACGGGTAATTTAAATTCATTGTGATTTCTCCATTCCATCGGTATTTGATCCATTCGGAAACCAAGCCATTGCGTTCTCGAGAATCTTGCTGGAAGTTACATACGGCCGGATAGAAATCCTCTTGCTAGGTCCAAGCTCATGTAGACGTGCTGTCCGAGATGGCATGGTACCTACATCCACATGCACATGGACCCGCTATAATAAAGTATTGTACTGTACATACTAGTAAGACGCCGACGTCAGTAGCTTCATCGATAAGGTGGCGGACTTGTAACCTAGAGGTAGGCGGTTCAAGTCCTGGTTTCAGCGTATATTTAGTAAAGCGAGTTTGAGTAGTTGTGATATTACGAAAGTGATTGACACAAATATGATAACTTTAACTTTTACATACCAGTAAGACTCTACTACAAGGGTGGGTGTAGGCACATACATAATATGGTTTGGGTTTAGATTAGGGAAAGTGTACGTCCTAACTATGTATACGCAGATTATGTTTAAACAACAACAAACCTAATTTGAATGTTGATTGTAATCTTCTGACGGCGTTCAGCAAAAAGCTGGATATTACAATAAGCTATACAGGTTGGCATAGAATAAAATTATATATAAAATTATTATATTGTTGCATTTTTGTGTACTTGTATGACATATCCTAGTATGAATAGAAATATATAAGTACATGGTAGTAGGCTGCGACAGTTATATAACGGACATTTGTGTTCAAATCGAGAAAGGCCACTCAGTGATCGAGTGACCGACTAGTGGTCCACTTATTATTCGCCTGAAAAGGACACTCGCCTTGTTCCATTGTCTGCCGGAGCAGGGCCGAGCAAAGAATATACTCAACAATATCTAAGAGTCGTAGAGGGAATAATAATAATAATTTTATTCGGTTTTCAATAATAATCATTGCTAAAAGTTCCGCTAAGTACATTTGCACTTTTCTGGAAGCACTGATAGTTTATGGTTCTCGTCTTGCTTGCAAAAGTTTCTTGGTTTGGAGTCCAGAAACGATTCTCTATGCTATCTAGCTATCTTTTGTTAAATATTATACGTATACTCAACAATCTCTAAGAGTCGTAGAGAGAAGCACTGAAAGTTTAAGGTTCTCGCCTTGCTTGCAAAAGATTCTGGGTTCGGAGTCAAGAAACGATTCTCTTTGTTATCTAGCTATATTTTGTTAGATTATCTACCTACCTTTTATTTATTTTTAATGTTATCATAGGTATTTTTGTTTATCACTCTCGTGATCACAACAACTACTCAAACACGCTTTACTAAATATACACTGAAACCGGCACTTGAACCACCGACCTCTAGGTTACAAGTCCGCCGCCTTATCGATCAAGCTACTGAGGTCTACCATTTATGAGTGATGCATTTCAAGATCTATGGCCATACTTCATACACACCACTTTGTTAGATTATCATGGTGAGTATCTATGTGAATATTAGGGTAATATTACTCGTATACATATTATTTTCACTTTGTTTTTTTTTTATATATACAAAACAATCAACAATAAATTAAGAACAATAAATTAAAAAAAAAGAACAACATTAATTTCATTATCATTCAGCAATCATAATAGAATCAACTAGATAGTGCCCAGATTAATATTAGACCTTGTTTATTTCTTCTATGTTATGTTTTATTATATTCACCTTAATTTTAAGCTATCAGTATGTATTGTATACCTATATATTATATGATTGTACATAAACACACAATAAATATATTCGCATCTGTAATTGCTTGTCTAGCCCTAAAAAGCTGGCAAGTGTTGATGTTGTATAAAAAAAAAAAATTATATTTACAATTGTTTTGTAATCCGGGCGAAGTTCATACCTTAGGCATTCTCTCCCACTTAACCCCGTGTGCATAAACTGTGTTGGCAACAATTAACAAGGAATATATTTTTAGTCCTTTTGTATTGACTCAGATCTTAAGTGGCACTTAATTATGTATAGTCTCACAAAAGACCCTGCGTCCTTTCGAGGAAAGCATCATTGTTTATGAGTAGTTGAGTAGAATGCAACAAAAAAGGTTGTTATGTCATAGCTAAGAAATACTTATTATTATTATTATATTACTCTTTACTAGGTAGAGACAATGTAAAATATTGTAGACAGTACAATAAAATGAAATTATAAAGAAAAAATAAATAGATTGAAAAAAGAAACAAGAACAAAAAAGATAATAAAGCGAATCTCATAACTATAGGGCGGGGTTATTGCCTGTGGCAATCTCTTCCACCCAACCCTTGTTGTTGTTTCTAAAAAATACTCACGTCCCTGACAGCATTTACGTCAACACCAACATGGTATGTGATTTTATTCTTCGCACATAGAGCAGATAAAGTTATACATAAAACAACTAGGATTTATATTCCCGACTTGTGCTTCCTTATAAATAACACATGCTCTTAAAAAATAGATGCTCTTGTTTATAGACAACTATCTACAGGGTGGTCCAGAAAGTTTGCACCAAAATGAAAGGGGTAATAAAAAAAGACCATTTCTAACAAAAATATTCCCGGACATTTTCATTTATTTTTTGTCGTTTTCAAAATGGCGGCCAAAACGTGTGTTTTTCAATATTCCGACTTTGGTTGGCTTTTGATTTTTTTATTTTTTTCTGTACCACCTAGAAAGAAACGGATTGCATTTTTGAATTGAAAATGAAATTTTAATTAAAATAAGTTAAATAAACCCGTTCAATGTTTTAATGATCATGCTCATTTAGGCTGTCAACGTTCTGAACGCACATATTTGAAAAACACACGTTTTGGCCGCCATTTTGAAAACGACAAAAAATAAAGGAAAATGTCCGGGAATATTTTTGTTGGAAATGGTCTCTTTTATTACCCCTATCATTTTGGTGCAAACTTTCTGGACCACCCTGTATATACAGAGGCAGGACTAGCTGGTATTGTTTGTACAGTGACACAGAAATGTGGCAGGGCCGTTTTGCTTGTTACTAGTTATAGCTAAGTCTAAAAATACATTGATGCGGTTAGACCTCATCAGTAGCTTGATCGATAAGGCGGCGGACTTGTACCTAGGAGGCCGGTGGTTCAAGTCCCAAGTCCAGCACAAATTTGATAAAGCGGGTTTGATTAGTTGTGACATCACGAAAGTGATTTAGGCAAATATGGTAACTTTAACTTTAACATTGATGCGGTTTCTGATAACATGGGACAAGCCCCCCTCAGAAAGTGACAAAAAAAGTCACACACGGTGAATGTACAATATTTACATGGCCATCGCGTCGTATTATATGCCTCCCCTCTGAAGGGTGAGAAGTGACACATTGCTTCACTTTTTTTAAAAGCTGGGTCAACACGAGCACAAAGATAGGTATGCCTTACAAACCAAACTGTAACTAAAATTTGAGTACAATTTATTTTGTCGGCTTTGGTATTCGAACCCGGAACCTTCCGTAGAGCAAGCGTGTACCTTACCACTGAGCTCATATCTCGTGTGGTATCTCATTCGTGTCGTGTATCTGGAGTAAAACTTGTAAATTGAGAACAATCAGTCTGGATCAGGCGTTCCTAAAGGTTCCGGGTTCGAAACATATACCTACCGGCTTGAGGACCTTCAGGTTCTAAAATTATATAACGCAAATTTTGCGTAGAGCGGTATTTTTTTATATTTTTCAAATACAGAAAAATACCGTATAAGTGGTAATCCCGCTATAACTGTCACAAATCACAATTGATCAAATTCACCTTAATCTGGAAGTAGATCACATCATCCCACCACCCTTGGTAGACGATTTAAAAGGGACATATTCTGAAATGCGCCTCCGATTCGCCTTACTAAAAGTTGCCATGCTCAAGTTTAATAATTCGAACAAATTGAATAGTCTGCTGCCACAATGAATGAGCCACCATTGAGGTAGGTGAGTATTTGGTAACCACTGTAGACCTAAGAATGGCATGAAATATAAATGTTGATTCATAATGAGAGGCACTTTGCTCAACTTATAAATTATAAAGGTCAGAAGTTTACAGCGAAATGACTGTAATATGGAGCAGCTTAAACAAGAAAATTGACTCAAATATGTATCAAAATGATGACTATGGACTATGGAGTCTATTCAGGAAAACTGTCAAATATGTGGCGCAAAGTCTTTAATAAATCAATCGTTTAGAAGAACTGACTGTAATATGGAGGAAATTGGAATGAGCTTACTCAGGGAAACTGACTGGAATATTGAGCAAAATGACTTTAACATAGAGGGAAATGGTTTTAATTTAAGCTCAATCAGGCAAACCGTATTAAGGAAAAAATGATTGTCATATGGAGTATCCTAATCAAGAAAACTGAGCGAACAGTGATTTGCTCAACAATTAAATGCCGGAGAGGAATCTACAGCAACTTTGCTTTTTTATGACATATAGGTATCTTATTTTAAGTAGGTATGCGTGCGCATTTGGTACATTACCACTAATCGAAAACCAAGTAGTTACAGACTCAAGTGCCACTCATGAGACCACCCAGTAACCATGAGATCATTATTCAAGCTCTAAGTGCCACTTCTGAGAACATGTTCTTGAGACCACCCAGTACATATGAGACCATTATTCAAGCTCCATATGTGAGAAGCACCACTGAGATTTTCGCCGAGTCATTGACTGAAATGCATTAAATTACAAAGTCCGGTAACCGCTATTCCAGTCGTTACTATGGTTACGGTAAAGTGGGTAATCTCCAAGTACAATAAGTGTAATGAAGCATAATCAACATTATTATTACTACCTTCTATTGAGAGCAAAGAGGAATATGAATCACAATATTGAGAGCAAGGAAGATTATCAAAGAAATAATCATGAAAAATGTTTTTTGGTATCCATCAATCCGTCATTAAACTGGAGCTAATGAAATGCGTTCTTCCCACATTCTTGATGGTTTATGTAGCTAATTTTACAATGTTTTTATCTTCTTTTAAAGGTCCACGGATAAGTTTCAATTGACTATACCTACCGCCCGTCTAACGGGAAAAAACCAATCTCGTCCATCAACAGTGCCTGTCTTTACTGACTCATCTCATATAAAAAAGTAGCAGTAGGAACTCAACCATTAAGCTGTTATCTCAACAAATTTACGTCACAGCCTACTAAGTTCGATGATATCGCTAACTTCTCACAGTAAAATCAAAACCAGAAGGATTAGAGCTACCTTCCCATTGGTGGGAACTGCGAGGTGTTGCGACCATGGACTATAAACTTTCCGGACAATGGTTTGACCGTTATAAAGCTCAAGGTTAGACGAACCGAATGGAACAATCGTTTTTCATTCGAATGTCAAATGCTGGACATTCTTGAGTTACGTTTCTTTCTCAGGTGATATTTCAATATCAAGACATTGTAACATTCCCTTTGAAGTTGAGTTTCTACTTTTTTATTAGACCGACTAATTCAACTTATAAAACTTCAACGTGAAAAATAACTTAATAACAAACATAAAGCTGTTGATAACAGTTACAGTACCAACCAAATAAAATAAGTTATTATTGATTTATTAAAAACATTCCTAGTCGTTTGAAAGCATTCCCTTTTGCAGTGAATTAATCAAAGTGAAATTATTTTTTAAAAAAGTCATATTTAATAAATTCAGCAAGACATTTACTTTGTATCATATTGAGCCAAAAAATAGATATTTAGTTATTTTACATGGCAGTCTAATGATTAATTCTTGATGAGAGTAATTTAAACAACATAATCTCATAATGAGATAGGTTTATGAGAAGTAAAAACGTTACAATTTTCACTGATCCTGAATTAAATTAAAAACGATGCTATCACTGGGTTTAAAAGTCATTAAGACAAAACTTTGTTGTTGCAGCAACCTCCATTGATTTTAACAAAACAATTTGAGGTTGGCATTGGACATCCTCTCTCTCTCTCTCTCTCTTAGGTGAGGTTGGTTGGATCTGGCTGGCACTCCTGCTTCCAGTTGTTTTACTTCAGATATAACTAGATATTTATCAGTTATGAAAAAATGATCTCTGTTATTAAAATTAAATACAGATTCAACTACATCACAGACATGAATGAAATAAGAAACATTGTTTTTCAGGGCCTCATCACCAGAAAGCACTCTCGCTCTCAAAATCCCCAAATCTCTTTTTCTGTCAAATTTCGTTCATATAACGCACTCTCTGAATGCATTATTTAAAAGAAATTTCACGGTTGAAAGGGACATTCTGGTATGAGTCCCAGGCCTCCAGGATACCAAAAAGCCTCCGTCAAACCTTCCACTATCATAAACAATGGACATTGTACCACAATCTTCACTGTTTACCGGACACGGTAAGAATTTCATTAACCTACAGGATTCAATTAGAGTTGAAACCGTTGGCATGAGTTTCAGAAAGGTCTAGAGATCATTGGCAACATCTGTCCGGCCAGGCAAGTTGCCTGTTGCCTGCTTCACTGTTGCCTGCTTCACTGATTGTCGCAATCATTAGACGACAAATCCCGTAGTCAGGTCTGGCATGGTGAGTTTTGAATCAACACGTTTAGTGCGATCCAGGACAAAAGGGATGACAGGAATTGCATTCAAAAGTCTGATAGAAAGTTTAAACTTTTGTTTATAAGAAAACAATACGTTCGATCGAGACTCAAGACTGCGCCAGAAACGTCTCAAAATTTCGCACTTTATAACATATTAGAAGTTGTTCCTTGTGCTTCAATTTCAAATATTAGAGTAAAATTGATTTCAGTACCTGTCTGTATAGGTTTTGTCTGCTTGAAGACCCAGGAGTTTGACCATTAGTACTTTTATTTTGATAACCATCAAGGGATATATTGAAAGAAGGCCCAGATGTTTTGCCAATATTCCGGTCTTTATTCTGTCTGGGCATGGTTTTTGGAGTGACTGTTTAGTTTATCGAGCAAATTGTAATTAAGCAAATACAAAAACCCAGGTGCCTATCTGAGTGATATGACCTTAGAAGTTGAAACATAGATAATTTGAAAGGTTATCTTGGCGGCATTGAAAGAGTTAACTTCCGAATCAAAGACCCGGATCGTCCTAGTTCCTAATTGACCTGATCTTTACTGAAGTGAGAGAGAGGACAGTCATCATCTCACTCTAGCATGACTACTATGACGAAAGAGAGAGATAGATATTTTGGGAGGGAGAGATTGAGATAGAGAAGTGCACCAAGTGAAATAGAGTTAATAAAGGAAGAAAAGATTAATAAAATGACAAAAAAGAGGAAAAAGAGAGAAGGATGAAAAGGAGAAAAATGTAATCTCAAATGATAGAAAAGTGGAGAGAAGAAATTTGTGGTATTAACATTGAAATTCGACAATGTTTTTGTATGTTTTTAGTGGATGTAGGTTTTTAGTTCAATTAAATGTCAACTCTAATGAAGTATGGAATATAATTACCACCTTTGTACCTATGATTAAGTATATGTAACTAACAAGAATTCTAGTACAGATTGATGGGTTTGGTTCATATCCTGGCTTTGTTTAATACAGTTGACGGGTATGTTGATTTGAGTAACTTCACTTTCAACCTCTACGTTAAGCCCAAGACACAACAAGACTAACCCATTTTACCCATTACCTTTATAAGGTGAATTTCACATTTTTCATTTAATTTTTGATTGGTTTAATTTTACGTTTTACTATGTCACGCCTTATCTACAAATAATTATTTTGACATTTCAGATACCTCTAATTATGTTGATTATACCCGTATAAGTGTCATAAGTCATTTAAATTGTAAATCTGGCAAGCTTGTTGACAAAGAGGATAGCGCTCTCTTGACTCTACTATTCAAAAGTACATTAAGTTCAATAGTAATAATATTGGTTAAAGTATCTAATTTAAAAAAGGAAGAAAAAAGATAAGTCTCGTATAGAAAAGTTCCTTGTTTCTTTTTCTCTCTCGCATGTTTCACGGCAAATATTTTTGTGAAACTGTAAAGTTACATAGGAATTGTCGAGTAAACTCACAAGAGTCACAAGCACATGTTTACCATTTATTTATTTTTGGGGAAGAGAGGGTTGGGGTGTCAGAGTTTCTTCTATCATCACTTTTAATGTAGATATAGAATATACCTTGCTTATACTGCCGAGGTAAGACAGAAAAGTCCCTTTACTCCAGCAGTCATATAGAGTATAGATAGTACATATACAGAGTTGTAAGGAAGTAAAACAAATCATTGCTGTGTGTACCTACAATATACATGTTCCTTCATATTATAACTCACAGCAATAAAGATTATTGTGTTTATTCGGTGAGGATAAAAATGTTAATTATTCCTTAAGGATTGTAATGCTGCGTGCACTCTGTCTAATTGTTCATTTATCTTTCCTATAGTTGTGAGTGAGTGGAATGAGTTGTTGCATAATATTATCAAACAGACATTGGTCATGTCTCAATTTCTTAAATGCTTTTCTTGTGACATTTTCGAAGAGGTCACAGATGGTCCATCAACTGATATGGCCAAATCCGAAACAGAAAATAAAAGAAAGCTAGAGAAACTGGGAGAAACCATTTTCGACTTGGAAGTTGCTTTTCAGTAGGAAGTAGGTTAAAGGGGACAGTTATAATTATCTCTATTTTATTCGTCGTCCTAAATCCAATTACAAATGATCTAGTTGTGAAATCCGTGTTGAAAAGCACAACATTGAAAGGAGAATGCACCAAATAACACAAAAAACGAATAGTGTAACTGTGTTAAAAACTAATGTGATAAACTGTGTAAAAAACAATGGTCTTTCCGAATTTTTTAACTCATTTAATATTTTCAACAAGACGGTCTTGTACAAGATCTTGTTTTAGACGAAAACATCCACGGATAACAACACTTCATCAACAACTGAAACAAGTACCACAAAACTAACAACCAAATGTTCAACTTCTCGTTATCCATTCGCAGTTGTCTTGTTGACATTTAGGTTGGTACAAGCCCACTTCATGTTTTGCCACAACTAGTCTGAGGGGAGAGTTGTTTGGACTGTCTGCGTCTAGTCTGATGTAAAAGATAATTATTATAATGTGTGCCTTATTGTTTTGTGCGTTTTTTTCTCTTATTTTGGTACTATACCCAACCAGTTAAACGATACCGAGAAACTATGTGCACTGGTAGTGAAGTGGTTAAAGCGTTAGTCTGGTAATCCACGTAGCGTAGGGATCCGTTGGTTTGAATCCCACCCAGTGCATGAATTTTTCCTCATCAATTTGAGTTTGTGACCACACAATAACAAGACTAACCCTTAGGTCTTAGAAAATGCTTTTAGCATTAACTTCGCCTGGTGGTTACCTTCCACAAAAGAGAGTTATTTTTAGACAAAAATGAGCGTTATTTTGCTGAACATAGTTCGTAAATAGCCAGAGTTGAGGGCACGATACACGATACCTATACCAGTTCTCATAATGTCATTGAAGTTTAGCAACGTCCAGCAAGGTTAAGACTTGGATGAGTAATCAATTTTCATCCCGCGTGTCCCGGCTCAACCCAGGTATATTCGAAGTACTACCTCGTCTATCAACCTACAGTACGTACCTACGAGTACTATCACCTCTACCTCAACTCACCCATAACTCTTCCAACTCATGAATGAGTTGACCTAGAAGATCCCCTCAAGATTGCAGGCGAATAATTTATTCCACAATAGTGAATGAAACGTACAATAGTAAATCAGTTAATCTATGTAGATGCATACATAGTTGGTATACATGCATAATAGATTAGTGTTGATATATATTATATATAGTGTATACTTACCTTGTTTCTGTAGTATAGTAAATCTGTGTCCGTCCATAACTAACTATAATACCTAGTAGTACCTAGTTCATATATGAAGATACAAATATTATATTGTTCTTGCATTGTATGCAAAAACCAGTGGACTGACTTTCAGAAAGTGAAATTACCATATCAGCATCAGATAGGGAAACAGTAAGGAATTTCAGAAACTTAACTCTTTCTTCTTTTACTCAACGTCAGCTGCTCGCGTGGGCTCCTAGTCTGAGGGTCTGTTCTATTCCCAGTTTAACAAGGGAAATTCTTAGTAATACCGAATTATGTATAAACTTTACGCTGGCTGAAAGTACATGAAATGCATGGAACTATGTTATCCGTTACCATACACTCTGCCCCGCTGTCTCTCTCTTTGTATAGGCGTTCTTCACACCTCGGCCGAGGTGTTTGATTTGAGTAACCAAGGCTCCATGTTATTTATTCTTCAGAAATATGTTCATATCTGGACGCAGATTTTACCGTGCGTTTCCTATTTAGCAGCCCCAATCACTAACATTAAATTCACCCAGATTTTGTGGGGCTAGAATGGGCAACCTTTGCGGTAATAAAGTGCTGATATCTAGTTATATAACATCAAAAGTATTCTTTGGTTTTCTAAACAATGGGTCACGAATTCCAAAACCAGGACGGACAATCTACTCCTATCTAGTAAGTGATGGTCAATTGTTAATATGCTCTCAGGAGGAACCGAATCTTGAATCCTGAAGATTAAGGAGCAGGGCTGGGGTTAGAATTCCAGTGAGAAGGGAGTTGTTAGAATTTGAGAACAGTTGACTAAACCATTGAAAATGGTCTCTGTGGAGAGGAAACCAATTTTAAATAGGTACTCAAGACCCTTGTCTTTCAGGTGCAGAAAATCAGATTCTCAGACAATTATTAGGGTTCTGAGATAATTGTAATGGTTACTAAAATGGATACAATAATATATAAAAAAAAAAAAATACAACAAATTTGAGGAAAGACCATCTCTTCTAAAAAAAAAAAAAAAAAATGGAAAAAGATGAAGTTGGAAAAAAGAAGAATAAAAAAATATCATGAAGAACCGGTGAGGATGCAGAGTCCTACCGAAAAGAGTGTGCCTGGTGTACAAACAGAAATGAAACAGTACTCAGAAAATACATACGTCCGAGACGATCTAGGCATCTAATATTCCCAATATCAAGCAAAATAAATACTGTTCTATGTAAAGATTTCAGAAAAATATCTAAACAAAACTCCCACACAACTACACGCATAACGTGTCGAAACAATATTCAAACTATTGGAAGAAGTTGATGATGTGATCAATGGGCATTCCAATGAACTATTAGGTACTCACACAATGTACCAAAAGTTTTTATAAGATTTTCTTTAAGGAAAAAGAGGTAAGTCCAAAGAAAATATTTCAGAATAAAAAAAGGTAGGATATGCATTATTAACCACCTGAGGACTAACGTCACCTTCTTGTGATTGGGCACTCATGAACCCAGTTGCCTAATTTCTTTCCTAAAAATGAAGAAACTCTCAGAAATTTCTAATTCCAATTAGTCAGTGTGGTTGTTATTAAACATAATCCTACCAGGAACTAGAACAACAAAAAGAAAATGCATTCGTTGAGATTCAAACTCTGGAATCCCGCGCTAAGTTGGTAGGTAGAAAGAAACATTTGGATAAGAGAGTGTACATTTTTAAAAGGGATTATCTCCAACTTATAGAGGAAAAAAATAATACGCTATTTGTATGAATAGCGACCAGTAGTACCAATACGAGCAAGCAATAAGTTTGGACAGATAATGTGATGTGCTACCCATACTTGTGAAAAATTCCACAAATAAACGCCTAGAATACCATAAAAGTTGTAAGAGTAAACAAAGTGATTTGTAATGATTTTCGGAACATACTGTGCGGTATGGTGTTGGAGGCACATAGACACAGGTAATTGACCGTAGCGCACAATCTGTCGGTATCGGACTTCCTGAATCCTCACCTACATAGCTCTGGTCATAAAAGTACTACCATGTTCCTAATAGATCCAGCCATATAAAAACAATATGAAAATACTCCACAGTTTACCAACACCATCACTACAGATTGTTCACTGGTTAGTGTAGATGTTGATGGAAACGGATTGAGAAAGCGGACATTGAAATATTTATTTAAATAAAACTTTAAGAAAATAAATACCTATACTTCCTTATCTACAAAGTACAAACTGTATGCCCTGGTGTATGTGTGTTGTGACGATTTTGACTGTTAAATGAAACTGATCGAAAGTCCGCGTTGCATCCATTGATGGCACGTTGAGTACATCACTTTGATAACTTTTTGTAATATCTAAGAAGTTCAGGAACTTGGATCTCGGAAAGTCTCGTATAAGAGATCAAAATATTTTAGGGGATTATATAATAATAATATCGCCTTATTTATACTGCCCAATTAGGACTATTAAGTCCCATTATTCCAGCAGTACGCCCAAGACATATTATTATGTAGTAAAAATCCCAAATGGGAGGATAACTTGTCTTATCCCGGCTCGGTTTCGAACCCGCGACCTCTGGAATCTCTGAATTCACACAGTGCCGCTTTTACCACTGAGCTACCGGGACAGTAATATAGAGCGACTAAATCAGTTATACAGTATGTTTCAGAAAAGGTGGCCACCCCCTCGTAACTTTTGAACGCGACGGAATTTTTCAATTCTGTAAAGTCCTAAGTATAGGAAGTGCCCTATGGCCCATCCTGTGATCATATTTATTTTTGGCCCCGGTTGGCCCTTCCGGCTTTTAGGCCATATTTTTTTCATTTTTTTCGAGAATTTTAAATGGAATGCTATATTTTTTATTCCTGTTAATCAAAGTCCAAGTTAGACTGAGTATAATGAGCTTTTAAAATTTTCAAAAACCTTATCAGGGGCGGAGCTAGTAGGGTGCAAGGTTCAAAACTGTTACACGCTGTATTTCAGAGTTAGTTAGATTTTTTAGTACCTTTTTTTATTTTCATAGGTTCAAAATATTGTTTTACACCATATGAAATCAAAAAATATTCTTGTTTACATCTAATCAGGGTCATAGTAAGGTTTTTGTAAAAGTACTTTTTTTCGCACGTCAATTTTTCCGTAAATTCATGGTGTTCTCGAAATTGGCATTTTTAGAGGTGAAAGTCTGCAGTGACATATGTTTTTTATGCTTGAAATCGAAAGAAAACTTAACGGAGAAGCGATTAAGATCATAAAAAAAGCCATTTAACCTGCTAGTTTTTTCACGACAGTGTCCGGTAAAGTGGGTGAATTTTGTATTGGATTTTTTGTTGTTGAGGAAACACAATTGGCATAGAAAATAAATAATACCTATTAAATAATACTTCAATAAACATAACTAAATGCGAACCTTCACCTTTAAGAGTTTAGTACTTGACCTGGTATTTTTTTCTTCTTAAATTTTGAGATAATTAAATTTTTGTTGTTGTTGAGAAAACACAATTTTTTTGAAACAAAAGAAAACTAGCTTTTCCATACTGAGTCCGGTTAAATGTGTAAATTACTAAATTACTGGTTTTTTGGGATTCATTGGTATACAAAATAAATAATACCTTATAAAAGAATTAATCTTCACAAAACATAAATACAAACGAAATTAAATAAAAAAATCTTCTGAAAAAAATCTTTCTTAAAAAAAAGAGTTTGGTAATCAACCTGGAAAAATGGCCCTGTATTTAGAGACCTGGTATTCATTACTAGCAACACCAGTATGATTTTTTTTTTTTTAATTCTGGATATGACATGACATATGACCATGCGATTCAACTGCATGGTCATATCATAACGGGGGTGTTACCCTCCATTCGCAGGAAACTCACCAACCTGATAAACACATTTATCTCACTCAGCCTGGTTAGGCCGGAATGCCAGCATCACGAAGTCTTCAATGCGCCATCAGACTGACTCCAGAATGATTGACAATGTGTTTTCTACAGATTTTACCAACTTACCAACTAAAATTGTCTCAAGAGGGGACCCTCAGGCCGACTTCAGAAGTAGCATTATCCGATATTTATTTTTGATACAACTTGAACTTTGAAAAGTGGAAAAAAAAAGAGAGAGAGAGAAAAAAAAAAAATATCCGGCACTGATTTAGAAGAAATAATCTTAATTTATATTCGCATTTAGTTATGTTTATTGAAGTATTATTTAATAGGTATTATTTATTTTCTATGCCAATTGTGTTTCCTCAACAACAAAAAATCCAATACAAAATTCACCCACTTTACCGGACACTGTCGTGAAAAAACTAGCAGGTTAAATGGCTTTTTTTATGATCTTAATCGCTTCTCCGTTAAGTTTTCTTTCGATTTCAAGCATAAAAAACATATGTCACTGCAGACTTTCACCTCTAAAAATGCCAATTTCGAGAACACCATGAATTTACGGAAAAATTGACGTGCGAAAAAAAGTACTTTTACAAAAACCTTACTATGACCCTGATTAGATGTAAACAAGAATATTTGTTTGATTTCATATGGTGTAAAACAATATTTTGAACCTATGAAAATAAAAAAAGGTACTAAAAAATCTAACTAACTCTGAAATATAGCGTGTAACAGTTTTGAACCTTGCACCCTACTAGCTCCGCCCCTGATAAGGTTTTTGAAAATTTTAAAAGCTCATTATACTCAGTCTAACTTGGACTTTGATTAACAGGAATAAAAAATATAGCATTCCATTTAAAATTCTCGAAAAAAATGAAAAAATATGGCCTAAAAGCCGGAAGGGCCAACCGGGGCCAAAAATAAATATGATCACAGGATGGGCCATAGGGCACTTCCTATACTTAGGACTTTACAGAATTGAAAAATTCCGTCGCGTTCAAAAGTTACGAGGGGGTGGCCACCTTTTCTGAAACATACTGTATAGTAGAAGAGGTAGGTTTGGTTTTATAGGTCTAGGTTTTATATTTTTGGTAGTGGATGGATTTTACCTTAGAGCAGCTAACTTTCTGAGCTCAAATGTCATAATTTTGTTTATGTCAGCATCCAGTTGTTCGAATCCTTATTGCAATGAGCTTGGAACATACCTGCAAACAAACAAAATGAAACAATTATGTACAAGAGTTGTCATTCCGATTTATAATACTTATACCATCATCATAAGGTGGAGTCATCGTGAACGATGGTTGCCAGTCAGTGGAGTAATGACCCAGTACTTCTACCACTGTCTTTACAAGGAGGCTAACAATTGACAAGGGCCCCCAGAACCAAGCCAATACTGGTCTACTCCTGTTTATAGTCCCCCAGCCAGACTTATACCTACCAACTGTGACCTAATGATCTTGTACTTTGCAACAGGATTAGATTTAAATTGAATATGACTTTATATTACTAGTAGATCCGGCATTTTTCTCCTTCTTTGTATAATTTTCCCAGTCAGAATGATCTATTCTCTTACGGGTCGATTCTCAACAATTTTTTGAAATTTTTAATCATTGGGGTTGTGGAAATAGAACAGATATACTATATATCTTTACATATTAATATGTATGTACACCTAATAGTCTCGTCAACTGATCTCGCAGAGAGCGACTGAAAACTTTGCATCTAAGTGCAAATCTTGTGAGTACATAATTATATATAATATAGATGTAGGTATACACTATAAATATATGTACATAATACATTTTACGTATACATGATCATTTGCATATTATTATTATACTGTGTAATATTGTAATAGGTACTTGTATGTATTTTTAATAATTTACATAGTTTTATTTTGACACTCCCATACAACCTGTTCCACACAAGCACTTTTCCATCACGACTTTCTCCTTCTCATTCTCTCTGTCTCTCTCTCTTGCTCCTTGATTCATCACGAAATCAAATTTTCTTTTGATTTCACAAGTTGGATCACGATCTAGCTACATCACTACAGTGTACCATCAATATATCACTACAAACATTCTTGTGTACCATCGAAACATTCTCGATGGCTTGTGATTGAAGATGTTGATTGAAAAAAGTTGAGGAGGCGGTGACCAAACTTGAAAAAATGAAAATTTGGATCAATTGATATGATACATTTCATTTAAAAATTCTTCTTTTTTTAGTGTGCTCAACACGGATGGTACATTTCCTCTTTGTACCGCGAAACTCACTCTTTGTCGGAAGTACTCCCCTGCACATCTCTCTTTCGTTTCAAGCACCAGACACTTGGATATAGAATTCAATAGATCCAAGGCATCTTGTCCAAAAGATCCGAAAGTTTCAACGGCGAAGGGAAAGAAAATGAATTGGGAGTGAATATGTCAGTTTTAAGTGTATTATTAGAACACACTACACATGTACACATACACTATGCACTACACATTGGACACGGAAGAAGCCCAGAGCAATGGTTCTGGGCGTCCAAAGGATTTAAATTATCAATCCTTCCACCACCATGACATCACACATGGACACAGAAAGTAAGTAAGTAAGTAAGTACCTACCTCTCATTCTCAAAATCCCCAAATCGTCCTTTCATCCGTCAAATTTCGTTGAAATAAGAAATTATCTGAATGCATTATTTAAACAAAATTTGACGGTTTCTAATTTGTGGATTTCGAGAGAGAGAGAGAGAGAGAGAGAGAGTGCTTTTTGGAACGAGGGCCTGCCCACAAGATTGGAACGGCTTAGCTTTAGAGAGTTGGAACAAACTACAAGAGATACCTAGTGATTGAATTAAAGTTGTTACATATTGAATTCAGTCTCGACTGCTTCGATTGGTACTTAAGTAATGAGATTTTGGATTTAGAAACAAGAGGTTGGTACTAGAAGGAGAGGAGTTGCAGACAATAAGAGTAGAATTCTCGTGTTGGTAAAATAATAAGTAGTATTACTGATTGTCATATTGTCAAGATAGGTTCGAAATATTCATTATTAGTGGATGCGCCATTTCACCTTTTTTTTCTAGATTTTCTAACTATCTACTGTATTAGCTCAGCTTGGATATGACCTCTACAGTTGCTATCAAGGTGAAGTTAAGGGATATTGTCCATTAATATTAACTAATCCTGTTTCATAATTTGGTTATAATAATAATAATACTCTTTGGTGGAAGGTAACTACCAGGCGAGGTAAATGCTCAAAGTATTTTCTTGTTTTTGTTTGAAAAAGGGTTTTTTTTTGTTTTTTAAAAATCGTTTATAAAAGCGAAGTTACTCTTCTCTTCTGAAATGACCGACCTGTATGACTATTAGAACTTCTAACCTACAAAAACCATAATTCTGGACAACATTTATCATTACATAGTTGAAGAGTCATAGAGTCATAAATACCAATCTATGTCGGAAAGACAGGATGGCTCTGAGCGGGGATTTCACGATTCGTCTCAAACTACCTGAGGTGGCCTTTTTCACAACACGATTCGTCTCAAGAAAAACAAAACACGATTCGTCTCATAACACGATTCGTCTCAAATACTCAAAAATCGAAAATATATAACATCCCTTTCAAACTATCCCCATAAGAAAAAATTCCCTCTCGCACCAAAAAAAATCCCTATAAAATGGCGATGTTCACGATGTTATTGTTTTGAACCAGTAACAGTCATCTATGTTATCAGTGTTTATTTGAGTGTTTGACAGTAGGGTTAGGTAAAATACATAGAAGGTCATGCCTCAAGAATATAGTATTACGGTTAGGGATAATACATAGAAGGCAATGCCTTAGGTTTAAAGTAGGGTTAGGTAAAATGCATAGAAGGCCATGCCTCAAGAATATAGTAGGGTTAGGTAAAATACATAGAAGGTCATGCCTCAAGAATATAGTATTACGGTTAGGGATAATACATAGAAGGCAATGCCTTAGGTTTAAAGTAGGGTTAGGTAAAATGCATAGAAGGCCATGCCTCAAGAATATAGTAGGGTTAGGTAAAATGCATAGAAGGCCATGCCTCAAGAATATAGTAGGGTTAGGGATAATACATAGAAGGCAATGCCTTAGGTTTAAAGTAGGGTTAGGTAAAATGCATAGAAGGCCATGCCTCAAGAATATAAGAAAAAATTCCCTCTAAGATGTTTTAAATAAGATGTAATAAAATATCCCTCAATATGTACCGTATTTTACTGTCGTACTGAGACGAATCGTGTTGTTTACTTTTTCGCCAAAAAAAATGTTTTGAGACGAATCGTGTGGTCATTTTTATACCTGAAATTCCAACCTTTTTAAAAAACCCTTTTTGAGACGAATCGTGATGCGCCCCTCTGAGCTAGTTCTGCAAACTCTAATCACACCGTCTATATACCGGGTGGTCCCAGAGAGAAAAAAGGTAGAGTTCAAGGGTTTCTGTTTCCAGGTGTACTGTGGGTACACAAGAGTGTTTGGTTGTTCAGAGTTCAAGGACATGTTGTTCGGTTGTTGTACTGGGAACCTTTAGATCTAAACAATAATTAATCACTATATTTATGTAGATATCAGAAGAATCGTGTTTAGATTTGTAAAATATAATTGAAAAATAATGTAAAATATAATTGAATTTTCAATTTTTATCAATATGATAATTGCCCAACGATAAAGTAAAGGGACACAGGAATATCTCTCCGGAACAAATATCCATCATTGGCAGAAGCAGCGTTCTTGAATATTTTATCTATTTGTTCATTATAGAGAAAGAGTAAACTTGGCAACAGTGTTATAAAAACCAATATTACTTTACGGTTTCATCGACACTTTCTATTAAAAATAATTGAGTCCGTTTTTTTTTCTGATCCACCCAGTACATAAAATGAAACCAATGATATTTCTGAATCACGCCTGCCACTGCGATGATGGAAGACCCATGAAGGTCTGAATGGTATCACCGCTAATTCAGCCCAGCATCGTACCAGAGGACCCAACACCGTAGGTTTATGAGTTCGGTCATTACCGCCATCGCTTCGGTCATTCCGGGTGAAACAATGCTGTCTATTAGCGTAGAAAATATGTGACTCTGACATCCATTTTTCACTGGAGGAAAAATGTGTCAAGTTACAAGACTGTGAGAGTAAAGGGACTCTTTGGTCTCATTCATGCAGGACAAACAGAGTGTTGCAGCTCTGTCTGTCTCGGTAGCTCAGTGGTAAAGGCGGCATTCCGTGAGTCTAGAGGTTCCAGAGGTCGTGGGCTCGAAACCCAGCCGGGACATGACAAGTTACCCTCCCATTTGGCATTTTTACCACATAATAATGTGTCTTGGGCTTACGGCTGGAATAATGGGAATTTAATAGTCCTTATCAGGCAGTATAACTAAGGCAATATTATTATTATTATTGTATTGTATTATTTAGCGCTGTCTCTTTCTTTGTATAGTCATAGATATCCATCTCACGGTGTTGGAAATATTATATGGACCCCAAGGTCCTCCTGCCTTGGCTCCTGGCAATACCATTGATTATAAATATTTCGGTCAACTTCCTCATAGATTCAGGACAGGGCGGGTTTTAACCTTCAATCATTGGGAATCTTACCAGCTACCAACATTAACCTCAAGCAGCCTGGGTTTGGCCGGTAGCATCCTCAAGTGTTCTCTACTTGATACGAAGGAAAGTTCTGCGTGAACCAAGGATTGAGCTCAAGATATATGAACCACGGAGTGGTCTCGTCCTGTCGATAGGTCTTATTGATAAATGAACAGAAGAAAAAGTAAGTCAATCTAGAATATCTAGATGAAAAAAGATAAGTAAAATATACAGTTGAAAAAGTAAGTTACTCCAGGATATGAAGATGAAAAAGATAAGTAAAATATACAGAAGAAAAAGTAAGTCACTCTAGAATATCAAGATGAAAAAGATAAAAATAAATAGAAGAAAAAGTAAGTCACTCTAGAATATCTAGATGAAAAAGATAAGTAAAATAAAAAGTGAGTGAATCCAGATCAATTGTCCACGTCTGGAGAAATATCTGGGTGCACAGGAATATCATCCAACTATTGAGATTTATCTGCATACAGGGTGTATAAGTTTTTACGGTCACTGGGAATTTTGCGGGGATTATTTTTTTTCAGTAGAAACTGTCATGTCTTCGTAATGATATTATTGCAAATCTAAAATTTGCACTTATTATACATTAGATGTATTGATGTAGTAGTATTCTTAAATTCAGATAGGAGAAAACAAAACAGAATTCAGAAAATAACGCAATTGTTATTTTATCAGTGTTTCGGAAATGTGTTCAGAGATTCAGATATTTCTTCTTATTTTCACGAAGACCAAATGAAAAGTTAGGGTGAATTATTCAATGAAAAGTCGTGCAATATCCGGCGCGTAATTGAGGATTCAATATTATACAAAACAGGATTAAATATCTAGGATTTGGTAATCCAAGCCACCATCACTTAAAAGGTTATATCTGATATAAATGCTCTGTGATAGATTGAAATTTCCACTAGAGTACTTTTTAAGGGCAAAACAGAATTAGATTAATCTAATATTGTTTCATTTATTTCGTTGTTCACACGCAGCAATAATGCTGCAATTACGTGAATAGGTATTCGGACCTCAGAACTTGAAAATAAATTTCAATCGAAATAGACAAGCTCCATCACCCCAAGACATTTTGCGACGCATAACTTAGGGACACCCTGTAT
This sequence comes from Bactericera cockerelli, assembly GCA_024516035.1. Classification (NCBI taxonomy): domain Eukaryota; kingdom Metazoa; phylum Arthropoda; class Insecta; order Hemiptera; family Triozidae; genus Bactericera; species Bactericera cockerelli. The sequence continues at coordinate 11,289,246 of CM044961.1, forward strand.
ATGGAATCAGATGATCGGAATCAAATCAGGTATGTGGTCCGACTGAGGATTAGCCACGGAAATTACAGTGATAAAGAAAATAATGAACTGATCAGTCAATAATATATGTTGGTCGGTCAATAGTAAATAGTGCACCTTACAAATACAAGGTGATGCAAAAGTAGGGATCACACTATTTGCATAATGTTTTAGTTAAAATAATCTAGAGATTAGGGTTTCCAGACATCCCGATTTAGTCGGGACCTCAAGATATTTTATACCTTTTCTAAATATCCCGATTTTCCTCAATTTCATTATATTTTATTTCACGATTCGTTAAAAAAAAAAAAAAATATCAGAGTGCAGTTGAAAGGAAGATTTGCGTATTATGAGAGTGAGAAATCTTTCTGGAATGAGACTCTAGCGTATCATCTGAAATTTGATCTCCAGTATTTAAATGTACCGGTATTAAAATTAATAAAATTATACAACCAGACTTTTAATTGAGTACACTAAAAGACTTGAGATTAGCAGGATTACACAATCATATTAGGTATCTATTTCTCAGAGCTGTCAGTAGGGTTTAGATACCCGAGTGTTATGGTTTGGTTAGATAACCACATGGGGTTTAGCCCAGTATAGGGAGTTGTGGTATGATTGTGGCGAGTATGCAGATGTGGTGCAAATGAGGGCAAAGAGTTGACCACTGAGGTATGAGGAACAGAGGTGAAGTATTGGTAGCAATTCTTGGTCAATTTGGGAGGGTTTGTTCGGTTTTAACGTGAGTTAACCACAAATATTCTACTTCTAAAATAATAGAATTAAGTATGTGTTAATAAAATAAAATTATAGTAATTGGTGGGGTTCATCAAACCTTGAGACTGTCAATGGTTCATTTGAATTGAATCATCAGTATTATATTCCATTATCATTTATATCATTTAATTAGAAAACCAAGAATTTTTCATGAATTTTAATATAATAATTGGTCTTGAAAAACCATCTCTTTGAAAAAACATGAAATTTTTCATTATCTTTGAATCTTGAAAAATTAACACAGGAAAATAAACTGCTGCATGCAAGCTTCATTCCTTCAAAATTCAAAGTTATTATTAAGAAGTTTGACCAACAGAAATCATCGGAAATAGTGAAACATGACAGAATATTGACTAAACTTACTATGTTTGGCGTTTGCTACAACAATACAACAACATTCCAATGGGCTTATGCAGAAACAACATCCAAAGTTCTCACAGTGGTTGGTCCTGCAAATAATATTCACATATAATTATGTGGGCGGGGACGAGCCAGGAATAGCTGGACAATCCTCCGAAAATGCTTAAATTTTCAATAGCTCAGTGGTAAAGGCGGGGTACTCTGTGAATCCAGAGATTTCAGAGGTCGTGGGTTCGAAACCCAGCTGGGACATGACAAGTTATGCTCCCATTTGGCATTTTTACCACATAATAATGTGTCTTGGGCCTACTGCTGTAATAATGGGACTTTAATAGTTCTAATCGGGGAGTATAAATAAGGCAATATTTTTATTATTAACCTTTTGCACTCCAGTGAAAAAAAATTGGAACTGCCCATACGGTCCAGTGCATGTCCCACATGCAACCATAGAAACGTCGCTACACTCCAGTATAAAATTCACAAGAACAGTCCTTAAGGTCCAGTGCATGTCCCACATGCAACTATTAATAACGCTCTTACGGTCCAGTGCATGTCCCACATGCAAGATTTCCCTCCACTTTATTCGATTTCATTTTATATTTTCCTTTAATTATCAGCCTATCAGATTTATTCTAGTCGATTCGTGATATTCCGTAGAATATTTACGAACAAGTCAAAAGTGTCTAAAATGTAAGTCGGCTGTGTAAACAAACATTATTATCAGTGCAACCTGCGGAAGGTTGGTTCAGTGTAGTACCTGTTCTATCGTCTTTATTTCTGTGATAAAAATGTCTAAAAGAAAACTGTTTAGTTTTATAGGTAAAGAAGAAGCATAGAAAATTCGAAATTTACTTTGTGGTAAGTAATTTATTTTCTTTATATGTTTATTTGAGGGTCAAAGATACCTCTGCAAAGTATATCTCTGTCTCTTTCTAGCACACCTGTTGACATGAGTTAGACAAAGAAAGATGATGTGTGATACAGGGTGGCGTTGTTAGCATTGATTTCACGACCCTCTTCAACACATTGTCGTTTTGTACTTCCACTACCTACCTTTTTTTAACAGTGTTTTATACCTAATTATTTACCCATTTTTAGCTCCCATAGCGCTAATTGGGGAACTATTGTTCTTTTTACAAAGTCAAAAGTTTGGGTCGTCTACAAACACCCTGTATACGAGGTCTGTAATTTGAAAGAAAAAATCTACTGGACCGTAGCGCTTCGTTTCTTTCCGAAACAACTCAACCTGATGAACAAACAAAACAATGCATGTGGGACATGCACTGGACATTAAGGACTGTTCTAGTGAATTTTATACTGGAGTGTAGCGGCGTTTCTATGGTTGCATGTGGGACATGCACTGGACCGTAAAAGGTTAAAATTGAATGCAAAAAGAACCATAGGTACTGCATCTGAGCTATTATTTATTAACCCGGTTGGAGACCATCAAAACCCCTCATCAAGTCATCATTGCCACTACAACAACAACATCCTTAACAGTTCAATTACATCTGTGATTATGCTTAATGTAACTGTCCAAAAATGCAGTTACGCACTAACCGCCAAATGAATGAAACGCATTTGTTTTGATGAATGATGGACTTGAAGATTTTTGTAGGACAAATTTCCGGGTACAAAGCATCAGAAAATTAGACCAAAAAGTAGAAGACTGAAAGAAGTAGGTGGAATTATGACGAGAGAGACAGAGAGAGATGAGTTAGGTATGCCTCATAAATTGTTTGTAATAGATTTTCTTTGTCTTACTTCCTCAAAGAAAAACAACAGATGAAGTTCAGTTGTAACTGTTTGAACGTTTGACCTCAGTAATAAGGCGACGGAACCTGAACTTTATTTCAAAAAGCTCACTCTCAAAATCCCCAATCCTCTTTTTCAACTGGCAAATTTAGTCAACCCAAATTATGGACAGTCGAACCTGGATATAAGAAAACTGTATACAAGGGAAAACTCGCTATAAGAAATCAATTTCCTGATCAAGTTTTACTTTTTTTAAAGAGAAAACAACCTCTTAAAAAAATTTCCAGTCACTTGATTTGTCTTATCTTATCCAGGGTTGACTAAGTGTTTTCTTTGTATGAAATTTGAAAGGGAGATTTCAGAATTTTGAGATTGAGAAAGCCTTCTGGATAGAGAACTTGTAGGCCGGTAGTTCCAGTAAGGAGGAATAATATACAAAAGTAAAAATAAATGCTCAACTTGAATTGATTCATTCAAAATCGATTCCGTATGAAAGCCACCGTCCACAGTAATGCTCGTTCCCTTTCTATTCAATATCTTCCAGTGATCACATCTGCGGAATCATTTTTTTTTCTTCTTACTGTAAATAACAGTATTAAAATCATTAACAGCAAATGTAGTATGGTCATCAGCAAGATACAAGATCAAGAAAAGAATGGCGCGAAAGAGTAACTATTGTAGAAACCCAAAGTAGAAAGAAAAAGATGTAATTGGAAGAGATTTAACCGAAATTATAGAAAAGATGGACAGTAGTGAATATAAGTGAAAAGAAATTGTCACAATTATCAACAACTTAAGAGATGATAGAACATATGAAATCCTATATAAGAATTTTTTTTAAATAAAGTGTGCATAAAGTAATGTACTGTATGGTTCCGGGGGCACTCGTTCCAAGATGATGGAGAGAGGAGTATCTTAGTTTTTAGTGGTTAAAGTACACCGTTGAAAGTACTGGAACTCCACACTTCTTCTTGCAAAGAAGATTTTGCCTCTTCTCTGTTTAAATAAATAAATAATAACTTTATCAGAATCTGCTACTATGAGCAGAATCATCATAATCTTCTTCTTCTTTATCTTGCTCTGCAACATCAGCATCATACAATACAAAATGTGGATCAATATTATTACCGACATCTTCGTATGACCAACACAGATATTAATCAATATCTGCCCATGTATGTTGAGAGTTCCATAATTCGATATCTGATAGCGTAGAAACAATTCCGCCTCGATTGGGTTTCAAGCCACAACAAGAAATTGAAAGTTATGTGGAACCGGTGAGGTGTGAAGCGTGAGAATCGACCGGAGTGTGGGAGTCACCGGGTTTTGTGGTGGAAGAGGTGGACACCAGAAGCTGCAGTGCAGGTGGATGAAACAACGGAGTTGCAGTTGTTGTGCTGGACTAGAGGAGTTCCCGATTTGGCCGGTTGAGGAAAACATTGTGAATCACCTGATAGCTAAGAGTTCTGGAGTCCGTTCCAGAAACACTTTCTAGTCTCCAAATCTCCCTTTCAACACACTCTGATTGGTTAAATTTGAACGCAATAACCAATCAGAGTGCTTTGTGGGAGAGTTGAAAAGGAGATTTGGAGAGTAGAAAGTGTTTCTGGAACGGGCTACTGCTATGTTCAACTATCTGATGCCAGCCTCAGTGGCGTAACGGTTGTGACTACTGCCCGTAGTCCAGAGATCCTGAGTTCGATTCCCGGTTGGAGCAGACTTTTCGCATAGAAAATTCTGTTCCCTCGAACATGTGAGGCTGACAATTCCGGCCCTACCCAGGCTGGGTGAGGACGTTAAAATCAAATAGAATCAATAGACATGAAAGGAGCCTAGACATTGGATCCGGGCGTCCATATAATCCTCTCACCACCGTGATTTAGTTATCAATACCTATCTCACGGACACGGAAATTATTAACTATCTGATCACAACCATTGCTTGGAGATGTAACAGAACCTCTGTCGAGAAACAATTGCGGCTGGTCGTAAGACGCAAATGCAGCCTCGATAGGTCCTCAAGAGACAGGTTGATGCACAAAAACCTATCCACCAAAATTATATTGTTGTATTTCTGATAATTTTTAATATTCCTCCAATTTCCCTGTTTCTTCATTTCAATTCAATGCTTCTCAACATCAAATTCAAAGACGTCACTTTAACGGTATCTAGGGCGGCCTTTTTGTATAATTTCCTCCATTTTCATCTCAACTGATCACATATTAAATCTGAACAGATACCTTTCTACATGTAGTATTGAAATCTTTAAAAACCATAGAGCGGTGTGCTATTAAACTCACCAGAGTCACCGGTCCATCATTACCGCTGAGTATCTCACCGCGGACCATTTGTTTGAGTTTTTTCTTCTTCCACTTTGTAGGTCAGTAGTCAGCTAACAGTCATAATCTTCTCTCTCTCTCTCTCTCTCTCTCGTTCTTGTTTACAGCATCAATCATAAAGATCGTCCGGTCTACGGAAATACTATGACTTTTCTATCTCTCTCTTTCTTTTTCTTTTCCTCTCTATCTATCTCTCTCACTCTCTCATCTTTCTCTCACTATCCCTCTCTATCTCTTTTTCTCTTGTAGCATTAGTCATAACAGCCAGAAATAGCCTGTAACTCCTTCTTGAAGTCTGGAGTGCCCCACAAGTTTTCATTGATACTGACGGCTGACGTTGATTCCCATGGGTAGAGAAGTAAATTTTGAGACACAGTTTGTCATGGTGGTGGCAGGATTGATATGGATATTGAACCCTTTGAACGCCTAGGAGGAAATTCTGGCCCTTGTTCCAGAAAACACTCTCACAACGCACTCTGATTGGCTATTTCGTTCCAATTAAACAATCATATTGCGTTGTGTGACGGTTGAAAGGGAGACTTGGGGATTTTGAGAGTAGAGAGTGTTTCTGGAACGGGGCACTGGTCTCCTTTCGTGTCCTATGGTGTAGGTTTCTATTTCGTTTTAGAATTAATTTTCATAGAGATCAAGTCTGATTTTTTAAGTCTATCAGGAGCAGGGACCAGGCTCTCGTTCCAGAAACCTATCTCACTCTCATAATTCCCAAATTACGTATTTGGTAGCGAGCAATAACAACTATACAGCCTTTATATTTATTATTTCTGCACATTTACCTATGGGGGACGAGTATTGTTTGGAGTCATCTTTAAACAGGCTTCTTTTTTGTTTCGAGTGTTGTAGGGGTGTTCATCTTCTGAATCAATGTTGGATTTTAATTTGTGAGTCAAGAAAGCAGAATCAATATTACCTCTTGTTAACTTTTGTAAATTTATCAGACCATTAGTTTTCCTACGAAATTTTAATGTAAGTATAAGGAGAGCCTGACACATGTCCAAATAAGATATTTGTTCTGGGAACACAAGATAAAATCCGTTTTCCTTGAAAAACAAATATCAAATCTATATTGAATTTTTTCTATTTTATGGGCCCAGAGGTGACTATCAGGGTCCCATAAAATCCCTGGTAAAGTTGGGTGAGAGCATCAGGGTCGGTCATGAGCTTCCAACTTCTTTTTATAAAACCGAAAATTTTGTTGCAGGATATCAAGCAACTTTCAATATTTGCATTAGAGTTGAGATCAGAAGTAAATATCACACCAAGATCTTTTTTCCTTTCGATTATTTGTAAATAACTATTGTTAATTTGGTATTTAAAAACGATGTTACTTTTTAGCCTTCATTGTTAATGTTTGTATACTTTAGTTCTTTTTTTCTTGCTGCGACTTCTGCCGCCGCTCCTGCTTCAATGAAATAGGTTACATCAAGCCTTTTGTTGCATCGCCCGAAAGTTGAGAGTCGCTAGTTCTGCTTCATAAACTACAACATATTTGCCATTCAAGATCTGCGATTCAGCGTGAGATGAACAGCATTTGGCGTACCTTGGCTAGAGCCATGATTACAGCGAGATCACTTTAACTTGTAATCCCAGGAACCTACACTCCGCTGTTAAAAAAGAGGTCATTTTCAACTTTGGAAGTCTTTCGCGCTTACCTATATGGATTTATAGTTTTCTCACTCTGTGTGTACGTCGTTTAACGACAGAGAATATGCGTCAGTGAAATTGCATTGAAACATTGAAACTTCAACATTTGGAAAAAATTCATGCATATACATCAATATTTTGAAATCTTTGGGTTTTTTTGACTATATGAGATGGTTCAGGACAAGACGAGCTAAGCCGTCTCATCCTGACCCACATAATATTCTTATGTGCGATCAATCATAAAATTAGAACTTGCGCTTTTTCTTGAAAAGCCAACCATTGTAAAAACTGCAATCCAGCCTGGCTTGCTAGGGTTGGCTATGGCTAGTCTGTTCTCTGTGTAAAAACTCTAGTCAGACATGTTTTAGTATTGCGTTCATTGACAATTATTTCTTCGTTCTCTCTGATCCTGCTCCTTATCCTCCTTCTTTTAATTTCTTCTCCAACTTCTCTCCTTTTCCTTATTTCTCTTCTTCTCCTTCATCTACAGATTCTACATTATGATTGTAATGTAAGTAACTGCTGGATTAGGGTCCATCATTTAGTATTCATTTCTCTTCAGCCGAGTGTAGGTCCGGATCAGGTGAAAGGGAGACGATATCTCGAGAACGCGAATGTCGTGAGCTCCTCGAATACATGCATGATCCGATGCGACCAACTTTTGGTTTTACTTCCAATCTCACTATCGTTGAACCATTTTCTGGGTCGGTCATGGTAGAGGACTGGCAAAGTGAGGTCCGAGGGTTCATAATCGTAGGAAGCATTGAATTTCAAGTGTTTTCTTCTCAGTACGAGATTTCCATGTAGATTATTTCTGGTTTTACTTGCAATCTCACTATCGTTGAGCCATTTTTAGATTCTTAGATTCGAATTAGATTCGAATCATGTGGAGTCATTTCATTTTATCCTTTTCTTTCATGAGTTTGATGTTTTTGGATCTTTCACCTATTAGTGCAAGTATTGTATTATACCTTTATTGTTCCATCCTTAGCGTTAGGTGTGATATCTTTGAAAAATAATACATCATGGGTTATGATATCTTTGAACTAGTCTTCGGCAGGAAATAGAACCAAGAGAGAGAGAGAGAAAGTGTTTAGCATATCACATCTCTATTGATTTAGTCCATAGGAGAAATTGTTATGTCACCGTGACTATCAATGAAAGAGAGAGAAAGATCAATAAAGAGAGAGAGAAAAAAAATAAATAAAGAGAGAGGAGAGAGAGAGTTTGTGTTGTATGGTGTACAGCTTCTCTGACTTCCTAGATGAGGCATGACTTAATTGTTGGTACCTTATAAAATATCTACCTACAATATGACGTACCAAATAATAATATCCACACCACACATAAATCACAAGACATGTAGAAGAAAATTATGGAAGGACTTTGCTTCTTTTTTTGAATGAGTTTCCAGACTATACAGACGAAATAGTGAGAGTTTAATAAATGCTCATGAAAGATGATCCAGTTGAAATCGACGTAAAATAATAAGAATAATAATAAAATGATCCTAAGTAATTGTTCCATACGATCCCACAAGAAAATTTGATATTCTTATCCGTTTTCAAGCTATGTTCTGTTCATTACAGAAAACACCATGGACCAAGTTCTGAAACAGGTTTCCAACAAACCAAAGCCAAGTTGTCACGGTGACCTGGGTTCGATTCGGTCAGCAGTGCAGAAATTACAGTTGTGACAATACTTGAAAATCACAAAGAAAAATACATACAAAGATAATAATATTCCCTTATTCATACTGCCCGATAGGACTATTAAAGTCCCATTATTCCAGCAGTAAGCAGAAGACATATTATTATGTGGTAAAATCCCAAATGGGAGGATAACTTGTCATGTCCTGGCTGGGTTTCGAACCCATGGAATCATTGGGTTCACAGAGAGTCATCTTTACCACTGAGCTACCGGGACATACGTAAATAAGGAATATTGTCCCCCAAGTTGGATTTTCAACCAATCACAGTGCACTACAATCCGACTTTAATGCTATATTTTAATTTGTTTCAGCAAGGTCTCTGAGTCCTCTCTTCAAATAAATGTTCATGAAAACATAATTAATCATTATACCTACTCTCAGTAGTTAATTGACTGTAAAAATGGATGACGTCATAAAAATCAGGCTCTATGTGAACAAATATGAATAGGAATGACCATGATTTATTCTTGGCCATCAGAAAAAAATTCCAAACCCGACTGGCTGGTTTTTGAAAAGTGAAAGTCCAAAACAAAATAAAACACATCTAGTAAAAGTCAAACAAAAAAATTAAAAATAGTCCAAAATTATCAAATCAATAAATCAGACCGAAAAAAGAATAGAATAGAATTGCTACCATAATCTGACCATGTGCGGTAGATCGATATTGGATTGGGTAAAAGTTTTTTTTTAAGTCCTACAAGATCATTAGGTAAAGTTTAATTAGGTGAGGTACCTATGTAGGTTTATTGTTTACCTACTAAATAAAATTCCAATAAAGAGAAAAAGTTTTGTATAATAGGCACTTTTCAAGTATACATATATTCACATCAAAATCTCAAAATATATACACGTGATTTGAACGAATACATAAATAATTTATCCATTAAAAAATAATTTTATTTAATTGATATATGAAAGTTGAACATACCACACAGAATAAAACTGCTCCTGTGATATGGTAAATTCCAACCTTGTAAAAAAAATCTTATCAATTTGATTTTGATAAGATTTAGGAACATATATATATTTAAAAATATTATTTATATTAAAAAATCCCGTGATTTATTGAATTGATCAGTAAGGGGCTAGGCACCTACATAATATCTATGTATGCGAATAACTGAAGTGAAATTTAAGATTTAAGTTAAAGAACTGATGACGAGAACTTCATATTACTATATGTTTCAAAAATTAAACATCTCACAGTAATTATTTACTGCCAGCTGGAATTGAACCCATAAGCTAGCGTTTTAAAAAAAAAAATAATATCTTACCCTGTTCTCCACTTGAACTGTCCTTCCACTAAAGTTTCAACTCTGTTCCCTTTACTTTAAAATCTATTGGCAGTAAATCTCATGTGGAGTTTAAGCCCTAAAACTAGTTAATCAGATTCTACGTAAGTACGAATCACAATTTTTTTTCTCGTAGGTAAAGTCAGGTACACACACGTACACCCTTAGAAAAGAAAATTCCGCAACTTGAAGGGAACTCGTAAGAGCTAATATACCTACAATGTATTGAAGAACATTGTAAAGTAAGTTAATGAGGCAATTCTACTCTATTTTACAAAATCCAAGAAACTGTCCCTCCTGAACAGGAGCCAATCAAACTGCAACAGTTGCAGGCTCCGTTAGGGCCAAGAAAGAAAACACCTGGACATAAATCAATATTGAACTTTCTATAGTCCATTCCATGAAAGAGTAGATATCTGTTTCTACATTTTAATTGAGTCGAGTGTCCATGATTACGGGCTAAATTATGAAACAGGCACAGATTTAATCTTAGTGGACACAACCCTTAACATGCCCTGTAATGGGAAGCACACTTACGTTTACACTCTACGGTTGAATGACTTTCCAACTCTAAACTTGTAAAACTTGGAGCACGAATGATTTGTGCTATTGTCTTTTGGCGTTTAGCCTGACAATGTTGGTACACTGTATCTATTTCCCATCCCCTCACAAGACTAGACAGGGAATAATTGCTTTCTTATAAAATTACATTAGATACTCGCATTTATTCTAATTTATGTACGTATTTATTTAATTCAAGGAAATCCATGGATGAGATCAAAAGCTTTGTTTGGGTCAACAATTAGAAGAACATAACTTCTTCATCTATTTACATCTAGTACCTACAACTTCTCACTTTTCTGTTTTTACTAATTGACTGAAATGTATCTAACAAGTCAGTACGTGATGTTCAATTAAAGAGAGTTCCAACTTTTTGACAACATTATGTATAAGGTTTGTAAACTACATTGCCAATTGCAACCAATTGCACTCTTTTCTATTGAATTGAACAAAAGTCTGTTCCTTTTTGCAAACGAACTATAACTTCACACTAATCAACTTTCAGTTTGAACTAAATGCATTTACACATTTTGTGCTAATCGAGATCGAATTATATGTGTGCCTGCAAGACCTGAAAACTGGTTCAAATTTTCAATTGTTCATTCTGGAGATACAGGGTGATGTTTTGGATTATTACTTGAAATGGTTTCAATGAAAAGCAAAATAATAATTTGACCAGAATGATGATTTTTTTCTTATAATTATTATTATTTTTAAACAGCTCCTTAAAAATGAATCAAAGTGGTTATTGTTACAAAACAACTTCTAGCAAATATAAATTAAGAAACCATTAAAATCCAACAAGATGACACTTTACAACAGTTACAAAGTCTCAGTCAATATCGCAATCTTGTCCTTACATAATAGTTAGGACGGTAGGTAGTGTAACTAGGTACCTGGTTTGACCAAAAGACCAAAACAGAATAACAAACGTGCATCTGCAGATTGAAGAATACATACGACAATGTATTATTATTACTTATCTACTTATAAAATACTCAAAGTAGATATTTCGTATAGAGCCCTGTTATTCTTTGAAAGTCATTTCAAAACAGACTAAATTTTTCGGATAAGAGACGTTCTCTCCTTATTCTTCTTGTTCGATTTTTTCCAATACATGCGCTTAAACAAGGCAATGAATATACCGTTCGCGCAGGTAATTATCGACAGTAGCCCAACTCACGTCGCATACATAATATGTACTTGAACCCATTTCACCCTGTAACCAACAGAGTGCCAGACAATATTGAGAACTTAAAACTAACTGTACTTAGCACACATCCTTAATGAGAGGAACTTTGCTGTGAACAACGTGTGAGAAGAGTTTGTTTGGAGTGAGAGAGTAATAGCAGTATCAGCAACAAGAACAGTAAAACCAGCGACAACATTGACAACAGTAAAACATGAATCCGGGAATAAAATATTCTAACAGAAATATTTACCCGCTTGTGAAAATGAAACCCTTGACTTTACACTTCAGGTATTGGATCTTTTAACTCATAGACATGAGTGCTCGTATAATTTGTTGATACATGTATCAATGTATCAAAATAATTTTACAAAACCAAGTACATTACTCCAGATCTCACTATAACTATGTTCGTTAGTAATGTCTGAAAAAGACAAATAGCACCTCTTTCATTTGACCTAGGTGACAAAATAATACAAATTATACCTACCAGACTAATTTGACTGCGGTCAGGTTTTCTTGCAAACTTCAGTGGAAGATCTAATAGTACTCGTATTGTTGACTCCTGGTATATCTTCGATTCAGTTACAAAAAAAAAAAAAAAAACAGTCTACAAAAAATGTACTGTATTCAGACAGTTGTTTTGAAAATAGGTAAATGCCTTAATGTAACGTGCATTTTGACACGTCATGTCTTGCGGGAGTTCGGTATTATTTTAAAAAAAAGGAAGAATACTCTCTCTGGTAACAAATTTCGTCAGTACGATGCAAGGAGGTCCCAACCTATGGTGACTTGAAGGTACGCCACTGTTTACAGAACGACAACATAGGAGTTGACAATTATCCGTAATTTCCTATTTGTTTACTTAGGTCCCGGGCTCGGGTGTTGAACCGATCTGGTGGTCTACGGTAATGTTGTCATAGCTGTTCATGTTGATGAGAATGATACTTCTCATTACAATAATAATGCTATAGTTGACAATGACAATGTTGGTACTTTTACTATGGTTTTTCTTGTTGTTTTATTGTAGATGAAGTGGTGGTGATACTGTTGTTTTCTACAGTGTTTTTCTTCTTATTTCGCTTATTATTGTTTGGGTTATTGGTCTCAATTTTGTTAGTTGTGTTTTTTGTCACCATCTTCTATTGTGTCAAGGTAAGGCTAGTCACATGGTCTGGCGATCATTATGATCTGTCGTAATACTTAGATAGATAATTTTACTATAATTTATTCCTAATCATTTAGGTAGGGCGGTTGAGTCATGGTTTGATTACCTATAATTCTTTTTATTTAATGTGAGAAATTTACAGACTCAAATAACACGACTTTATCTGCAATTTGTGATTATTTACACTTGTGAGACAACTAATATCATACATATGTAATGTGTAACTATTTACAGGTAGATTATTTTTTTACATTAGAATGAAGATTACACCCTTTGATAACTTTTTTTCTTTCGATAGTTATATTACATCAGTACATACTTTTACGAAGGTATGTGTTATTTTAAATTTAACAAACTTTATTTCCATTAAGTAGTATGATTCAATTATATATTTCATCCTCGGGCGTTAATGCTTGTAGGTACATTAAATACTTTTGGTATAATCTATGAAAGGTAACCTACTTCTAGTTTTAAGACATCAATTTTGACATTCATTGACAATAATCAATTTAGGTAATCTTCCATAGCAAGCTAGGTTCATTTCAATATCTGATCTTAGTCGGAAAGGATCAGTCAGACATTAGCAACATCTCCACTGACAATCTGACCTATGCTATGGTGTCATTGGTGTCCATTAGTCTTGAGTTCTAGAGATATCGTGTCCAAACGCTATGCAGCAAGCATGATTTTCAACAGAATTTAGCAATTGGATAAAATGGAGGTTCAAACAAAATGAATCTTCTTGAATTGATTAAAACAAAAGATTGATGATCAGAAAAAGTGACTGAGCGCACGATTAGCTCGTGGTACCTCGCTGCCATGCGAAGGGCCGGGTCGATTCCGTGCGACAAATTGTATTTAATTGGTACAATGTTGTAAAGGATACCTTCCGTGCGTCGTTGACCAGCACCTAAATGGAAGTATTGTGTCACTTCTCGCCATCAGAGGGGAGGATACTACGGGATGGCAGGCTACAACACAGACCACAAGTCTACAGTAGCTCCTGTTTCATGCTACGAATAAAAAAGGCTGTGAACACTCATCTTTTAAAAAAAAAAAAAAAAAAAAAAAAAAAAATTAAGGCACAGCCTCAACGTTGAGCAAATGCAGCAAATTGATCCATGACAAAGTCATTCTTCACTCACACCTAGGTGTAGTTCTGTTATGCAACTTCAAACAACTGTGGACACTGCACATAATCAGGCATGGACTCCGGTTACTCATCGAAGTTAGTATCACGTTGAAATAGTGATCAAAATCATAGATCACCTGTCACATAAAGGTGAATCAGACCTTGTTGAAATGGGAAACAAAAGAGGAAATATACCTAGTACACAGAGGTGTCAAGAAGTGGAAGTGCATTTTGGACACAAAAAAAAAGAGCAGCAATACAATAGAGAAATTATTTGAGATCTATGAATTAACCAAGCACTTTGAAAATAATTATGATTATGATCAAAGTTAATGGTTTCCACTTGAATCAAGTTCAAAAATAATAAATTCATTTGACAAAAGAGTCTGTGCTGAATCACCCGAGCCTGAAAATAGCTCAGTCTTGGCTCGTAGGCACTTCAGAACTAGGGCTTGTTAAACAAGACACGTATAAAGTTCCATTTAGTCATAATCTAAGGAGTGACATAATTGTGAACAATGTCCAATATCTATAGGAATCAAGGTCGTTCTATTGGTTCATTGAAATAGAGTGTGGCAGGACCTTTAGGCAAACAGGCAGTTCTGATTTGGTTTTTCAATTTGAATTTGCCAGGAGAGAAATTGTACAGGGTCAAACTGAATTGTGACTTCTTGCAAATGGTCAAATGGCAGAAGCCAAATCCTTCAGTAAATCTTGTATTTATTCCATTTGTTTTTGTGCGTTGAATTATATTGAGTTGATTCTCCGGGGTTTGGTGAACGATCATAGTCGATAATGGTCCCAAAATATTATTAGAAATAATTTTCTACTTGTTCTGAAATGAACAATTTGGGCTGACAACAATAAAACTAACGTTACAGTTTTGCTACTCGTAAATGTAATATTTTTTTAATATTTGTTAGTCATCCACATAATCTTAAATCTAAAATTGCATAATATTGCAACTCAACCATAATTCGATGTTACAAATGAACCCTCAAAAGTTTTCTTGGCTAGCACTTAGAAATTTTAGATTCTTTTTATGGAAAATCATACAAAATATATATTTTATTATCTAAATTGTTCAATTGTATTTCTGACAAAAAAAAACCCAGATGGACCATCCCGTATGAATTATAAATTAAAAAAATACACAGTCATGTACTTACCATAACCTTAATTTAGATCATATTGAATATTAGATCACCATTGTGATTTCGAAATACAACCTCAAGAACAATGTTAGATGTCAAACAGTGACCAAAGATAACCTCAAGAGATTTGTATCTTTTGTTTACCAGATGGTCAAGCCTATCATTTTTATCTTTGAGTAATAGAATCAGTCCTTTTATTTTTAGCGATGACGATATATTTTCTATAATCGATACTGAATATAATAGATCAGTTATAAGATTCGTAAAGCCTCTAGGTATACCGAAAACAGTTTATCAGCAATCTCCCTTTAACAATGACTCTTTAATGTAAAACTGTAGTCTTTGTGAAATCACAAGGACTTTAGTGTCCAACCATTGTAATTTGCGAGACACAGTCATTGTCATTTATGACGTAACAGAAGAAAACAACTGTTATGTAAAATGCAACTTGTGACAAAATTAAATGTAGATCCAACTAGATGGAATCAGAAGAAATTTTCGTACAAGAGCACTAGAAGAAGTAGGAGTCACAAAATACATTGAAGTGAAAGACAAACGTTTAAGAACAATATTATGACCCAATTAGGTTTTGGGAAAGGTAAAAGTCAAAATGGAACCAAAGAAGTTATCGCACAATAAGACAGTTGAATTTTAACTTATTTTTCTTGTTATTTTCAATGCTGAAATATTATAGTCTCAACCTTCTGTTCATTGCCTCATCATTTTCCTCAATAACACAACTTCATGTCAATATGCAACACAATGTACATAATCATCATTTGCTTCAGTGCATTTAAACTTATTCTCACTACCTTCAATAAAGTCAGAAATAAATACAACATTCTTCAAACAATCAGCTAACAATACAAACATAATTAACAAACATCAAGTTTCAAGAAATCAAATAATTTGATGTGCTAAAACACAATTACTATAATTTTCATATCAAACACTTATGATTTCTTCTGCTATGTAAATTACATATAAAGAACAGATTCGCACGGCCTATGACCGAGTAACTAGTGAGTAATACGCATGTGAATGGAACACAAGTATACAAAATGTTCTTTACAATGTTTCTTGATTTATTCTAACTCACTTTTTATTGGTGAGAACTGGGCTACGAGTGTAATGTTTTAATTGTTTCAGAAAAGTATATCAGTGTTACTTATCGTGCCCTCTTTTTATTTTTCTATTTTTATGCTTCAGTATAGGTGGGTATTTCTAGTGTGCTCCTTTCTTGTCCTATTTCTTTTTTTCCGTTTCTTTATTATATTTCCCAGATGGATTAAGTTGTAAACCTTAATCTGTAGATTAGAAGCGTGAATATATTATGTTTGTTTACTAGTGCTATGTTCAACTGAAAGATTGGATTTTGGTCATCCCTGTTTGTTCCCAATAGACTCATTCATTTGGTTTATTCATACTATATGTCAAACCATGTAGAGCTGAATATCAATAATAGGATGTTCGTCTGGATGGTATGTTGGTCGTAGGTTGGGCCTTATTTACGAGTCTCGGAAGGCATGGGGGCTGGGGGGTCGTTGGCGTTCTACCGATACAAGCTACATTGTTGTTGTGCTAGAGAAAAATAACAAGATTAGAAGAACAAGTGCTGAACTATGATAAGTTCCAATGATATCAATATGCCTTGGTGGTCTAGTCATTCAATCAGGTGATGTAAGGATAAGGATCCAAAGTCACAGCATGTAAGGATAAGGATTCAAAGGTCACATGGGACATAATATTACTAATCATATACTGGTTTAAATAGGCACACAAATTAAGCTGATTAACTGCTTTAAATGATGTCCAGCTGAAGTACTTTAAAATGATGTCCATCATTGATAGGGTAGTATTATACCAGCTGTTATGTTAGGTGGCGTAGTGTTTAGAATAATAATTATAAATTGCGTATTAATATGTATGTTTCAATTTTGTACTAGGTATTTTGCAAAATTTAAACAAACCGATTAGAACGGTACTAGCAGAAATCCACCACTCGTCGTGAGGTTTTGCAGAATCTAATGGATTTCTACTGCCAACGCGGCTCAAACAATTTCGAATGTTTGTGGTTTTTGATATGGGTATTAATTTTGCCAAATTTCATTAAAAATTGAGTGGAACATAAGGAATTATTGTTGAGTGTTCCGTACCGTTGTTTCCTGGGCGGCAGACCTCAGACTCTCGGGTAAATTAAGCAGACACAACGGTATTGATGAAGGTCAAATAGCTATAAAGTTTTGAGGAACTTTTGCGTAGGAAATTTCAGTATAATGAATTAATACTTAAGTTTAAAACATGTAATTTATATTCATGATGACAGACACTAGTTCTAGGTATATTATTTGATACTAAAAATTAATATAGTCTTGTGTAGGTAGGTAGGTAACCTTATGCCAGGTTCAAGCCCATATCGATGAACAGTACCTATAGATTAATAATGTATGATTTAGAAACTTCCATTAAAGCGAATGAGAATTACAAAAATATTGCCTGTCCTTATAAAATCCATAATTCAAAGATAGATTTCACACTTGGTAACAAGTGACACAAGAGTGTATGTTTGTGAGACGGTGTGCAAAGAGTCAGAAGTTTAGTCATAGGTGTTTAATTTCATCAAATATAAGAAGAAGAAACACCAAGAAGACGAAGAAGAGGAAAGACGAGGCTAGCAACAATAACAGACACAAGAATAACAGATACAACACACAACAACAACAACAAAAATAAGAAGAAGAAGAAGGACCACATACGAGAATCTCTTCAAATAGAAAGTGGTTGAGGCATTATACCAACATAGATACACGCCGCGAGCATAGTACAGGTATTATGCTAACTAGCTTAGCAGGCGAATTAGCCTCAGGGTGAATATTGTTCAAATAGGATGGTCGCTTGTTGGAGAGATTTGAACATGTAAAAAAAATGATGTGAATTCTACGATAGATATCTATGACTGCGCTAGCGTACATCAATAAAAATTAACAGAGAGATATTTAAATGGCTCTGTGAGGGAATTAGCTATACATACATGTATGAAGCAAGTTTTATTAGGTTTGTAGGTAGATGGAATATTGACTATTATGAGAAATATTAGTAGGTTGAACTATGAAATTGATAAAAGAAATATAGATAGGTAGATAATTATAATTTGCACATCATTATTTTTCTTTTGGTTTTATTTGAATTAAAAAAATAATGTGTAACTAACACTCCTGGCGATTGCTGACGTAAAAATGTTTCGGAATTTTGTCTTTAAATAACACGGTCAAATGGTTTGTGACGTATAAAACGGATAACAATAGACCCATTGGCACTATGCCCGAGCAAAACATCAAAAGCACTTAACAGAAAACTACGGTTCAGGGATTCATTGATTATATGAATCCTTTAACAATTAGCAATTCTTTGAGTCTGAATATAACTGCAAATAGCACCATAATCTAAATGGTACTCATATTACTGATGCTGTATTTAATAGTTTTTTTTTAATGTGCTCAAAGTGAGTATTAAAGGTAGATTTACACATGAAATTTGGAAGGATCTTTCTAATCTACATCAACAATTTGAATTTAATTAGACATTATTGTTTCAAAATCATCCAAGCATCAACTCAGCAATCGACTCTTAAATCAAAGACTCAATGTCGTTAGTATTATAAATTTACAAAGTTATTATGACATGCAGGTTAAATAAATAAAAAAATCAAGTTTTTTTTATTATAATAAACATACTTATCCAACGTATATAGCATTCAACAGTTTAAATTATTCTAACATTTGTAAGCGAATTCTTGTAACAATAACGTTGAAATCATTTTTGTTGTTTTTTTCCCCTTCTGCGAACGAAAGTTAAAGCATGCATGAAGATTTCCGATAAGACCATCTTCTTTCAGTTCTCTGAGCCTACGAGTGAGTCAGATTTGTTGGGCAGAAGGTCAGGAGTGATGGTAACAATGGAGCTATCAGACTCCGACTGGTATATTTTGTTTTAATGTAAGGATATGAGGTTTTGTATGGTTGGGTAGAGGAACTTTCAACTGTTTTGGTTATATCATCTCGAAATGCCAATCTCCGTGGTGCAATGGTTGTGTCTAGTGCTCATAGTCCAGAGGGTGTGAGTTCGAATCCTAGGTTGGACAGAAGTAAAGAGCACTTGAGGTAGGCATTTCTGGTTTAGGAAATTAATATGGAATTCAGTATTTTGTCAGTAAATTATATGAATAATATATTTTGTTCGGGTCGGACCAGACAATAGAAAAATGTGATGCAAATTTTAATTTCCCTTTTAAGTGGTTTTCATGACTTTTTTTTGACTTATCAAACTTTAATTTCTCGTTCATGATTTGAAGAATTCAACATTTGTTTATCTCTTTTCGTCACATAAGTTAAATTGGTTTCTCTTTCATATATTCTATGGGATGGTTCATAAAGTCTGTAGTCCAATATGTCTTCAAATAATAATTGCTTTGTTTTTTTTTTCAATACGTTATAATAATCAAATAATAAGCTTGGAAGTCTCAATCACAAAAAGTACACGTCTTATTAGGACATTCAATTTTTAGATGCTCTAGTTTTTTGTTGTATACAATCTAGAATCCATATTTCTTAGCTTTGATTGGTACATTAGGTTCACAACAGGTAGGTAATTACTTTTTGTGTACATCGTAATTATTGTTACACTAATCTTCTATTAGAGATCAGGCACTCAGGTTTTGGAAATACCAAATATAACTTTTCAGTTTGAAATATCCATATGAAATATTACATAATAGTACAATGTTACAATATCTTTTAGGTTCTCAATATAGATATTACAAATAGGTTCTTTTGTTTCTATATTTTTTTCAAGCTAATTATGATGAAAGACAGCAGTAGGAGTTATTCCAATTTGGTCTATATTGGTATATAGAATTGGACACTTAAAAAATCCTCTACTTATTGGAAGGAGAGAGAGAGAATATTAATATAATATAATAATGAAAACATTAAAATTACGTATTAACGTCTAAAAAAGTCATTGATTCTAAGTTTACCTGGTAGGAGAGACATAAGGCCATTTGTGATGCTGTGAGTATTACCTGGAACAAATAAATAAATAAGAAAGGATTAGCAAAGAGAGTAATTAGTTCTTATCAGAAGATGCTCCAGGTGATTTTGATAACAACAGATTGTTCAAAGTGGAAACGGACAAGACACGGTGAGGTAATAAAAACAAAAAATGACATTATTTGTCATATTTATTGTGGTAACCTATCCGTAACAAATTTTACAAATGAACTTTTTATTTGTACAAATCTTTTTTACAAATGAACAAACAAAAGTCCCTTCTTAAATTATCTCAAAGTATATTAAAATTCAACAAATTATTAGGTTTTAAAAATCTGCAAACCACGCATATTTTTTATTTAGTTTTTTAAGATTTCTCATTAGAAATGTTTATCGCCTTACATCTGTACCTTATACACCTACAACTACCACTTAGTACCTATAATGCATAGGCAAATACAAAAAATCGAGTACTTGTTTTATGTTTTCAATAAGCGTAGGCGTCTTCAGAATATTGTTCGTAACTAGTTTAGGCTAACCTGCCCTCAAGCATTGCTAAGCGATTCTTAATTAATAGATCTGATAACAAAAAATATGCATACCTATTTATTTACTCCTTAAGCCATGATTATAATTTTATTGTTAAAACGTTATGTAGGTATCTAGCAGGTACACTATTGTGCAATAATCCATTATATATACACGTACAATCGTACATGACTAACTACAGGTATTACCAAGATTAATTGTTTTGGCAATTAAATTGTATGACACGCCTGTAATCAAACATAACATTGAATGTAACCCTTTCATTTTAATTGATATACCTTTAAATAAAGTTTAGAAAAAACTACATTTGGGGGGCGGATCCATTAAAAAAATTAACCTCAAATGTATCTTAAAAGTTTGTCATTTGTTTTTTAATCTAGAAATAATGTGACAAATTTCAAGGTGTTTCAGATGTCATCAAAGAACATGATAATTTATTCCTGCAAATGTATTTTGAGATTTTTATTAATGCATTTACGTACTTATTCATAGAGATAGAGAGTTCTTTGATATGTAGGTATAATTTTATTACAAGAACTCTCAAGATGTTAAAGTTTTAGTTCGTGAATACCTAAAATACCAAGATGCACTTGCGAGCTGTTTGCAAGGAATCTTTCACTTTCAAATGGCCATCAATAATGACGTCTGCTAACAGTAAGAGGTATAATTGCATTAATTGTTCCAAACTTTGTACCTAGGATAATGCAACAGTCACAGTTAATTTTCTTAACGTCTCTATAAAATCGGAGGTTATTTCAGGCGGTTGTTTTACCCTCTATTCACTGTAGAAAATTACACACCAGTTAACCATTAACCTCAAACAGCCATTAACCTGGGCCAGGCTGAGAATAGTCAGAATCACGATGGATTGAATGAACTAGAGTCCCGAAAGTGTTTTGTTAGCCCAGTGTGCGTCGTGTCGGTCTGGTAATCCAGAGGTCGCGTGTTCGAAACTCAGCCGGGACATGACATGTTATCCTCCCATTTCGGATTCTGACCATAATTATAATGATATTTATGTTTTGGGCTCATGGCTGAAATAATGGGACTTATTTGAGTCTTAGTTGGTGATATTATTATAATTATTAACTAGGTGATATTATTATAATTATTATTGATCGGTCAACCAATACTTACAAATCTACCAACAACAAAAAATGCTAGGTGCTCCTGATTTGTGATAACTGAACTCAAACTCAACTTAGGTAAAATAATTTAATGTTGTCAAACACAAAAATGCACTGTCATAATGATATTCCGTAATTATCCACAGTAAAAAATAATACCTACATTTTTTTTTTTTTTAATTCCATTTATTTATTAAACATAGTTACAGATTTTAAATACTAGAATGGTACCCTTTCTCAAAGTTAAAAAAAGGGGTTAATGATTTTGTGCACAAATGATAACAAGATCAGGACTCGAATCCTGAACTCCCAGCGCGAAGTCCAAGGCGCAAACCACTCGACCACAGAGGTAGTTACTCCAGGAAGAACATGAGAATGTAAATAATGGGGTCTGTTAGTGTGACCACAGGGGGTCCTCTAGATCCCGACTCCTGCTGGGATCATTTTCATACGCGCTTAGCATAATAGTTGTAACAATAGGCATATTAACAATGGGTATCTTTCAGGACTACTTACATTTAAAGTTGATATATCACCAAAGTGTTGACGCCTATTATTATGCTCAACTTACATCAAATACATTTACAGACACAGTCAACCTTAAGTTTAGTAATGTAGGTACATTGAAAGAAATAGGTAATTTATATACACTTTTATTGCATTGTTGAAACACCTACTCAATAAAGACATGTGAGTTAATTTTAATCTACTTGTGGAAGAAAAAAAAAGTTTCGCGAGACAAGATTTGGAATTTATCTCGTCTCGTGAAAAAATCACGAGAGAAGGTTCTTACTCGTCAACTCGTCTCGTTAGTTTGGAGACGAGACTTTTTTTTAAAAGACGAGTGTTCCACAGCCTTTTTTATTTCGTAGCCATGAAACAGGAGCTACTGTAGACGCTTGTCGTCTGTGTTGTAGCCTACCCATCCCGTAGTATGCCTCCCTTCTGATGGACGAGAAGTGACACAATACTTGCCATTTCCCGTGGGTCAACACGAGCGCACCGGAAGGGGAACTTCACGATTCGGCCCAAATTACCTGAGTAGACCTTTTCCATAGCATGATTCGGCCCCAAAAAAAACACAAAAAAAACACAGCATGATTCGGCCATAACCCGATTCGTCCCAAATCACACTATCAAGTTTTGATCCCACACAAAAATCCCACTTTTATTCCAACAAAAAGTCCCACTTTCATTCCACCAAAAAATCCCTATAAAATAGTATGGAAACATTGTTTTGAACCAGTAACAGTGATCTCTGTAATGAGTGTTTATTTGAGTGTTTGACAGTAGGGTTAGGTAAAATACATAGAAGGACATGCCTCAAGAATATAGTAGGGTTAGCTAAAATACATAGAAGGCCATGCCTCAAGAATATAGTAGGGTTAGGTTAAATACATAGAAGGCCATGCCTGAAGAATATAGTGGGGTTAGGTAAAATACATAGAAGGCCATGCCTCAAGAATATAGTAGGGTTAGGTAAAATACATAGAAGGCCATGCCTCAAGAATATAGTAGGGTTAGGTAAAATACATAGAAGGCCATGCCTCAAGAATATAGTAGGGTTAGGTAAAATACATAGAAGGCCATGTATCAAGAATATAGTAGGGTTAGGGATAATACATAGAAGACCAAAACCTGATATACATAGAAGGTAATTTTCGTAATTTAATGTTGAATAATAAAAAATCCCTCAATATATACGGTACTTAGAATGTTGCACTGGGCCGAATCGTGTTGTTTATTTTTTGGTCAAGATAACGTTTTGGGACGAATCGTTCGGTGACTTTTTTTACCTGAAATCGAAAACCTTTTTCATAAACCTTTTTGGGCCGAATCGTAATGCGCCCACCGGAAGGTATCCTTTACAAACAATTGTAATCAAATTAAAAATACAAATTTTTGTCGGCACGGGGGATCGAACCCAGGACCTTCCACATGGCAAGCGAGTGCTTAACCACTGAGCTAATCGCGCGCTCATAAGTAGAATAAATAATAATGACCATAGTTTATTTTCAACACTGACTTTTTTGTTGTCACAACACGTCATGATAAATTAGATTCAATGTAACATGCAATTTATGACAAAAATCTTCCAAAATTTAGTTTTTATGTACATAAATTGTAATTTGTTTCTCTTTAACAATATAAATTTGCTTGAGGGACAAAGCAACCTGTTGCGACCAGAATGATTTAGCTGTAAGAGCTAAAGCATAAAACCCAAACAAGGAGAAAGTTGACCAAGAACGAACAAGTGAGATTGGGCGGAATTAGACAAAAAATCCCCTGAAAATAACGTGTCCATTATCTGACTTCGATTAATCACTTTACAAATAGATTTCTATTTTCTAAC
This sequence comes from Bactericera cockerelli, assembly GCA_024516035.1. NCBI lineage: Eukaryota > Metazoa > Arthropoda > Insecta > Hemiptera > Triozidae > Bactericera > Bactericera cockerelli. The sequence continues at coordinate 11,313,440 of CM044961.1, forward strand.
CACATTAGAAATTTTGTAATCATCCAGGTGAAGATGTTTCGTAGTTAGTTTTGGTTTCATTACTTTTAGGTATAAGTACTTAGAGGTATCCTTATCCTAGGTTGTGATGTAAAATCTCACTAAATCTTTTAATTATGTTTCCGTCTGTGTAGGAATATGTATTAATGTTAAAAACGTTTACGATGTTATCCAATAATGTACATCATCCGGAAGGAAAGACTTTGGAAGGAAGAGACAACGCAATAGAAAGTATTGAAAACATACTAAAAAGTACTAAAAGCAGAAAGCGACTATTTTTAGGATGCTATAAGTACATGCTATCACACAGACTGTTGCCTTATAATGGGACATTCCTGTAGTACAGAATAAACAGGTGACTCTTTGGTCTTTACTATCTATGTAAATATTTTAATAGAAATCCTTGCATTTCCTGGAAACGCCACCAACAAAACACTAGACCAACAATAGTCTGGTCACTCAGAAAGCGGATGCAGTCACTGCTTGGTTTCAAGACGTTTGGAATGTTTCTAACTAATCTTTGTGGTTTACCAGAACTAAACCATTTCACCAAGTGCACGATTAAAATTTTTCTAAGCAAGTCTTCACTTGTAAGCTTAAAATTAAGTCAGAAAGTGACAAAGTGAGTAAGCGCGTCAGTAGAAATATTTTTAGGTTATCTTCTCTAAATAGGAAGTCCTTGGGCCAAGATTTTGCAAAGATATAAGTAGGTATGTTAAAAAAAGCTCTTACTATTATCCTAATTCCTCCTCAGTTACAACCTTCATTTTCATTTCAGAATTTTCAATGTGTCCTTTCTGAAGAAACACTTAATCTACATTAAATACAGCACAGCTAATGCAAAGAACTAAGCAGTCTATTCTCATAGGCAAGTATTTATTTTCTTTTTTACTATGTCCTTATTTACGAGCAATAATATAGGCCACAGATTTACCTACTTAAGCATAATACATAATATTTAATACTCCACGCTTCATGATTATCATAGGTAATATATTCAAGCAAATATTCACGTAGATAAATAGGCCCACTGGAAAACTAAACCAAAATAATATTGTATACAGGGCTGCCTTAATAATTTACCTTTAGGCGTTCGGTAATACACAGCCAAGTGTGTATTATTATTTTTTTTTTAAATATTCAATAAACAATTTACTGATTGAACACCATGGAAATTCATATCAAGTGCAGTTTTCGGTTTCACCTTTACTTTTGAAATATTTGGCACGTTTTCTACTATCATCTTTACTTACTACTCGATTTTTGTTAGAGTACCAAGTGCAGTTTCGGAAATCTCAAAATAAAATCCATAAATACTTTGACCATACTTGATGAAAGTTCAGGTTCAATGTTGAAATTTTATGTTGAAATATTTTGTCTAATTAATAATTGTACGTAGAAAGATTATTAGAAACAGCATGGTATTGGCTCACACATTTTCAAGTTCTCTACGGTTATGAAGAGACTAAGAAGATCAAGTTTAATTATTGTGAGAATCTATTTTATTTATCCAGTGTATGATCTCAGCTAAACTTCATTTTTGTGAATAGAGTCGGTATTCTGAACTATAACACCCTAAATATCAGAAGATGATTCTCAACCATGACCGTGAATATGAAACTGACATACATTGTTTTGATGATATTGATTATGATGACAAGTATGATGCTTTTGATGATGGAAACAATGATTGACTTAGTGATGATGTTGACAATGACTTTAATGAAAAGATTCTTATATTGTTAGTTCACATAATGTTGATGATGTTGGTGGTGATGAAATAAAAAACGAAACTGGACGACTCCTGATTGATGTCCACAGTCCACATGATGCGACGACTTTCATCCACATTGATGATCTAGAAAACCAGAGAGAAAACTAACAAAGATATATAATCAGTCGTGATTATCTTGCGAGCAAAATATAATAATCAAATATTAAATACAGCGCTAGTGGAAATAGAAATCAGCAGGAGGATAGACATTGTCCGAGAATCGCTTATTGAATCAAAGAAGACAATTGCGTAGGTAACAGAAGTCTAAAAAGAGATCAAAGAAAGTACAAGTATGGTTCTTTATAGATTTAGATAGTCATCATGTTATTGTTATGGACAGCCCATTCATAATGGGTCCTATTTTTTAGTATAGCATCTTGTGTACTAAGATGATATATTTGAAATTATGACGAAATTATAATTGCAAGCTACTCAAAAGGCTCCATGGGCTCATGTAACTATGTTACAGATTTCAATGTACATATTTGTTCTTATTTCTTCAATACTTCTTGTATTTTAAATTATTTAGAGCTAAATTTTGGTATGTACAAAATATGTCAGTAGTTCCAATGTAAGTAACTCTTTTCTTTACTTCTATTTTTTTTTTATCATCTATATTTTTTCGAATCTTATTAGATCTTTGTTCAATTCTAACCTCAGTGATTTCCTAGTTATCTTAATTTGTCAGTTACAATCCCTTTTTTAATAGTCAGTAATTTATTTACCTTTATAAACTAATTACAATTTTCAATAAATCCGTCTTCAGAAGTTTCAATTAATCTACTACTGCCTACTTTATTTCTATTTTAGGTTTATTCTGCAGTTCTGTGTTTCAATTTCTTCTGTATTTTCAATGTATCTTAGTACTACAGTTTCCAAGGATCCATCTCCTCAGCAGCTTCAATGACTACAAGATAATCATGGTGAAGCTTGATTAGATTCTAGTTAGATCTGCGGTCGGGTACAGTTGGTAACCGATTGTAAGCAATGTTCTCTATGTCAGAGAGATCCTAGGTTAATCATTCGTAACCAAAGTCTTTCTCTAATTTCATGTCTAGTTCATCTTTTCTAACTGTTTTCTGTTCAGATTAAGACGAGCCATTATTATTAGCCACTTACATGAAGATTAGCTCCCGCCGGTTAATCTCTTTTAAAGTCACTTGTGTTTTCATGTTTGTTGATGACATGTGTGTTTCTTTATTGTGTTTGTTATTATCATAGTTAATTTATAAAATAATACTATAGTGTAACTGATTATCATTGCTGTAAATTTATTTAAAATATTTGAGATAGGTATAGGTATGTCTGAAGTTGAAATGATCCATCAAACCCAAATCTGATGAAAATTAGGAACGTATTATGTTGTACTAAGTGGGATATTACTGTTATTAGATACTGTTCATGGTATTTCAGCTTCCAGTACAGGTTCATTCACTCCTTGTGTTTGATTCCACTTGATGAAGGATTAAATACTTTAGTATGAAATGAAAAAGGTAAATACATAAATATGTATAGTAAAAAAGAAATTTTCATGTTTTGGGGGCAATGATTTTCATAAGATCCGGTTGGAATATGATTGATATTTAACTTTCAATATACAGTAGCAAACTTTTCTCTCTTCAGTGTGCAAAGTATGTATAGACCTTTATAAATTAATGACAGTGCATGCCCTATATAGCGCTGAAAATTCTGATTATTTTAATTTATTACTAAATACCTTAAATTCAGAATTTTATCTATATTGAACTTTTTCCAGGTTAAGTCATTTTAACCAACTTTGTAATGGGATACTTATCTCTCTTCAAGATTTTACATAATATAATTTTCCAGTCTTGGTCAACAGTGCATCTCAAAAAGGTAATAATTTCTTATTTTTCATCAAAAAATCCCGCATCACTTCTATCGGTTGCACCCGAGGCAGACATGGCACTATGTTAATTTTTCCTAACCCTACGCTACACAATGAGGCATTTCCGTACATCCTTTCGGGCCGCTATTCGGCACCACAGCTTCTACCATCATCTTCACTATTACAAAATCATTTTGTTTATTATCATCACCAAAGTTCCCTATTTGTTTTCCTCTTCTCATCCTCAGCGACATCATCATTATTAATATTATCATTTTCCTCCTTCAGTTCCAGTCCCTAATGATCTTCTACACAGATTCCTCTTTTTCTTGATCATGCTCTTGGCAATAAAAATCATAATGTTTACCAGAAAACACTCTTCTCTCTCTCTCTCTCTCTCTCTCTCTCTCTCTTCTCTCTCTCTCTCTCTTTCTCTCTCTCTTGTGCTGATGATAGGTAAGTGGAGATTCATTCATGCGGAGGAACAGACTGTTTGACGCTCTTACATCCGTTAGAAGTCTCTTGACCCATAGTGTGCACTCGGTTAAAAACACTTAGCCCAAACTGGAGCAGTGGTGCCAAAACCGGCCAGGTGGTGGAAAAGAGAATTTACGGATAAGGAAGTGAAAAGTCACTTAATGGCGTAAATGATTTGAATGATAAATTCACATCTGCTTACTAGTGATGATAAGGAAGAAAATAATTCAACAGGCTTCATGAGATTTGTTGTTTCTGTAGAACGCTTATCACAGTCATTTGAGATATATTTGTATACATTTCCAAATCAAAACATTAGGGGTTTCATCACTGTCTATTCTTATTATTATTTAATTAATTATTAATAGGACATGCCTATTTGCCTATGTACAAACAAGTAATTATATAAAAATTAAAATACAAAAATTAGAACAATATAATCAAGAAAAGGTAACCAACATAGATAAAATATATACAGATGTCCTGAATAAAGAGCAGGGTTATTGCTATGGCAATCTCTTCCACCCAACCCTTGTATAGTATCTCATTTAAACTGCTGTTCTACTTCCTCTTTACGTTCATTTAGTCTCATTTCACTTGGGTTGCTTCCGTGCTTTAAATGAAAATGAAAAATTACACATAGCAAAATTTTTGGCCATCTGTGATCCCAAGATAATTAAACAAGACAAACTCCAAACCATCATCGACAGACCTACCGGTCCCAAATTCTTTAAGAATCACTGTCTACTATTAGACCAACAACAGTCTCTGGTTGTGTTTCTATTAGCTCTAGCAACATGATCCGGATAGTCAAGAAGAATAGACGAAGATAAGAATCGTGGAGTGTTTCCCATTGTAATCTAAGTAGCTGGATTTTAGCCGCACAGCTCCATTGTTTTTTAGGCTTCTTTGCAGGCGGTCACATTTGTCTCAAGGCGCCTAAAGTTTGTGCCGGTGATTATGTGTTTTTCATAGGATGTGACAAAGATAACTGTTTGTTGGCACATCAATGTGACAAAATTTACTGTTTTGTGAATTCATAGAGCTTATAGGTGAATCAGATCCACAAAACTGATTAATAATATATTTGTTGCATTTTGGTCCGGCAGGCACCTATTGTCAAATGATAAAATAGATGAATCCTAGAATAATTCTTCTAATATGACACTTTTAACTTTTTATGAAAATTGGGAACCGAAAGCAGAAGAGGAATATACAGAGAAACTCTTCTGCTGCGAAACATTGAACTGTTCATTGAAAAGGAATAGCTCAAGGAAATTGAGGAAAAATGTATGAAAATGAGGAAGCTGTTTCTACGAATAGTAGGTAAAGTATAACATTAGGTATGACTCGAAAAAAAGAAAGATATGACCTGGATATTCTGGATAAGTACCAGAAAATATTTTTATCGTTCAAAACTTGAACATACTAACATTCTGTTGAGAGCATGTGCAATTGTGCATGGATGTTTTCACAAATATATCAATAATTAAAAAAAAAAAAGACTTGAGTATATCGAAAGTCTATTACATTATGAAAGATCATCTTTTTTTTATGTGGAGAGGAGTAAAATTCTTCTAACTTACCCAAAACAAGGAGTGGGGCTCCAATGCTGAGACCAGTTTATCCTACTCACTAAAAATATCCTCCGCTCCAGGAAAACAGACGGACCGTGAACATTACTTCTTTATAACCAAAAAGATTCTCTTATAATTCGTTTAAATAGAGTATATCCATTCGTAAGAAAAAGCAAACCTGCCAAAAGTCGAGGCACTGGAGAAATTGCTTCCCCTCCCCGTATAGATGGGAAAAGAAAAAGATATTTTATGATACTTTGCCTTTTCGTTCGAAAAAACATTATTTAAGGGTCTTACTTAGTTTGTTAATGGGTTTTACTAGTAATTGTATAGTCCTCCTATCTAAAATTACAACGACGCGACGTATTATCTTGAAGACTATCTGTTTTTCCGGTGTGTTTACCAGACACATCATCGAGTTCATCATGGGACATATCCATCAAGTCAACCGTCTAGTGTGCATTTATAGCATTAGATTTCCATCACTTTCACTGACAGGTCGCTTCGGAGTGACATCCAGACACGAGCTAGGGTACAGTACGTGCTGTCCAGTATGTGTGTCCAGTCAACCAGTGTATTTTCATTCATTCCAACATTTTTCTTCGATTTCCTTCGATGTTATGAAATCGAAGATGTGAGAAAAATATCTTCTGTCATTGGAGAGATCTGCTATTATGTTGTCTTTATATATTTACTAGCTGAAACCTGGCACTTTGTTGCCGTAAAGCTTTCTATCCGTAGGTCCTATTTGGATTTTCTAAAAAATCCATTCTTTGGACGCACCTACACACCAACCAGAGACTGTGTACCAAATTTGGAATTATTCAGCCCAGTCGTTTAGGAGCTGCTTTGATTATATTTATGTAAATGGATTTTATAATGTACGAATATTAAAATTCTTCCGTGGTACCTTCGTACAAATATTAGCTTTGTTTTTCTCAGGTGTCTATGATGATGTATAGATCGAGTTAGAATTTTTGGCATCGGGGAAGTTTTACATACGAATTCGAACGTTTTTTTTTATACAAAACTTCTTGTCTGTAAAAGTAAAATTTAACATCCACCCGAGCATGATTTTACTAACAACCACATTTATTTAAATATATTGAAAGTTTATTACATTATTTATATTACCTATTTTTTATTTCTTATTCAGATCTTTATCTCTAAAAACGGTGGGTCTTGTGTGTAGGATTTAAAATCCGACCGATGATCTTTAGTGTTTGTGAATCCATAGAAAAAACCCACAATCACCCAGAGGTCCTAGAGGGTTATAAACAAAGTAGACAAATCAATTGGCGACTTTGTTGTTGGACCAACAAAAAAAAAAACTGGGAATTGAGAGAACTTTCTCTCCAAAAATTGAAGTGGTTTGAAAGTCCAGTGAAGGTTGTTGGGATCTGAATTTTGATCTCCGACTGAGAGTGGACTCAGAATTTAACATTATCTTCTTATGTAAATGTAGATCGATTTATTGAGAGATACTGGGTGTTTGTTTCTTTTTTCCGACCGTAGGGGACAACATATGAATTATCAAGGTCGACCAGCTCTATACTGCTTGTGTTTTCATCAAAAGTTTATTGTCAAACATTTCATGTTGAATAATTGATTTTTATCAATCTTATAGGGTTGGAATTTATTTATATCAAAAAGCGAACGTGCTTGAAATTCCTCAAAGAAAATTAAATATACATGCATTTTTTTTTTTAATTAAAAAGTCAGAAAAAATTCACAACTACTCAAGGAAGATATTTTTTTTATGAAGACCGATCTAAAGGTGACATTTTTTAGAACTGACAAAAATCATGCATTATTTCTTCGTGTGCGCCACTGAATTAAATTAAATCTCAAGGAACACGGTATGTTAAACTGTCTTAAACTTGCCAGCAGAGAAAGTGTTTTACTTATTAACAATTATTAAGACTGGCATAAATGATATCGAAAGTGAAATGACCAATCCCGTATGATCGGAAATTGAAGATGATTAAATGATTTGATCATCAATCAGACAGTGCACAACGTATTAATAGTAATTATGGCGATTTAATAAAATAATAATAATAAAAAATAATATTCTCAAGTATTTCTATTGACTTTTCTCACCACCTTCTTGAATTTCTTCTATGTGATCAAATTGAGACTTAATGGGAAATAAGACATTTTTTTATACTTCTTTTGGCATAAGTCTGATTTGAATTTTGCGTATTGCTTCAAATGAGGAAATATACATAATTAATTTCACCTTTCCACTGGAATTTGGCTTGTGTTTTTGAAAAGTGGATTCCTTTAGCACTCAACCCTAAACAAGAAAACCAATCGGGTTTTTGCTGTCTAAATGTTTCCAATAGTCTCCTGACAGAATTCATGTTCACTCCATTCAGCCAGAGTGCACTACCAGCCCTGATCGAATTAAATCATCTACATAATACCTTTCTAATCGATCTAAATTGATTCTTGCGGTGTGAGCCTTGATCAAGTCCTGTCATTCGATCACAGGTAATGAAGATCCTGTGGTTTTCCTTCCAGATCAAAGGACATCATCAGGAATAGTTCCTGGTTCTAGTGCGATTTGAGATTACTAGTGCGTTGTCATTTTATGTCTTTCTATTTTGGCCCTTTTTTAACTTATTTATTTATTTATTTTTTTTTTTCAAAAGCACCTCCAGAAAAAGATGAGATTTTATGACAACAAACAGACATATTTTTCTTCTCTCTTTCTATTTTCTACTCATCATTCTTAAACTTTTCATAAATCTCCTCACTAGATAAAAAGGTGAGAATTGACTATCACGAACATATGAAGAGAATATGGACCACAAGAGGAAGACGAGTATTGCATTACTGGTTTTGAAACCAATGATAGTCTTAATAAGATTATGGAAGGTTGTGTCTTCTTCATAAACCAAGGAAGGATATTGGTCTCAGAACGTTCAATAATAATATAAACCAATTTTCAATGTTATTAAATTCATAATTGAACTGTACAGAGATTACCAATGGAATAGAGAATCTTTTCTCCTTTATGTTTGAGGTTATTAATTTGTTTTTAATTTCAGAGTTGTTATGCTTCAACGAATGCAATGACTTTGAAAGGTGTTGTCTTGGTTAAGTAAAAGGATTTAGCTGAAGGAAAGAGTTAAAATTGATCATAACTTATATTTAGAACCTTTCTAAATGTTCGTACAGAAGTACCTAGTAGTAAAGTGGCAGAAATATTTATGAATTTGTCAGAATAAATCTTACAACCGGTGGTGATTGCTCGTGGAATACACCAGTTCCTATTGGATCACTGCGGAGAGTAAGTAAGAGTAATTTTAATTTTGGGCGGGAATTTGTGTCTGAATTCAGCATGTTTGTTTGGTATTCCAGAACTACATAAAGAGAGACAACAGAGAAAGGTCGAAGAAAGTATGTAATTTATAGCTTTTGAACTTACGATTGAGAAAAAATATGATATTTAATAAAAACATGGAGATGATTATCTCGAAAAAAAAGGTGATCACATTTTTTTTTCTCTTCTTGTACTGCAATCGTGCAGAACATTATAGTAAAGAAAAGTCTGAGAAGATGATAACGAAAAAAAAAGAAAGAATCACAGTGAAAGACGAAGAAGATCAACTGAAAGAACCAGATGTACGAGTAGTTGGCTTGGAAGAAAATTCTATCATCTCTATATATAAATGTCAAAGACACTCACTGACCACTGACCACTGACCACTGACTGATCATCGCTCTACAGCCCAAACCGTAAGTCCTGGGAAGCTGAAATTTGGTAGGTAGCTTTGTCTTATAGTCTAGATGTGCAATAAGACGGGATTTTTCGAAATTCCCACTACAACACCTGCCATTGGCGAAAAAGGATTTTTTGCTTTCACGGCCATGCCTCGGCCCGCAAAGCGGGCGACAGCCTGCTTGTAGTTGATAATCAATCATCTCTTGGTTGCTGCATCTTCGCTAGATCCTCGTTTCTCACGTTATGAAGTGGCAAGGATCCATAAAGTAATTCTACTAATGAGTGTAATAAAACATAGTAAAGAGTTGTAGAACTTTATGAGTAAGGGATATGCGCCTAACATAAAACACTCTTTAAATTGAAGAGATATAGATACTTTTAATATTCAAATTTTGGCATGGTGTCCAATTACTACAGTTTAAATCAATAATTAAATTTCGAGAAAGTGTCATTGTGAAAGGTTCAGCTTTCAGAGGGTTAAATATCGCTCGACAGTCTTATCAAAGATAAAAAACACAAGGAGACTGCTAAGTCTAAGGCTCCTCGAAACAGTAAAACTCTAGACATGTTGGTATAAATGGATCACAAATGGGATAACGATAACATATCATCAAGGGAAACTTTCATGAAAAGAAACTTTCATGAAAGATGTCCTGTTTGCAATTTATAAAGTTTAAAAAATGAATTATCCTTTTAAAAATAAATAATTATCCAGTTTAAAAATGTCGAAAATATATTTGAAATATGTATAATTATAGTTTTATTTGCTGGCAAAATGAGGAGCCAAAATCGACCAGAGTTGGCCATAATGTCTACGGGTGGCGTCATTGGGCACTCGTGAGTATCATAGAACTTCTAGTAAGCAGATGTTCCAATGTGCCATGATCATTTTAATTTATAAATGCGGTTCCTAATGAAACGGTATCTCTCTTTGTTAAAGCTCGGCCCAGAAACCTCGGCAGTAACCCATGATGTGTGGTACATTTTGAATCGTACGTCATACAAGTGAAACATAGCAACATATTCAGAACTTCAGTGTACAGGGTGTCTTGATAATCATTATTTATTTCTACAAACATAGAACAAACTGGATCATAAATATTCGTACTTTCAATATAATTAAACGTTGGGTTTTTGTTTGTAATATCCAGAGTAGTGTTAGTGAAAAAGGAATATGGCCAATAGATGCAAGGAGGGAACATATTATTTTGTCAGAAATGGTATTCTGCCCCTTGCATTATTACTATCCAACTCGCGACTTAAAAGTGCACACATAGAATGTCTATTCTCTCAATTAATTTCTCTGTTATCCAAGTTTTTTGTAAGTCAAAAAGAATTTTGTGACAACTTGCATTTTTTCTCTAGAACATTCCGAAGGAGAGGGAGCATATGAGTCTCTTAGATAGTTGCATTTCATGATCCAAACCATTCAACAGCTTTCAAAGAAATTTTTTTTCATGGTCAATATTATGAAAGATACCGCATTCATTGCATATTTAAAGTTTAAAAAGCCAACTTTCGAAAAAAATGACGGCTTTCGACTTTGTGAAGTGTTACCTCCCTGTATATTATGAACCAGGCGCAGCTTTAATTTAGAAAATAGTATAAAGCTCTCTCATGGCCTCAATTATTATTGGTTTATGGTTGCCGGTAGCTATACCAGAATGTGTTACAAATTCTCTTGTGCTCTGAGAGTACATGGATTCGTTTGATGAAATATTTTGCGCTGTAATTCCTCACATAGCTGATGCTAAGTTTACTCATACAATTAAAGTGGAGAAAGAAGTCAGATGAAGAAAAAGGAGAAGAGTTTAATTAAAATAATCGGAAGCGACATAGGTATTCCTTGAACGTAAATTATCTATTTTTTTTTTTTTTTTTTTTTAATGATTGCCCTATGATTCTATGAACTAATTTTCGTGATAAAAATACACTTTAGATAAAATTTCAGATCTTTGATATTATTATCAATATGGCAAAATATGATAGAAAGGTGGTTATTACTACTGGATATCCATGAAACTTCTAATAGGTATCCATCAGGCGAGGAAGTGGGTTTCTATTGATCTTTCCAGAATCAATATTTGATTAGGTTCATCGTTTGGTATCGTGTTTACAATTTCTTACTTTCCATCTCGATGCAGTCTCTCGTGTGTGAAGGTTGTTTTGGGTCAGGTTGATCACTCATGCTCCAATTTATTGTTCTCCACACGAGTAAGTACATATTTATTCTAACACTTTCTTCTATTTCTCAGATTTGTTTTAACAATTAGGTGGTATTCCTTGTTCTATTTGTTTTAAAAAGTCATTCCTAATCGTCTCTCGTAGGTATTTGATCAAAAAGTAACACCAACTGTACAGTTTCTGTAACTTCACTTGACAGGTATTTGGGGATAGTGGGTCTTGACTGCCAGGAGATATCTACATACAACTCAAGTTTGCTTCAGTAATTTTATTCCTTCTTGCTTATATTTTTCACAATTCTCTGTTGCTTTGTGCTAGAAATACATTTTCATTATTTTTGTTTTCATTCGTTATCTGTATTCAATTCATTGGTATTTTCTTCTTTTTCTTCTACTGTCTCATTTTTTTGTAAATTATTCTCTTTTATTGTCAATTATTACTCTTTCCTTTTCTTCTGTTTATTCTCTATAATAAAATAAATCTTCTTGTTGCATATTTGTCTAAAAATACTAATACAATAGGGTGTGACTAATCAGTGACATTCTTTCGACTCTTATCAGTACAAAATAAAAATCTACACGATTTATAGTACTAAAATTTGCAATATTTATGCATACGTACAGTAAGTACTATTTTTAATATGCATAAAGTCTGTTAAATTATTAGCATTGGTATTGACATTATGAAATATAAATTTCACCATGATGTAATCAGTAATAATAGATTTATCATACCACGAACAGACTCAATAAATACAAAGATAGTGTACATAGCTATCAATGTGTAATTCATGCAAAAGCAACATGTGTATTTCGAAATGAAAATCGCCGCCATTTATCATAGGTGACATTCCAAATTCCAATATGAAACTACGATTTAAAGGTATCTAATAATATTACACATAATACATAAATAAGTTATGACAGCAATAATAACACTGACCTTGAAGAAAAGAAAGTGGCACTTCATAATAGCGATGTCCGAAGACAAACATAATATCATCCATATAAATGAAATATGTATACTGATCTGCAGTAAAGCTGTCGGTGTTGCCAAGTTGTGCAAATGCGCTTGATAAATTTAAACCATAGCCAGTTCCCTCCTCTCCATGAGATTTTTAAAATGATAAGTTTTTAGAAGCATTATACCTCAACACTACATGATTGTCATTGCAGTCATATGATTTATTTTTTTATAATTTTTTTTTTTTTTTTGCATATGCTCATGTTCATAAAAATAATAAGAAAATCATTTTTTGTTAGTAGGTAATTACAGTCAGGTTTAGTTTGAAACCTTGTGAGGGAAAATAATTAAGGATCTTGGACTTCTAGAAAATCTAGAGGATAAGAGGGAGAAATTTATCTTAAATAACTAATAAGGTACTTGAATATGAGTGTTTACTTGGGGCTAGAATAACTTTGAAGGATATTTCACATTAAGATTCAATTCTGTCATTATTTAGCTTCATATATTTTTAAAATCAGCCATTATTTTATTTTACTAAGGACTATATAGGCAATAATTTAGAAGCTTTTCACAAGCATGTAAGTACTGCTTCCAGCAATGTGATCTATTTTTATCACTTCTGGCAAAGACATGGACGTCCTTCTAGATGCAAGTGTATTACAATTTATTGAATTGCCCTTCTAGAACTATAGAAACAATTTTTATAGGTACAAGTGTTAAATTTATTGTACTGTGCCTATGTTGTGATTTTGTCCTTTGCAATGTAGGTAGTATATTTTATAGAGCTGTGCATTTTTTATATTACAAAGTCAGAGGATTATGGAGGTGGTTGTTGATTAGTTTAAAGGGGAGTGACTGATGGTATCTCATAAGTAACTGATAATCATTGATTCGTTTGAAAAGTAACAGTCACACAAGTAGTGTGACAATCAAATATCGTCTGATCTTTATTATACAAATTCAATCAAGTTTTATTTACATAAATTTTATATACATACATGGAATAGTGCTAATGCCAACGGCATTCTCTTTGGCTATTACCATCCGTACAACAGAATAGAAGTTCATGTTTTCATCTAATTGCAACGTTTTGAGCCCCTTACTCATCTTTGTGAGTTAAATATCATGGGAAACAAATACCTCGCACTTACCTTTATTCGAGAACTTGATTGTGTTATTCTTGTCTAATAGGTTTATTTTATAATCAATATAATCAAGTTTGTATTACAAATTTTTTTTTACAATGAACATGATAATTACAAAAGGAATACAAACAAAGCCTGATCAAGGGTGGTGATAATGCCTTCAGCATTCATAGATGTGTATGTGTATTAACTGTATCAATCTCTATTCTGTTCACTTCTGGCACAAGATCTAACATCTTACAAGAAGCAAAGGTAGGACCTGGCACTGTCTTCTCGTACATATTACGAGTAGGATGTAGGCGGTGTTTACTACTTGGGTACAGAACTACTACTTTGGAACCAAACACGCAGGTAAAAAGTACTAGTTGGGTACGGAAGATGTACTACTTGGGTACCAGATAAAAGCAGGTAAAATATTAGTACATAGAAATTAAGTATATAGGTTTTAGATTATTATGACATGTCGTTCATTGAAGGCCATGCCTCAAGAATATAGTAGGGTTAGGTAAAATACATAGAAGGCCATGCCTCAAGAATATAGTAGGGTTAGGTAAGATACATAGAAGGCCATGCCTCAAGAATATAGTAGGGTTAGGTAAGATACATAGAAGGCCATGCCTCAAGAATATAGTAGGGTTAGGTAAAATACATAGAAGGCCATGCCTCAAGAATATAGTAGGGTTAGGTAAAATACATAGAAGGCCATGCCTCAAGAATATAGTAGGGTTAGGTAAGATACATAGAAGGCCATGCCTCAAGAATATAGAAGGCCATGGATATATTAGTGACCGCAGTTCGGACGTTTTAAAAAAATCGTGACCGCAGCTCGGATGGACCAAGTGAGAAATTTTTATGTACTCTTTATGTAATGAATAAAAAAACGACCCGTTACCCAAGTCGGATATCTTGTGTTTTTTCTTGTACCCAAGTAGAAGGATAAAATAAGGTCTGTACCCAAGTAGTACACAGCCGATGTAGGTACCTGTGAGATGTATGTGAGCAAAGTCCTACAAGAGACAGGTATGTGGCAAGTACCGTCCACAAGTAGCAAGTGTTCCTGAGAGATAAGGGCGGTGGACATCTTGGCGTGGCCTCGAAATCTCAGACCAGTTATTCTTGAATCACTAACTACTTCTTGGTCGCCGCACTACTGTTTTTCCTGTGGTGTTCTTTCTCTCCGCAACATTAAGGGTGGAATCAAGAAACAAATTTACTGTCGCTCAGTCGTTTCTACTAAATTTGTTCACTTAACGGGACAAACTAGATTAATTCAGAAAAAAATGATACATGTATTTGTTATTACATGTAATTTTAAATTAAAAAGGCGATATAGAAAAAAAAGTTGTAACTGCTATCTGATATTACGAAACATTAGATCTATTAAAATGTATTTGATCTTGAAATAACCTAAAGTACTAAATCAAAAGCTTTCGAGTATAGATATCACTTCATTTTTTTAAGCAATAATTCCATTCATTGCACCATATAAGATCATACTGAAGAGTCATTTAAGTTTGACGGTGTACGACACAATATCTTTTTGATGTTTGTAAGCTCATAAGAAACTGAAGTTACTCCTGATGCAAGTAGGGACCAACTTAGAAACAGGATTAAAATTAAGATAAGCCAAATACGACCTCAAATCGGAGTTTCAAACAAAATGGCAGCTCGAGTTGAGGGACAGTCTGTCGGATCTTAACTTATATCCTTTTTATATTTTGGTCTTTGATTTCCTATCTATTTTATTTACCTTATCATTACTTTCAACATGAACATCACATTTTTTCTCTTCGTTCTCTTCATTATTTTTTCCCTTTTCTATATCATCATTACTTCTTCTTTTTTTTCACCGTCGATACCATCTAATAATTTTCCTTCATATAGTTTACTTATCTTTCTCTTCTTTCTGGCTTAAATCACTTGAACGGTTCCTGTTAGGTCCTTCTATTGCACCTTCTTGTGCAAAGAAGCGGTTGTCCGTTCTAAGTTGTGCATGGCTGAAGAAAGCGCATACTTCAGTTATGATGCTGTAATTACATATTGTGCAATTGCAGCCAGGCTAATGTTGGTACACATAATGCGTTGCTTAATGTTGATACTTATACTGCCGTAGTTAAGGTTGATATTTATACAGCCGTACTTAAGTTTGATGCCTTGCTTCGTCTTGACCGCACAGGCCTGATTCAGTGCGTAGGAGTGGGTCATGCCCGTAACAGTGGGTTGATTATATGTTTTTCTTTCCTTCTTTTGAGAATAATTGTTCCTGCTATGGATATATCATCATCCCTAAATTATTGGTAAGTGAGTTGGTAGTCGGTATTTAAGGTTGTGTAACGTCAGCATCCGTTGGTTCAAATCCCATCATGAATTTTTCCTTTCCTCATTTATTTATGACGTTGATAATGGAACCAAAACAACTGCTGGAATAATAAGACTCTTTAGTCCTGATCAATAAGTACCTACAACTAATAGTATTAATGTCCCTAAAAGCATGAATAATAATGATGGAACACTTCGTACGAGGATTTTGCATGTACTACTCGTACAATTATTCAGTTCTCGACAGTTCCATGGAACAAATCTATCTGCTGTGAGTATGAAAATTGATGTAGTTTTCTGATATTCGAACCTGTAGTTTCAAAAATAAAGCGTCATGAATATATTTTGTCCTAGGGAATCTCGGGATTCACCATCTACAGTTTCAATTCCAGAAGTGAGAGAGTTCAGAGAGTTAGGTATCCTGAATTGGAAGTGTTATGTAGGAAGTCTGATACATACACATGGGCAACAGATTTGTGATCAATCGCTCAGTTAATTGGATTCGTCTCAATGGGTGTTGTTTACTAAAGTGAGAAAATTACAAATGTAATTTCCCGTATTTACGATGATATCTTTTTTATCATTGATAATACTACTACTCACATGTACCTGGGGGACTTTATAAGCAGGCAGTGAAATAGAAAATTTCTCATCGGATTAGCTGGTAGTTATTTAGAATTACAAGACGCTTTCAATTCACAAAATCAAAGTTGGAATTTTTTCACTGAACATAGGATGAAGGATCACATTTTGGCGTTCAAACGTCCCTAGCACAGTAACAATAACACCACCACCAATCAACATAGTACTTCCTTATGTACGAGTATATCCAAAAATCGATGTAAGTGGGGCCAGACGAAAGAAATTTTTGACAAAGGATAGTATATCAATATAAAAAACACTGCCAATTATGGACTCTATACTTCCTCGTGATTGTTTCACATTGTTAACACGTGCCAATTTTGAGATTTTATACTAAATTACTTGTATCTCCAAAATGGCTCAACCGATTTTCTCCAAATTTGTTTTATATGGTAGAAAATCGTTTTTTTCTACATTCTAGATTCCACAAAAATTTCTGTATCGGCAAGTCGTGGTCCTTATTTTTTGACTTTTTTGTCCAAAATTTCGGATTTTCTTAAATATCAGAGTCTAATTATAATTAATTTAAAAAAATATATAAATAGCTTATGTAAAACAATTATATGCATACACACACAAAATTTCATTAAAATCGGGTGTACCGTTCACGAGATATAAGCGTTTAAGTAAAAAGTTAGTGGTCAGGCGCATGGGCTCTTTCACCAAGAACCGCTAGTACGAATTCGATGAATTTAAAATGGGACCATCTACAGAATGTCTCCTAGATGTGTGCAAAATTTCATCAAAATCGGTCGAGTAGTTTCCGAGATTTGCGCGTTACAAGGAATCGTTTTAACAGACCGACAGACCGACAGACCGACAGACCGACAGAACGACAGACCGACAGACCGACAGACAGACACAAAACCAAATTTGCTCAGGAGGTTATGAAACGTCCAGAAATCTGAAAAAAATTGAAATCGGAGCAAAAAAATATTTTTTTTTACAAAAACGAACACAATACTTCCGATTTCTAATATTAGAAATTTCTCGGAAGTAAAAATCAACCGTACTATCTAAAAAAAACTTATTCTGAGTTCCTTCAAATCTGAGTAGGTACCATCAATGTTTGGTTAAATTGACATATTTACGAGTACATCCGAATCTCATCAACCTTTGCATTTTTCTTATTTTTATTTATATTTATCGTACTTTATTTATACTAATTTGGTCAAGGACTTAGGAGTCCTATTTCTAGCGGGCGGGCCTGATAGTTACAGCAGCTTGTGATAACCATCTACCAGTGTATGCTGAAATGTGATCATTATTCGGTTCTGCTACAGTTCCCGCCAGGTAATTCTAGGAAGCATCGCGCCACTGGTATCCATGGCAACTGAGCTTGGTAATATTTCTTAAGTCAAATTCTTTTCACCTTACTCGTTTTTCTTTAATTTCTTATTTCAAACAATTGAAAAGTTCTAATACAAGTATGGCATTTTTACGAAAGATCGTCTGCTTTGATATTGCCCTTGATCTCTTATTGCCCTGCATACCACAAGAGTATGGTCTGCAAAGTTGAGCACGCTCCGCTTTATAATTCAGGAATTACTCCCATATGAACCATTCTTATATCCATTTACCATTTGTCGTCCATGAAGTATATCTACAGGGTAGTATGATAAAATAGAAAATTCTATATCAGGGCTTCGCGATGACCCAAAATTGAATAGTTAACCAAAAAATCTCCTCCTCTGATCTACAAAAAGTTCCTACCGGAAGTTTTGGGAATAAATTGATTTTCCTGCATAATTGTCACAGTTAAATTTTGAAGATTGAAATAGTTTGTTGCATTTATCTTATCTAATTTGGAGTCATAGTTATTTTACTTGCATGCAATATCAATATGCTGTTGAGGGGCAGATATATGTACATACGTATTTCTCCTGTATCTTAGAGGATATGTTTGTTTCTCATAACGCATTGTTTAGAGGTAATTTTTCCCTCCATTTTTCCAGTGCTGTGATTATATTTTTCAGATCAACTTTGATTCTCTCTGTATAGTCTTCTATTGTATTGCAATTGGTAGTGGAATTCGTGGAGATTGCGAGTAAGTAATGGTATCAATTTGTAATGTGTGCCCGACAAAGGAGACCAAGAGGACTGTGAGGTCTCATGGTCTGAGTATTCTACAAATGTAAGACTTTATTCCTATGTTGGCTCCTATCTGTTTTCATCTCTCTGTGCCGTACTCGTAATGTGAAGGATACACAATAAACAAATGGGATTTGCTTTTCAAACCCAAGCAGAATACGAAGAAAAATATGGATTGTGGGGAGATTATAAACTTTTCGTAAACTTAACCATACAATGCACAATTTCAAAGCAATATCCATGAATAAATTTGCTTTGATTCACTCCGAACGTCCACTAACTCGGCTTTTTATATTGTAATAACTTACAAAATATATTATTTTAACTCTTATGTTTGTAAACAAACACATTTTCATTTTTTTCTGACAATCTTGGTTGTTTGTACATTTATTATATCCAGAATTTAAGAATAAGAATATGATGATGAAGAAATAAGAAAGGAATACGAATAACAATCCAATAGTCTTGACCGAAACAATAATATAATTATTGACGGTCACCGCATTATGTAACTTATTACATGGACTCCTTTAGTATCTTTGTCTTTAGCCGACATGACGGACAAATCAAAGCATTAAGGAATACTAGGGCTTCTCTATTCAGATCCACTGTGCAGAACAGATGTCATGAAGAAAACCAGAAAATTGTCTCTTAAAAAAATAATTGATACAATTCTAAATAATTGATACAGTCTCTGAATGTATCGATTCTTTATACCGTATGAAACAGCCAAATCCTTTTCGTAAGAAGAGAAAAATACTACTATTTTCTTATCTGTCTATATTTTAAGTGTAAAATACCGAAATTATTATGTACCTGTTGGTGGTGACGAACTTCGAAAATTCCAAAAATCGAACCTTTATATAAGAGAACAATTTCCAGGTTGAACTCAACTCTCTGTTAGGGTAAAAAGAATCCTGGATATAAACACAATCGGTCCCTTGAGTTCTCTTATATCCACGTTCGACAGTACAATGTTTCTTCAAGTTCCTGAATAGATAGTGAACTACTTATTCTACAAGTTCATGGTGATTGTTATCATCATTAATTACATCATCAATATCAATATAGCATTATATAATAACAAGGAAAGAATAATTATGATAATGGTGGCAAAATTATCATTTTCGCCATTTCCTCAGCACGTGGGTCACCACCACACCCACGACCTAAATAGGAGTTGAAAAAAAAACCAGCAACTAGTCAACTTAACCAACTAGTTTCGAGGACATAGTCTGGCACTGCCCTACACCAGGAAACTTTGTCACAGATTAGGGATGGGATTCTCGACTCGTTTAGAATATTCGATTCAGTAGACTCAGTTCATCAAAAGTAGTCGACTCAGTGAGTCGACTCTTTAAGAGTCGCGGTTCTTTGAAATTCTGTATAATTTGTTTCACCTTAGATAATGGGGGTAGTCGATTCAGTAGGTAGTCTAGGGAGTATGGATGGGATTCTCGACTCGTTTAGAATATTTGGTTCTGTAGACACTAGACTCATATTGCCCTCCCCCTACATCTAGTTCTCACTTATCCCCTGATATCACATTAAGAAGCTAGTAGAAAGAAATTAATTTTGAGTGGGTAACAGACTTGTTTTCAAAGGATAAAGCCATAGTCAATCCTATTCAAGAGTTTGAAAGATTATATTCTTAAATCGTCCCTGACGGTCCCTATAGGACGGGACCGATGCGATGAGATGTTGAGTGATGACGTCAGTGGGTAACAGACCTATTTCTAATGGCTAGTGCT
Source organism: Bactericera cockerelli (assembly GCA_024516035.1). Taxonomy (NCBI): domain Eukaryota; kingdom Metazoa; phylum Arthropoda; class Insecta; order Hemiptera; family Triozidae; genus Bactericera; species Bactericera cockerelli. The sequence continues at coordinate 11,333,966 of CM044961.1, forward strand.
AGTGGGTTAAACTTACCAGACAAGGAAATGAGCGCTGAGCGGTTAGTCGAGAGTCGATTCTTTAGAACTTCGAGAGTCGATTCATACGACTCTTCAGAAATAGTCGACTCTTCGAGTCGACTCGCTCAATATTTACCCATCCCTATCACAGATCATTGTCTCTTTACCATTATATTGACAGTTCTGTCGATGAAGAGAGTAGAGGTGTTGATAATGTAGAATGTGATAGTGTTCGCCTGGAATACAAACATGATCTCTTGGCGAAGTGCTTGAAACTGTGACCCTCTTTTCTTCATAAAAATGCAGAAAAGATAATAGAGGAACTATAACACCACCTAATTTCTTCTACTACTACAACTATACGTTATTGCCTGTGGCAATCTCTTCCATCCAACCCTTTCTCTTCCACCCAACAAATATGTACGTAAACCATCCAAACATAATCCATATTAAATAAAATTTGACACACATGACCCAATCTGACTTGATGTTCCACTTAATACTAAGTATGTAGGTTTTACTGACTCGAATCCGGTTGTACCGCCAACATTCACTATTTTAATTTCAACAAATATGATTAAAAACATCTCTCAAACAGTTACAAGTACATATTTAAATATTAGAACACTAATTCATCTATCAATGTAGTTGACTAAGTAGTTTTGAGACTTCATAGGAATAACTTTAATATAAAACTGCACGGTCTGAGTGAAACAGTTCCACCAACTTGTCGTTTTAACACTTTGTGTGCCAAGCCAAAATCGTGATTTTCCCTGAGGCCACGATACAAAGGAGTGTCTTTCAATATGTGCGACGTGGCCCCAGCAAGTTTGTTTTTCATGGGGCCACATCGCTCATATTGAGAGACACTTTGTTACCTCTGTGGCCCATACTTTGTGGCCCATACTGAGAGACAATGCTTCAAAGTGAGGTCTAGTGTCTCTCAAATGAGAGACGTGGCCCCAGCGGGAGTCGCTGTCGCTCATATTGAGCGACGTGGCGCACAAAGTGTTAAAACGACTATGAATAATGTAGAATTAATTATAAGATATCGTTTTACAAGCCAACATAGGAAAAAAAATATTTACCTTTTGACATTTTATTTCTAATGCTAGATCAGGTTTTGGTTTTTAAAAGAAGATTCAGGATTAGTGTCAATAGACCTAAATGTGAGGATGATTGATGAAATTTCAACCACTCATGAGCAAACTTTACCAATACGAACCTAACTAGGTACATTACATACTGCATACATGGTTCTATGTAGAGGACGTGATATTTTAAAGTTCAAATTTAAAACTTGTTAACAATTGGTATTTTTTAATAAAGCTGTTTTGAATTTGAATTGAAAAACAATAACTTTTTGCGCGGTACACCTTATTAGTTATTAGATATTATCAAATTATACAAAATGATCTTGGAATCTTATTAGTATTCTCAAATATATATATATATATATTTTTTTTTTTTTTTAAAGCTTTATTAGGTAAAAATATATTACAGTAGAACACAATGAAATATAAAGAAAAACAAAGATTAAACAAATTACAAGAAGGAAATAAAAAGAGAGAAATGTCCTACTAAAGGGCGGGGTTATTGCCTGTGGCAATAATTCAAAACAAAAGTTTTATTCCTAATTTAACTTTTTTAAGAAATGGCAAAAACCTTGAAAATACTTCCATTTTTTAAACTCACTTCAAGTTTCTAAGTTGAGAAAAAAAGTGTTTCAATTGAAAATCATTTCCTCAGCATCATCACTCGACTCCGGAAAGTCTCTGAGCTTCTTCATTGTTGTCTCCTTCACCGGCTACAAGTTGAATGACTCCAATACCAACATTATAACAACCATCGTCACAGTTATTAATATCATCAGGAAACACAACAACAATAAAAAAATCATAACCAACAGCAGTACTTTCAATATCACAAGCATGATTGCCATTATTTTGTATTATTCTAAGCATCATCACATTTTCCAACAGCAATATCATCGATTTAGTTGTTTAAATTAATTTTCATGAGATCAATATTTTCAACAGTAGTTGTCTTTTATGGTTAATCTTCTAAAAAATTGCTAAAATCGTCCATTTAATCAACTGGAATAGTTAGAATTATTGTTATGATATTCTTTATTATCAATTTCATCACTTTTTGGGCTGAATTATTATTTGTTGTAGCGTTATGATTATTATAATCAACAGTACTCAGAAATCAAAAACATTGCAACAATCATCACTACCATCTACTTTTTCATTTTCTTCATCATCATTGTCATCTCATCTTTCGCGTTTCAGCACTATCTGCTTGGTATTACTGTCATCAGTGTCATCATCCTCATTCATGATCAATATTATTACATCTTCGGCATTCGGATTTTCATCAGGTGCGCTGACCATTTCCTTCTTGTCATTGAGATCACGTAATGGTACTTGGAGTGGAGTTTATAGAGTTCTAGGTGATGAGAAGTATCCTATGATGGCACGGACGTGGTTCATTGCATTATGTAATTTATTAACTAACTCGTATTCGCACTCTCCGATTTGACCTGATGGTGTTCTAAGTAATTTCGAGATCTTTTTTGGTTTTGTTTTATTTTTTCATGGGAATACTATGAGAAGAATTGTATAAAATGTCATATCAAAATTAAACATTGCCTCTTTCAGCTGTTCACAATAAAAATTAAATATTCGTAAGAGTACACTCTCCTAGACTTAAATTTATCATTATTTGTTTATCTTTTATACAAAAAGGTCTAAAATCATAGCTACAATGATTATATTATTTGGTATCTCGGAACAGTCCACAGACTGTTGTTGTCATGAAAACAATCCTTGTTAGTTCTTTTTTGCACCGTACTGTTTATACATATGTCCGCCTATGGTTCTCCTGTCACACTCTTTTATAATGTGCGATGCTGAATGTTGGCATTGCTTTTTCACTTATTCTCACATAAAGTTAAAACATCTGTGAGCAGACCATCTCAATCCAAAATTTTGTAATGTAGCCTGGTGCTTTGGGTGTACCTACTGTGTCTTGTTGAAGAGCGTGGACCCTCAATTCACATTCCTGAACTTCTTACTGGTTCTCTAGATGGCAAAATAGTCACGTCCTAGAACTTGACATTTAGTGTACACATTTCCGTCACATGAATGCCAATCACGAACTCCCATGCTGAGATTTACACTTAATATACAATATACATTTAACAAAAGACATTAAAGGGGCCCTTAACTTTGCACCGGGGCGTCCGACCAAGAATATCTGTTGATATTTACACCAATATACAACGATAAAATATAATATATGTACAAATACGTATGATGTATGTAAAACCCACACTTGATACAAATATCAGATTATAAACTAGATAAAAGGAAATACTAATATATTTCAGAAAAAAATAACAAACTATATAAAGAAGATTAAGTGTTAAAGAATACAACTCTAACACAAAACAAAGGTTATGAATTATCATATTTACTTTGTTGTAATCGCCAGAAATATTTCACAATAAAATTAACCACAACAGCCTTATCAAAATTCGCCATCACCGCTGCCTTCACTATCAAGCTAGTCAGGTCCTCCAGCCCAACACCATTTAGTATGTTCACAGTAGCAGAAACTATTCCACATTTTTCATACTATCTATCAACAGACTGATACTGATTACAGAGGTATGATTACTACAGGTATGATTACAATATTTATGAACTGGCACGGTTTACTAATTAATGTGTAAGAAAAACTAGTATTCTAATTGGTGGTCAATTGGACATGAAATCATACGTAGACAAGTTGGGTAATTCAAAGAGGTAGTAGGTACTTCTATTTTTAGGTGAAAAAGAAGTGATCAAATAAATTCACAAAGTAATGTATGATCATTTGAAACATACTCTGTCATTCAGGACACTTTTTGTTCCAACAAATATCTACTTGAAATATATTTATTTAGATAAATCATCTTCTTCTCTTAATCACAAAGTTTTAGTCGGGTCCTGAGTGCGTTAGCATGTGTTAGACCCTAAATTTAGGATAAAATAATATGAACCTCTTACAATTTACAAATATGTATTCAAATTTGGTGATTTTAGCTTCGTTGTGGATAATCCTCGTTTTATTTTCGGTTTTTTTTGTTGGCCAATATATTGAAAATTAAAAAACCGACATTGGAAGTCCATTTCACTTTTCAGACATTTCTTTTGCAGAAATTATTTAATAGGAGTTTACATTAAAAAAAGATCTACAATATTCGCTAGTCCTTCTTTTGAAGTATCCTGTCTAAAGCTGGCTGAACACCTTGTATAGAATTAGCCATTCAAGCACGCATCTTCAAGAATAATCACAGTTGTTAGCAAAGGAAAGTTTGACCTGACCACGGGGTTATGCAGAGGTTATGCCATCTCGGCAGATTCTCTCTCGTTATGCCACTGGCAAGAATCGAGATACCTGACATTGCACAGGCAAACAGACTTAGCGTACATTATGTACTAGCTATACACTTTTATAGTTACCTATAAAAAAAATACTCTCTGCCGCGTACATGTTTAATGGGCGAGATTTTCTAGAAAGTGAATTTTGTTCAATCGTAGAATCGCATCGCCCATTGATCTTTGCACGACCATTACACTGTAGTGTATTTAAGTTTGCAATGTGGATTGTACCTTGGGAATTGCAAGATGGGAACTCTATTGATTTTGAAGTGATGGAAATATTATGTGGGTAGAACGAAATTGCAGGTTTGAGAAATATTTATTGTATCAATTATTTATTTTTGCGTCTATTTTTTTGTATCTTATTTGTCTTTTAATTGAAGAGAAAGACTTTCAACTGCGCTGAGGTTAATTATTTTGAATGGGAAAAGATAGGTTATACAAGATATAAAAAAGGAAGAAAGGCAAAAAAAAGAAGATTCTTTAACATTTTGACGGAGGTACGAGTAGTTTTAAACGGAATTGAAATCTCGTGAGAGATAGACAGGAATATAAAAGTTCAAGTGGAGAGATTAAGTGTGAATTATACTCGGGAGATTAAAACTGGAGAAGGTACTTTTTATAAAAATAAATGAAGGACGAAATTTTTAAAACAAATATTGAACTGACATAAGTTTTGGGAAAAGGTTAGGCGAAAGAAGAGAACTCAGAACACGTTTTACACATATTTGAATTACGACAGGTGTAAAAGAATCTGTACAAAAGTACAATCACAGAAATGTAAAAACCTACATCGTTTACACTTCGGTTTTAGCCCAAGAGCATTAACACACTAACCCAGAGTTCCAAAGTCCAGGGATTGGCTCGATCAATACCACAATCGTGATGACTTCAATATATCTCAAGAGTCAAGAGCGCTCAGAAAAGGCAATGTCGACCTTAAATGATTCGTCAAAACCGCAAACCAATTCCAGGTTCTGTTTGCACGAGATTTTATAGTCATGAAGTCATCGTAATAGAATCTACAAGTTTGCTGCAAGTAGCAAACTGCATTTTTCTCCATATATCCTGACTATGTATTGCATTTTGATCTCTATATATTGCCATATCCTCACAACATATTGCATTTTTATGTATACCCTATTTTTATTTAACACATGGAAGGCAGTTTATATCCTCCAAGACATAGATCAGCGTCTGTAGCAGATAACTGTTCCGTTGCATTACTGCCTTGATGACCTCTCTCAGTATGTCAGTCAATTGTATGACAATAACTTTAGAGGTAGACATTTGTACCATAAGTTGCAACTCGGACAGTTCTGAAACTATTGGGAATGGCAACCGCCTCAGTGGCTCAAACCGTATATGAAAGATACCTCTATGTCAACCTTTTGGATACCGGAATCGTAGCGGTGCTCGCCGATATGTAAACAACGGACAAACCTATGTTAGCTGTTCAGATGACTGCATACATGAATTACATTAAAGTTGGCATTCACGGAACGCATGGTTTTCGAGATAAGTGGATTATTGGTTTAAAGTTTATGATAAAGTTAGTAGAAAAATCCCGGACTGTTCCGCTATATGGAGGCTTTAGATAACTAGCGGCTCTTGGAAAATAACTTTGGAAACGAGTGTCAGCGTGAGAATTGAAGAATATGTAGGAATTACACATACTGTTATTATAAGATTTTGTTCAATTCTTTTAAACAATTGCTCAAATTACCCTTTTGTTAAGTCGAGAATTTATAAACTAAAGTAGTCTTCATTATTACAGTGCATATACCCTACATTAGATCGCTATTTAAGTGCTAGTAAGGAGTCATGTAAGTAAAACAGAGTAATATATCAACGGAAATTAAGATTCGTGTTAATCACAATAAGAATTCCTACAAAATGATCAACTTTTAGAGCAAGATCAATGAATGAACCAATGGAGTCTGCTGCAGAATTACACCTCACAGATGAAATGAACAATCTAGATAGAGAAAGTAATATTCCGTCAAACATGTTGGAACGCAGGAAACATGCTTAATTATAAAAACACTAATACTACATCAGACCTATCATCTTAACCAATATAATTCCCCATAATGATACTCAAATGGTTGGTTTTTATTGTGATTTCGAGTATTGCAAGCCTAAGCATTGCTGGTTTCCTATGTTCTGCAAAACAATCACAGCAGATATTGAACCGAGAAACCATAGTCATTCTTTCCCAGTGAGCATAAATCATTTATTAGTTTACTTTTATTGATATTATCATTATTATTATTATTTACCTACCATGAACACTTGAACAGTTCATTCTTGCTAATGAGTTTGCCACTATCTCTTCTGCCAAGAGAGATGACAACAGGCTTTGCTACTTTCTGTGAATAAATGATTTTTGTTGATACTTGGTTGAGTATTGTGATTTTGTGTTGAGCATTTATTATTATTATTTGTACATCTTTTCACTCAAAATTAATAACGATAAATTCAACCATTTTTTAAGTGGAAGTTTGAGTTGAAAATGACACAATTATCTGTAAAAAGTAATGGGATTGACATTACTTTTGATAATTATGGCTCTTTCTTTATCTTCCCAATATTAGTGACAGAAAAAGTTCTTACCGAAAATGGTAGATTCCTTGATTCAGACTACCTAATTTTCGTCCAGTCTCTAAAATTCGTCTGCATTCACGTTCTTACCTGTAAAAAAAAGAACAAAACTCATAATATAATCTAAGTCACTTAAAGCTGTGTAATTTTAAAGCATTAATAAAAAAAAGATGCTTTCTATTTCAAGATTTCCAGCACTTAACGTATCAAAGTTGTTCAGAAATCACCTTTTACTTGAATATACAAATTGAGTTCTAAAGATATTTAGTTACAAGAAATGTATGTTTTTTTTTACTTATGTAAGTGATCAATTTTCCAACTATGAATAAAGTTGGTGAGACCATACCAGCCTCCAGCTGTGTCAGCTGGCTATATCTAAAACATTATTTCTTTAAACAACCAACACCTTTCAGATTTCAGACGTCCATTTACTTAAATTCCTGCGAAATAGGAAATTGAAGATTTTCTAAAAAAAATTGTTAAATTCCAAAAGATTTGAGCTTACGTGAAAACCAACATTGAATACATTGCTGAGACCAATAAAGCGCTACGTATCAGTACTACACAATACTAAACAATTTTATTTTAAAAGGGACCACTTTAAGGGATTTCAGACTACATATATATTATATAATTTATGCTGAGCAATAGGAATTGATCATCAGATTTTTAAAACCAATGAAAAAATATTGTTAAATTCCAACCACATTGGGATTTGAGGGTTACGGTTGATAACCATCATTGCGACCAGAATATGATTACTTTAAGTAAAAATAGGCTTTATTGTAATCTTTTTTTTAGATTGATGGTGGAGAAAAGAATTCAGTTGATAATACCTATCAGAAGAAAAAAAGTAATGGTACCTTTAATAAAAATAAGTGACTTTCAATTATTTAACTTCAAACCAAATAATACTGGTTATTTTTAGTCAAGTATTGAATTTATGTACGATAGGCTTTATGTTCTTTTTTTCCCGTTTTGGTTGATTGTTGTGGAGAAACAGATAACTTCCGCTTGAATAATACCCTATCAGAAAAAAAAAACAATGGACCTAAAAAAATAGAGTGCTTTCAATGCTGATAACTTCAAAACCAAAATAATACTGGTTATTTTAGTCAATGTTATTGAAATTAATTTCCTGATAGGTTCTGGTTCTTAAAATTTTAACCCAAGCATCAATCAACCACAAAATATTGCGTTTTTATAATGGACAAAAACATCATCGTAAATAATGTAGATATGTACAAATAACTAATAATGAACGAATCTGGACCTAAAAACATCAGCTTCTAGTGGATTTTCAGTTACAGAAACCTATCAATCATGAGTCAATAAGACACACTGAACCAAAGAACTTAGTGGAACTATAAAGATACAACTTTTGATTGTCAATCTGTGTCTCACCAGAAGGGGTGCACACTAAAGAATGGAAGAACTAAAGTACAGACATATAGAGTATCTCTTTTCTCTTATCCTTAACATAATCATTAGCAGTCATATGAGATCTAAGAAATGACACAAATGTACATACCCATGATACACAAATAGACAGCAACCCTTTTTCAAAATTCTGATAGCTCCTAAGGTCTCAATACTAATCAACCATACGCCTAAACCAAATTGATTATAAGATAATGAAAGTTAAAATAGAGAGTAAATGAGTAATTTTGGTAGAACACACTGAATTCTGTAACTCAAACAGCAAATGGACGCGAGCCACGAAGAGACCGCCACGGCACGCCTTTCAAACGCAAACAACCTGTTTCCTCCGTCTTACCTATAGCCGACGGCGTTCCTGAATTATGTCAAATCAATAGAGACCACGACACGGCCCTACATTGAAGAACAGGTCCAGAAGTTCCTCGAGACCATTGCTCTTGTGGCCTCACATACGGTCTTATTGTTCTAGCTCTCCAAATGGTCAGGAAACAAAAGAACCGCTAGACGTTTAAATAGATACGACGAGATGTAATCAAGCCAATAGTGATCCAAATGATCCAAGCACGGTCTAAACCAGCGTGTTTAACATGCAACGAGGCAGCGGTAATTATCGTGAATAGTCAATTGGCACATCACTTGGAGTCGTGGACCGTGTTCTACGAAAACAGGAGATGTAGGTTTCAAGCGATAAAATTGTTCTGAAACGAGCAATAAAACCATTTAATGATCGTTGTATAATCCTTTCGATTGGATTAAGAGATATCTTGAATCTCTGAGCCATACTAAAAAAAAGCCTTTACTTAAAAGGTAAAAATATACTAGAACAAACTGCCTACTTCAACAATCTAAATAAAACACAATTCTTTATTAAAAATAAGTCTTGGACACTTTCATAAAATCATTGGAGAGAAAAATACAACATGACTGCCTTGTAAAACACTGTATAATATCCATAATAATCATATCCTTGACCGGTAAAGGCCGCAGTAAAAAAGCACATCATGCATATTTATGAAGGTTAAAAAACCGAGATGTTTACACACTTAAATTCAGCTTTTGCAACTTGCAACGTCATTCTCTCATCCATTGAACTCATTTGACCACGGAATGTATCTACATATTATTATTATGTATGATAATTTTTATGAATGTGCATACCTTACTACTGGTGAACAAACTTATTCATAGAAAAAACCTTTACCTATCATGAAACTACAAACAATGCATACTCACACAATTTAATACACACTGTCAATAATAATTGTCGTCTTCACATTCAATGGATATATTGATGATAGTAAGGAAGAAGAAGAAGAACTATGGTAATAATATTTAAATGGTCAGAATAACCACCTAAACACTATCTTGGAACATGGTGTGATCATGTGAACACAATTTCACATAGTCAACACCGACGAAGAAAGAGAGAGATAGAAAAAGATGCTGAATTCAGGACAAGATATTTAAGACGAATCTCTACAACTTAGTGCTTGACACACATTTGAAGTCCGTGTTCAACAGACTTGTAGACTTGGATTTGGGATGATCTTGTGTTCTTTTGAAATGATCTTTCTCTTCGGCATGTGAATGATTAATGTGCCAAAGATTATGACTTTTGTTTCCTCTAAAGCCTGAGGAGTTTTCAAATAGGTGTTTGAGAGTTTAAAACAAGGTGTTTGGCCTATCAGGCACGACTATTTCGTCAAATTTCCGTTTGGACTAGATCTTTTCATGATGTAGCACTTCCAGGAGGAAACAAAAGTCATACGCTCCAGAGCATAAATCATGTATGTGTCGGAGAAAAAGAATATTCAAAATTTTGTAGGTACCTATGGTATCATTTTATGTTAGTCAATAGTTTACGAATACATTATTTGTTTGTGACATGTTAATAGTAAATCTAAAACATAGTAATTTTTTTTTTCTCAAAAATATAATGTTATATGTTTTTGGATTAATGTTTACTATTTATAATCAAATTTTCTTTCAAGTTATTCTAGAGTACCTACAATACCTACATACTCGTAAGTATTTATATTTTTCTATTTGCCTGACGTTTATTGTATAGTTTTTTTTTAAGCTTTATTAGATAGAACAAAAAATATATATACAGTAGAAAACAATGAAATATAAAGAAAAACAAAAAGATTAAACAAATATACAAGAAGGAAAAAAAGAGAGAAATGTCCTACCTAAAGGGCTGGGTTATTGCCTGTGGCAATCACTTCCACCCAACCCTTTATTTGTTATACTAGTTAAGTTATACTCTTTATTTGTGTTCTATGTTTTTCATAGATAAGATTTCGTTTTAGACTATCAAATATAGACGTTTATATCACTTGAACGAAACATATCAGTGAATGGAATAAGTTGAAATTGTGAAATTAACGTCACCATGTCTTCTCAAGGAATTCACGAGAATTTGAAAATCGCTTCAGGTATCAATGAACAACATCTGCATACTTGCAGATTGTCTATTTGTAATTCGAAAATAATTTCCAAAAGAGGAATTTTTGACTTTATGCCAGTGAAATGACTTGGGTTACATTATAACTTGTTCAGCACTCTCCACCGATGACTAAACCAAAGCTAACATTCCACTCGCCATAACGCCTTGGTCCAGGTCCAGGCAACAGAATCTATGGCGATAAAGAACGTCAACTAAAACAACTTTCTCAGCCATCTCGCTGGTATGTTGGACTTTACAGATTAGTGTGATTCATGAGGGAGAAAGTATGAATGACTAATATTCATTGACTATGAATAGCATAGGAATGAATGGTGTTATAGACACCTGTTGCATTTGAAGATTGCGTCAGTAGATTCCTTTGAAGGTAAGATACAATTTTTTTATATCTTGACGTAGTTTTTAATTACCATGAATCATATGGCGACGGAACTTTTAACTTCCAATCTCTGAGAACAGTTTCTCACATCAACCTCATCTAGCTTGAAAGCTGCTAAGATAACAAAAAATTGAACTCTTTGTTCAACTTGTTGGATTTTACAGAAAAAGGTGAGTAATCGTAAAATTGTTGTAAATTTATTACATTGATCTAACAGTGTTTCAACATAACTGAAGGTACAATTGGTTGACCAATCTTGATTGGTTTTCACAAAGACTTGTTTGAAAGTAAAACCACTTGATGGTCAGATATAATGAAATTGAATCAGACTGGGGATTTACTATGCGTCAGTTTTAAATAGAATCAAAAGTTTCTTAAAATAAAACTATGAGTAATTTGTATTTTGTTCATGAACAGGCTCAAATTAAAATGTTAATTTTCGGACAAGTTAATGAATACTTGAAGTGACCCTGATCATTCCAATAAGACCCAAGGGTTGAATTTCCAAGTTAGTGACAATCATGAATGACAAGCGTAGATCTTAAGTTTGAGACCAAAGAAATTGGGAATTCCCAGAAACAAATACATGTCATAGATTGTCATAGTCTCATTGAAGGTCAAAATTTCATATCCTAGGAATACTGAAAGTTATATTATTCTTTATTTATGTTATCTTTGTTGAGTTTGATTTTGGATTGTAATGTGACAATAAATAGTGGCAATAGTGCAACTTATAATTCCGATTATATAACATAACTCAATCAACCAGCTCCATACTGACTTCTCTGACCACCGACATGCTCGATTGACACAACTAGACAAAAAAAATAGACCATCAAAATTATGAAAGACTAGACCAACACCAAATCCGTCGGAGACTGTTCTGAAGAGATTTAAGCTGCAACTCTTGAGTAATTACAAGAATGAAAAGTACCAAGGTACTTAAAACGATCAGATCTGTCAGAAATCTAGATCGGCCTGAGAATCAAATCGTGACAAACGCGTCACTTGATTTGAATAATATAAACCGCTTAACAATCGTTTGATTGGGGGTTTAAATCTTTCTCGGCGTGTTCAGTACGTCATGTGGTTATTCAAGTTATCAGGCCAATTCTGAATGACGAAGTTATTAAAAGTAAAAATTCATACGGAGTACAAGCTTTAATTGATAGTGTTTTACCTACTCTTGATAAACAATAGAAAACTTTAACTGAAGCAGAACTTATAAGACCAATTTCAAAATTTCTCATTATTTACGCACTTCCATATGAATCATCTTAATTGGTGGAGAATTTTAGTTTTCAAGGTTTTAATTTCCATATTGCGCAACGACTGTGACATAAAACCAATTTCTCCATTCATAATAACAAAGAATATACGGTTCATCATCTATTCCATACCAACGAGAACACTGTCCGCCTTATTAGTTTATCACTACTATAATCTGATGGTCAAAACAAAAGAATCACTGTTAGAACTTGTGTTTACAACATATCATTTCCGTTTTTTTTTTCTAGAAGAAATCTTTCTCATCACCTTAAATTGTTAAAACATAATACACAATTAACCCTTTCAGTCACGAATTATGATCCGCTTGAGGAAAAAAATCAAGCTTTGGTCTGTAGTTTAGTTCTGATTTTAGATTCAAAAGAAAAAAAAAAATCGTCACTCTATCACTTACCGTTTTTGAGTTACGGATCGTCCTATATATAGGACATGGTGACTGAGGGAGCTAAGAATTATCCATTTTCTAGTCTCTATCATTTTGGCCTATAATGGTCTTTATAAAACTATACAGGGTGAGCATAAAGTCTCACCCCACCCCCCGTATCTCGAGAATGGTTGAAAATAAAAGAAAACGCAAAAACCCGTATTCCTTAATTTTTAGGAGGATCCATTTTCAGCCAAAAAAAAATTGCCTGCACTGCCCCAGTCAGGCTGGGCATGGACCAACTTTAAAATCTTAAATAGAATGGTATGTCTTGTGGCATATTGTTTTAAAGGTCTCATAGAGAGAAGTTCATTACAACAAATTTCAGTGAGCTACGACTTACCGTTCTCGAGATACAAGGTCGAACGTCCTGCGTAATATCCATATATTTTGACCTATAACTCATTAACCGTAAATTATGGAGAAAATTTTTATTGTTAATAATAACTCCTTATGACAAGCCCTGTCGAAAAAGGTATAACTCGACATACTCTGTTGATATCAGTTTCTGGTCGGTTTCGTCAGCCAGCCAGACGAACAGTCCGAAAAATTTAACGAAAAAACAAATCAAGTTTTAACTTGTTCGAAAGTTCTTGCGATAAGGAGTTATTATCAACAAATTTTATTTTTTTTGGAATTTACGGTCAACGAGTTATAGGTCAAAATATATGGATATTACGCAGGACGTCCGACCCTGTATCTCAAGAACGGTAAGTCGTAGCTCACTGAAATTTGTTGTAATGAACTTCTCTCTATGAGACCTTTAAAACAATATGCCACAAGATATACCATTCTATTTAAGATTTTAAAGTTGGTCCATGCCCAGCCTGACTGGGGCCGTGTAGGCAAAATTTTTTTGGCTGAAAATTAATCCCCCTAAAAATTAAGGAATATGGGTTTTTGCGTTTCCTTGTATTTTCAGCCATTCTTGAGATACGGGGGGTGGGGTGAGACTTTATGCTCACCCTGTATAATGGTAAAGGTACCTACTTATACAGGGTGATCGAAACCACCCAGCCACTATCTTTTTCTCGAGAACGGTTTGAGTTAGGATCTTGAAACAAAAAATTAGTCCCCAATATGGAGTCTGAAGTTTCATGGGAAAATATTTTGAACCTCCGCCCACCGCCCCTAAGGGCGTTTTCAGGGGGGCACATGTCCGTTTCTCCCGAATTTTAAATGGAATGCATATTTTTTTATTTTACATTCAAAACATGCAAAGCAAGTTAGTAACACTAGTAAAAAGAAAAAAAATATTCCTTGGTTCGAGTCCCGAAAAAAACACGGCTTTTAGAAGAAAATAGACCCAGGTTCCGGAAGTCATTACGGGCACCCGGTAAACGTTGTAAAAAAAAACAAAAATGTCAAAAAATAGGTAAAGTTCTCCTCTTTAATTAAATGTACTTACTTTTATTCTTCAAGTAAGTCATAGGTCCTTAAATTGGTCATAAATTTTTTTCAGGTTCAAAAGACCAAAAGTCCAGAAATTTAAATTCGACCCCCTATTTTTTTTTCTTCAACATAAAAGTAGAAAATAAGTAGCATACAATGCAAAAAAAATTAACTCTCTGCGATTTTTTTTCTGAAAATGGCAGACGAATAACCTCTGAAAAGCGTTCATTTCCGTGCGCGTGTGTCATGACACGAGTCCGTGCCTGAAGTTTGTATGTACGATGTAGATAACTCACCTCTACAGATGTTCAAAAACACCACCCTCTGCTGCAATACATTTCCTGAGTCTGCCAGGATAGGTGGCATGAACTCAGTGGTTAAGCACTCGCTTGCCATGCGGAAGGTCCCGGGTTCGAACCCCCGCGCCGACAAAAATTTGTATTCAAAATTTGGTTACAGTTGTTTGTAAGGGTTACCTTCCGGTGCGCTCGTGTTGACCCAGCACCTAAATGGGAAGTATTGTGTCACTTCTCGCCCATCAGAGGGGAGGCGTACTACGGGATGGGCAGGCTGCAACACAGACCACAAGCGTCTACAGTAGCTCCTGTTTCATGGCTACGAAATAAAAAAGGCTGTGAAACACTCATCTTTTTTTTTTTTTTCTTAAAAAAAAACTCTCTCTAGCTCCTCAGGTGTGATGTTCCGGCAGATCTCAATGATGCGCAGCTTCATATTTTCCACATCTGTTGGCCTGGTTCGGTATGCTAGATCTTTCACCTTTCCCCACAGGTGAAAATCGGTTAGGTCCAGGGTGCGGAAAGACGAAAAAAATTTACTTTCTGCGATAACCTCTGAAATGTGTTCACTTCCATGCGCGTGAGTCATGACACGAGTCCATGCCTGAAGTTTGTATGTACGATGTAGGTAACTCACCTCTACAAAATTAGAAAAAGAACGACAACTGATGATAATATTATTAATGTTCGTTCTGCGGTTACTGTAAACCATGAAGTCAGCATCCGAGATAGGTACTCGTATAGCAAGAGATTCGGCCATTCCTTACACGTGCATTGAGCAAATTCTAAAGGAGAGTAATTTTTCATTATTTTCCTTGCATCAACAGCTATCTGCCAAGGATCAAGTGAATAGGTTAAATTAGACCCCATTTTTATCTGAGGGTGCGAGAACAACTTGATCGCTTTTTCCCTCAAAGATGGATCGACAAAGGAGAACCAAACCCTTATACCCCCGGCACCCTGGACCTCACCGTCATTGATTTTTACCTGTGAGGAAAGGTGAAAGATTTAGCATACCGAACCAGGCCAACAGATGTGGAAAATATGAAGCTGCGTATCATTGAGATCTGCCGGAACATCACACCTGAGGAGCTAGAGAGAGTTCATGCCACCTATTCTGGCAGACTCAGGAAATGTATTGCAGCAGAGGGTGGTGTTTTTGAACATCTGTAGAGGTGAGTTATCTACATCGTACATACAAACTTCAGGCACGGACTCGTGTCATGACACACGCGCACGGAAATGAACGCTTTTCAGAGGTTATTCGTCTGCCATTTTCAGAAAAAAAATCGCAGAGAGTTAATTTTTTTTGCATTGTATGCTACTTATTTTCTACTTTTATGTTGAAGAAAAAAAAATAGGGGGTCGAATTTAAATTTCTGGACTTTTGGTCTTTTGAACCTGAAAAAAATTTATGACCAATTTAAGGACCTATAACTTACTTGAAGAATAAAAGTAAGTACATTTAATTAAAGAGGAGAACTTTACCTATTTTTTGACATTTTTTTTTTTTTTTACAACGTTTACCGGGTGCCCGTAATGACTTCCGGAACCTGGGTCTATTTTCTTCTAAAAGCCGTGTTTTTTTCGGGACTCGAACCAAGGAATATTTTTTTCTTTTTACTAGTGTTACTAACTTGCTTTGCATGTTTTGAATGTAAAATAAAAAAATATGCATTCCATTTAAAATTCGGGAGAAACGGACATGTGCCCCCCTGAAAACGCCCTTAGGGGCGGTGGGCGGAGGTTCAAAATATTTTCCCATGAAACTTCAGACTCCATATTGGGGACTAATTTTTTGTTTCAAGATCCTAACTCAAACCGTTCTCGAGAAAAAGATAGTGGCTGGGTGGTTTCGATCACCCTGTATGTATAAAATGTATAAATAAAAAAGATGGGTATTTCAAAAGGCAAGGTTTATTTTTAGAGTTAATTTTTTTTTAGAATGCTAAAATATTTTTTTTTTTTAAATGTTGATGATTTGGTACCTTCAGTCACAGAGTCCTATATATGGTACGATGTTTCAAAGCGCCATTTTCCAAACTCTATACCAGATATGTTTCTGGGGCTTTCACGGAAATGTTCTAAAATGTGTAAATAATAAGAAAAAAAATACTCAGGCACTCTAATTAATTATAAACCACTAATTCTAATTGATTTAAATGACCAACTTTGACACTTCCAAATCTACAATCTACTGATAAGAAAACATCTGTTCCATTGAAACAAAAAAAAAAGAGGATGATAAAAATGGTTTAGATTTGTAGGTGGCAACACTGGCTATCACTTTTATAAGAAATAACGCACATTTCATACCCTCCTTAGTTATAGGGGGCATTTTAAAAATCGCACTATATATAGGACATCATGACTGAAAGGGTTAAACATTTGAATTCAACGAGTCTCAAACATTAACAGACATTGAAACCAAATTTAGGGCAGGATTCAAAAACGTTTGCTAAATCTCCTGTTTTTCGTTAATTTAGATTTTATTTTACTACATTGAGAAATTTGTTAATCCTGTGTAACGATGGATAGTGTGACCTAATATGATAGATAACTTCACCGTTCAAGTTTAACAACAGGGAAAATCTTAATACCCGATGTTTCTGGGTGATCATTGCTTGCAGTCAATTTATTCACCTTCACTAGCAAGTTAAACCACACATACTAAGAGTAAGTTGGTCTTCTAATACATCAACTCAAGCAGCCAATAAATCATATAGTTCTGAAACAACAATAGCATCACATGCTATGAAACCTGTGTGATACCATTCGGATTGCATGTTGTCCAACTTGCAACATATGAATGATACACCCACAAGAGACGATTACAACACGCTATCTCAAACCCACAAGAGAATCGAAACCAAGATTGTGCTTTTGAAGTCTAGAAGAGAGAGAGAAATGCTGTGAAAGCCGCCTTCCTGCCCCCTAGAAGGTTGCCAAGATATTTAAGGGTACCAGATGTCTGTTTTGACATAATAATGAAGACGAAAATTAATGTTAAAAGCTTTGAACTACCATGGCTATAACACGACCGTTTTCACCCTACGTTAGTGGGTAGTCAACTGTCCAAATTACTACTCGCAACATTATAAAGTGGATTCAGGTGGGCACAATCCATAATAATATCATTTCCATACTTAAATTCAGCAATTTGTCAATACTTCAGTATTTTTCTTCTTCTTCTTTCTTTTCCAATAACTTTATTACATTTTCATCCAACATACAAGTCCTTTATTTAAAATTCAATAGTTCCTGTAGTCCAATGTACTTTTCAGAATGTGGTGGACTGCAGCAGTAATTAAACTGTAGGAATATAATATTCAACACGCAATACCCGGTGGATGAATGACAATGAACCTGTCTGAATCAGATATCACAGAGATTTAATTATTAGACTGCAATAGAAACCAAAACCGATCCAGTTGGACCGCAGGTGATAAAAGAAAGTGATTCGGAACCGTCTTCGTCATCTCGGGCGGTTTTGTTTGAATCACATTTGATAACTCTGCACGCTATCAGACAAAGAACCACATCTGAACACACATGTGAAAAGTAAATGGTTACCAATTGTGAAAATATACCGGGTCTAATGAATAGAATGAAAATATCGTGAGCGAACATGGAAGAAGAAAAAGACAAGAAAGATCCAGGTTATTTAGAAAGATGGTGAAGATATGAAAGAAGGAGATGAATCAGATGAAGCTATTATGAAAAAATATACATATTTAAATCAAAAGTGGCGTAAAAATGGTTACACAAGAAAAAATGGTTACATGAACAAGAGAATTTTCAGCACTAGATGGCAGTATCAATAAGGTAATTTCATTTTTCATTAATATAATGCTAAAATGACACATACATTGAAAAACTATGTAGCTAAATCTCGTACTTTTACATCGAATGATAATCAGGCTTGTCAACACAAATAAACACAGTCTAACACATCAATAAAGAGAGAATGATTCTTCTTCTATGATGGTGATTTCGTAAATGAGATTGATGAGTCCGAAGAAGAATTTAAGTTGTATGAAATAATAAAAACTAAATTAATAATAATATCTACTATTATGAAAATGAGGATAATAATGGTGTAAAATAGTAACAGCAATAATAAAAATACTACATTTCAATATCTTCTACTTTTTCTTTTTCCACACAAGTAGGGTCAACACTGACAGTGAGTAGATCTCATCCTCAATTTCCAATCTTACAATTTATCTATCAAGTTTCCTTCTCTAATGTAGTCCATAAATCTAACACAACTGCTTGTAGCATTACTAATAAAATTACTATCTTTCAAGATAGTAAATCTAAAAGACTTTCATTGAAAGACTCCTGATTTGGTAAATCTTGGAGCGATTCATTCATAATAAATTCCCTGACAACTCAATCTCTCCTCACCTTCCAGCCATTGTGTTGGATTGAATGGACCAACACATGGTCTAATGGTCCATTATTCACTTTTACTTTCCTTCTTTCAACTCATCTAGCATTGTTGTTATTTGGCCTAATGCGCTTGCATGATAACCAACGGTGTGTCTTTGGGTAAACTTTTAAGAGTGGTGAGTGGTGGCACTTGATGTACGGTCCAAATTAGGTTGAAACCATTTTTTAATTTGTTTTTAAAATTTTAAGTCCACTATAGGCTTCTTAATTTAAAACTATTTTGATTAAATAATTCTGAGAAAAAAAAAATAATAATAACCCACCAAACTTTTGACTTTAATTAAACTCAATTAAATCAATATTGCTGAATATTTTCTTCAATATAAGGCTGAAATCTGAAACAATCAGTTCCAAAATTGAAACAAAGTGACTGAAACTCGAGCCAACTGACTAAGAACTGGTTTCAAAAACGAGTTTTCCATCAGTCTTATAGAAAACGCCGCTCTCGGTGAGTTTTTTTAATGTTAAAGAGTTTTATTGTGGATCTGTTAATGTATTGTTCAATGTAAATGGATCTTCATAAAGTGAAATTTCAGGAGAAATTTTCCTCTCAACATGGACTTAACCTAATTGAGTTTGGTTTTTTATTATTGTGAAAAAACAATTTCAATACAAATCAATCAAGTATGTGTAATAATCGAAACATTTAACAATATTTTTGTAGAATGGAACATTTAGAATTACATGTTTGTACTGTGTCGATACTGTAGAATGTAGATTATCCCTGAAATATGATAAGATCAGATACCTATGTCTAATTTAAAATTCTTGCCTTTGAATTTTCAAAATTCCATCTGGATCCATATTAAAACAGTAAATTTGTTGCAGGATTGTTTCAATATCATAGAAACTCCAAAGTCTCTAGAGCTCTATCAAAATAAACAACTACTTATGGTTCTTAGCTTTAGAGATGTTCATTATACAAGTATGTACCTTGTATTTAAATATAAAGATATCAAGGACCAACAAGGTGTAATGAACTTCAACTTGAATCAATTTGAAATATTTTTTAACGTTTCATTACTTTAAAGAAATAATCATTAAAATTTAATTCAACCAACCAGTTTCTCCCCTACAAAAGTAATAATAGTACTGACAGTACTGTTGTAATAATTATAAATATATAATTGGTAATAATTATGATACGATGATGATGATTTTAGGTGAGTTACTTTCAATACTAAGGGCGAAATTAATAGACAAAGTCCATATCACAAGTCATTGCTAAGCGTCGGTTTTCCCTATTTTACACAGTACGCAATCCAAGACGATTGCATAATCGTCTATTAATTCCACCCTTATTGAATCTATTGATAAGGAATTGTTAAAATATGTTCGCGCCACATTTTAAATTGGCGCGAGTGTAGAAAACATTACAGATTATTTATCAGCTGACTTTCCATAACGACAATATTTGTTTATTTTGAATAAGAAAATTAGCCAGAAGCTTTTCTCACCTCTTCGTGTGTTCTCAACTCTCTCTTTCCAAAAGTCACTAATTCCTATAACCTTTATATTCGTAATTTTTACCTCAATATATTTTCCTTAAAATCAATAATTTATTTTGCTGTGTGAAACTTTGGATACCTATTAAATAAAAACTGTTGATTTCAATAAACATACTTCGTTCTTTCTTTTTTGTAACCAGCCCTTTTGGCCCCTATAGGCCCTTTTCTTTTCATGGTCCTTCGGAATCCGGATACTTTCATGTTCCTTTTGTCGTTTTATACGCTTTTTCGTAGTGAATTCAACAATAAATCGTAGCAGTTTCATACCTATTCGTAGATCTTTCAAAAAACTATTCGTAGAAGTGACTTTTTCTCAACACAATTTAATTCGTAGTGCTTTACAAAATAATAATTCGAACTCAAACCTATTCGTAGTACGGCCATTCCACGAAAAAGAGGAATTCAAAAGTGAAAAATAAATGTTATGACTGTGTATCCTAATTGCTGTCAGAAGATAGTAAATATTTTATAATTAATAAATCCGTTTTGATTTTTCGATTTTGTTATTTTTTTAACAAAAATTCAGTAATTTTTTTGAGAGGTCGGAAAAGAAAATTTTGGTTGGCATTCTGGAGCTAATTTAGAGAAGTCAAATGAGCTGTTATTATGGATGGGACATAAACAGCTGTTTAAACTTCAAAATAAACATGCTTTCAATTTATTATCCTTTTCAGATTTTTTTCTTAGAAGTAAACTGTTTTTCATGAAATTGAAGGATGAAAATTTGAAAAGTTTATGTAGTGTCCGTTACAAAATTTATAGTTTTCTTTAGGTTAAAAAAGCAGTGAAATAAATTTTGATAAACCATTTCGGCTAAAGTAAAACCAAAGGTTTCAGGTGAGTGAAATACATTTTCTTGTTTTTTTCATTATTCTCTTCATAGGTTTTTTTAGTGTTGCGGACACTACTGTTACGGACACTACTATAGTATATGTAGTGTCCATACATCCTGTATTTGCCAGTTTGAAGAGTATAAGTCAACCTACTACTAAATATGTAGTAGATATGTTGTTTTATTATTCAGTACGATCTATTCATCAATCAAAAATCTAAAACTAGAATTGAAGAAATTCATGCAATTTGTCAGAAGGCGAACTTAAAGTTATGTTTTTAAAGAAAGCTAATAATCTCTACATTGCCGATGCCACAGATGAGAAGTATGTCTCATTTGATCAAGTGATAAGAGTATTACCTGCTCCTGACATGATTAAGAAGGGGGGTAGAATATTCTACAAATTCTAAGCAATATGTACTAGGCATAACTACCTATATGTCACAATTCACAAGTAGGTATACCTGTCTGGTTAACATTCTTTACCCATAATTAGGTATTCATGTTTAATTTTGTTACTTTTCATGTTTCATTTTAAAAGATTCAAGTGAGAAAATTTATTTTATTTTAATTACGACTCCTATCCCAAAGTTTTTTTTTTTTTATACAAGTACTTAGTACGTACCTAATTGATCTCAAAGTTTTCATTTTTTTCTAATAAAGTAATAAATATTTTTTGTACTAACATTTCTCATTTTGTTTTTATTGCTTTAGAGTACCTCTAGTTCATGTGTTTCCATCAAATAACTGCATAAGAGTGAAGATAATTACTATAGAACTTTTTGTAGAGTCCGCGATGTAGTGTCCGCAACATGACACATAATTTTTGGAAATGCAAAACTCAAAAATTACTCTACATAAAAAAATGAACAATACATTATTTTAAAGTAAATATTTTCCTCTTTAAAAAAAATACGGCACTTTGAAGGTATTTTTTCCATAGGGACTGAACTTTACATTTAATTATAAGGTTCTCAAAAAAATCAAATAGTAAGGTAGTGTCCGCAACGGCAACAAAAAGTGGAATAACAGCTAATCCAGGAATCTTTGAGAAAAAACCTACAACTAGTTTATAAACTATAAAAATAAAGAAATCATATGAGCAAAAAAAAAAATTCTATCTCTTTTTATTGTTCCACAAATTTGTTTTGAAGAGTAAAAATGTAGTGTCCGCGACATATGGAATGGCCGAGTAGTGTCTCATTCACAATGTCAGAAAACGAACTAAAAGTGCTAAACAATAAAAAAGACTATCTATTTTCTTTCTTTCAAGAACTTTATGACCTTAGTAAAAAACTTAAAAATCCTAATGATCAATCTTTATTCAAACGTAAAGTTCTCTTAGTCAACTCAAAGTTCGCAGAATATTCTAACATATTAGATAAAATTAATCAGTTGGAATTCGATCTCAATGTTGATCGCCCAACTGGATATGGCGATTTGGAAACCGTGGATACTATGTGTGGCTGTATCAAGTACGCTGAGTCGATCCTGAACAAACCCAGCCCCCCCTCGCTATCATCTCAAAACGCATCATTCAGTAATCCAGCTGAAAACATTCGTCTCGAACCTCTTCAAATTTCTTCATTCTCTGGAAATATAAATGACTGGCCGCTATTCTACAATTTATTCAAATCCAACATTCATGAGAGAACTGATTTGCCAAAGGCTCACAAACTGCAACACCTACTTTCAAAACTTAGCGGTAGAGCTCTCTCTGTCTGCGCCGGCATCCTCCCCACTGATAACAACTATGATGTCATTTGGAAAAGTCTCGTATCAAAATACGAAGATCAACGTCAACTTGCGACTCACTATATGGACATCTTTTTTCAATTCAAACCTCATAAAAGTGAATCAAGTCAACACCTCAGTTTATTCGTCGATAAATTTGGATCCGCTGTCGCTGCACTTCAAGCTATGAATATTCCTGATCTTCAAGACTTCATTTTATTTTACATCGGCAACCTGAAGCTTGATGATCAAACTCGTCGGCTGTTCGAAAGCTCACTGGATTCAAATGAAATTCCCACCTTCAAAAAACTTCTCAAATTCGTAGAAAATCAAAGCAAGATCCTGTCACGTATTCAGCCCGACTCATTTATTAGTAGTAGTCATTATAATAATAAATCTTCTGGGTTTCATTATAACAGGTCAGCTATGAGTAACAATAATAATATTAGTAGTAGCAACAAAGAATCACATACTTTTTTGGTAGAAAATAATATCTCTTGTTTAATGTGTAAGTCAGATCATGCGCTATTCAAATGCGAAGACTTTCACAAGCTTATTCCCCAAGATAGGTACACATTCGTTAAACAACACGCTCTTTGTGTTAATTGCCTCGGTGGTAAACATCGAGTGATCGATTGTAAATCAAAGCATGTTTGTACCAAATGTAGGTTAAAACATCATTCTCTATTACATTTCTCTCAAAATAATTCTGAGAAGTCTAGTTCAGAGCACAAAAGCTCACCTACTTACAGTGCTAATAATAACAGTCAAGCACCCCGGGTTCGAACCCCGGAGAGTGAATCACAACCTCAAGTCTCACAGAATCACAACCTCAAATGCTATCAGAGCGTAGAGGACAATCATAATAATAATAATACTGTGTTGTTAGGTACTATTAAAATTAATGTATATAATGTATACGGGGTGTCCAAACAAATGAGATTTTTATTAGATAGTGGCTCTATGAGTAAAAATTCTCACTAAAGATGCTCTCGATTTTCTTCAATGTCCTCTCCTTCCGTCTAATGCTAATCTTACTGGCCTTGGTGCAAATTCAAGCCATGTCCATGGTCAAGTTAGATTTTCCTTTTCATCCAGATTTGATGACAGAATAAAATATTCTGTTCAAGCTCTAGTAGTCGATAATATTGTCGATAAATTACCTACTCTACCCATTGATAGTTCAAAGTTATCTTATCTTAATTCTCTCTCACTTTCAGATGATAGCTACATGTCTCCTGGTCCTATAGCAGGTATTCTCGGCTCTTCTGTTTATCCTTACGTCATTCTTGGCAACTTGGTATCTGGCTGCAGTGACCAGCCTGTAGCGCTTGACACAAAGCTCGGTTACGTTATTTTCGGAAACGCCCCAGTGCAGGATTCTGTTGGTAATCGTAACACTACTCGTAGTAAGAAATATTGTATGTTTCAAAATTCTTCTTTCGATCACAAATTACAAAGATTTTGGGAATTAGAATCTTTACCTCCTCTTCTCAATGAGGAAAAATTCAGTCCCGAAGATCAAGCTTGTGAGAAAATTTATTCTTCACAAGTATCTCGTAGTAGTGATGGTAAATATGTTGTCCCTTTACCTTTTAAAGAGGACCCTTCACAGCTGGGGGACTCATTCTTATCTGCTAAGAAAAGATTTCTTAGTTTAGAAAAGAAATTGAATTCTTCCCCTGATCTACATTCGAAATATAGCCAAGCTATTACCGAACTCTTAACAAAGATTTCATTAGTGAATGTTCTGATCAATCAGATATCTCAGGCTATTTCTTAGCTCATAGATCAGTGGAAAAGCCCGATAGTATTTCTTCTAAAATTCGTATTGTCTATGACGCTGGTGCTAAAACTAGTAGCGGTAAGTCCCTCAATGACTTATTGTATTCTGGTCCTAAGCTATATACAAATATATTTCGTGTCCTTCTTAACTTCGATGTGTTCCTTATGCCTTAAATGAGATATATCACAAAAATGTTTCTCCAGATCAAGGTAATGGAAAAACTATTGGAAATTTCAGAAACTTAATTGGCGATTTTCTTCCTTTGAACCTTTGAAATTTTACAATCTCAAGGTAGTAGTATTGGTATAAAACCCTCTCCCTCTTAGCGCTGCGCACAGTTTCAGCAGTTGGTCTTAGACGAGGCAGAAAATTAATCCTCTCGCTTCGAAGAATATTTAAATAACCTATTCATTGGATGATTGTGTTGCTTCTTTTTAACTAAAGATGAAACTATTTCTTTCTACAGGGAAGTTTCTGATATGTTTCAATCAGCGGTTTCATTTTCACCAAGTGGACTTCAAATTCGTCTGACGTTCTCGCAGCGATTCTCCTTCTAATCAATTAGCGGAAATGATTTCCTGGGGATAGATAATCTCATTTCTAAGTGTCTTGTAAGGGCATTGGATGCAGTCCGAATGAATTAATTTTCAAATAAATCTTCTACTATATATATGTATTAGAAGAGTGTATGCTACCTACATTCTAAATCAATTTAAATCCCTTGGTCTATCTGCTCCGGTCGTAGTTTTCGGTAAATCTCCTAATAAAAGAGTTAGTTTTCTAGTTTTGCTCGAATTACATCTAAATAATTCTAAAAACGTGCTGTATGTTAACTTATGTCCTTTCCTTTCAAGAAAAATCTGAAGACGTTCTATTAAAATATGGCTAAAGTAAATTATTCAATTTAGTTTTCCTGACTTAAAACTATTTATTTCCAAAATCAATTTTTTTATTGATGTACTTTACTATTGGTCAATTTCTTATTACAGGAACATCTTAATAATTTTCTTTATCTTCTGTTGTGTTGTTTGAACAATTAATCTCTTTACAGCATATTTTTTTTTATTCACGTTAAAGTGGAATTCTCTTGTTGGTCAATTGTTCAGATTTTTTAATTTTTTTAATTGGCAAATCCACATATCTTTAATTAAAACATTTGATTGAATTAATTCTAAAATATATAATATAACCCTCAAACTGGGGTAATTCGGCACATGATATTTGCCTGTAATTAAAACTCAATTAAATTATTTATAGCTGAATTTTTCCATAAGGGCGAAATTGTTTAGTTTCAATAAGAAAAATACCAGAAAGCTCCACCATTTGTGTGTTTCAAACTTTCCTCATTTCGAAAACGCCTCTCATAGTTCTTAGTTAACCAGTTTATGTATCGTAAGTATTAGAGTTTAACTCAATTTAAGAATTTTCCTTAAATCAACTAATTGAGTTTGGTTATGTGAAAACATTTCATACAAATATAAAAAATGTGTTATCAAAATAACATACTTTTCTTTACTATTTTAGTAACAGTTTTATGGTCCGATACGTAGATGTTTTCTGAAATATGATAAATCATATAATGTTTAATTTTAAAATTCTTGTTTGAAATTTATTGAAAACATTAAATTTGTTGAGGATTTCTATTTATTAGAAAAAATTAAGTAAATAATATAACGTAGGTATTCGGTTTTAGTTGGAGTTTAGTTTCCCTGAGAAATGACGACCTTTATTTAAATAATATGTTTTTATTATTACAAGGACCAAAAGGTTGTAGAATTTTGAATCAACTTGAAAATATTTTAACGATAGTATTACATTAAGGAAAGACAATTAATTAATTCATCAAATTAAATCCTTACGAGATATATATTAAAACATTATAAATTAAATTGTAATAATTATGTATGATATGTGTTTAGGTGGTACTTTCAGATATAAGGGGATTTGACAAATGTTCCAATCACATCATTGGCTAGTCGGTTGTTTTTTTAGCACATATTGCTACGGCTGGATGTCCTTTAAATACATACGATTCATTTGATATGATGAGAGCGACTGGATTTTGAGAGTTTTTTATTCATCCTAAATAAATATAACCATCATTATTTTTTGACTTATGATTCAGGAATGACAATTTTTAAAAGTCTTGTCTTGTTTTACAATTAGAAAAATTTGAATTTGAATCAACAAGAAAAACACAAACTATTCTAGGTATGATGATATAAAATTCTCCTTATTAATCTTCAAGGCTATTTTTTAAATCTTACGTGCATAAAATAATTTGGTAGGTAGTATAAAAAGTTAATTAGATTAATTATTGCTAGTAAATACAACTATATAAATTTGAATGTTAAATGAATTTACTTTGGGAGCATTATTTGTACATGACATGAGTGGATTTCCTAAAGTTTATACAGTAATTTATATTGATAACCTAAGGAGGTATTTGAATTTTCCACGTAAACTTAATACTTTGCTACACAAAATTAAAATATGATATCAGAATATTGGCAGTACCTCAAGATGACTAGCAGTACAACTAATACAAGGTCATAAGAGTATTCTAAAGCTATATCAAAAAATTATAAACGATAGCAACATAGCCAAAGGCTTGGAATTTCTGCTACCGTTGCCAAGATTGGAGATCCCAGATTTCGCAAGCTCAAAATTTATTGATAAATTCCATATGATAGTGCTTCGTGTTGACGTGTTGGATACACACGTGAGATCTAGTGCTAAGCAACGGCGAGCATGGTTTAGAGAACACCTACGGGATTCTGAAAAAGATCGCATAGCCCGCAGACATTAGCGTATATTATATTAAAATAATTGTGACTCTTGTTCATTGCAACATTGCCTTTTCAAGACGACAAAATACATACAAACTATATTTACCGTTTGTAAGTTAAGCACTGTAGTTTCTGGGAGGCGTTCTCCGCGAAACGACCATTTCGCTTGATTGAATTTTCCAATTTTTTTTAATCTAACGTTGATAATTTTAAAAAAATTATGACACCCACATACATATAATTAATCTATTAAAAACTAATGCATTCCTATGTATAAATCTAAAAAAAAAACTGAATGCAACCCTACCTACCTTTTTAGCCCATACCGCCTGTACAATGTATAGTATACATTAATAACGAAAGGTAATATCTTACCTGACATCTTGTTCTTAAGTTTCAAGGATCATAATCACTTTGTAACATTAATAGAAATGTCCATAAATTAGATGATAGTAATAAATAATCTGCATTCTTAGTCTGGGCGTTCCCGCACCACTCTTCACCCTCTGAAAGCCTCGCGGGTAAGAAGAAACCACATTCTTTCGAGTCTGGCCACTCCAAACTTTAAGCTCACTTCGCCAAATGACAAGTCTTTGGGAGGTAGTGAATTTAGTCAGTACGCGATCCGTAACTTGCATCGCCAGAGGTCAAATTTCAGCAGTTAATCGTCCATACTGCAATAATAATTATGTCCAATCCGTGTTATCGAAATGCAACGGTTGTATAAAAAAAAATTTTTTATTCAATATTGAACTTTATTTTAGATCAATAAAATATACCAAGTAATTACCTCCCAAGCTAAAATTCAATACTATTACAAATTTATTACAAGGTACAAAACTTTCATCTCAATTTAGGAGGTTAGTTTTTTGGATATTTTATTTAGGTCGCTAGTGTCGCCCACCTGATACAAAAAACCAATAATGAGTTTATTTCACATGAAATGCCATTGCCAGTAACAATCTTTATAGTAAATTTTGAAATCTGGTGCAAGATGTTCAAGTTTCAAAGATTCTCTCCTTTTTTCCAATCTTCTTTCTAATATGTTGTCAATTTTCTCTATACCTCTCTAATGTTTTGGGATTTTAACGTTCCTTTCAACTGCTATAAGTTCATATCGAGAAGATGATGATACCCTCCACCCTCCATCTTAGGTTAGACCAGGATTACCAGGAAAGCAAGCATGCATCACTCAAATAGAGGGTTCAAAATTTGTTACTCTTTCAAATCTAATGCTCTATTTTGCTTTTCTTTTTTTCGGTTCAACGTCTCTTTCAATTGAATGGCCATATCACGACGGGGTGCTACCCTGCATTTTTCTTTGAATAATTCTTTTCAAGATGCTTTCGAACGCACAACCTCTTTACTAGACAGCACTCTCGTACGTTGTATGGTGGTCCAAATCCTGGTCCACCAAACGCCTGCTACTCCTACCAGCTCGCCAAATTCCAAATTCCAACATTTCATTCTCTTCTGTTCCGGACCCGTCAAGTTTCATATCGGCGGCGGTGATTGGATTAAAAGAATAACCAGAAGAACGAAAAAACTGAGGAAGAAGGAAGAGATTGGTGACGTACTACGGAATAAAAAAATCATTAACTCCGACCAAGAGAGCAAGAGTTGGAGAACTTTCTAAAAATAACAAAATGAACGTATAAAAAAAATCTATCTTTCGATTCCAGGTGTATAAAGTACATAGAAAAAATACGTATTGGATTGATAAAAAGTAGGTACATACATAGATATTTATATAATTTAAAATACATATGGAGTTGTGGAGTATTCTATTTTTATAATATACATAGGTAGATAGCATATATAAGTCTGTATAACTTTGTGCTATACGTAACGTACAGGTAGAGCTTTTATGTTAGATCGATCTGAAGAGAAACTTGCTCGTGGTAGATGAATTGATCAAGGATGACGTAGGATATACAATTCTACATATCTTGTAGGTATGTGTTCCTAATGTATTTGATCAAATTATGTATAATGCTTTCACATATGAGAATGAATAGGCTGCTACATACAATTTTAGTACACATACAGGATACAATTTCATCAAAAACAAATTTTGTACTATGATAGTACCGAAATGTTCTTTTATGTAGGTCCAAGTATTTCAATTCGTCCGGGATTTTCTGTAAGTACAGAACTACTCATTTTATGTCTGTCAATGATGACTAAATGAGGAACAAGTATTTCCTCAAATTTGTCATCATTTTAGTTGACTAAACACTTTTTGGAAACAAAAATCATTTTGAAAAATCAAAAATTCACGAGTTACCCTCGAGGCTACGGCTAACTGTTGAGAAATAACAAGTCCGCAAATTCCGCAATACCACAGTAGCTACTGTGATCTTTTGCGTTAAGTCTCATCCGTTGTGAAAACGCCTTCAAACTTTGGCAGATGACTCTTGAAAACATCTTGGTATCAAAGTGAAACTCAAGCAAATGTGGTACTTTGACTTCTTTGGTATTGACCACTACTTTATATGTTCAATTCCCGCGTCAGGCGAATATTTATTCATCTCGTTTTAGAATAATATTATTTAAATAGTTTATAGCTAATAGCTACAAACCTTGAAAAAAGAAGAAAAAAAATCGTCAGATGTGGAAGTTATAAAATGTCCGTCACTTTCACTTATGCCACCTCAATCAACCTTGTCCTGGCTAAACTTGTCTCCAGCAATTTCTTAAGGCATACATATGACTAAACATCTAACTTGTCCCTGTAGGAATCTCTGAAGACATTGATATGAGCTGTCTAACTGGTCTGTAGGAACTGCAAATGTCTAAGCATAAGCTGTCTCATTTGACTAAACATGAGGTGTCCGCATGTCTCTGACGCTAATTACTCAGTGCATGACAGAAGAGTTACCCTGTCTTTATTATTATTATTTAACACTTTATTCGTAAACTACATGATACATTCTGCAACATAAGACACGAAAAAAAAAAAAAAAAAACACAAAAGAATATGTAGTGAACCAAGGGGCGAGGTTAAAGCCTGTGGCTTTCTCTTCCACCGAAACCTTTGCGTATGAAGCCGCCCACTAGTTGAATGACGTAAAGGACAGGGAAATTCTTCAGATTTCAACAGTAGTAAATCCTACTTGGTAAATTATGTATTGAAAATATGAAGAGGAGTACACATTTCATTAGGCAAATCAAGAAAAAATATAGATAAGAGATTAAAGGGCAGATCAAGACAGTATCCAGGACCAACTCAGTCGTGAACATGTATTTGAAAGCGACGTTAAACTAAAAAAAGTTTATAGCCGACAATACCGTTAATCGCCAATATAGCAAAAAACTTGGAGTAGTCTAAGACTTCTCATTCACTCACTTTTCCTAAGCCTGTCGGCGACTAGGTGTGGGGTAGAGGGGTAGTAATAATTGAATCCTATACAATTATTACTATTTATTTATTAATTATATCGTGTGCCTAATAATTACACCTAAAAGATCTG
Organism: Bactericera cockerelli; assembly: GCA_024516035.1. Taxonomy (NCBI): domain Eukaryota; kingdom Metazoa; phylum Arthropoda; class Insecta; order Hemiptera; family Triozidae; genus Bactericera; species Bactericera cockerelli. The sequence continues at coordinate 11,365,262 of CM044961.1, forward strand.
CTGCAAGAGGGGTTTTGAATACGGAAAATGTATGTTAGGCATAGCTGGTATGGGCATCTGGGCATCAACTCGATCAATAATGTTTTTCACTTCTGTTACCGATCTCAGTAGCCTGATCAATCAGACGGTCGTAATCTGGAAGTGGCGCTCAGTGGTTCTTTTCCCAAGTATAAGTAATTAAGTATGTATTATACGGCACTCGGTGATGGCAAATATCTCGTAATGCAAGGTAGAATAATTGTGATGCCACGATTGTGATCAACACAAATATGATATTATCTTTCCGTTTAATTTTATAGCTCACTTCTAGGACTTTGTATTAATTAGCGCAAGTATCATCCACCATTCCATGAGTGAATTCATTACAACATTTTAGCACCGGTGATATCTCATATTTCAAATTTCATGCTAAACACGATTCACCAATTACGCGCTCGCCTGCCCACCACAAGCCAAAACCAAATACCAGTTCTTTATTCACCGAAAAAATCAACACCATGACATGCATGAACCTCTTGGATTTAACACAACCAGCTCCGTCACTAGCTGAAATTGGATAAACCCAACCGTAATGGATAAACAGATTACAGATAAAGGTGAATTTTGCACTTTGTTTATCGAAGTCGCCCTAAAATTCAACACTGGGTCCTATTTTTTAGTTTTTACATAACTATTACCATCAAGGAAGCAAACATACTCCCTGAGGTCGCACTTTCGTTAGTATTTTCCTGACGGATCACTGAAGTTATAAAGGTGCGATCTTGCCAGTGTCGATGGCGCGTTGAATGCACCGGTTCTCGCAGGATCACCGAAGAAGAAATGTCTAGCGAGGTGAAGATTTCGTGATGCTGGAATTCCGGCTCAACCCAGGCTGGGTAACACACACCTTCTTGATTGGACCATGCGGTTGAAAGCGACGTTAAACCCAAATTAAAAAAAGGTGCTGTCCTCTATGCGTCAACTTGCAACAGGCAATATCCCCGCCTTTTAGGTAGGATATTAGCTTACTTCTCTTTTTTGTTCTTCTTTCTTTGTTCAATGTATATATTTTTTTCTTTACAATTTCATTGTATTGTACTGTAAATATTGTAATTTGTCTATACTTAAGATAATAAAGCGTAATATAATATTTATAATAATATTAATGTCACCGTTTCTACAGCTACAGTACCTACACTACCTACCTATTAGAATACCTAATAGGTATTTTCGACAGATGGACAGGTTTACACATCTGTGAAGATTCTCAGGAATTATCGATGTGTTAATAATCGGAGGCGGTGGATTGTGCCAATATCTAGGAATACAGGTGTTCTAATTGAGCATGGGAATGTTGTGTTCAATTAAGTCAATTAAGAAATATAATCGTGCAATTTTACTATTGTAGAAGCGTGCTGAGAATTTCAGTTGATTGAGGGTTGAATAGCGTGTCTTCAGATATCGATGGTATATTTTGGTTGTTGTAAACTGATAGAAGAAAGAGGAGGTTTTTAGCGCATATTTGGGGCAGATCAAGGTGGTCGAAACATCATACCCTGCTTCGCCTCTCCTGAATTGGCGCCTTTACCACTGCGCTACTGAGACAGATTCGGGACTGAAGGGTATTCCTCCTCAAAAAAGCTTTTGTCTAGCTATATAATTTATGTATTTGCCTAGCACAGGCACAGGTACCTATAGACCTAGACCTATAGAAAATATTGTTAACAACTTTTCATTTGATGACTTATTGAATTAGTATTGGGCTTTTAGATACCTACCAACCGAACACAATATCCGATAGAAAAAGTCCAGATATGTATTGGGTATGTGTTTTTTTTTGTAAGTTATCACATATTTGTGTTAATCATGCACTTTCGTGATATCACAACTACTCAAACTAGCACTAGCTTTACTAAATCTACGCTGAAAACGGGACTTGAACCACCGACCTTCAGGTTACAAGTCCGCTGCCTTATCGATCAAGCTACTGAGGTCGGTTGTATCGGGTATGTTCTGAAATCTATGACATTTAAGTGCATCAATTTTGCCACTAAAAAAACTCAAATCTTTGTGGTGGTTTTTCGACATTGGACACTCTCAAAGATCTACCCCTGGTGAGCCTCAATTAAGTCAATTTTCTCTTCAAGGTTATTTCTGCCACCTGCTAAGACCAACCCTCTGGTTTCCTATAGTCATGTCTCACAAATTCCGCAATCCTTGTCTCAAGGTCTACTTAATCAAGCTTCAAGAAATGTAAGCTAGGTAACTAATAACAAATTGGTACTATCAATAATTACTTCCCAGGGTTTTAGGTACCCTACCAAGACGTATCTTTATATGAAACTAGCTGCTTCGCCTGTGCTTTGCTACGGTTATTTTTATTGTTTATCTTGAAAACGGTAATAGATATTTTCTAGGTAGTTTGACGGTGGTTTAGAAAGAGTCAACTCTCATGAAAATTTCAATATCTTTTACCGTTTGGGCTGTGGTATTGTAAACAGACAACCCCCTAGAGGACTTAGTCATCCAGTCAGGCACGTACAGATTTGAGTTTTATAAATAATGATAGTAACAATATCGCCTTTTGTACTGTCCGATTAAGACTATTAAAGTCCCATTATTCCAGCAGTAAGCCCAATACATATTATTAATCATTAGGTGGTAAAAATCCCAAATGGGAGGATAACTTTTCATGTCCCGGCTGGGTTTCAAACCCACGACGTCTGGAATCTCTGGATTCACAGAGCGCAGCTTTTACCACTGAGCTACCGGGACACGAGATAATAAATTACTGATAGATATTATTTTATTTGCTGTAATTTGTTTTTAAAACAAACTTGAGTTAAATAATAATAATAATAATAATAAATAATAATGCTTTTTCTTTGTGTTATTATGTCACAATTTTAGTGGGTAGCGCAGAATCATAGGACTTTACCACTTTAATTTACAATATCTTATATTATTTTTTTGCCTAAGATTCTGCCACTGGTCGCTGCTTCACATTAAAGCAGCTACTCATTTTTCCTCACGAGGTATGAGTGGACCCCGAACATCCAAGTACAGAGTAGAAAAAATCCTCCCCCGCTGGGAATCGAACCCAGGTCACCATGTGTGCGATGCCTAGCGCGCTAACTCGCTCTGCCACAGTGACTACACTTGAGTTAAATAATACAGCTGATGTTTATGTACTACTGAATGCAGCTATTAAAACTTGGATAATAATACAGCAAAGTTAAAGTTACTTCAAACAGCCATAGTATGAGCGAAGGAGACACCCAATCATTTCAAACATGGTTTCCAATAACTTCCCTACTTATTTATGTTCCAAATTAATTTAGAACTTGCAAAAAAAATATATATATATTTTTTTTAATCCTCCTGTAAAAATCCATTTACCTACAATAATAAAAAACGCCATGATCATGATGTGTAATTAAAAATACTAAAATTTAAAAATATATATCAAGGTAGATATCGTCTATTTAGGGCATTGGTAGGTAATTATAATTAAGATTAAATAAACGTAAAAGTTATTATCGACTGTTAATAATGTTTGTTTACTGAGGTAACTCTAGCTACCTCATAATATAATTATTATTTTGAGACATTGATTTTTTTTCTTCTTTTTAATTTTGTAAATAGGTAGGTCATAATTATAATATGTACAATATTTAATTATACATATGTAGGTAATACTACTAACTAATAGCTATGCAAGTATCTATTATTTAATGCTTAGGTACGTCTAGGGTTAGGTCAATATACTTACATACCTAGGTACTTATATTATATTAAAATAAATAATGTTCTTATGTAATTCAGTAGCTATCGATAAAGTCTGAATGATTATGTAATTATTGTCACTTGTCTAAACCTACCTTATTAGTAGCTCGATCAATAAGATCACACTTCAGTGGTTCGAGTCCCAAGTTCTGCAGAGATTTAAGCCGTATTTTTCTTTCTAACCAAAGTGGATTCAAATGGAATAAAATGGACGAACTGGAAGAAAGTCATTTTTCTTTTGGAAGAGGAAAAATCTTCTTCCAGTTTGGTTAACCAAAATGGATTTATAAAATTCTTCCTTCCATTTCTTTTATAGGTTAAGTTTTCATTTTTCCACTGTGGAAAAAAGCTAAGCTTGGAAGAAAATGGAAATATCGAACCGTTTTTTATCCAAAAGAAAAACATGGCTTTAGTGAAACGAGTTTGAGTAATTTGTGATCTCACGTGATTATTGTCAAATGTTTAACACCATGTTTTTTACCACCTCACCCTCAGAGTTTTATTATTATGTGGCCACAAACTCAATTTAATGAAGAAAAATTCATGCACTGGGTGGGATTCGAAACCAACGAATCACTACGCTACCTGGATTACCAGTCTAGCGCGTTAACCACTTGACTACCAGTGCACGTTTAGGACAAGACAAGGAATTAGGATAATGATCATGAATCTATAGCCGCGTTTTTCTTTTGGAAAAAAATTCCAGGTTCGGTTTTTTCCAAATATTTCCATCTTAATCCAAGTTTAGCTTCCCTACCATTTGTGAAAGAAAAATGCGTTTCGGTACTTTTAAAGATAAACAATGGAAAAATTAAAACAAACCAGAAATAAAGAAATGGAAGCAAGAATTTTATAAATTCATTTTGGTCAACCAAACTGGAAGAAGAGTGTACATCAATTTATTGAGTGTACTGAAATTAATTAGGTCGAGTACCAACACTCTTAAAAGTAATGAAATTATAATTATACATAAGTTAATTCATTAAAAAAGCTGTCAGCTCTTACCTGATAATTGACATAATCCAAGAACTAAAACTGCCACTAGCATGACACCGGTTTCCTTCCACCGGGGAGTACGGTAGACCCCTGCCCGCTCAGCCGGGGTTGCAACATTGTCACGAGAAACCAGTAAAGATCCAAATATAATTTAATGCACCATAAAAAAAAAAAATGGAAAAAAATCCACCTTCTGCGAACAAAAGGGCTACTTTTTTAAAGTCGAAACCTGATCAAACGAAGGTGATTTTAATTTAGGTATTTTAATAATTATATTGTTACTAAGACATTTTTTTTTATATAAAAAGTTATTTTTTACTTATACTGAAACAGAAGAGAAAATAAAAGATTAACAACAAAGGTCGATAACACTCTCAAAATTGAACTAATTTTACACCAAGAGAAAAGATAAGTTTAGTAAATTTCGTATAAAAAAAAAAAAAATACAACAAAAAATCCTAGATACAACAAAAAAATCTCTTAACTTTTCACAAAAGAGTGTTAAAAATTAGTAAAAAAAATTAATAAAAAAACGATATTTTTAATTAAAAAAAAGAATATTTTTTATCACTCCGATAACAATAATAATTAATCTATGAATCCATTGAATGGTGCACCATCCTTCTCGTGTGATAAGAGAACCATAAGAACCATCCTGAGCAAGTTTCAGTCCTCAGAGCCAGCCAGATCTTGCCATTGTACCTCGACAATCTTCCACTTCTCAACCAAGAATCAGTGCAGGCGAACAGATTCGTAGTATTACAACCTACCTCCTCGTACGTTAACTTGTTTACCAGTATTAAGGCTTTATTTCTCAATCAAAATTAATAATTTTAAACAAGTTGTAACGGGTTGATATTGATATTTTTCGGAAAAAACACACCTATTTATTTTGTGGTACCTATAAGAGCGGCATAATGTACATTGATTGTTATTTATTTTCATTGGTTTCTTTAAAAAACAAGCTTTCGCTTTTGTTATCTTTTTCCTTTAAAGGCTTCATTTCTGAGCAATATTTGTGGATTAGAGACCTTCAGTACGAAAATCACGAGTGGCGACCCTCTTACCAGTCTTATCGTACCAGCCGTACCATCACGATTGATGATAGAAAACGGACATCCTGGTTTTGTCATTTACATGGACGTTGACAAAGCCTTTGATAAAGAGTGAACCTGCATAGGATTTGGGAACCACACCATCCGATTTTAAATATGGCTTTCTAAAAATTCTAACCATAATGTTTGATGAATTCAACCTGTCAGGGTTGTTAACTGTGTCTTCTTTCATCAGGGTGCTCTCATCGGTTTGGTGTCGTCCAAGGAAGCCACAGTGGATCCTTACATTTTCGGCTTTTCATATACAGCCTATATTATTGTTTTTATAAATTATTATTAGTGAGGGTTGAGGGTTGTGTACAAAATGCTCTGGCATGTAAAAAAATCTGCCAAATTTCATGGCACTAGCCAGTCTTTGACCACATAGGTATGTCATATAGCTTGAATTCTGACACATTTCGAGAAGGAAAAGGCAAAGTAAAGGAAAATAAATACTTATAAAAATACATATTTTTCCTATTTTCTATTTTAATCCGGCATCCAACACTGACAAATTATAAGCAGAATAAACAATACAAAGTATTTGACTACAGGTAGGTATAATGATATACCTACCTGTAGTCATTATAATACTTTGTATATATAATAATACTTTGGCAGCCTCCGTGGCGTAATGGTTGTGACTACTGCCCGTAGTCCAGAGTTCCCGAGTTCAACTCCCGGCTGGTGCAGACTTTTCGAAGAAAATTCTGTTCCATCCAAACACGTGAGGCTGTCATTTCCGGCCCTACCCAGGCTGGGTGAGGTCAATGTGGGTAGCTGGTACGATTCCCAGCGAATGGAGGGTAAAACCCCCGTCCTAATCCAGGACGTTAAATCAAATAGAATCGTTGGCGTTAGGAAGGGCATCCAGCCGTAAAAAAAATGTGCCAAAACCAATCAACCTCAACCATGAGATTGAACAACGTCGACCCTGCTTGAGCGGGATAAGACAGAGTAAAAGAAGATATATAATAATACTTTGTATATACAGGGTGAGCATAAAGTCTCACCCCACCCCCCGTATCTCGAGAATGGCTGAAAATACAAGAAAACGCAAAAACCCGTATTCCTTAATTTTGAGGGGGATTAATTTTCAGCCAAAAAAAAATTGCCTACACGGCCCCAGCCAGGCTGGGCATGGACCAACTTTAAAATCTTAAATAGAATGGTATGTCTTGTGGCATATTGTTTTAAAGGTCTCATAGAGAGAAGTTCATTACAACAAATTTCAGTGAGCTACAACTTACCGTTCTCGAGATACTGGGTCGGACGCCCTGCGTAATATCCATATATTTTGACCTATAACTCGTTAACCGTAAATTATAGAAAAATGAAATTTGTTGATAATAACTCCTTATGATAAGCACTTTCGAAAAAATTATAACTCGACATACTCTGTTGATATTAGTTTCTGGTCGGTTTCGTCAGCCACCCGGACGAAATGTCCGAAAAAATTTAACGAAAAAACAAATCCAGTTTTAACTTGTTCGAAAGTTCTTGCGATAAGGAGTTATTATCAACAAATTTCATTTTTCTGGAATTTACGGTCAACGAGTTATAGGTCAAAATATATGGATATTACGCAGGATGTCCGACCCTGTATTTCAAGAACGGTAAGTTGTAGCTCACTGAAATTTGTTGTAATGAACTTCTCTTTATGAGACCTTTAAAACAATATGCCACAAGACGTACCATTCTATTTAAGATTTTAAAATTGGTCCATGCCCAGCCTGACTGGGGCCGTGTAGGCAATTTTTTTTTGGCTGAAAATTAATCCCCCTAAAAATCAAGGAATACCTACGGGTTTTTGCGTTTTCTTGTATTTTCAGCCATTCTTGAGATACGGGGGGTGGGGTGAGACTTTATGCTCACCCTGTATAATCAAATAGGTTACATAAATAGGACATCTTTAGTTGACATTGATTTTAAAGTAGTATTTAAAGTGTTCACTAATTATTTCATTACTAGCAAAAGTCTGGTACTCTTCAACTACGGACAGGGTAGGTACCTACGTCCTACATACATGATTATAGGTAGAGGTACACGAGTGACCGAACTCAGTAGCTTGATCGATAAGGCGGCGGACTTCTAACCTGGAGGTCGGTGGTTCAAGTCTCGGATTCAGCATAGAATTATTAAAGCAAGTTTGAGTAGTTGTAATTATCACGAAAGTGTTGATAAAAACATGATAACTTTTATAGGTACACGAGTAAAATACATTACCTAATTAATTTTATTTTCTTTAGTAGTGATAGTCAAGTGTAAAGTTCCAAGTTTACTAGTGCACTGGTAGTCAAGGGGGTAACGCGATAGTCTGGTAATCCAGGTAGCTTAGGGATCCGTTGGTTCGAATCTCACCCAGTACATGAATTTATCATCACTAATTTGAGTTTGTGACCTGATAATAATAATCTGAGGGTGAGGTGGTAATCTTCCACTAAAGAGTTTTATTATTATTATTTCAAGATCTTTGAACTAAGTTGATTTTTGTCTTGAAAATCTTGAAATTAAAAATAACATTTTTGTTACGAGTTACGAGTAACATAACTTTCTCGCATGGACCTCTGTACGTGCGGCGCGGGTTAAAGTATCATGCTAAACGGCGCACATCTTAGCACAAAGATATTCCTGCATTTTTTGCATAGCTTTTAGCTAAGAGAGAAGGATAGAGAGAGGGAGAGAGAAAGAGAGAGAGAAAGAGAGAGAGAGAGTATTTGCTATTTAATAAGTGAAAGTTGTGCAGAAACTAAAAAGCTCGAGGCGTGTGGTTCTATTGCTGGAACAGAGACTATTAAAGTGGCTGCCATTAATTTTGGCGCTCGAATTTTTTCCCTATCAAAATATAAGTAGGTACATAATATTATAACTATATATGTCGGTACAGTCAAACCTGGGATATAAGAGAACTAAATAAGGAAAAATAACCTTTTAAAAGAAAAACCTGGATAATGAGAGAACAAATTTCATCAGAGGTAAAAATAACCTATTTAAAAGAAAAACCTGGATATGAGAGAACAAATTTCAGGTAAAATTTACCTCTGAATGAGGAAAAACAACCTTTTTAAAAGAAAAACCTGGATATAAGAGAACAAATTTCAGGTAAAATTTACCTCTGAATAAGGAAAAATAACCTCTTTAAAAGAAAAACCTGGATATGAGAAAACCAATTTCCGGTAAAATTTATCTCTAAACAAGGAAAAAAAACCTTTTTAAAAGAAAAACCTAGATATAATAGAACAAATTTCTGGTAAAATTTACCTCAAATTCATGAGGAAAAATTCATGCATTGCGTGGGATTGAACCAACGGATCCCTACGTTACCTGGATTACCAGACTAGCGCGTTAACGATTTGACTACCAGTGCACTCATAACATAGAAACAGAAAATAAAATTAATTGCTCAGTGGTGACTTTCAGCCTGGAGGTCAGGATTCGAATCCCAACCGGGGGGAAAAATTAGGCGGAGTTCAATATTAACTTTCGAAATCTCGCAAGTAAGGAATTACGTGGTCTTTCGGTTTTGCACCAACTATTAGAAAGAGGAAGAATATTTTTTTCCTCTTCTCTCTCTCTCTCTTTCTCTCTCTCTCTCTCTCTTTCTCTCTCTCTTCTCTCTCTCTCTCTCTCTCTTCTCTTCTCTCTCTCTTTTTCTCTCTCTCTCTCTCCGGCAATGTGATGGTGATTATACACACATATTCTTCAGCTTTAATCTAGGTCGACGAGATGTCGAGTCTGTGTGGATACTTTGGAACCAAATCTAGGTGCTTGAGAAACTTTGAAGAGAGAGAGAGAGAGAGAGACAGAAAGAGAGAGAGAGATAGAGAGAGAGAAAAAGAGAGAGAAAGATAGAAAGAGACTGATATGGTGAAACCAAAAGTTTTACTGCAAAAAAAAAACATCTTTGGTTGAAGATAGTTTTGATTGAAACGCCAAAAATTTACTTACGTACTTTTTTGTGTTATCATTTAAAATATTTACTTCCTGTCTATACAGGGTGTTTCAGAAAAGTGTGCCTTTATTTTAACCACGTGTTATATGGACCTTTTTAGGGGGCGGGGGGGGGTCAAGTCTATAACAAAAAGGGCGAATGTGTTTCATAGGGGAGATACATGCCTCTAAAGATTCCTTAAAAAAATCTAAGATTTTGAATTACGTCTTACCTGTTAGAGTTATTGAAACGCGGAAAAAAATCGACTGCCAATAAAAGATGACGCCGTTATTTTGATATTGCACTCTCAGGGGCGGCCACAGGAGGGTAACTGTATCTCCCTTATGAAGCACTTTCGCCCTTTTTTTAAAGACTTGACCCCCCCTAAAATGGTCCATGTAACACGTGTTTAAAATAAAGGCACACTTTTCTGAAACACAACTGTATAATAGGACTTCTTCCACTATTAAGGGACAAATTTTAGAACAGGATTAAAGTTAAGATAAAGCTGACTATACCTTAACTCGGGCTATAGTACGCTGTGATTGTTTGAAACTGCGACTTATGGCCTTATCTGATGGCTTAATTAACTATGTGGAAGAACTGACGAGTGACGACGGCTCAAAGCCATTTAGATCTGTATTCTCACCGAGAAATTTCTTCAGCAAATCAATCCCTTTAGAAAAGATTAGACAGTAACCCCACCCTTTAGTTAGGACATGAGGACATCTTTATATATTTTGTTATTCATCTTTTTCTCTTGTTTATATTGTTCATATTTTTTAGAATTACTTGTTTGTATAATTATATGTCCTCTATTAATAAAGAATTCAATAATAATAAAATTTAATATACCTTTATCTTCTGCTTCTTGGCGTCTGGCAAACCACCTGAAAAATTTGCTGTTGGATGTCAGGAGTCAATAAATAAGGTACGTTAAGCTGGCCCCGTCATAATTGAATAAGGAGAGAGGTAAGAGGGGGGGGATATAGGGAGAGTGAGTGTATGATGATTTGATGGAGAGAGATATGGGAGGGATAGAGAGAAAGACAGAGAGAGAGAGTGAGAGCAAAATCCCATGTGTTATTGATGTTAGCATGTGTAGGAATGGCAACTTTTTACCAGCCCAAGGCTAGTATCGAGAACCAATATAACCTATAATAGCCCACCCATTAATACCAAATACCTAACCACATAAATGTACGTGTATCTAGCATATCTATATCTATCTAACTTTATATTCTTTATCCGACGTATGCTGTGATTGAATACATACGTATTGTATCTACATACGTATTGTATCTATGACTAGTACCTATAGAACCAGACATATTATCCCTGATCTTCCGTATTGCTAGACTCAAATAAAAACCATATAGCCTACAATGATAAAACTCTTGTATCTATGGGTTAAGTAGGGGAAGTGAAGATATAATCATCATCATCATCATAGGGTGAAACCCGGACTTGAACCACCGACCTCCAGGTTACAAGTCCGCCGCCTTATCAATCAAGCTACAGTGGAAGAAATTCTAAGTTCTATGAGCTTAACAAGTTGGTGAAATCCCGGCTAGATGCCTCACCTCTAGCGTTAGTCACTTCGATACAACAACATTAACAATAACAAGAACATTAACAACAACAACACAACATTAACAACAAAAACACAACATTAACAACAACAACACAACATTAACAACAAAAACACAACAATAACAACAACAACAACAACAACAAACACAAAAATTAACAACAACATTAACAACAACAACACAACATTAACAACAAAAACACAACATTAACAACAACAACACAACATTAACAACAAAAACACAACAATAACAACAACAACAACAACAACAACACAAAATTAACAACAACATTAACAACAACAATAACAACAACAACATTAACAACAACAGCATCTACAACAAGTACAAGAACAAGGCAGTAATATACACCTGAGTTACCTGAAATTACTTACGTGTGAATAACAGATATATAATTCACAATGGACCAAGCTAGCACCACCGTTTTCAATGGCAACCAAAATTGGTCTAGAATAAATACCACACGCAATGGCTATTACAGGAATTAGGTGCAAAACATGCCGGTTTCATAATGCGCAAATTGGTCGAGACAAAGTATTTTTAGTTACCATTTGTGAGTAGTGTCGTGGGTGAATTTGGGGAGGAGGAAATGGTTTTCCTCCTAAAATAGTTGTCAATGAATTGGATAGGGGCCCCGCTAGCCCCTCTGACAGTAGGTTAATTACACCTGTGTCCTAGGTAAAACCAAAAGAGATTCCTTGTGTGTCTGTCTCGAATGGGATTCAACGGATAGCATACATAGATGCTCCCGTAAGTTTTTGTAAATGAAATATTTTCAGGATAACTAGGGTAAAATCCATTTACTCTGTTTAAAATGAAGCTTGAACAGATTCAAGTTGGTTTAATCTTGAATTAAAGCAACTTGAATACCTATTTATTTGTATGATAATACATAAATTAATAGGTATACCTATAAATTTATGTATGAACAATTGAACATACTACCTACCAGACTTTTAATACCTATCATTATTTTTTTCTGTTTCGCCACTGATGAACGTGTATAACAAATATGTCAGTAAGTCCTATAGACAAGAGATTTAAATAAATAAAATAATATATACTGATCAAATTGGCTATTTGAATTAAATTATTTATACACAATATACCTATACAAGTTCAACAGGTTGCTATTGTACCTTACAGTTTGAGTAGGTACATTGATTTCAATTTTATTATAATTACAATACAACAAAATATAGGTACATATTACTTATTTTGTTTATTTTCTTCCAATACATATTGTAGATATTATTTTATTTATTTTACCAACTTGACATTCGAGAATTTGGACACAAGTGTCAGTAGTTCTCAGGTTAAGATTCCTACAGTCAGTATTTTTTTTAGGAATGTTTTGCTGGAAGGCATAATTTAGTTGAAGTAGTAATATACTTAGGTGTACTCATTTTGGACATTGGTCCTTGAAATTTTTCTCGTTTTTTTTCTCGTAAAAAATGTATCGATTATTTGTAAAATTGAGGTTGGAAACAGATATTGGTGTATCAATACTGTTACCTACTTGATTTAGAATTTTATGCACTCACAAAGTAGGATAGAAATTAGAAATGTACTCTCAGGTAGGACACATCACACTCACGACCATTATTAGGGCTAAAAATTCTGGTCCTTATCCCAGATATGGCGCGATGTGTGAATAGTTGACTTGATTTGGACAGTCTTCCCTTAAATTTATTATTTTACCAAGTAGCTCCTCCTCACCTATTAAAGTAAACACGAGTTCTTTCTCTGGTACACCTGATCTTCAAAAACTCAACACCTCGGAATTGGAGACAATTACCTATTTAAATATTATGTCGCACAGAGTTCATACATCATTACCTACAAAATAGGTGCCTGATTTACTGTAATGTAATACCTATACATATATTGAGATACCTATTTATTTATGTTAGGAAATGAAGAAAAACAAATAGCACTCTTGCTGTAATGCCCATAAGTAAAAATCATGAGAATAATAATTTAGGTAGTTCTATTGTACTAGATAGAAAAATATAGATAAGAAACAAACTATCTGCATAACCCTTCTGTTTTTTGCTAAACGGATTTTCATCGGAAGTCATTCGATATTGAGCTTTTACCCTTCATTTGCAGCTACCCACATTAACCTCACCCAGCCTGGGTTTGGCCGGGAATTGCCTGAATACGAGGATTCGAAATTGTATGTTCACTCATCCAAGTAAATTTTCTTCCATCACAGCTGGATCATAATTATGACCATATTTTTGAATAGTCTAGTATGGCCCATACCTATTTTCCTTCTTCAAATTATTACATATATTTTTTTTTTAATTTAAAAAAAATATTCGGGTTTCTCTCTTTCAATTAAATCAGCACTTTTTTTTCATACTTTTTACATGTATATATTTCTTCTTCTCTGTTTCCTCCCATCAGTTCTGGATCATAAAACTTTTCTTGTTCAATTTCTTTTATTTTAAACATTATTGTTACACATATCTCTTTTCTTCTTTCAATCAAATCAGCATGTTCAATCCTTCTTTAGTATTTCTGCCTCCTTCAGCTATGGATCATATACATACTGTGGGACATAGGACGTTCCTCCGCCATCTCTTCCATACTCATAGGTCGGCTGATGGACTTCTCCTCGTAAGCCACTTCCTTGAGGAAGATCAGACACACCAGGAAACACACTGTAAGCAAAGCAGAGGGAACCGAGTTAACACAGAGACGACCGGCATGTTTTTAGTCAGTTCTCCCGTGGGACCGGCGATGTTTAGGCTATTCACAGGCGTAGTGCATGCGTGTACCACCGGTGGTACACTCGGTCCATTCCGTACAGACACGCGTGTACCACCCGTGGTACACCCGGTCGTCCATGTGTTAAGAATTAAAAAAAAGTAGGCACCTTCTGGTCGCCCCGTCACTCTGGCGGGGCGGCTTCTGACGACCCAAAAACATTCGAGACAAGCGTACCATTGTCTGCCGTGTGGACGGTCGAGGCTTAAGTGCCAGGTACATCCCGCAAGGGAAGCTCCACACGTCGAAGGGTCTTGTTCCCCGAGGCACCTTCTGGCATTTCCCTGAGTCCTTCGTACTCACAAATTTTCTGGAAACTCACAAACCAGCTACTCAAAATAACTTCACCCATTGGTAGTCAAGTGGTAAAGGCGCTAGTCTGCTAGTCCAGGTAGCGCAGAGATCCGTTGGTTTGTATGAATTTTTCCTCATTAATTTGAGTAGGTATATGGGGCACCACGCACATAGTAATGAGACTCTGATTGTTAGCTGGTAGAAAATGATTTAACACTGTGTACGCCACGTCGCTCAATATGAGCGACAGTGACTTCCCGCTGGGGCTAAAATACTAAAACAGAGGTAAAGAAGTGTCTCTCAATATGAGCGACGTGGCCCCCCATGAAAAACAAACTTGCTGGGGGCCACGTCGCACATATTGAGAGACAATCCTTTGTATCGTGGCCTCAGGGGAAAATCACGATTTTGGGCTTGGCGTACAAAGTGTTAAGCATTAAACTCGCCAGGTCATTACCTTCCACTAAAAAGTATCATTATTATTATATTCTCACTAATTTGCTGGAAACTCACAAACCAGCTACTCAAAATAACCTCAAACAGCCTGAGTGGGACCTTGAATAGACAGCATCACGAGGGTTCGATTTTTTTCGCAGTGAGTCGACCAGCCACACATCCATTCAAGGTCAGTCAACATCTCGACAGTCGACTTTTCCTCAACAAAAATCCCAACTCCTATGCTCCTCGTTCAGTCAACCAAACTAAAGGGGAGCGCGTTACACCTTGACACCAACAACGATAACACGAGTCTTGACTAACAGAATGAGATCCAATGTTAGCAGGTTATTGCACCTAATTTTACCCACTGCAACTTTAATCATTCAATGTGCAATATTACAATTATCAACACTGAAACCACAATAATAAGATAAACGAAAAAAAAACAGGTACCTAATTTATCTGGTATTTTCAAAAGTAAATCTAGTGGTTAATATTATTATTTTATTTAAACATGCTGATACTAATCATTTCTTTAGAATCCTGATAATAAAAATAAATTTCTTCAGCACTCTTCCAAAAGTACAAACATAAAGAAACCAAAATTTCCTCTCAACCTTGGTTGACGAGAATTTCTTTCTCGAAACCTCACCGCACAGAAAATAATTAAGCGAAGAATTCGATTCAAAAAACTGGAATCGAGCGCTCAGTAGTTGTATTTTTTAAGATGGGAAAAAAAAATAGCCGGCCCGGATTCTATGTCAGTAGGTCGGCAGAACCTGTCTGCAGTCTGAGAGCTAGCCTGTAGCCTGCTGATGGCTGCGAGGTTCTCAACTCTCGTGTGAGAGAGGTTCTCCTCACGTGGTTGGGTGGACGAGAATGCCGATTTTTTGAGCGAGATGTTGAAAAAAATTCAAGATTTTTCATTAGTTTTGTTATTTTGTTGCTCATCTAAAGATATTTTTATATATTCTGTTACCTCTTAGCTCATCTAAAGATCTATTTGTTACTTCTGTTTAGGTTTTTTAGCTTATCTAAAGTTATTTTTATCTGCTTTGTTACTTCTTAGCTTATCTCTAAAGATTTGCTTTTTACTTCTGTTTAGATTTCGTAGGTTATCTAAAGTTATTTTCACCTGATCTGTTACTTCTTAGCTTATCTAAAGATTTGCTTTGTTACTTCTGTTTAGATTTCTTAGGTTATCTAAAGTTATTTTCACCTGCTTTGTTACTTCTAGCATATCTAAAGAATTTTGAATGAAGTCCTATCTACCACATATATTATTTTATTATTGGAATCAGAAGCAAAAATGTTTTGCGAGGTTTCCATTCGCCTACATACTTGTCCTACAGTCACAGCACTATGTAACACGTCTCTTTTCGACAGCCAGATACCAGATACTCACTAATCATGAAGCCGGTCAAGGTAAGGAAAGCCATAGTGCACTCTTTCTCTATATACTTAGGGAACAGAATGCTGCCCACCAAGGTACCGGTTCTGCCACACATCATTGTCAGGTTGACTGCCATCGCTCTGAAAAAGTAATAAAAATGAATCCGGAGTTGCCTCATACCTCATGAGGAAAAATAAGTATCTATTTCTATGGATAGCGACTAGTGGTAGCATTACAGATCCGTATGTTCTGTAGAAACTATAAAATAGGATTACAACGGGGATAAAAAAAGACCGTGCTTTATTCTAGGTACATTTTTTTTTAGCAAGTGTTAAATGTTAAGCTCTGATACAATTTACATCTTTTCAGCAACTTGTGGTTGTTGGTAAGCAATGTTGTTTGGGCAAGAGAAAAGGAACAAAGTAACGCCCTGCACTTGTGTGCTAATAACGTGTGGTGAATAATGTTGGTATCTAGGTACAGTCAAACTTGTATAAACATGAATTCAAGGCAATGTTTTCCTGCTTTAAAAGGTTTTTTTTTTTTTTAAAGTAGGAAACCGCTAAAAGGACCACGATTTTTTGGCAGCTTATCCAGGTTTTGACTGTTTTTCATTTGGTGCCTGTGATTAGTGAAAATTCCTCGCCTGAACTCAGCTAGTAGCCATATTAGTATTCTGAACCATCCTTTAGAGAAATTACTTACCTGGAGGTGGTGTGGAAGATGTAGACACGTCCATCAGAGAAATTACTCACCTTGAGGTGGTGGGGAAGATGTAGACCCGTCCATCAGAGAAAGCACTTACCTGGAGGTGGTGTGGAAGATGTAGACCCGTCCATCAGAGAAATCACTTACCTGGAGGTGGTGGTGAAGATATAGACCCGTCCATCAGAGAAATTACTCACCTGGAGGTGGTGGGGAAGATGTAGACCCGTCCATCAGAGAAAGTACTTACCTTGAGGTGGTGGGAAGAGTGGAACCGTCCATCAAAGAAATCACTTACCTTGAGGTGGTGGGGAAGGCCTGCAAAGAGCAGCCCAGGACCAAGTTGTTAGTGGTGAAGATGAATGCCATAAAGATCCCTGGTAACAGAACTACATACACGGAAGTGCTAAACGGGTATGTGCCAACACAGAGGGTACAGATCACCATGGCGAACACTGGAAAAGGTTAAATCGATTTTGGGTTCTCTTTCTACGAAGAAAAAAGCTGTTTGGCTATTAACAGAAACACATGTACACCTTTATCTCAAGGGAACATGCCCACACAAAGCGCACAAAGCATCATTGTACAAAACATTGCATAATTTTAAAATTCAGGGTTTTGTATACGAAAAATCAATTTCGAAAAATGTTACCGAAAACAATGCTTAATGGGACTCCGCGTGCCGATTAGAATATCTCATAAAGCATTACTATACGATATTTACTTATTGGACTTCTCTTAATTGAGAAGATAAACGTAACAGCAGATGTGTTTGAAACTTTTGTGCGCTGAAGAAAGGCATGCCAACATTAGGGCATGGAAAGTTTTGTTTGCTATACCTGCATCACCTGTTAAGCTAGAAGTATTAGCAGGAGGAAATCAACAACGCAGTCTTCTTGCATTCATATGAAGGAACTATAAAAATTCATTCATACAAGTATCATTGTACTGGTTCATCATAGGTGGCGTCATCGTGAACGATGGTAACCAGACCGGGGAGGAATGTCTCAGCACTTCTACCACTGTCTTTACAAGGAGACTAATAATTGACAAGGGCCCCCAGAACCAAGCCAATGCTGGTCTACTCCCTGTTTATAGTCCCCCAGCCAGATTGCTGGTCTACTCCCTGTTTATAGTCCCCCAGCCAGACTGTTCGTCTACTCCCTGTTTATCACGTTCGTTACCGAACGGCCATATGTGGATGTTTTTGTGTTTTTCTTTGGGACCGAAAACACACATGTGGTTGTTATCAAAATTTTAACGAGGGACCGGACATCCATATATGGCCTTTTGGAGGTAGGTTGTTAGTATTAGAACAGATATAGAATCGATTCTTGTACAAATACGATGCCAAATATGCAAAAAAAAAAAAAAAACCTGGGAGGATGCAACAGCAACTTTACCGCCTGGTCCCTAAAACTTGAAAAAATTGGCTTGGTAACGAACGTGTTACTGTCCCCCAGCCAGACTGCTGGTCTACTCCCTGTTTATGGTCCCCTTTGTACTGGTTACCAAAAAAAAAAAATTGTTCATTTCATCTCTTGCAAGACAGCAGAGCAGGACTTACGGAAGAGTTCCTTCTTCCCCAGGCCCCTCACCAGGAACACTGTCATGATGTAGTACAGGAAGGAGAAGACACCCACAAAGGTGGACAGGCTGTAGATCCTAATGTCCACGGGAAACTCCTGGGAACACATGGAGAAAACACTCAGGACGGGATCCCACTTAGCCCATTATTAGGGGTCACATTATGAAACAGGATTTAAATTAAGCTAAGCTAGACGCGCCCTCCAGTTTTCTTACAGGTTCCTCGATTATTTAATACATTCAAACTTGGATATAAGAGAACTCAAGAGACTGGAATTTTTTTCTCTTATAAAAAGGTTATTTTACTTTATAAAGAGGTAAATATGACCTTTGTGAATTGAAAACAATGAAAGTGAAAGGATGGGGAACTTTGGTGAAGGGCTGTTTGTTGAGGGTATTGTTGAGGAGGCCAAGGCTCACATCGGGCTCTAGTGCCACTTGCTAAGGTAAGGGTAAATTGGAGTTTTTAATTTATCAAAGCGCACTATTAGCCCGAGTTTAGGGATGGTTTCCACTTAGATCAAATACAGGGTGTCCCACCAAACTTGGACACCTCGAATTACTCGGCCCCTGAAAGAGTTTTTGAAAAATAAAAAAATCTAGGGTACATGTGCTAATTATGCGGTTTCAGTCATGAAATTTTTTTTATACAGGGTGGTTCAAAAGTCAGAAATTGAGGTGTTAACTTTCGATTTTTAAATGGATCGACCTGAATTTTATTTAATAATTTTACTTCTAAATAGTTCCTGAGTACTTTTTTAAACAAAAATGTTACATACTGGGTGGTTTTTTTTCGACCACTTTTTTTTCTAAATCTTGAATAAAAGTTCGTTTAATTTTTTCGATAACAAGAATAGAATGTGTTTGTGTCATAAACACACGCACTTTCAATTGGCATCAAACAATTTTATACAGGGTAGTTCACAAGTGAAATAATGACTTGATTTTTTTTAAAACCGAGTTTTTTTAATTTTTTATTTAGGATTAATAATTCTCGTCTAATTTTACACATTTTTCGTTAGTCATATCGAAAAACAAAACTAAAGTGTTGTACAGGGTGTAACATAATTTTTTTGTAACACCCTGTATATGGGCAGTCAATGAGACGCAAAATTAAATATAAAACTGAATATGCAAGAAAAACTTCGATTTTTAATTAAGCTAAAAAGTTATGGTTTTTTAACTAATATTGTCGCATGGACCACCCTGTAGATATTTTCTTAAACCATCATATGGGTAGTCGAAACTGTCTAAAATTCAACGAGGAGTCCAAATCTGAAAGAAAAAAATGAATTCAAAAAGCCATTTTCAATTTTGTGTCTACACCTACCTACTTTTTATTTCAAGTTTTAAAATCATTCAGTATGGACACCAAATTGAAAATGGCTTCAAATTCGTGTTTTTTACTTGTTTTTCCCCCAAGATTCGAAGTCTTCGTTGAATTTCATACAACCTCGAGTACCTACATGATAGTTTAAGAAAATATCTACAGGGTGGGCCATGCGACAATATTAGTTAAAAAACCATAACTTTTTAACATCATTAAAAATCGAAGTTTTTCTTGCATATTAAGTCTTTATATTTAATTTTCCGTCTCATTGACTGTCCATATACAGGGTGTTACAAAAAAATTATGTCTCACCCTGTACAACACTTTAGTTTTGTTTTTCGATATGCCTAACGAAAAATGTGTAAAATTAGACGAGAATCATTAATCCTAAATAAAAAATTAAAAAAACTCGGTTTTAAAAAAAATCAAGTCATTATTTCACTTGTGAACCACCCTGTATAAAATTGTTTGATACCAATTGAAAGTGCGTGTTTTTATAACACAAACACATTCTATTCTTGTTATCTAAAAAATTAAACGAACTTGAGTTATTCAAGATTTAGAAAAAAAATTGGTCGAAAAAAAACCACCCTGTATGTAATATTTTTGTTTAAAAAAGTACTCAGGAACTATTTAGAAGTAAAATTATCAAATAAAATTCAGGTCGATCCATTTAAAAATCGAAAGTTAACACCTCAATTTCTGACTTTTGAACCACCCTGTATAAAAAAAGTTTCATGACTGAAACCGCATAATTAGCACATGTACCCTAGATTTTTTTATTTTTCAAAAACTCTTTCAGGGGCCGAGTAATTCGAGGTGTCCAAGTTTGGTGGGACACCCTGTATACTCTTGTTTTATAATTTGACCCTTAGGATGGGATCCCACTCAGTGTAACATTTGGTTTCGCAACGTTTCATGCTGCGATCTTCCACACTTAGTGAACAAACGGCGAGAATAACGACTAATCCTCAGGACTAGCCATAGAATATCCTTAGGAAGGTGCTTACCCAAGATATTTGATATGGAGACCCTGGGATTGGTTGAAAGCTACTCTAGTGAGAACAGCTACAAGTTACCTGCATACATTTCTTGTGTCGATCCTCGGCGCTTAATCCCTTTTTCGAAGACTGCAGAATAAACCTGGCTTGAGCAGAGTTAGTCTCCTTTGCTGTAAAAAGACCAATATCAGTGGAGAAACCGACTGCAGGACTCCAAGACTCCAGGGATCGCATTGCTCTCCAGTGATACTCCTTCCCATCAGGGTGAGTTCCGTAGAACTGAAAGGATTTCGTATCGAGAGATTTCTTACTGGACCCGCGGGATATGGACTGACAGAGTGAAAGGCTGGGGTCGTTCTCTCTGAAGTGCTTTGAGAGGATTTCTGGCTGTAGAAGACGAACCACGTTCATTCTGGAAAGACAAAAAAAAAAAAATTACGAAGCGAAGGTTCCGTGTTTTGCTTTTAAAGGTGGTATAAATAACATATAACTGGTTTTTCGAGAAATGACATTATAAAAGTTGCATGAGACAGAGAGAAACCTTTTATTGCTGATGCCTCTATCTATTTGTATAGCTGTTGTCCCTGTTATAATAGCACTCTTTAGTGGGTGTAAGTTATAAAAAATAACCACTAACTTGGAAAGGTTTAACCTCAAAGCATTTTCAAACATCTACTCTCTAGAATCTCAAGAACACTAGACTTTTTTTTACGAATGGTTTTGACATAGTGATATGAATGAACTTTCAGAAAAAAGAAATAATTAAAGGGAGTGTGATATAAATTTTCCCCATCCTTTCACTTTCATTATTTCCAGTTCACATAGGTCAAATTAACCTCTCTATAAAGTTAAATAACCTCTTTATAAGAGAAACCTGGATATAAGAGAAAAAGTTTCCGGTCTCTTATATCCATTAAAAAAATAATCAAGGAACCTTTGAGAAAATAAAGTAGATAGAGCTATTACTTACGACATTAAACAGAAAGTCTGGAGGAAGAAAATGACCAGGGCGGTTTTCACCAGAGGGGTTTGAACAGAGGACCTGTTATTTGCCAGCCCTTGCGTAGCTTGGCACCTAGTGAGTGATTCGAGGTAGCCTCCCTGGGAAGACCCGGCATTAGACTTTTGACCTGGGGGAAGGATTGGAGAGAAGCACCGCCCTTGATCAAGTTTTGTTTGATAATTTCAACTTCATTTTGTGTAAATGTATATGCCATATTGTAAATAACACTTGATTTAGTTTGTTTAATAATAAAAACCAAGCAAAAACTGGATTCAAATTCACTCTTTGAAAATGATTCATCAAATTTCCTGAGAAGAAAATGTTTTTCAATTCAATCAAACATGGATATTATAAGAGAACAATTTTCAGGTCAAATTTACCTCTCTAAAAGGTGAAATGTCTTTATAAGATAAATCTGGATATAAGAGAAGAAAAAAATGGGCGATACTAAAACCCGGACCCGACAGAAAAGAAAAATCGTTCCTTTGAGTTCTCTTTTATCCAAAATTGATTGTATAGGAATAGGAATAGGATCAAACGAAGACTTTAGCTAGCGTCGATGGCACGTTGAATACACCAGTTCTCGTTCTGTCACTGAAGTTAAGCAACGTCCAGCAAGGTTAGAACTTGGATGGGTAAACATTCAAATTCGAACCCTCGTCATACTGGCTATTCCTAGCCCCACTCAGGCCAGGTGAGGTTGATTTGAGGAGCTAGTTTGTGAGTTTCCAGAGAATGGAGGATAAAACCGCCGTCGCGATATGACCATGACCATGCTGTTGAAAATTAAAAAAAAAATTATAATGAATTTGTGCACCCCTTAATAATAAGAAAAATCATTTGTTTTTTCATTTGAATTATTAAAGTGGAATGTGATCCAAAATAAGGATGTCCAAATAAGAATCGGTTGAAGTTCATCAAGCTCCAGTTAGGATCTTAATGAAACGTTAAGCAACGCAATGATTTAACAATCACTTTACCGGTGAATTGCTCAACGTTATGATTACTGATCAGTGATTGATAAACACACCAATCATAGCGCACTATGGTCCGATGTGAGGGACCATCTGGCTAATATTAAATTTAATTGTTTTGTAATTGGAAAGGTAGTGAAATGATTAAAAAAAAAAAAAAAAAAAAAAATCCAAAGCCCTAGCATCTAGCTCAATGGTCAAGGCGTCTGTCTGATAATCCAGAGGTCGCGTGTCCGAAACCCGGCTCGGAATATTTATCCTCCCATTTGAGATTGTAGTCACCGTGGCAGAGTGAGTTAGCGCGCTAGGCATTGCACGCACGGTGATCTGGGTTCGATCGCCGGCGGGGCAGGATTTTTTCTGATCTGTACTTGGGTGTTCGGGGTCCACTCATACCTCGTGAGGAAAAATGAGTAGCTTCTTTGATGTGAGCAGGGACCAGTGGCGGAATTATAAGAAAAAATAAGATATAAGGATAATAAAGATATGGAAATTATTCTGCACTGCCCACTAAAATTGTGATATAGTAACACTAAAATTGTGATAAATACTTGAAGTAATGATATTTTTCGGTTCCAATTGCGGTTAGCTTTTAGAGAAGGTGGGTTTTTAGTGGGTGGAAATCCCACACCCCAGGATCTGGGTGTCTTTGAAAGATTTTTTCCTGCCTTCCATTAAAAAAAAAGTAACACAAAAAAACCCATTTATTTATTTGAGATCTTGACCACATAATAATAAGTCTTGGGCATACAACTAGAGCAATGGGACTCATTAGTCCTAATCAGGTAGTAGAAATAAGGCGATATCATTTTAGTATATAATATTTTTATTGTTATTAATATTGTCAATTTATATTTAATTTTTACCATTATTTATCTGTATATATGTTCTACTAATAAAGAGTTTCTAAATAAATAAAAATTACATCAAAAAGCTAACCGGGTACGAATCCTTGGGTTTGCCCGTGTTGCGGGCGTATATGGTGCGGAACACTTGCAGGGCCTCTTCACTGCGGCCCATGGTCATGAGGAACTTGGGCGACTCGGGGATGAAGAAGAAGAAAATGGCGCCCAGGAAACTGGGGAGGTTGCACACGAGTAGGAAGAGCCTCCAGGAAGTGAAGAGGTAGGTGTGAGAGATGGGGTACTCAAAGGGCATGGGGATGATTAAGTAGGCTAGCACTGGAGGGAGAGAAGAGGTACGTGTGAGAGATGGGGTACTAAAAGGGCATGGGGATGATTAAGTAGGCTAGCACTGGAGGGAAAGAAGAGGTAGGTGTTTGAGATGGGGTACTGCATGGGTACTGAAAGGCGAATTAAGTAGGCTAGCACTGGAGGGAGAGAAAAGGGAGAGGTGTGAGAGATGGGGTACTCAAAGGGCATGGGGATGATTAAGTAGGCTAGCACTGGAGGGAGAAAAGAGGGAGAGGTGTGAGAGATGGGGTACTCAAAGGGCATGGGGATGATTAAGTAGGCTAGCACTGGAGGGAGAGAAGAGGGAGAGGTGTGAGAGATGGGGTACTCAAAGGGCATGGGGATGATTAAGTAGGCTAGCACTGGAGGGAGAGAAGAGGTACGTGTGAGAGATGGGGTACTCAAAGGGCATGGGGATGATTAAGTAGGCTAGCACTGGAGGGAGAGAAGAGGTACGTGTGAGAGATGGGGTACTCAAAGGGCATGGGGATGATTAAGTAGGCTAGCACTGGAGGGAGAGAAGAGGTACGTGTGAGAGATGGGGTACTAAAAGGGCATGGGGATGATTAAGTAGGCTAGCACTGGAGGGAGAGAAGAGGTACGTGTGAGAGATGGGGTACTAAAAGGGCATGGGGATGATTAAGTAGGCTAGCAGTGGAGGGAGAGAAGAGGGAGAGGTCTTTTACCACCAAGGAGGTTTTAGGGAGCATTCTACCAATCTCTAAATGAGGAATGATGTCTTGGCTTATACTAATTCTATTTAATAATTTGTTGCCAATACTAAGTAGGTATAGAGCAATTTGTTGCCAATAATTAATGTAACATTTAAGTATAGCGCATTGCATAACTAAGGAAGTAAATGGGCGCGCATAAAAACTTTTGCTTTCTGTAGTAAAGTTACTTACAAGACTGCATTCTAGTTCACTCCGTTCTATTGTAAAGGGACTTACAAGGCTGCATTCTAGTTCACTCAATTCTATTGTAACGGGACTTACAAAGCTGCATTTTTGTTCACTCTGTTCTATCTTAAAGGGACTTACAAGACTGCATTCAAGTTCACTCTGTTCTATTGTAAAGGGACTTACAAGGCTGCATTCTAGTTCACTCAATTCTTTTGTAATGGGACATAGAAGGCTACATTCTATTTTACTCAATTCTATCTTACTCAATTCTTCTGTAACTGGACTTACAAGGCTACATTCTATTTCACTCTGTTCTATTGTAACGGGACTTACAAGACTGTATTCTAGTTCACTCTGTTCTATTGTAAAGGGACATACAAGACTGCATTCTAGTTCACTCTGTTCTATCTTAAAGGGACTTACAAGGCTGCACGAAGTTGGCGGACGAGGTGAAACACCCGAGCAACATAACTCCGGCGTCCCTGCGTGACATCACCAGGAACTCCACCAGGAGGGTATAGCTACTGGCGTAGGTGGCACACATGCTGTGGAATGGGCGCACGGTTAGTTCAGTGGTAAAATACTCGTTTCCCGGGTTCGAACCCATTATATTTATTATAATTTCACACTATATTAGTAAACTACATGGTACATTCCAACATAGGACATGAAAAAAAAAAAAAAAAAAAAAAACACAAAATAGAATATGTAGTGAACCAAGGGGCGAGATAAAGGCCTGTGGCTTTCTCTTCCACCAAACCCCATAGAAGGAGGAGGAGGAGAAGAAGAAGAAGAATAATTATTATTGTATTTGAATTAGTTATAGATGTTTGTAACGGACTCTTTTCGATGCGGTCGTGTTGACCGAGCACCCGGCACATACATGAGAAGTAATTTTCACTCAACAGAGGGGAGGTATACTACGACATGACCAAGCTTCAAAACAGACCGCAAGCCGTCTACAATAGCTGCTGTTTCATTCTGTTTCAAATTTCAAAAAAGGCTGTGAAACACTTACTTTTTTTAATAAAATAGAGAGGATGAATAAGCATTAAGACTGAAACTAGGAATAGAAACCTCGGCCAAGGTGGGAAGAACGGTGGTGGACTTAGGTGGTGCACGAAACATGTTAAAAAAACGTCCAGAAATATGAAAAAATTAAAATCGGGGCAAAAAAATATTATTATTTTTACAAAAACGAATACAATGCTTCCGATTTCTAATATAAGAAATTTACCGGAAGTAAAAATTGGTTGGGTCAGTCAGTACAATAAATTTATAGACTACATAGTGGTACTTTTTTAAGATTCTTTGTTTCGATGAAATGGTACAAACTGTCCCATTATACCAACAGCGTGGGTAGGGTAGTTACATGTAGAGAAAGACTTACGCAATGCCCGCCATAAAGCGGCAGAACACCAGCATCGCGAAGTTGGGCGCCAGACTCGTAAGTAGGCCGGCCGTCACATCGGCCAGGAGGCCCCAGAACAGAACTTTCTGTCGGCCTCGTAGATCTGTGACGAAGCCCCAGAGGAGGCCGCTTGGTATCATGCCTGGGGAGAAAGGAAGAGAAAGCCATTTTGCAGGCTTGGTATCATGCCTGGGGAGAATGGGAGAAAAAGTAATTTTGCAGGCTTGGTATCATGCCTGGGGAGAATGGGAGAAAAAGTAATTTTGCAGGCTTGGTATCATGCCTGGGGAGAATGGGAGAAAAAGTAATTTTGCAGGCTTGGTATCATGCCTGGGGAGAAAGGGAGAGAAAGCCATTTTGCAGGCTTGGTATCATGCCTGGGGAGAATGGGAGAAAAAGTAATTTTGCAGGCTTGGTATCATGCCTGGGGAGAATGGGAGAAAAAGTAATTTTGCAGGCTTGGTATCATGCCTGGGGAGAAAGGGAGAGAAAGCCATTTTGCAGGCTTGGTATCATGCCTGGGGAGAATGGGAGAAAAAGTAATTTTGCAGGCTTGGTATCATGCCTGGGGAGAATGGGAGAAAAAGTAATTTTGCAGGCTTGGTATCATGCCTGGGGAGAATGGGAGAAAAAGTAATTTTGCAGGCTTGGTATCATGCCTGGGGAGAAAGGCAGAGAAAGCATTTTATCATTATTATTATTATACTGCGTTTACACCTGATACAATCATGTAACTGATTGACCAGGCACCAGGCAATTACTATTGCAGTGTGGTAGATTTAATTATGTATATGAGAATAAATCTGGTTTTTCTTTTATATCATTGTAGGTTCTCATAGCAGTGATTATCGGTGATTTATTTTATACAAGAGGCCTCTTTTAATTCAAGTCTATACAATTTTAAAACAAATCTCTATCGCCTACGTCTGTTGAAATCTATGAAGAGTGCTTAGACTGCTAGAAAGCGTACTAGTGGGTACTCACCAGCATAGATGGCACCGTTCAAAACTCCTTTCTGCAGACTGGAGAGTTGGAAATCGCAGCTCACGACAGGGATAATGAAAGACATGGCCGACGTATTGAACACAAAACTGAGAGTGACAGGAATCATGGCGAAAAAGATGAAGTAGTTGAACTTGCCAAAACCTGACGGAATGAAATAGTATTAATAATAACCGACCTCAGTAGCTTGATCGATAAGGCAGCGGACTTGTAACCTGGAGGTCGGTAGTTCAAGTCCCGGTTTCAGCGTATATTT
Organism: Bactericera cockerelli; assembly: GCA_024516035.1. NCBI lineage: Eukaryota > Metazoa > Arthropoda > Insecta > Hemiptera > Triozidae > Bactericera > Bactericera cockerelli. Next base: position 11,392,922 of record CM044961.1, read on the forward strand.
AGTCAAGCGAGTTTGAATAGTTGTGATATCACGATAGTGATTAACACAAATATGATAACTTTTAACTTAGTATTAATAATAATAATGGGTAGTTTTCATTACATTGCGACATGATCTTCCAGAAGGGTAGGGCTACAAAAATTGAGTTCACACACAACAAACAGGGAGTTTGGTCCGTATGTAGAAAATCTGGATTCTTACCATCCGCAGTGGTCCTAACTACATATAGGTATTATTATAAAAAATGCAGAACTATTTGCTGTTTTTTTTTTTCAGGTCTCTATTTTAAGTTTTAAGTTCTACTTGGCTATTGGAACTAAATCGAACCATTCAATTTCAAAGACTACTTGTTGATGATAATTATTCACTCATTTTTTGTTCCTTATTTCCTAGTAAGCGATCCGAGAATCCGAGCTGCTTAGTATAATATTAATAACACATTAATGCAAAAGGGTGTATGCAAGAAACAGTCCTGGCTTCTGTGCTTACAATATGTAATACAGAAGTGTAGGCACTTTCACCAAATAATAATAATCCCCTGTGCGTAGGGGAGGATAAAAGAATACTCCCTAGGCATTCCATCCTTGCCTGTCATAAAAGTCGACTAAAGGTTGCCAACAGGAACAAAGATATACACCCCCTCTCAAGGCTGTTGGCACAGTTCACAATGTGGAAAACTGACCGTTTGGAACTTTTCCAAGTCCCCAAAAGTGTTTCCCCTTCAGATTAATGACGGATCCACCAAGAGAAATGGCCACGGGAGACAATACTGTGAACAATCAAGTCCACCAGCTAATATACTCCTCACATCGTAAACTAAGCACACCAGGAGACTTGATCATAGATCCGCTCCTGATGTAACACCCTTACGGGGATGCCTCACACCCTCGAGAAGAGATACCCTAGAATGGCTGAATACTACTTGGGTAGACCTTATTTTAACCTTCTACTTTGGTACAAGAAAAAACACAAGATATCCGACTTGGGTAACGGGTTGTTTTTTTATTCATTACATAAAGTGTATTTTAATGATAATATATTTTTATGAAAAAGACTTACCTGTTTCCCATATTGCTGTCTCAAAATCCGCCAATTCAACCACATCCTCAGTGGTATCGGGAGGGCTCGCGTAGCTGATATCTTCATACCTACTCTCAGCCATTCCTGAAGAAAACTTTGTACACAAACGGGTTGCAATGGACAACTGACAAAGTAATAACTGGCCGCTCGACACTCTTCATTCTCTAGTTATGCAGAAATGAAAACAGATCTATGACGTCAACCCAGTGCAAGGTATTTAAAAAGCCCACGAAAATGGCACGTTTGATTCACGAGATTTATCCGATCAAATGCAGACTTATGACGTCAACCTAGTGCAACGTATTTAAAAAGCCCATAGAAATGCCACGTTCGATTCAGTAGATTTATCCGATCAAATGTCCAGTGTGGTACAGGATTAGATTAATAGGTCCGTTAAGGAATAATAATAATTAGAACCCTTTGGCTGTATGGAATGGCCTTGCCTACGAATGCCAGAAAAAGAAGAAAAAAAAAGAAGGAATAATAAGTTGTAGAGAGCGTGAGAGGCGACGGCGACGCAGCCAATTCCTTCGAATAGGTCACATTTATTTCATCTTAAAACCCTTCACTGCCGCTGAGCCGGCAGAGAAGGCCGCTGAGCCGATCTCGTGAACTGACAGGTGGACGTATGATGACACCAATGTATCGACGCATGTTGCGTCCCAAACTAAAGCCTGACGTCTTGACTCAGAAATGACCGTCATTCCATAGAACGGCACGGTCTCTTTATTACAGTCAAATCTTGATAAATAAGACTTAATTGTTGTTGTTGTAGCAAGCTTGGCTACAGCTGGAGGGGTGAGTGATGGTCTCCAGCCAACTGTATTTCAAAGTTGGCTCGTTCTAAACCACATATTTCTATTTGCGATCAACTATCGTGAGGACTTGGTCTTTTCTTTATAAACCATTAAACCCTTAGGAAACTGCAAGCCTGGCTTAATTGTAAGCAGGACTTCTTTTATTTCACTTATACATTCTTCTTTCACTTTGTCTTTTCTGAAACCTACTTGGTGTCGACATTGTTCAACCTCATTTTTGAGGTTTACTGTGACACTTTTTTACGGTTGGTTGTGGCTTGTAGTACATTTAGCCTCCATTCGCTGGAAACCATACTAGCTACCCTCACCCAGCCTGGATACGGTCGGAAATGTTAAGCCTCACGTGTGTTGGAGGGAACAGAATTTTCTGTGTGAAAAGTCTGCTCAAACTGGGGATCGAACTCAGGAAATCTGGACTAAGGGCAGTCGTCACAAACGTTATGACAATGCTGCCTATCTCACTGATAAGAATCAACAAAATAAAAACACTAGATTATTTTTCACCTCTTTTTTTTATAATATACTGTAGAGATGGTATTATTAATATAAATTAGGCACTTAAATCAATCTGTACAATAAATGAAAAAATCGAAGTAACATCAATACTGAAGGTTAATAAACGTCAAATAAGGTTGGCATTTGAATGGGCTGACCCAATTTATGGTTTTTATGTAAACACTTGTTATCAAAGAAAACCAAATAAGTAAGAACCAAATAAGGTATTCTACACAAACACATTATTTATTTGCTGTTACATTCTGATTTTTCTATCTGAAAGAGGTTCCTGTTAAACAGGATATAATAAAATAATTTTGTTCATGGTTAAAATACACTGCCAATTATTATGGACACAATACTTCCTCGTGAATGGTTCACATCGTATACTCTTGGTGATAAAAAATTAGTAGCTTTCCATCAACGATATATATTCTGAGCATTTTTACTAGGTACAACACTTTTATCTCCAAATATTTCATACGATTTTCCTTAAACTTTTTATGAACTGCATATGGTAGTACAGCGTTTTTCCTACATTTTCGATTTTACAGAATTATTTGTATCAAAAAGTTATGCACCTTCTCCTGTAATTTTCCGATTTTCTTGAACATTATAATAGCGACAAACACTTTCACACATTAAAATACAGAACTTCATAATCATCAGGTGTACCGTGCACGAGATATAAGCGTTTAAGTGAAAAGTTAAAGGATACGCGCAAGATCTTTACCTCCAAGATCTGCTAGTTCAAAATTGATTAATTTAAAATGGAACCTTTTAAAACACGTCTCCTATTCATTCATATTCAGAAGTTTCTTAACTAAACAGAAAGACATACATATAAAAAGCTAAAGCCGCGCAAGAGGTTACGACATGTTCAGAAATATGAAGAAAATAAAATGGAAAATAATCATTTTACAAAAACGAACACAACATTTCGGCTATTTAATATTAGATATTCCTGGAAGTAATAAATTTCAGTCACACCCATAAATATTATTGGTCATGCCACTCATAGCTTTGGTCAGACCATTTTAGGACTCACCAATAACCCGGTCACACCCATCATTTCAATTTCGGTTCCGCCATTAGATCACACCTGTGATTCCTCCTCACACACTAGCGTCAAACCCGCGACTCTTGGTCCTCGCCTACTTTGTCAAAGGTAACACTAGGCACCTCACTAACGGCCGCTGAGCGAATCATAGAGTCAGCTATCTGACCCTGCTTGTCTTCACTGCTGATTCTCACTGCAGTGTTCTCCATTTTGACTTCCCTGAGGTCTTCGGCAGTCAGCTGTTCGATGCTGATGGCCGCCATTTTATCGAGACTGTCGGCCATTTTGTTCTTTGGGATGAGGTCATCGTCCTCCGCTGTGCGCTCCGTGAGGCAGAATGTCATGACGAGTGCGCACACTGGAATGGGGAAAAAATAGCTCATGTAAAAAATGAAGTTTAAACACTATCAAACGACTTCACTGGATAAATATTCATGCCAGCTACTTGCATTAACATAACCCAGTCTTTACTAAATACCAAATATTTCCTTAATTTAACCGATCTCAGTAGATTGATCAATAAGGCGGCAGGCTTATAAACTGGAAGTCGGTTGTTCAAGTCCCAGTTTCAGCGTGAATTTATTAAAACAAGTTTGAGTAGTTGTGATATCACGAAAGTGATTAACACAAATATCATAGCATTACCACAGTCTGAGCAGGAGTAGAGCCGACATATCGGTAAAACTCGAAGTTTACCACCGATATATTGTCTCCTCAACTTTGCTAATTCGATTAATTTGCGATGCCAAAATTTGATTGATTTGGAAGGACAAATAGATGTTTTAATATGTAAAAAAATAAATTTCTTGTTGCAATTTGGATTATGACCTATTTCATTTTCAAAGGATTAGCCACTTACCAATGTTGACGACCGCCAAGGCCAGAAAAGACATCTGGCAGGCTCTCTCGATGAAGACAGAGAATAGAAGACTGCCAAACAGGACTCCCACTCTTCCACTGATCATGGTCATGTTCACAGCCAGGGCTCTGAGGGACAAGGAGATAAACAATGACAGCCACACGACTTTCTATAAATATTATCAAACATCTCGACCAAGGTGTGAAGAAAAACCTTCATTTTATGACATGGATGCATTAGGAAAAACCTAATGCATCCATTTTATGTACAATGAAAATAAGTTAACAGATGGCAATGATGGTAATAGTACCTTGTGCTATACCTACAGGAAGAGAAACAGGTAATAGGTAGTCCTAATTGATTTTAGTTTTATATTTCTGTAGAAAAAATTTCCAATTCAAAGTATTATTAGTCAAATTAAATGACTACCTATGTATTGAAAACTAGTTCAATTTTTTATGGTAAATAAATCACAAGCTTTCATCAATTCAAGAAATCTATCAAGCATTTAACTGCTCATAGGAATCACTAACGCATCTTCAGCCAACACAACCACTGCAAGTTTCTTGTTGTAAGCAACATGGTTACAGCTGGGGGCAGTGATGGTCTCCAGCCAACTCTAGTTGGCTTGTTCTGAACCAAATAATTTTATGTGCGCTCAACCATCATGAGAATTACAAGTCATTTTTCATTACAAGTCATTAATCCCTGAGAGAAAACTGCAAGTTGATAAATCATAAAACAAAATCCTCATCGAGCCCTTGGTTGACAGGAAATGTGCCAAGTATGGCCGCCGCATTGCCTCTTTGGACGGCCAGAGCAAGTCTCTGTAGTTTGTTAGGGTTGGCTAGTCTGTTCTCTGTTTGTAGTCCTCTAGCGATACACTGGTCTCTCTGTTTCACGTCCCCCAGCCAGACATCGTACCTACTACTCCACTAACCTGAGTGTGGTGGGGAACTGCTGGACACTGCAACTGACCACCAGAGTGCATGTGGTGCTCATGACTGCCATGAAGAAGCATGCCAGGATGACCACGTAGAAAGAATACGACCAAGGGTAGACCCCAATCACGACAGCACACAGAAGGATGGAGATTACTGAAAAGGAATACGAAATAATTGGTAAAGAAAATTATTTGAAACAGAAAGGTTTAACAATTAGAAACTGTCCGGCTAGTTAGGCTGGTCAGCCTTCGCTCGTTTACTCACTGAAGCCTTTTTAGCTCTTTCCATTTTCAAGCCTACTTGAAAAATTAAAGTGCTATTCCTCCTATGCTTCTGACTAGGCGACTGGGGACCCAAGAAGCCGTGAGACGTGTCAGGTTTAATAGCACCTTTCAAAATCTTATGTTGGTCTGCAAGAGGTCCATAAGATAAAGCGGACTTAGGCCCGAATTAATGAACGCTGCTGTCATGGACACTGTTACTATAGTAACTGACTTCAGATATGTGATTAGCTGTTACCATGGTGATAACAACGGTATAGTAACTACCTGCAGTAATGTACTATACGGTTCCGGGTATGTTTGTGGTGATGGAGAGGTGGGTTATAGCGGGTATAGCGCTGGAACCCCGCAGTTCGTCTTGAACCATAGAAGATTTTGCCTCCTCTCAAAAGAAAAAAATAGTATAGTAAGAGTCTCCGGGTCTTAATTTTGCACTTTGCTCTTACAGCCATATTTATGCACAGAAAACGCCGTTTGAACATGGTCTGAAGCATGATTTCCTTTAATATTATTGGCCAATATCTAGCTTGAGACATTGCTCAGAGAAATTCTCTGTTCATAAACACGGCTGTTACAGTCGCATTTATGAACAGAAAAAACAGTCTGAACATGGTCTGAAGCATGATTTCCTTTAATATTATTGGCCAATATCTAGCTTGAGACATTGCTCAGACAAAATCCTCTGTTCATAAATACGGCTGTTAGACTTACCGTACAGCTTCTTCTTTCCCAGGAGTGGCATGAGGAAGTTGGCGATGATGAAGTATCCAAATGTGCAGGCGCCCACAAATGTAGCATTGCTGTAGACGCGAGAGTCTATGATTTGCTAGAAAAAGATATAATTATGTATTTATGTGGTGATTTTCATTGCTCTTTTAATCAGGCACATAAGTGGTTATTTTCATTGCTTTTTTAATGAGGTACGTAAATGTATTACATGAAAAAAATAAAAAAAAAGGTACGTAAAAATACCCTAAGGAAACGAAGCAGAAGCAGATAAAATTACAGTTAAGAGACAGAGAGGAAGACCGAAGAAGAGCTGAGAAATTGACATTACATTAAACTTGCCATGTTCTTAATTTTATTTTCATTTTATTAATAAGTTATTTTTTACATTTAAATTCTATTTATAAAGATGAAAGAATTTGTTAAATAAAAAATAATCTTTTGAAAGTACTGAGAAAATAAAATAAAATAAAAAAATAGCTCCCCCCGTAGAGAAATGGAGCTTAAAACAACGTAAACATTTACAATGACCTATGCATGAGAACAGAGACTACAGAGACTCGTCCAGAAAAACACATTTAGTTTAAATAATGCATTCAGAGAGTGCGTTATTTGGCAATTTCGAAAGCAAGAGTGCTTTCTAGAATGAAGCCCCAAATCTCTCTTTCAACCGTCACACATCACACTCTGATTGGTTGATTAGATCGAAATTACAAATCAGTCAATCAGAGTGCGTTGTGTACCGGTTTAAAGGGGGATTTGAGGGCAAGAGATTTGTGGAAGAAATCAACCAATCTGGGAACTTTCTGGAATGAAGCCCAGCTGTCAAAATTAAGATCTGGTATTCAATTACCAATTCCCGCTTTTTAAAAGCAAGAAGCATTTCCTCTTTGAATGTGGCTAGACCAATTTTTTGGTAAAGAAAATGATTGGAATAAGGATCACCCATAATTCCAATCAATTTTTTTCTCAAATGGTCTAACCATTTCTTAGGTTCGACGCTCCAAGCACTCATGTTTCCACAGCAACAGGTTGGAAAATAAATTTTGTGTAAGGAACATCACTTGTGTTAGGGAAGGCGAGGAGGTATATGTATGTTGTTGTGTTAACCTATTCTATTTCTTACTATGTCCATAATAGATTATCACTTAATAGTTACTAGTGAAATTATTGCACACTAAAATTGATCACATACCGTGGCACAGTGACTAGCTAGAAGATGTGTTCCTCTCAGTAGAACACTAGTTTTGTTAGATGGAGGCGAGTCTATAGTTGTGCATACATCTATGTCTCCAGCACCATTCTGAGCCAGATAGGAGGCGAAGATTTGAGGCTGGAGTAGACGAACAGTGTTCAATCTGAAGAGAAATAGAACGGAATTCAATAAAAGAGTTAAACATAACTCTTGATAAAACAACGATTTAATAGCGCGAGTGTGATGGAAATCCGTTTTCCAATCCAAATGAAGAGATTTTCATCTCTAATTATAGTAAGCTGTTGATGTTTATCTCGTGATTGACACAGATCGATAGCCTATTTCACATTGGGGGTGTCTCGCTGTAGAACTCTATAAACAGAGAACAGACTAGCCAAACCCCACAAACAAGCTAGGCTATTTTGCAGTTCTCCAAGGGTTTAATGGCCTATAAAGATAAAGCCCAAAAGTTCTCATGATTGATCGCACATAAAAATACATATTGAAGCACATATTATTATTATTATGAACGAGCCAACTTTTCAACTAAAATTGAAAAGACAGAGACCATCAGTCACCCAACTATAGCCAAGCTGGCTACAACATCAACAACCAACTCAACGCCTAACACGAGTACTTACGAAAGCATCGTCAGCGCCTGCATGAGGAATATGATCAGGGCAGGTGTCAGGTAGGGCTTCTTGAACAGAGGATTGACCTGCTCCCAGCCCTCGGCCACACTCTGGACAAACCCCTTCTTCTCCCCGGACAGGGTCATGCCTGACTGTAGCCGCTTCACCTGAGGGATTCGAAAAGTGGAAAAATGAGTCATACCTATTTCGTTTTAGTAGTACATTCTGAGATTTTTTTTTTAAGCTTTATTAGGAGGACAAACAGGCAACAGTATAAAATTAAGAAAAGAAAGGAAGAAAAAACAAACAAAATGACAAAATAAATAAGTAAAAAAGAAAAAGAAAATAACAATAATGTCCTACCTAAAGGGCGGGGTTATTGCCTGTGGCAATCTCTTCCACCCAACCCTTTATCTCAGACTAGCGGGTTACACCCGCCGCTTCGCCAGCCCATCAAACACACACAACGCACACACACACCCACCACACACACCACACACCACACCACACACACACACCACACCACACACACACCACACACACACCACACGCACACACACACACACCATAAACACACACACACACACCATAAACACACACACCACACACAAACACCACCCACACACACACCACACCACACCACACCACACCACACCACACCACACACACACACCCACACACACACACACACACACACACACATCACCACACACACACCACACACACACCATACACACACACACAAAATGTCATTTAGGTTTGAAAAAAAAACTGAATATTTTTTGTCGCCCATCTATTTTCTGGTCTTCCCCGGCGTAGCTCAAGAATGGCTCATCAGAATTTCGCGATCAATATGTCAAATTAAAGCCTAAACCCTTGCCTAAAACTTTCTCGCTCTGAGTTGATAGGTCGTCACTTCAATTTTCGAGAAAAAATGTCATTTAGGTCAAAAAACGTGAATATTTTACATGTTACCCATCCATTTTTTTACCTTACCCGGCGTAGCTCAAGAATGGCTCATCAGAATTTCGCGATCAATATGTCAAATGAAAGCCTAAACCCTTGCCTAAAACTTTCTCGCTCTAAGTTGATAGGTCGTCACTTCAAATTTCGAGAAAAAATGTCATTTAGGTCAAAAAACGTGAATATTTTACATGTTACCCATCCATTTTTTTTATCTTACCCGGCGTAGCTCAAGAACGGCTCATCAGAAATTCGCGATCGATATGTCAATTGAAAGCTCAAACCCTTGCCTAAAACTTTCTCGCTTTGAGTTGATAGGTCGTCGCGACAAATTTCGAGAAAAAATGTCATTTATGTCAAAAAATGTGATTTTTTTTTGCGTCACCCATCCATGTTCATCCTTACTCATTGTAGCTTAACCTCAGGGAGATATAATCTAGCCTAGAAGAATTTCCTGATCCAAGCGGACCTATGTGCAAAATTTCAGGTTTCTCGGTCAAACGGTGTGGATTTGTATAAAGAACATACATACACACATACACACATACATACAGACAGCTTTCTTTTATAGATATAGATTGCGTTATCTGAGATAAATTTGACGGTTAAATGGGAGATTTGAGTATTTTGAGTGTCAAGATTTAGTGACCCAGTAACTTGAACAGGGGTTCTTGAACACGGGATATACCTTGAGTGTTAGAAAATGCTTTGAGTATTAACCTCGCCTAGTGGTTACCGTCCTTTAAAGAATATTATGATAAAACTATTATGGGTTTGAAGGCTGAGATTGCCTCAGGCAATAATCACGCACTTTGTCAATATTATTCTTGTCAATAAAGAGTTATAAAAAAAGAAAGAAAAAACTGACTATCTCACCGGGTAAGACTCTCTCGCGTGGCCCGTGTTCCAGGCGTACATGGTTTGGAAAACCCTCATGGCCTCTTCGGTCCTCCCGTGCGTCATGAGGAACTTGGGCGTCTCCGGCATGAAGTAGACTAGGAAGGCGCCGGTCAGGCTGGGCAGAGTAGAGAGCATGAGGAAGATGCGCCACGAGTTGATGAGGAAGGTATCGAAGAGGATGAACTCCCAGTTGTTGGGGATGATGAAGTAGGCGATCACTGGAGAAGGTTGGACATGGGGATTGAAGTGAAGTGAGAAATTAACTGACATAGTTCTGGTGGCATACGTATTATGAGTAGCAGTAGCATCCCCAAAACCAACCCCTTCAATTTGTTGCGACTATAGTATATTTATTAGTTTATAAGACATTGAAAAAAAATCTGGTGTAAACATCACACGACTTTCCTTATCATATTAGGAATGGGAACAGGACCAAAAGCCACTGGTGACTCAAAGGTAACAGTCAGCTAAAAATCAAAGCCAAATTCATAATCAGCACCTCAAAACCATTGGATTTGATATGTCACAATCCCCATCTAGGATGAATAATAAAAAAGTTAGTCTGAGCGGGTCCCCCCCATAATACCTGTAAATTGGGGCCGAGGTCCAAAAAGTTCAAGATATCAAAAAAATGATAAGGAGAGACCCCTATTATTTTTTTAATCTAAGGAAATGTTGTTCTGTAACTTTTTTTGTATCATTAACCAATTCATAGAAGCGGCGCTTGCGGCCAATATTTGCGGCCCTGCGGCCGCATTTTGCGGCCGATTTCAACCAAAAGTTTCGTGGTTCGTTTGACGTATAAAATTGATTTGCATACCAAATTTCAAGTCTCTAGCTCTTACCGTTCTTGAGATATCCTGTTCACAGACAGACAGACAGACGCACGGACCAATGGCTAAAAACAACTTTTTTGGTATCCTGAGGCTATGATTCGTCCAGAAATGTGAAAAACTGGGTAGGTCAAATTTTCGACGAATACAATACTTTCCTTATTATAGGATAAGGAAAGTAAAAAGCAGGCGATCACTGGAGCAGATTGAAAATGGGAAATGTAATGAAGAGAGAAACTAACACATATACCTAGATAATTCTGGTGGGCTTGGTGCCATATCAGCCACCACCACACTTATGAATAGCAATATCATCCCCAAATCGTTACACAACACCTTCAATGTGTGACGATTACAAATTTTGAGTTAAATGAAGTAGGCGATCACTGGAATGATTTAGAAATTAGAATTGAAATGAAGAGGAAAATTAACAAACATAGTTTCGGTGGCATATCATGAGTAGCAATAGCATCCCCAAAACCAGCCCCTTCAATTCGCAATGACTACAACGCATTAAGTTAAATCGAGGTAGAAATTAACTGACATACATACATACACAATTTTCTGGTTACATATTTATGATCAGTAGCATCCCCAAAACCAACCCCTTATTTTGTGACGACTGTAACGTATTAGGATATTTCTTTCTCTCATTTTACACCATGCCCTGACAACAGAATAAATACCTGAACGAGAGTGAATGAAACATTAATGAAATGGTTTGAGTAGTGTTTTCTTGGCCTTAAACAGAGTAAACAGACTATCATTACGTTTCATGATGTGAATAGTAAGAAGGCGTATCTTTATTTAGTACATTTTTCGCGTGTGTTAGTATAATGAATGAATGGGTAAACAAATGAATAATATTAAAAATAGAAAAATCTACTGACCATGACATTCCAATAGCACATTGCATAACCGCATATTATTAAGGCGCTTATATCAATTTGCATCTATGTATGTGAGCATCGGACCAGTGGCAGAGTAGTATGTAAAATGATGGATTAGTCGTATACAAAAAATATGGTTAAGTTCTGTAATCTTCTATTACTCTTCTATGCTATCCTCTGAATTTGTGTTATGAAAAACAAAACACATTTATTTATCATCAATGGCAGGCTGAATGTGAATGTGAATAATTCCAGTGAAGTTAAGACACAAAGCCCTCAAGGCCTCAAGGTTCGAACTTTAGTGATGTTGGTTCCCTGCCCACCCCAGGCTAAGCGAGGATAATTGATTATTATTTTACAATTTTTTCAAAAAATGGAGGGCAAAGTCTTTCATCCGGAATGACCTACTATGAGACTTTTACACTCCTCGTCGCTAGCTCAAAAAAACAAGAACATACTCTTTCAGAAAATTCACTTATCCCTCACTTAAAAGTCAAATACAATTTTAGAAAAAACCGACCGCAGTAGCTTGATCGATAAGGTGGCGGACTTGTAACCTGGTGGTCGGTGGTTCAAGTTCCAAGTTCAGCAAAGATTTAGTGAAGCGAGATCGAGTGGTTGTGACATCACGAAAGTAATTAACACATACGTAATGTATATGATAATTTTCTTTTTTTCGAAATCAGTCTTATTTATAAACAATTGGATCAAGCTTTATTTACATCTTTTATATACAATGAACATGGTAACAAGTTAGAAATAAATATAAATAGAGCCTGATCAAGGGTGGTGATAATGCCTTCGGCATTCTCTTAGAAAAATCACCTTTCAATGACCTAAAAAACACATCTTGACTCTACTAACAACGATTTATTTGACACTTACCAGGCTGCAGCAGAGAGCCAAAGGATGTGAAACAGCCGGTCATCATCACGATCGAGTCCCGCCGAGATTTGTCGAAGAATTCCGACAGGTAAGCGTAGGTGAGAGAGAAGGGGCCGCAAATAGCAAGGCCGGCTAAGAACTTGAAAACTATCTGAAATAAAAGAGGAAAATCGAGATGTCGGGAGCTGAAAGTGCCCTTTTACAAGTTCGCTACGGTACAATACCCTGTTTTCCTGCAATAATGAGAATACCTGCAATAAAGAGACCCTTTACCTTCACAGTCTTACTTCTGTGTTCCTCCTAAACTGTCAACACACAGCGCATGAGCATACATTCTTAAGAGTCCCTAGTAAACAAAAGCTCACTTCAAAATCTTCTAAATCCAAAACAACATGTGTAGCAAGATGATGGTAAGTAAATGGATCTTTCAGTGATGTTTCATCTATCAAATCATCTTCTCTACTCTGTATCTCACAACAAGCATCCTACTGATGTCAGTTTGTAGTAAATGTATTTTACTATTTCTTCGATCTCTTTAAACTTACCAAATACTTACCTACTAGACTAAGGACGAAATTAATAGACAAAATCGAGACCTTAAGTCTTGAGTAGTCATGACTTAACCATTAGGTTCCCCATCTAAAACATTACGCAACATCTAGGACGAAATCAATAGACAAAATCTCTAACTTAAATCATTGCTTAGCATCGGTTTTCCCCATCTAAGACTTAGCGTAACAGAGGTACTAAAAAAACGTGTATTAATTCACTTACCAGATACTCAAAGGACTGAGAGCAAGAAAGACAGAAGCTGGCGATACCGTCGGCCAAAAGGCCAAGGAAGAGAGGCTTCTGCCGGCCCATCACGTCCGAGACAAAGCCCCAGAAGAATCCACTGCTGATCATTCCTGAGAAGTTGCAGGAAATATTGAAGTTATTTCAAAAGTGATTGGTTAATAATCTCATTAGAGGGCATGTTAAAGGATAGTTTCACTTTGATTAAATCTAATCTTGTTTCATAAGTCGGCTTTTTAGTGTCTCTATGTATTTAGACAAGGCTCACGTTTTCATACCGGAATAGATGGCGCCATTGAGGAGACCCTTCTTGAAGGAGGTGAGTTCAAACTCGCATGTGGCGGCGGGGAGGATGAAAGACATGGAGGAGGTGCCGAATATTGCGCTCATGGAGGCGGGCACAATGGCTATGAGGAGGATGTACTGGAACTTGCCGAAACCTGGAGGTGAAAAAAGGTCAAAAAAAATGTTGCAGAGGTTAGAATGCTAATGCCCATGGCACCGCCCTTCATCAAGTTCTGTTTAATAATTTCTACTTTGTTTTTGTAAATATATCTACTATACTTATTGGAAATAATACTTGATCAAATTTAATGATGTTTTTTTTTTCTCAATAAGTTCTAAACAAAGGGATGTAGATCTGTCAACTCTTGGTAGTCATGAAACTATTTCAGAACAGAAATCCTATCCTTGAGGAGTTCATCAACTACTGATTTCCTCTGGAAGATCAAACACCTCGGCCGAGGTGTGAAGAACGCCAACACAAAGAAAGAGACAGCGCGGTAGGTATCTACAGATAGTGAAATTACATCAATATTGTGGTTAGTACACCACCCACCACCATATTGGTCAACTTACAAAATGTAAAATCAGCAGTGAAAGTCCTGATTTGGATCATAATTTGTTCAGAAATAAACTGGGTGACTCACCAGTACTAGAGATTGCGGTTTCGAAATCAGCAGCTGACTCAAAATAATGTGGAAGTTTAGCGTTCCCATTGAGATCTGATGAAGCAGCAGTAGGATTGACATGAAAAATAAAATCTTAATAAGTACAACATGCAATATAATGAGTAGGTACAATTTGGAAAGGGACTAACCAAGAGAAATCAGAATACGGTGCTCATTTTATCACAAGAACTAAAATGTATACCTGTGAAAGCAAATTTAACGGAATAACTATTGACACTTGTATCCATGGAATGCCAATGCATATTGTGCAATACGAAAGTATTACCAAAGACAACGGTGGTCATTTGAAGAAAACAGCTATTCAGAACAGCCTGTATTTGCTGAACAAGTGAACACCCAATTCAGATACTTGAGCTACACCCATTCCACATTAACCGCACCAACTATGTGTTTTACTAAACTTCACTGGAAGTTGGTTATCTTCAGCGATATTGAAAACTGGAGTTTCAATTAAACCATTGATACTAGATTATCCTGGGTTTCTTTTATATTATTTTTGTCAGGGATTTCAAAAGCTTGGTGTTACCTCTACCATCATAGATCATCTCGAAGTACAGAGGGGCAATGCAGCCTCTGATTTATGGACCCTCCCAATTCACAAGGAATTGAAGAACTTTTTTCTGTAAATTGGGTTTAAACATCGCTTTTAACTGCATCGTCATATCACAACGGGGGTGTTATCCTCCATTCGCAGGAAACTCACAAACCTTCTACCCACATTAACCTCACCCAGCCTGGGTTGGGCCGAAATGCCAGCATCACGAAGTCTTCACCTCGATGCATGTTGCTTAATTTTGGTGATCCTACGAGAACCGGTGCATTCAACACGCTATCGACGCTGGCGTGGAAGAACTTTACATTTTTTTATATTCTTTTAAAATGTTTGACATCAAACACCTCGGCCGAGGTGTGAAGAACGCCTATACAAAGAAAGAGACAGCCCGGCAGAGTGTAATCTATATTAACAGATATGAAAACACATGAAAATGACAGATTTGTGGACTGACCTGTATTTTTGGCACCGGGTTTTCCGTTCTGTCCAGTGTCATCGGTCTCATCATGCAGATCTAGAGCGCTGTTGTGGTAGGACGTCTCATAGCCAAGGTCTAGCGTGCTTCCCTGAAGCTTCCTCTTGTCCTCTTCTTTCTCTAGTCTCTTGAGAACGTCTTTCATGGTGGCAGACTTCTGATGCGTTGAGTGTTTTGTAAAGAATGCTTTCAAGTGCCGATGTTTTGATTTCTGGAGTGTTTTATGATGGTCTTTCAAATTTGTATTGTTTTGATTCCTTGAGAATTTTGTATGAGGTCCTGTTAGTTAGTTTCAAGTCTTTTGATTCTTTGGGTGTTTGGTCTTTCAAGGTTGTAATATTTTTAGATTCCGTATGTATTTTGTAAGGGGTCCTTTAATATATTTCTGTGTGTTTTATTGATTTGTTTGTTTCTTGTCTTGGACTTTAAAAATGTTCTCTGTAATAGATATTTTTTATGTATTCAAGTTTATTGTACTTTAAAACTTGAGTAACTTTAGTGTTTCTAATATTACAGGTACAGAAACTTTAGGGAGGTTTTGTTATCTTATTCTGTTGTCGTATTTCTTTTGTTGTGTAATTTTTATCTTCTATTTCAGATTAACAAATTCTTCTTATTAGGACTTGATGCCTTCAACAGTTCTAGCTTCTTTTCATTTGTAATAATCTTGATGCTTTGAATAGCATTGTTTTCCAATGCCCTTAGACTTAAGACAAATTGTTTTAATCTTCATGTTTTTCTTAGGTGAGTATAGAATTTTGGAGCTATGTGTCACCTAGAACAGAAATGAAAATGTTGAATGAGTTATGAGATCAACAAAGATTTAAAATTACAATTTTAATACTGTCGGCCTTGCAGCATAGAACTAGGTAGGTACTCGTATTCCGTCTTTGCTTGTCGTGTTAATAAAGTCTTTTGCATTTACTTAATAATCTTAATATATAAATGTCAAAGTCACTGACTGACTGACCACTCACTGACTGATCATCGCTCTACAGCCCAAACCGTAAGTCCTAGGAAGCTGAAATTTGGTAGGTAGCTTTGTCTTATAGTCTAGATGTGCAATAAGACGGTATTTTTCGAAATTCCCACTACAACACCTGCCATTGGCGAAAAAGGATTTTTTGCTTTCACGGCCATCCCTCGGCCCGTAGTAATACATAAATAGTACCTACATTATAATCATACAGATACACTGACACAGAAAGTTCGATCAAGTGCCATTTTTTCCGAGTATTTCCTGTAGGACTAAACTTGGCATAACCTTTTCCGTATTCTAAAATAACCTTACACTCTGCCGGGCTGTCTCTTTCTTTGTATAGGAGTTCTTCACACCTCGGCCGAGGTGTTTGATCTCTTTCTTTGTATAGGCGTTCTTCACAACTTGGCCGACGTGCTTGACTTTCAAAACTAGCATGATTATTCACTCTGCCACTCAACACAAGCACTGGTTTGAGTGGATGCACAGTTGCACACTCACGAGTTCACTGAAGTGAAAATAAACCAGTTAATTTTACCTCCGTGTAAATAAAGGACATTTCTATCTTTCCCTCTGTAAACTTTTCAGGGTGATTTTCTCAAAATCATACATTCGGTGGAATCTGCACCAACGTTTGCCCATGCTATGGGGAAAACCACGTAAGACTAGACCAATTAAAGCATAATTATAATAACCAATCATGACTCGACCTCCTCTTACGGCTAAAGATTGGAAATGACCTTCCTAGAAAACGAAAGCCATTTTATCAAATGACTCATCTCATTATGGTTGTAGCCTTGTAGCTAAACTGATTGCAGTAACCTAGTTTTATAGTCATAGAGAGTAAATGGCTTTGTAAGAAACCTGCCTTTTTCATACAGGGTGGTCCAGAAAATGTTTACACCCGTTAATGGTAAGTAGAAATACTTTTTGAAAACCCTGATTTTACCTATACGTTTTCAGGTAAAAACATTTTTTGGTGAATGATCTATTGTTTTTGTAAATTTCAGAAGACGAATAAGGGCAAAATTGCAGTCTATTTGAATAATTTTCTTAGTGTTATTTAGTTATCAGTTTTTGGGTCTGATATTTTTGGGTTTACTCGAATAAAAATTATGAATTATTATTACTAACGTATTTTATTTTTATTTATTTTTCAATTTGGGTATAACGAGTGAGGTCATATTATCACGGAAGGGGTTTTACCCTCTATTTTCTGGAAACTCACAAACCAATATTAGGAGGATTCGAATATGAATGGTCTCCCATCCAAGTCCTAATCTCGCTCAACGTTGCTTTGATTCAGTTTCAGTGACAGAATCAGTATAAACAGAAAAGTGAGAAGTTGTATCAGATGTACATGAATATCAGAACATTACCTGTACAGCTGTTTCGAGCTTATTATTTGTCTCATCAGCAGGTAATGGATCTGAATATCCATGCCATCAACTAACCTCTCCATTTTAATTAGTATAAATATTTTCTGTACGTGCAATTGAGAATTCCAGACTGAATAAACTATTTTTTTTTTTTCTTTTCATCAGGGGTACAGTTCTTTCTCTGGGCCCGAGCTATGATAAAAATATAAATTGAACATCTGGGACAGAAATGGCCAGATGGCCATTCGCGGCGAGACTTTTCAATAACAATAAATAATTCATTGTTTTTACAAGTAGCCTCCTCGGGTTCATCAAACTGGGCTATTACGCGGGAGACCAGGGTTCGAATCACGACTGGGAAGAAAAATTCTACTTTGTGCTCTTAGCAGGCGGCCACAACGAGGACCTTGGACATGGACATAGACCCTATACCCTGGACCCTGGTCCTTACACCTAGATATAGACGATTTTCGGGACTCCGTTGAGACCGCTTACATTGAATAATGGTTGGATTATTTTACGTGGTACCGGGGCTACCCTAGGGCCCAAGGGTAGCCCTGGTACCACGTAAAATAATCCAATAATCATATTATTATTAAATGTAAGCGGACTCAACGAAGTCTCGAAAATAGTCTATATCTAGGTGTAGGGACTAGGGTCCAGGGTATAGGGTCTAGGCCCAGGTTCCTCGTTGTGTTTGCGCACTTACTTAGTGCTAGGCTACAACGGGGTGCCGCACCCTAGACCCTATACCCTCGTCGGCAGAGAGAAATTTCTGATAATAGAAATCAGAAAAATTGTGCTCGTTTTTTACTTGTTACCGGCGCTACCCGAGGGTCTAGGGCTCCTAGGGTCTAGGGCTCCTTGGGTCTAGGGTCTAGGGTCTAGGGCTCCTTGGGTCTAGGGTCTAGGGCTCCTTGGATCTAGGGCACCGTTGTGTTCGCGCACTTATACTCTAGTTGTCCACTCATATATGGTTAGGAGAAAATGAATTATTTCATTATGAATAGTCAATGTATTAAGAAGATTGTCAGCTACTCCGTATGGTACGAATCTAATTAGTACGAAAATAAGGTCCATTGAAAATAAGGTTCGCTAGGTGCATAACGAGACTGTTCCTATTTATCTTATCTCCAGAGGGGACCGAGTGACAGGTGACTTAGCCACCTGTGAGCTACTTAAACTGTCGACTTGTGGGCAATAGTAGAAGTGACACCTTACACACATAGAAAATTAGAGAAGAAGAATTTTGTCCCAGTATTACCTACCACAATTGAAAAGGAAAGTAAACAAGTGCCAGCGTCGATGGCGCGTTGAATGCACCGGTTCTCGTAGGATCACCGAAGTGATACCACGAAAATGAAACACAACTATCGTAACATTTTATCAATTTAAATTAGTTGCTCAACTTGGGACTTGAACCACCGCCCTCTGATTACAAGTCCACCGCCTTATATACGTAGATCAAGATACTGAGGGTGGGTGAATAGTTTATTAAAATTTCGGATTATTGGACAAGCAGACATACTAGTCAGTGCTGTGATACCCACTAAAGTTGATTGTATATAGGTACTAAGTAAATAAAACAGAATCTTACATATAAACCTATAGGTTTATAGATACAAAACACATAGAATCGGCATACATACATAACAGAAGTACATGATGAAACTTCCATGTAAATTTAATGATATAATAATGGTGTAATTTCGCGAGAAAAAAGCCCAAGATCATCTATTATCTGTGATGGAAAGGAGATTATTTCTTATAAATAGAAAATTATAGACACACTTTACATAGGTCAAAGATTCTTGGAATTTAAAGTTCGTCATTTATGTCATATTTTGAGCAATAAAAAATAACTAGAAACGATTAGGCACCTAGGTATTTAAAATTATTGGGGATGATTGGATCGTGATGAAAATTGAAGCATATGAGAAAATCTAATCATAGATTTAAGTGGGTGATTCAAAAAAACTTTCTGAGATTTAATTTTTTTTGCCTATTATCTTCTTTTTTTTAAGAAATTCAGATTGGTGCACCTACGTAATATTTTTGCTAGAATAGAATGGCTAACAACCTATTTGTTTTGCTCAGAATTCGCCTGCCAATTCACAACCGCGAGATCAAAGGAATAGCACCGCGCTTTCGTTCCAGTTCAAAGGACCCACCCGCCCTTCATATCGCCGGGACAGATGCCGTCTACGGCAAATGCAAATCGGCTTCATCAAAGGTTCCTTCCCAGGAAACGTGAGAAATATTGTGCAAATAACATGGAAGTAACATTGTGCACTTGTAGTCAAGTGGTTAAGGCGCTAGTCTGGTATTCCAGGAAGCGTAGGGATACGTTGGTTCGAATCCCACGCAGTGCATGAATTTTTCCTCATTAATTTGAGTTTGTGACCACATAATAATAAGACTCTGAGGGTTGGGTGGTAGAAAATGCTTTGAGCATTAACCTCGCTTAGTGGTTACCTTCCACACAATAGTATTATTATTATATTATTATACCTATTTGGGGATTTTGAGAGTGTTTTCTCTCCTACTTCGCCATGCCTGGTACCTAACTTGAAACAACATCCAAAAGTTTGGTTTCTGAAGTTTGCTATACTACATACACGTATAGGGTTTGTACGTATTACAGCTACTAATTAGTTATACATAGATCTCTTATAATTTAGGTTTACCGTCGTTTTTCAACTGCATGGTCATTGGTACGCGACGTTTATTTTACCCTCCATTCGCAGGAAACTAACAAACCTGCTACCCACTTTAACCTCACCCAGCAAGAGTTGGGCTGGAATGCCAGCATCACGAAGTCTTCACCTCGCTGGACGTTGTATATTTTAATTTATTTTATATTTATATATTTTTTTTATTAACGATGAATGTATGGGTGGGTAGAGGTACTTACGTGAATGTTGTCAAATAATAACAGACTATTATTGTAGCTGCAAATTTCGATTGATGATTTCCAAACAAAAATGGAAATTGGTATTGATTCGTCAAAAACAGAAGACATGAGATTGGTTCTTTAAATTACATCCCATTGTCTAAATAAAATAATAGTAAAAAGCCACAGGAAGCATATCTGATCAAGCAAACTTTTAGCACAACACTGACAGTGAAATTAAGAAATCCGGGCAAAAAAATGTTCGAGATTTGATCTCAGAGGTAGAAAAAAAAACTTCCCGGTGTTAAATCAATAAAAATAACTATCACGAGACACACAGTTAAAAAACGTTTATCTTTAAAAAGATTTGAAGAAACAAATTGTGTAAAATCGAACTAATTTTTTTTGTAAAAATAAACTAAAAATTATTTCAATGTTTTTCTTTCCTCGAAACTGGAAAGTCCCACGCCAGTGCTTTGTGTCTAGACTTGAAGAAGAAACTAAAATTACTAAACTAAATAATCGAAACAAATAATAATTCAAAAACCATTAACTTTGCAGGAAAACTGAATTGTTTCCTATGTGGACACGGAGTGTGCTGTTTCATACCCCATTATCACATTACTTCCTCATGTGTCTGGTCTAGTAGGGAGTTAGGGAGCGTCATGAAAGTTTCATCAATGACTCTTAGGTGCTCATTGTGGTTAGGACGTTAGCCTGGTATTCCAGATAGCGTCTCGGGTTCTGTTGGTTCGGATCCCACTCAATGCATGGATTTTTCTAGTATCGATATTATAGGTAACGACATTATTGTGACTACTGTATGTAGTTCAGAGATCCTGAGTTCGATCCCCGGTCGGAGCACATTTTTCACACAGAAAATTTTGTTCCCTCCGTACATGTGAGGCTGGCATTTCCAGCCCTACCCAGACTGGGTGAGGGTAAAACCCCCGTTCTAATCCAGGACGTTAAATCAAATAGAACCGTTGGAGCTCTGTTGAAAAGGCGGTGGATTCGTCATTTATCTCCGAATGCACGATTGCACACGCGCCACCACGCCCAATCACTGAAGTTCACCAACGTTGAGCATGGAGAGAACATAAACGCGTCCGTCCCAGGTTTTAAAGTATCGGGCTTCAGAAATTCGCTATTCCGGCCTCCTTTTATTTTATTATCTGACCGGGTTGTAGGGTTTTCAGAGAAACCCTTACAATTAACACTGCGACCTAATTAGATCTATTGTGGCCAGTTGATTCTAATTGGATTTCAAGTCCTGATTTGAGATGAAAGGTCAGTACGGGGTTTATACCCTCCATTCGCTGGGAATCGTACCAGCTACCCGCAAAATCCTCACGCAGCCTGGGTTGGGCCCTCTGCCCTTAACCGAACTTAGGATCTCTAACGGTGTAACGGGCAGTAGTCTGGTGTAACGGGCAGTAGTCACAACCGTTACACCACGCAGGGGACTTCGGGACTCATTCAAAATGAAAATGTCTCGATTTTTTTTTTTTCGTTTATTTTGGATCAACCTAGCCAGCACTGTTTATTTTAATTAAATTTAATTTAGTTTAATTTAATTAAGCACATGGACCTACTCTGTATTCTTTTATCAATATTTTTTTAAGAACCCGACAAGATTTTGTTTTTAATTTTCCTCTTCTTCTGATA
The DNA here is from genome assembly GCA_024516035.1 of Bactericera cockerelli. Classification (NCBI taxonomy): domain Eukaryota; kingdom Metazoa; phylum Arthropoda; class Insecta; order Hemiptera; family Triozidae; genus Bactericera; species Bactericera cockerelli. Next base: position 11,415,196 of record CM044961.1, read on the forward strand.
CATTTTTTTATCGTTTTTTTATCGAGATGAGGGATACCTGTCAAAGAAAATCCTAGATAATTTACATTAATGTACACTCAATGTAATCTAACACGTGGTTACTGAGCTACTGAAGTACTCAACTTTTAACTAATCAGCCAATAACACTTGACTTGAGCGGGAGATAAAAAGATAATAATTACTTTTATTTGAATAGTGAGAATCTTCATTATCTATAACTTACTGGTCCACGTCATAAAAAATGAAAAAATCTTTATACCTCTACTTTTTGCCTGAGTAGCTCAGGTACAAATAATTTTATTTATTTATTTTTTCCTTTTTCAGCTGTGTAGGTGTTCCAGTCTCTAAGCATCAAGGACGTAGGTTCGATTCCCGACCAAAGAAATTATAAGTAGGTATTTTTCTAATAACAAAACATTTTATTCGTAATAGATTTAACTTTTTGGAAATGTTTAACTGCATATTATCCAAAACCTTGAGACGAAGGACAGATGCGCGGGGGAAAATTTCAGGCAAAGGCTTTTTTTCCGGTTTAACGGCGCTTTAACGAGGAGATAAGCCTGTCGTTCACGCCGGTCAAAGGCTTAGATTCGCTGTTGAAAGAGGTAACGTTGCCTCAATGCTGATGAGTACACTGCCTCGGGAAGATGTCCTTGGAGAAGTGTTTTATGTGTTGTGGAAAAAACGACATACATAATATAGATCTAATATTCCAACCAAATTTTAACAAGACAGTAACAAATACAGCTGGTCAAAAAACCATACCTACCTACCTACCTACCTACTTCCCTAAAAACAGTCACGGTGGCAGAGTGAGTTAGCGCGCTAGGTGACCTGGGTTCGATCCTCAGCGGGACAGGAATTTTTCTGCTCTGTACTTGGATGTTCAGGGTCCACTCATACCTCGTGAGGAAAAATGAGTAGTCACTTGTATGAGTAACGACCAGTGGCGGCATTACCAGAGTAAAAAGAAATTAATGTAATAGAATAATTCGAAATGTGAAGGAAGCTCTTAGTAATGCTGCGCTCCCCACAAAAATTCTGAAGAGGCCTTGTGCTTCACCACAAATAAAAATGTACATACATACCTACTTCCCTAAAAAATTGCTAGCCAAAAATAATATTATTTCGTACAGAGGTATCAGTGCAATAGGTAGAAAACCAGGTACACTGAACTCTCATTGCCATGGCTGGGACCCTTGATCTTGTGAATTCTTATCAATTATGCAGTATTCTTACTTTTCTTAAATACACTGCCAATTATGGACACAATACTTCCTCGTAATTGGTTCACATTGTATACATGTGGCAATTTTGAAATTTTATACTAAATCACTTTTATCTCCAAAACAGCTTAACCGATTTTCTTCAAATTTATATTAGGTGGTAGAGTACCGTTTTTTCTAGATTCTACAAAAAAATCTGTATCGGCAAGTCGTAGACCTTATTTTTGCTATTTTTTGTCCAAAATTTTGAATTTTCTTAAAAATCAGAGCTATATCATATTTTATTTAAAATTATAAATGCACTGTGTAAAACATTAATGTAATGTACGCAAATACATACAGAATTTCATCAAAATCGGGTGTACCATTCACAAGATATAAGCGTATAAGTAAAAAGTTAGAGGTAAGGCGCATGGTCTTTATCTCCAGGAACCGCTATTGCGAATTTGCTGAATTTAAAATGGGAACATCTACAATTCTACATATCTACAATATGTCTCCAGGTCTCCTATTCGTTGAAATCCGTTCAGTTTCAGTAGTTTCTGAGATTTGCGCGTTACAAGGAATATTTTTAACAGACATCACACAGACAAAAAACCAAAGTTGCTCAGCAGGTCATGAAACGTCCAGAATTACGGATTTTTTTTATATTTTTTTTTACAAAAACGAACACAATATTTCCGATTTCTATTATTAGAAAATCATCGGAAGTAAAATCTAAGGAACAAGAAGTCAAGGTCATGGGACTGATAGCATTGATAACTGGAAAAATCTGATTTTTCTATAATTTATTTTTTTGACATTCCGAATTTTTTTGCCATAATAAACCATCTAGGTAATACTAATCCATGTATAAAACTTAATCTTATTATTGGCTCAAGTACCTACTTAATATTTTATTGAACACGCAATAATCTTGAACACACAAATGGACAAGAAGTGATTGATAAGATGAGAGTATCTTCAGACGTGAATAGCAGTGTAAAGTAATGGAAAATGTACCTCCACCGTGCTTGCCCCTAAAAAATAACTTTTCAATTTATATTTTTATAAAAACTGTTGTAATAACAATTTTATTTTAGGTATTACTTTTTTTTATATCATTTTTTATTTAACAACGAGAAAGGTATGACGTCACTGGGGGACAAGTTTCGAAAAAAAACACTGAGTCGCCCTCACGCACTCAAAAACACAATCGTTTTTGGACTATTTTCGTAATTAAATATTTCTTTTTGACAAACCCAAGTGCAGTTTGTTTTAGTTTTGGCTATAAAAATATTTTTTTTCTAAAGGAGAAACCTTGGGAAATAATAATAATACTTTTCATAGAAGGGTAACCACCAGGCGAGGTTAATGCTCAAAGCATTTTCAAAACCACCAAAACCCTCAGAGAAATTAAATTATATAAGTTTATGTACAAAAAAAAAAAAAAAAAATCATGTGGCCCACATACTAAAAAATTAATGAGGAAAAATCCATACACTTTGTAAAATTCGAACCATCGGATCCCTACGCTCCCTGGATAGCGCCTTAACCACTTGACTACCAATAGTCGGCTGCTGGGGGCCCTTTTAAACAGGGAGAAAACCAGGGGTCCCCGCTAAGGACTAAAAACAAAAGAACAGACTACCCAACCCTTACAACCGGGCTAGTTTTGCAGTTTCCTAGGGTTTAAATGCCCCAAGTCCTCATGATGGTTAAACCACATAGAAAAAAGTTGTTCAGGACGAGCCAAGTTTGAAATAAATTTTTAGTGGAGACCATCATTCACCCTTCTAGCTAAAGCAGAGCGGGCCCTAAAACAACAAAAACAACCACAACAACTACCCATTTTTCTAATTGCTTTCTGAAACTAATGAAACCATGTAACGCACTAGAGGGTATTTTAACACCCCGTGCCCACCTCGGAATGTAAGGTAACAAGGTTATCCTTTCTAGTCTGGGTCTGTGATTATGATTAACCTTTGGCGGCTAACACACTCAGGTTATTTAAATTAAACGTTTTAATTAATAGTGATTAGCTCTGCGCTTTGATGCGACTTTTTATTGCTATTTTCTTAGCAAGAGGTAGGTACTTTACAAAAACATGAAATCCGCGTATGCTGATTTCAAGCAAATTTTTAAATACGTAACAAAATCATAAGGGGAGAGAGAGAGAGAGAGAGAGAAGAGAGAGAGAGAGAGAGAGAGAGAGAAGAGAGAAGAGAGAGAGAAGAGAGAGAGAGAGAAAGAGAGAGAGAGAGAGAGAGAGAGAGAAGAGAGAGAGAGAGAGAGAAAAGAGAGAGAGAAGAGGAGAGAGAAGAGAGAGGGAGAACAGAGAGAAGAGAGAGAAAGGGGGGAAGGCTAGAAAGTGAGAGACAAAAAAAATAAAGAACAGAGCAACATGGGAGGGAGGGTCAGATAGTGCAAGATTGTAATTCTCGGCGGGGAGTGTACGCAAAACACTCTCGCCGAACAAGGCGAGGGCAGCCGAGCGCAAAGAGTGAACTTGTGCAGTTTTGCACCCGCCTACGCTCGGCAAGAAACCCCCGTGCAAGTCTCGGGTACTTTTCACGGTCCTCCCGCCTCGGGGGTCTCGATGCCGAGCGTCTGGCAGAGAGTACTGCTAGCATAAGATACCTACTCGCTTTTCCCATGAAAGAAGGTCCCGGGGTTTGAACCTTAAAGGCGAACAAAAAATTGTATTCAAATTTTGGCTAAATTTGTTTGTAAACCTTCGGAGCGTTCGTGTTGAGCAGCACCAAAAGGGAAGTTTATTACTTCTCCATCAGAGGGGAGACATACTACGGAAGGGCAACCCCCTAAATTGGGAAGTAATTATTACTCGTCCATCAAAGGGGAGACATACTACGGGAAAGGGAAAAATACTTTGATACAACACAGACCCAAGCGTCTACACAGATTTTGTTTTATTGAAACGAAAGGGAAAATAATAATAATGAATTTATTTGTTTCTTTTAAATATACATTTAAAATTCTAATTTTCCCCTAAGTACTTAAAAAAATAATAATAATAATCTGATTTGTTTTGTTCCTTTTATATTTTTTTTTCTTTTCTTTTTTTCTTCTTTTTTTTTTTTTTAATAGGAAAATAATATTAGAAGATTACGCAAAATGTAAAAAACAAAAACTAAAGAAGTTAAGTTCAAATACCTTTTGCATAAAACCAACGAACCTTGACTTTAGAGGCCTGTCGGGACTTACTTCCGCATAACCTGGTTCTTGCCTGGACAATTTAAACCGGATTCGTAGATTTTTTTTTTTCTCACTTTGATAAGCGGATTAGTCAGACATCGATGAATAAAAAAGAGATCCTCAAATAGCAAAAGCTTTTTTAAACCCTCGAAGAATTAATTCCCATACAACCCCAAAATCATGACTGCCATCAAAAGTGGTACAACAAATTTAATAAGTATATTGTATAGGTTTTCATAATGTATAACTAGGTACAAAATTACTAGTTTAAAAAACTGACACCATTCAAACACTTGTTGCGTCATTCCATCCACACGACTCCTAGAAAATGAAAACTAAACGGAACACATTTTTCAGACCTCACCGGCAAACAAAAAAACAATAAAATCAATAATAAAAATTTTTAATATAGTCCCTTACCTACTATTTGCCGTCCTCATTCTCTTCTAAAACCATTATGTCGGTGTAAAAGGGCAATAATAATAAAAGTAGGTAATAAAATATTAAATTTAAAAAATATAATAATAATAAATTCCAATAATGCCAAATCGCTGCAATAATTTTGAAAAATAAATGACCATGCGACATTGTTTCCTTGAGTGTTTTTGAAAAACCATACAATCGGAAGTTCTTGCATTCTAAAATTCTTGCATCAAAAAGGAGACCAAAGTTTTTTTCAAAACACTTCAATTGTTTTGAGACGGGGCAGCACCTCTAATATGAGCACCCGTCCCTACCTTACGCACAAAACACCCCGAAGAAATCAATCAAGTACCAACCTTCAACCAATACTACCTTACCAAAACACACACACACACACACAACCCCCCACACCCACACAAAAAAACCCCCCCCCCCCCCACACAACACACAAACACCCCCCCCCACGCACTTTTCAGCCCCCCCCACCTTCCCACTCCCCCCTTTTCCCCCCCACCATCACTCTCTCACAAAAACCCCCCGGGGTACCACCCACCACTCCCCCCCCCCCCTTCCCCCCCCCCCCAAAACCAAAAACCCCCCTTCCCCCTTTTTCCCCCCCCCCCCCCAAAACCACAAACCCCCGGGCCCCAAAACATAAAAAAAATTTTTTTGACCAAAGCACACACTTTTTTTTTCCCTGTTATTAATTGTTTTTAAATTGACCCTGGGGTGGCCCGGGGCAAACAGTCGCCTCCAAGGACAAAAAAAGGCAGGGGTCACGTGAAAAAACCCCCTCAACCCCCTTTTGGCGTTCGAAACCCGCTCGAGTGAGTTTAATTTTATAAAAAAAAAAAAAAATCTTACCCCAAACTCTTTTTAAAAAAATTTTTTTTTTGCCGTATCTGGGACAAAAACCCTAAGGACCACCAGATTACGTGTCCGCCCACCTTTTCAATCGGGCTCTAAAAGGGTTCAAATAAAAAAAATTTTAATAACTTTTTTTTTTTTTTTTTTTTTTTTTTAATTTTCCCCTAAACCCCCCCAGGGAAGCATGAAATTTTCTTGCCTTTTTCATATTCTTCTAAAAAAATTAATTTTTTGGGGTTAAAGTGTAACATAAAAAAGGGGTGTAACCCCCCATAAAACATACTTTACATAATTATTTTTGAACCCCCAAACATGTTTTTAAAATGAAAAAAAATTTTGGGGGAAAATTTCATTTTTTGTGCGGGATCCAAACCAACAAAAATCCCCTTTTTCCCCTTTTTTAAAGTTAGTTCAAAGCGAGGGCGAGGGCCCCTGACATAAAAACCCAAAAGAGCAAAAAAAAGGGGTTCGTCCTATCAAATCTTTAACAGAAAAACTAATAAAAAAAAAAGATTATACAAACGGGGTGCTAAAACCTAGCTAATTGAAAAATTTTAAATGAGCAAGTAGAAAAGGGATTGCTCGGGGAAAAGAAACATTTAAAAAATTTAAAAATAAAAAAAATCGTCGAAATCCTTTCCCCTATTTTTTTAGATTTGGGGGACCGATAACAGACCAAAACCCCCAAAAACCCAAATTTTTCTCAGAGGGTTTTGAAACCCCCAGAAACTAAAAAAAAAACGATACCCCAAAAATTTTTTTTTTTTTTTTTTTTTTTTTTTTTTCAAAAACGGGAAAAAATTTTTTGGGGTTTCAAATTTGGGGATTAAAAATTTTCCCCCGGAAGAAAAAAAGGGATGACCAATGGTAGTTCCTCGCGAACAGACAAAAATTTTTTTTCCCGGGGGCAAAAAATAGTCATTCTAGCCAACTTCAGTCATATCAAAGGGCATAATGCGAATACACCAGTTTTCGTATGATTGCTAAAGTTAATAAAAGCCCCAAAAAAAGGTGAAGACTTGGACAGTGACCCCCCCCTTCCCTTTTATCCTGGCTTTTTCCCGGGGCCCCCAAATCATTTGGGGCCCCGGGGGGAATGCAAAAACCGGGTTTTTTTGTGTAAAAGGAGTTTAAAAAAACCCCCAAAAACAAAGGACTTTTTTAAAAAGATTTTTTAAAAAAAAAATTTTCATGTTTTTTTAAATTTTTAAGAACCCAAAGTGCATCTTCTCTTTTAAAAGGGGAAACACGAAAATAACCCCTTTCCCCAAAAAGCCTCCTAGTGGAAAAAGCTAAATTTTCTAAAAGGGTTTTAGATGTTAAAAAACTTTTTTAAAAAAAAAAATTTTGGGTACTATCCAAACGATTGAAAATTGAACATTTCCCCAAACTTTTTAAACCCAAAGAAATAAATTTTGGGGGCCAAATTTAAAAAAAAAAAATTAAATTTTTCATTTTTAAATTTTAAAAATTTTTTCCTTTTAAAAAAAAAGCTACCCTTTTCGAAATTTCTGTGATTTAAAAAAAAACCCGGGGAAATGCCCAACACACACATGAATAGAAAACAGTTTTCCCAAAACCTAAAATTTTGGGGGCCTTTTTTTTAAATTTTAAGGGAAGGGGAAAACTTCCCTTTTTTGGTGCTGGGTCAACACGAGGCCCCCGGGGAATTTTTTCCCTTTCCCCAAAAAAGGGAAACCCAAAAAATTTTTAAAACAAATTTTTGTGGGGGCGGGGGGTTTAAACCCCCGGGCCCTTTCCCCCCATAGCAAGCGAGTGTTTGGGAAACCCCTGACTATTCGTGCGCAAAATAATTTTTCCCCCCAATGAGGTTGAGAAAATTCCCCAAAAAACACACCAAAAGGGGTTTCACAAAGGGTTTTTTTTTTTTTAAAAGGGGAAAAAGAAAAGCCTGACCGAAAAACCCCCTTTGGGGCCCCAAATCGGCCCCAAACCCAAAAAATTTTAAAATAAAAAAAGTGTTTTTTGGGGCTCTGGTTTTTTTTTACTTTTTTTCCCCGGGGGGGTTTTACATTTTGCTTTTTAAATGAAAATAAAAAAAAAGCACTGTTGCTTTTTATTTTGATTTTTTTCCCCAAATTTAAACAAATTCCTTGGACCTTAAATGGCTTTAAAATTTTTTAATTTAAAACCCCAAAAATCTATATAAAAAACCCCAAAAACCCCAAAAAAAAAAATGATTACCTATGTTTTTTTACTCTATATAAACTTATATCCATAAATTTTCCCCTTTTTATGCCCCAAAATAAATGAAAAAAAAAAATTTTTTAACTAGCACAAAAAAAAATTTTCAGAAAAAGTAAAAGAAAAAAAACCCCCAAGAAAAAAAAATGTCTAAACTTAATGCGTAGGTAGGTGTCACAATGCGTAGGGGGCCCCCAAAAAACTCTTCACAAAAGGGGGGGTTTTTTAAAAAAAAAAAAAAAAATGGGTAAAAAAAAAATAATAATATTTTTGATTTTTTATCCACTTCTTCTTCTTCTTAAAAAACCCCAAAAACCCAAAATGACCAAAAAAAAACGAGCCGGCCCCCCTTTGGTCATTTTTTTTCCCCGGTCCTTTCAAATAAAAAAAAGTGAATTTCAGTGACCAGGCCCCGTTTTTGGTTTGCTTCGTTCACAAAAAAAAAAAAAGCTTTAAAAAGCCCCAAATTTTTTGGGTTCGACGAACAATGCCACAATTTGGGGAGGGGCAATTTAATTGAAAACCCCACTTTTGTTTACCCCCTTTTTATCAGCAAACATAAAAAAAATTGACGATAGCAAAGGGGTTTATAAAAAAATTTTTTTTTAAAAGGGGAAAAAGGATTAACCCCCCCAAAGATCCGCGGGGGTGAACAAAGATTTCCCCCTCGAAGAGTTACCCCAAACGTAAAACACCCCCAAAGGGGGGACGAACCCACGAACCTTCAGATTTTTGCTAAACCCCAATTTTTTAAAAGAGGGCTTGGTTTTTTTTGCCTAAAAATTTCGGTAATAAATTAAATTCTGAAATTTTAAATTTTTTTTTTTTCCCCACCAAAGAAATTTTTTTAAAATTTTTTTTTAGGGGGATTTCGGGATTTTGCAATATTTGTACAAATTTTTATTTAACCGTTTTATTTATTTAAAAAGAAAAAAGGGGTAAACCCGTCAAGTAGAAAATGACATTCCCAAAAAAAATAAAAAAAAAAAAATTTTTAAAAACAAATATGATATAAAAAAAAATAATATATATTAAACCTTTTTTAATTTTTTTCCCAAAAACCCGGTGAACACGGCAGTCCCCAAAACCGAAAAAAAAAACCCCCGATAGAATATAAAAAACCCAAAGGGGGGAAAAAACGGAAAGCCGGGGGTAGCAAAAAGGGGGTTTGGTGCTAAAAAACCCAAAATGGTTCTTCCAAAAACCAGGAGGGGAACCTGTGAATTAGTTAAATATTTTTTTTCTAACTTAAAATTCACCCGTAAAAGGTTTTTTGTGAGGTTTTTTGGGAAGGGTTAAAAAGGGGGGTCAAATAGGATAGCTAGAGAAACCTAGGATAGTCAGGGAACATAGGATAGCCCCCGGGGAAAAAAGGAAAGCTAGGAGAACAAAAATTTTTAGCAAAGGGGGGAAAAAATTTTTAAAAGCTAGGGAACATAGGATAAAAAGGGAGGATAGGGGGGGTGAACATAGGATAGCCAGGGGGGGGTAGCTAGGGGAACATAGGGCATCCCCCTGAAGATTGGATAGCCAGGTAGGATAGTCAGGTGAACAAGGATAGCCCCGGGGGGTAGCTAGGGGGTAAAGGATATTTCCCCCTGAAAAATAGATAGTCAGGGGGGAAAATAGGATGTCAGGGGGAAAATAGGGGGGCTTTGGAGAACATAGGATAGCTAGGAGAACATAGGATAGCTAGGAAACAAAAAATAAACCAGGTAGGATAGCTAGGAAACATAGGGTAGCCCAGGGGAACAAAGGATAGCTAGGGGAAATAGGATAGCCCCGGGAGGATAGTCGGGGGGAAACCCCCGGGGGAAAAAAAAAGTAGGATAGCTAAAGGGAAATAAAGGAATTTTTGGGGAACAAAGGATAAATTTTAGGTGAACATAGGGGGGGGCAGGGGAACTTTGGATAGCAAAAGGGGAAAAAAAAGGGAAAACTAGGAGAACATAGGATAGCTAGGGGGAAAATTTTAAAAAACCCCCTAGGAAAGCTAGGAGATAAAAAGGAAAAAGTCAGGTGAACCTAGGATAGTCCCCCCCGGGGAAAATAGGAAGTCAGGTTTTTAAAAAAGGGGGGAACCCCCGGGGAACATATGTAAAATAGCTGGAGAACATAGGTTTTTTAGTGAACATAGGAAAAAACCCGGTAGGGGGGTCCCGGGGGAAAATAGGGGGGCCAGGTAGGATACTAGGGGAACATAGGAAAGGGGGGGTGAACATAGGATAGCTTAAAAGGGGGGGGTAGTTTAGGGGGAAAAAAAGGATAAACTAGGAGGGGAAAAAAGGGTAGGGGCCCCCTAGGATGGTCAGGTTTAACATAGGATAGCCCCCCAGAAAAAAAAGGGTAGCTAGGAAACATAGGATAGTAGGGGAACAAGGATAGCTAGGAGAACATAGGGTACCAGGAGGGAAAATAGGGTACCCCCAAAAAAAAAAAAGGAGGGAAAAAAACTCACTTTTAAATTTTTTTTTAAAATTTTTTTTTTATAAGCGGGAATAAAATCTGCAATCCAGAGGGGAAAAAATTTTTCGGGGGGCGAAATGTCCTCGTACAGGGGGGCGAAACCCTCAAAAGCTAGTGCGTCCAAGCCTGGGAAAAAACTACATGGAATTTAAAAAAAATGACCATCAAGCTCAAAATTTTAAGGGATGGAAAATTTGGCGACAACTTGAGAAAAAAGAAAAAGGTTTTAAACCGCTTCAACCATGTAGCACAAAACCCCGCCTCATGAATATTAGCTCAACTTCACATGAAATCCTGCAGCTCACACTGCTCTATTGGGGTAGTCCAATCTGCTGCCGTATTTTTCCGCTATCCAACTCATGTAGCACAACACCCCCTCTCATGAATTCAGATATGTTAAAACAGGGGCGTTGAGCGCGGTGGTTCTGTTATGCGGTCCTGAGAAAGTTTACGTGCAAAATTTCTCATTACGATTTCCGGGCGCCCCACCTGTGGAATGAAATCAACAATTAATAAAATAAATCAAATTAAAAAATATCTTTAACGATTTTTCACCTGTTCTTCTTCCATTCGTTGTTTTTTTTTCTTTTTTCTATATTTTTGTCGAGCTTTTTTGAAAAAGACAAATTCGAGTTTTACCTAGAGATCCTTTGAGTTTCTTATTTTTCCTCGTTAATATATGGAGTTTAAAGTAGCTTTTGTTCATGGCTACGATTTTTTTTAAAAAAAACGAACAATAAAACTTCCGATTTCTATTAAAATTTAAATTTCTTGGGAAGTAATAAGGCATGAATACCAAATGGTAGTTCCCGGACACAGACTGCATATTTATTTCCGGGTCAAGATAATAGTCATTCTAGCCAACGTCAGTCATATCATAGGTCATAATAATATGCTGAATACACCCGTGTTCGTATGATCCCCCTAAAGTTAAGCATCGTCCAGAGAGGGAAGACTTGGACGGTAAATCTCCCCTTTCTGATCGTTGCTATTTCCGGCCCAACTCAGCTGAGCGGGGTTAATGTCCATTTCTTGTGTATAGAGTTTAAAAAAACCACCATCTCAAAGGACTTACTACCGACTTAAAAAGTAATCCATGATTTTTATTTATAAGTAAAACAAGGTGTCATCTTCTCTTTTCATCGGAAGCACTGATGATATGCTTCCAGTTTTGCCTCTTTGAGTGGCAATGCTGATTCGTTTGAAGGACTTAGATGTTAAAAACGTTTTAAAAAATGTTGGCTACTATCTCAAACTTTTTGAAAATTAAAAGTTCAGAGCTGTTGAATTCAGGCCAATTGAAAAACGAATTAAATTTTGCAGTATCACTTTCAAATTAATTTCCGTGGATAAAAAAAACTATCGTATCGAAATTTCTTGTGATTCAAAACCCAGGACTCTGCCCAAGCACACATCATGAATGGAATACGGATCCAGAAGTCTACATTTTGACCATTTCTAATTCTAATGAAGGAAGTCTTCCCATTTAGGTGCTGGGGTCAACACGAGCACACCGAAGGTATCCCTTACAAACAACTGTAAACAAAATTTGATTACAAATTTTTGTCGGCGCGGAGGTTCGAGCATGGCAAGCGAATGCTTGACCACTGACTAATATTGTGCGCTCACTAAACTGTCCTAATGACCTGAGTACTTCTCTCAATACACATCCATGGTTACACAGCCTACTTTGGCCTACAGCCTACATTTGGCCTCGCCGCTCGCCTCTCTCGATTGATCTGCAGAACATACAAGACTTGAAGATAGCTAAAGATCATCAATGAAACTTCTTTTATTGACGTGGATTAACGTCAATGATCCGCAATGGTGAACGAAGAGTTCCCACCGATGAGTTGTCAAGCGTGAACACACGACGCATGTAGAACCATTGAGACTTTCGCTAAGACACAAGGTAAGAGATGGACTTGTTTATATTGCCTACATCATGGTATTTATCATTCTGTAATTATCTTTTTTTTTCTACCGAAGTACCTATTTCATAGTGTTTTTTTTTTACATTTCAGTATTTTGTCATTTGTACAATTTTATTTTAACTGTTATTTTATTTGAAAATGTAAATAGGGCTAAACCCGTCAATACACACCCATCTACCGGACATTATTATTATTATTAAAGTCCCGGTTTCAGCGTGGATAATAGTGAAGCAAGTTTGAGTAGTTGTGGTATCACGAAAGTGATTAAGACAATAATGATATAAAAAAATAATAACATATAATTTCATCCATTTTAATATTTCCAGATCTGGGGAACACGGTAATGCTAAGCCTGATACAAGAAACAAGATAGAGAGATATGAATTCCAAAAGAGGAATTTGAAGGCTCAGAGGATAGCAACAAGGATCGTGTGCTGAAAAACAAATGGTTTCTTCCAGGATCCAGGATGGTAACCTGTGATATTAGTTAGAATCATATATTCTAACTATAATATCACAGTAGGTTAGGTGTGAGGTAGGGTAAGGGTTAAGGGGGGGAAACAAACAGAATTAGCTAGGAGAACATAGGATAGCTAGGAGAACATAGGATAGCTAGGTGAACATAGGATAGCCAGGTAGGATAGTCAGGTGAACATAGGATAGCTAGGTGAACATAGGATAGCTAGGAGAACATTGGATAGTTAGGTGAATTTAGGATAGCTAGGTGAACATAGGATAGCTAGGAGAACATAGGTTGGCTAGGAGAACATAGGATAGTCAGGTGAACATAGGATAGCTAGGAGAACATAAATAGCTAGGGGAACATAGGATAGCTAGGGGAACATAGGATAGCTAGGAGAACATAGGATAGCTAGGAAAACATAGGATAGTCAGTGAACATAGGATAGTCAGGTGAACATAGGATAGCTAGGAGAACATAGGATAGCTAAGTGAACATAGGATAGCCAGGTAGGATAGTCAGGTTAACATAGGATAGCTAGGAGAACATAGGATAGTCAGGTGAACATAGGATAGCCAGGTAAGGATAGAAAGGTGAACATAGGATAGCTAGGAGAACATAGGATAGCTAGGTGAACATAGGAAAGCTAGGTGAACATAGGAGAGCTAGGAGAACATAGGATAGCTAGAGAACATAGGATAGCTAGTATAACATAGGATAGCTAGGAGAACATAGGATAGCTAGAAGAAAATAGGATAGCTAGGTGAACATAGGATAGCTAAGTGAACATAGGATAGCTAGGAGAACATAGAATAGCTAGGAGAACATAGGATAGCTAGAAGAACATAGGATTAGCTAGGTGAACATAGGATAGCTAGGAGAACATAGGATAGCTAGGAGAACATAGGATAGTCAGGTGAACATAGAATAGCCAGGTAGGATAGTCAGGTGAACATAGGATAGCTAGGAGAAACATAGGATAGCTAGGTGAACATAGGATAGCTAGGTGAACATAGGATAGCTAGGTGAACATAGGATAGCTAGGAGAACATAGGATAGCTAGGTGAACATAGGATAGCTAGGTGAACATAGGATAGCTAGGTGAACATAGGATAGCTAGGAGAACATAGATAGCTAGGAGAACATAGGATAGCTAGGATAACATAGGATAGCTAGAAGAACATAGGACAGCTAGGTGAACATAGGATAGCTAGGAGAACATAGGATAGCTAGGTGAACAATAGGATAGCTAGGTGAACATAGGATAACTAGGTGAACATAGGATAGCTAGAAGAACATAGGATAGCTAGATGAACATAGGATAGTCAGGTTAACATAGGAATAGCTAGGTGAACATAGGAAACCAGGTAGGATAGCTAGGTGAACATAGGATAGCTAGGAGAACAATAGATAGCTAGGTGAACATAGGAGAGCTAGGAGAACATAGGATAGCTAGGAGAACATAGGATAGCTAGGAGAACATAGGATAGCTAGAAGAAAATAGGATAGCTAGGTGAACATAGAATAGCTAAGCGAACATAGGATAGCTAGGAGAACATAGGATAGCTAGGAGAACATAGGATAGCTAGGAGAACATAGGATAGCTAGGAGAACATAGAATAGCTAGAAGAAAATAGGATAGCTAGGTGAACATAGGATAGCTAAGTGAACATAGGATAGCTAGGAGAACATAGGATAGCTAGGAGAACATAGATAGCTAGAAGAACATAGGATAGCTAGGTGAACATAGGATAGCTAGGAGAACATAGGATAGCTTGGAGAACATAGGATAGTCAGGTGAACATAGAATAGCCAGGTAGGATAGTCAGGTGAACATAGGATAGCTAGGAGAACATAGGATAGCTAGGTGAACATAGGATAGCTAGGTGAACATAGGATAGCTAGGTGAACATAGGATAGCTAGGAGAACATAGGATAGCTAGGGAACATAGGATAGCTAGGAGAAACATAGGATAGTCAGGTGAACATAGGATAGCTAGGAGAACATAGGATAGTCAGGTGAACATAGGATAGCTAGATGAACAGAGGATGGCTAGGAGAACATAGGATAGCTAGATGAACATAGGATAGCTAGGAGAACATAGGATAGCTAGGTGAACATAGGATAGCTAGGTGAAAAAAAAGATCGGAAAAAATCTCACATAATTATATTTCTTGCATTCTTTTTCAGATAAGCGGCAGTAAGATCTGCAATTCTGCAATCCAGAGAAGCATTACACGCAAGCGAATGTCACGGAATCCAAATGCGTTGGCCTTCAATAGCAATCACTTGTCCTCTAATCGAGGAAGATAATGAGAGTCCAACCAAGGAATCTTCCTCCAACATTGCGATGGACCACGTACAGTCTGCAAAACCATCAATACATGCTAGTGCGTCTAAGTCCGGGAGAAAATACATGGGATTTAATACAACTGTACCATCAAGCTCAACAGTCCAAGGGATGGATTGTCGACAGCTTGAGAAACATGACTGGTTTGTCCCGGCTTCAAACTCATGTAGCTTAATAACCCGCCTATTGAATATTAGCTCAACTTCACATGAAATCCTGCTAGCTCAACAGCTGCTCTATTCGGTAGTCATAGTCATGCTGCCGTATCTCCGCTATCAACTCATGTAGCACAGCACACCCTCTCATGAATTCAGATATGTTATACAGGGTGCGTTGAGCGCGGTGGTCTGTTATGCGGTCCCTGATTATAGTTGTACGTGCGAATCTTCTCATTACGATTCCGGCGCCCCACCTGTGGAATGAAATCAACTATTTAATAGAATAAACCAAATTAATAAATTAACTTTAATGATTTTTTACCTGTTCTTTTTCCATTCGTTGTTTTTTTTCTTCTTTTCTCTATCTTTCTGTCGAGCTGTTGCAAAGAGATGTTTGTTTTCATGGATGGCTACAATATAAAAACAACAGCTGTGAATCTCTAATCATTACCAAATATAAGCAATAGTTGGGCCACCAGGACTATAAAGCAAAAGTTTGTGACCACACAATAATAAGACATGAGAGTTAGGTGGTAGAAAATGGTTTTGAGCACTGACCTCACCCGGTGGTTATCTTCCACTGAAAAGTAGTAATAATAAAATATTATTACCCGATTAGGACTATTAAAGTCCCATTATTCCAGCAGTAAGCCCAAGAACATATTATTATGTGGTAAAAATGGGAGGATAAATTGTCATGTCCCGCTTGGGTTTCGAAACCACGACCTCTGGATTCACAGCCTTTACCACTGAGCCAATAAATCATCTTTTATATTTTTTTACCTGTTCTTCTTCCATTCGTTGTTTCTTCTTCTCTCTATCTTCCTGTCGCGCTGTTTGCAAAGACAAATTAGTTTTATTTTCCCAACCAACAATTGAAAAGTTCTTTATTAGCTTATTTTATCATTCCTTTGTTGCCAGTCTGATTCCCCTGTACTATTCAAAAACAAAATGGCGGATTTTTGTAACTCTCTGATGATGAAGTACATTTTTTGAGACAATGTACTTCTTATTACAATAGTGTAAGGCCCCCAAACAAAAAATCACAACAACAAAAAAATATATAAAATAATATTAATGAAAAAAGTTCTATGCCAAAAGTACCACTTTTTTTGATATTTGCTTTCGTATGATCGCTAAAGTTAAGCAACGACCAGAGAGGTGAAGACTGGACGGTGATAACCTTTTTCTGATCATGGCTTATTCCGGACCAACTCAGCGGAGCGAGGTTAATGTCAAGAGCCGGTTTTCTTGTGTATATAGAGTTTAAAAAACCACCATCTCAAAGGACTTTACTATCCGACTTTAAAAGTAATGCATAATTTTTATTTATAAGTAAAACAAGGGGTCATCTTCTCTTTTCATCGGAAGCACTGATAATATGCTACCAGCATTGCCTCTTTGAGTGGCAATGCTGATTTGTTGAAAGACTTAGATGTTAAAAAACGTTTTAAAAAAATGTTGGCTACTATCTCAAACATAACATTGAAAATTGAACAGTTCTGAGCTGTTAAAAACAAAAATGAATTCAGGTCAATTATTAAACGGTTAAATTTTTCAGTATCTCTTTCAAATTATTTCCGTGGATAAAAAAGTTATCTTATCGAAATTTCTTGTGATTCAAAACCCAGGACTCAGCCCAAGCACACATCATGAATGAAATGCGGATCCAGAAGCCTACATTTTGACCATTTCTAATTCTAATGAAGGAAGACTTCCCATTTTGGTGCTGGGTCAACACGAGCGCACCGGAAGTTATCCCTTACAAACAACTGTAACCAAATTTTTAGTTCAAATTTTTGTCGGCGCGGGGGTTCGAACCCGGGACCTTCCGCATGGTAAGCGAGTGCTAGACCCACTGAGCTATTCGTGCGCTCACTAAATTGTCCTAATGAGGCTGAGTACTTCTCTCAATTCACATCCATGGTTACACAGCCTACATTTGGTCTTGCCGCTCGTCTCTCTCGATTGATGTGCAGAACATAAAAGACTTGAAGAAAGCTAAAGTTCATCAATGAAACTTCCTTTATCGACATGGATGAACGTCAATGATCCGCAATGGTGAACGAAGAGTTCCACCGATGAGTTGTCAAGCGTAAACACACGACGAGTGACGAACCATTGAGACTTTCGCTAAGACACAAGGTAAGAGATGGACTTGTTTATATTGCCTACATCACGGTATTTATCGTTCTGTAAATTATCATTTTTTTTCTACCGAAGTATTAAATAGTGTGTTTTATAGGTAGGTATTTTAGTATTTTGTCATATTTGTACAATTTTATTTTAACTATTATTTTATTTGAAAATGTAAATAGGGCGAAACCCGTCAATTAACACCCGCCTACCGGGCATTATTATTATTACGTTTGAAAGCTTCGTTGACGAATCCCTAAAAAATTACCTCTTCGCGATATAAACAAAATTTCATTTCTTGGTGCAATGCAGTAATGAAAAGTCCTAGACCGAGTCACATTTTGTCACATTAAATCCCTAAGCGGAAAAAAAACTATGCTTAAATCAAACTCTTGGTTAAATAAATACCAACGATACTTTAACTTTTTATTTACAAACTTATGATTTACAAATTAGAAATTCACAACTTCGAAAAACGTTCTTTTACATAGTCTTATGGCCGGGTCGAGACTCGACTGCTGGGTCCCAGCTCAGGTAGATTTAGCGTCACGTGATCAATTTGGAGCTCTGTGATTGGTGGACATTGATCACGTGACCCTAAATCTACATGAGCTGGGACCCAGCAGTCGCGTCTCAACCGGGCCATTAGTCTTATTTCTTCCATTTTAAACCGACCTCAGTAGCTTGATCGATAAGGCGGCGTACGTAACCTGCAGGTCGGTGGTTCAAGTTCCGGTTTCAGAGTAGATTTGAATAGTTGTGACATCACGAAAGTGATTAAGAGAAATATGATATATATTCAATCCATTTTAATATTTCCAGATCTGGCGAACACGGCAGTGCAAAGCCTGATACAAGAAACAAGATAGAGAGATATAAAATCCCAAGGAGGAATCTGAAGGCTCAGAGATAGCAACAAGGATCGTGTGCTGAAAAACAAGATGGTTCTTCCAGGATCCAGGATGGTAAACCTGTGATATTAGTTAGAATCATATATTCTAACTTAATATCACAGTAGGTTAGGTGTGAGGTAGGGTAAGGGTTAAGTGGGGGATCAAACAGGTGAATATAGGATATCTAGGTGAACATAGGATAGCTAGGTGAACATAGGATAGCTAGGTGAACATAGGATAGCTAGGAGAACATGGATAGCTAGGTGAACATAGGATAGCTAGGTGAACATAGGATAGCTAGGTGAACATAGGATAGTCAGGTGAACATAGGATAGCTAGAAGAACATAGGATAACTAGGTGAACATAGGATCGCTAGGTGAACATAGGATAGCTAGGTGAACATAGGATAGTCAGGTGAACATAGGATAGCCAGGTAGGATAGTCAGGTGAACATAGGATAGCCAGGTAGGATAGTCAGGTGAACATAGGATAGCTAGTGGAACAAAGGATAGCTAGGTGAACATAGGATAGCTAGGAGAACATAGGATAGCTAGGTGAACATAGGATAGCCAGGATAGTCAGGTGAACATAGGATAGCTAGGAGAACATAGGATAGCTAGGTGAACATAGGATAGCTAGGTGAACATAGGATAGCCAGGTAGGATAGTCAGGTGAACATAGGATAGCTAGGAGAACATAGGATAACTAGGTGAACATAGGATAGCTAGGTGAACATAGGAAAATCTAGGTGAACATAGGATAGCCAGGTGAACATAGGATAGCCAGGTAGGATAGTCAGGTGAACATAGGATAGCTAGGAGAACATAGGATAGCTAGGTGAACATAGGATAGCTAGGAGAACATAGGATAGCTAGGTGAACATAGGATAGCCAGGTAGGATAGTCAGGTGAACATAGGATGGCTAGGAGAACATAGGATAGCTAGGTGAACATAGGATAGCTAGGTGAACATAGGATAGTCAGGTGAACATAGGATAGCCAGGAGAACATAGGATAGCCAGGTAGGATAGTCAGGTGAACATAGGATAGCTAGGAGAACATAGGATAGCTAGGAGAACATAGGATAGCTAGGAGAACATAGGATAGCCAGGTAGGATAGTCAGGTGAACATAGGATAGCTAGGAGAACATAGGATAGCTAGGTGAACATAGGATAGCTAGGAGAACATAGGATAGCTAGGAGAACATAGGATAGCTAGGTGAACATAGGATAGCTAGGTGAACATAGGATAGCTAGGAGAACATAGGATAGCTAGGTGAACATAGGATAGCTAGGTGAACATAGGATAGCCAGGTGAACATAGGATAGCTAGGAGAACATAGGATAGCTAGGAGAACATAGGATAGCTAGGTGAACATAGGATAGCTAGGTGAACATAGGATAGCCAGGAGAAAATAGGATAGCTAGGTAAAAAAAGGATCGGAAAAAATCTCACATAATTTCTTGTATTCTTTTTCAGATAAGCGGCAATAAAATCTGCAATCCAGAGAAACATTAAACGCAAGCGAATGTCACGGAATCCAAATGCGTTGGTCTTCAATAGCAATCACTTGTCCTCCAATTCCGGAAGATAATGAGATTCCAGACCAAGGATTCTTCCTCCACATTGCGAGGTAATCACCTACAGTCTGCGAAACCATCAATACATGCTAGTGCGTCCAAGTCTGGGAGAAACTACATGGAATTCAATACAACTGTACCATCAAGATCAACAGTCAAGGGATAGATCGTTGACAAATTGAGAAACATGATTGGTTTATCCCGGCTTCACCTCATGTAGCACAGTACCCGCCTCATGAATATTAGCTCAACTTCACATGAAATCCTGCTAGCTCAACAGCTGCTCTATTCGATAGTCATAGTCATGCTGTCGTATCTCCGCTATCAACTTATGTAGCACGACACCCCCTCTCACGAATATTTGCTCAACTTCACATGAAATCCTGCTAGCTCAACAGCTGCTCTATTCGGTATTCATAATCATGCTGCCGTATCTCCGCTATCAACTTATGTAGCACGACACCCCCTCTCACGAATATTTGCTCAACTTCACATGAAATCCTGCTAGCTCAACAGCTGCTCTATTCGGTATTCATAATCATGCTGCCGTATCTCCGCTATCAACTCATGTAGCACAATACCCGCCTCACGAATATTAGCTCAACTTCACATGAAATCCTGCTAGCTCAACAGCTGCTCTAGTCGGTAGTCATAGTCATGCTGTCGTATCTCCGCTATCAACTCATGCAGCACAATGCCAGCCTCATGAATATTAGCTCAACTTCACATGAAATCCTGCTAGCTCAACAGCTGCTCTATTCGATAGTCATAGTCATGCTGCCGTATCTCCGCTATCAACTCATGTAGCACAACACCCCCCGCCTCATGAGTATTAGCTCAACTTCACATGAAATCCTGCTAGCTCAACAGCTGCTCTATTCGGTAGTCATAGTCATGCTGCCGTATCTCCGCTATCAAATCATGTAGCACAATACCCGCCTCACGAATTTTAGCTCAACTTCACATGAAATCCTGCTAGCTCAACAGCTGCTCTATTCGGTAGTCATAGTCATGCTGCCGTATCTCCGCTATCAACTCATGTAGCACAACACCCCCTCTCATGAGTATTAGTTCAACTTCACATGAAATCTTGCTAGCTCAACAGCTGATCTATTCAGTAGTCATAGTCATGCTGCCGTATCTCCGCTATCAACTCGTGTAGCACAACACCCCCTCTCATGAATTCAGATATGTTATACAGGGTGCGTTGAGCGCGGTGGTCTGTTATGCGGTCCTGAGGATAGTTGTACCTGCGAATCTTCTCATTACGTGTACGGCGCCCCACCTGTGGAATGAAATCAACTATTTAATAGAATAAAACAAATTAATAAATTATCTTTAACGATATTTTTACCTGTTCTTCTTCCATTCGTTGTTTCGTTATCTCTATATATAAATGTCAAAGTAGTCACTGACCACTGACTGATCATCGCTCTACAGCCCAAACCGTAAGTCCTAGGAAGCTGAAATTTGGTAGGTAGCTTTGTCTTATAGTCTAGATGTGCATTGTGCAATAAGACGGGATTTTTCGAAACTCCCACTACAACACCTGCCATTGACGAAAAAGGATTTTTTGCTTTCACGGCCATGCCTCGGCCCGCAAAGCGGGCGACAGCCCGCTAGTTATTACTATAGAAAGCTTTATTAGGTAGAACAAACAATATATACAGTTGAATACAATGAAATATAAGGAAAAACAAAAAGATTAAGCAAATATACTAAAAAAAACAAAACGAAGTTAATGTACTACCTAAAGGGCGGGGTTATTGCCTGTGGCAATCTCTTAAACCCAACCCAAATTTATACTGCCCGATAAGGACTATTAAAGTCCCATTATTCTAGCAGTAAGCCCAATACATACGAGTATTATTATTTGGTAAAATTCCCAAATGGAAGGATAACTTGTCATGTCCCGCTTGGGTTTCGAAACCACGACCTCTGGAATCTCTGGATTCACAGAGTGCCGCCTTTACCACTGAGCTAATAAATCATCTTTTATATTTTTTTATCTGTTCTTCTTCCATTCGTTGTTTCTTCTTCTCTCTATCTTTCTGTCGCGCTGTTGCAAAGACAAATTAGTTTTATTTCCCAACCAACAATTGAAAAGTTCTTTATTAGCTTATTTTATCATTTCAGTGAGGTGAAGACTCGGACGATGATCCCCTCTTTCTGATCCTGGCTATTTCCGGCCCAACTCAGCTGGGCGAGGTTAATGTCCATAGCCGGTTTCTAGTGTATAGAGTTTAAAAAACCACCATCTCAAAGAACTTTCTTATCCGATTTATAAAAGTACTGCATGATTTTTATTTATAAGTAAAACAAGGTGTCATCTTCTCTTTTCATCGGAAGCACTGATAATAAGCTTCCAGCATTGCCTCTTAGAGTGGCATTGCTGATTTGTTGAAGGACTTAGTTGTTAAAAAACGTTTTATAAAATGTTGGCTACTATCTCAAACAGAACTATTGAAAATTGAACAGTTCTGAGCTGTTAAAAACAAAATGAATTCAGGCCAATTAATAAACGAGTTAAATTTTTCAGTATCACTTTCAATTTTTTTCCGTGGATAAAAAAGTTATCTTATCGAAATTTCTTGTGATTCAAAACCCAGGACTCTGCCCAAGCACACATCATGAATGGAATGCAGATCTTGAAGCCTACATTTTGACAATTCTAATGAAGGAAGACTTCCCATTTAGGTGCTGGGTCAACACGAGCGCACTGGAAGGTATCCCTTACAAACAACTGTAATCAAATTTTGAGTTCAAATTTTTGTCGGCGCGGGGGTTTGAACACGGGACCTTCCGCATGGCAAGCGAATGCTTGACCACTGAGCTTTCGTGCGCTCACTAAATTGTCCTAAAGTACCATGGTTACACCGTCTACATTTGACCTCGCCAAAGATACGCCCACATTTGGCATGGTCATATATGCACCCTCACACTCTGTCTCTCTCGATTGATCTGCAGAACATAAAAGACTTGACGAAAGCTAAAGTTCATCAAAGAAACTTCCTTTATCGACATGGATTAACGTCAATGATCCGCAATGGTGAACGAAGAGTTCCACCGATGAGTTGTCAAGCGTAAACACACGACGGATGTAGAACCATTGAGACTTTCGCTAAGACACAAGGTAAGAGGTGGACTTGTTTATATTGCCTACATCACGGTATTTATCGTTCTGTAATTATCTATTTTTTTCTACGGAAGTATTTCATAGTGTGTTTTTATAGGTATTTTAGTATTTTGTCATTTGTACAATTTTATTTTAACTGTTATTTTATTTGAAAATGTAAATAGGGCGAAACCCGTCAATTAACACCCGTCTACCGGGCATTATTATCATTATTACGTTTGAAAGCTTCGTTGACGAATCCCTAAAAAATTATCTCTTCACGATATAAACAAAATTTCATTTATTGGTGCAATGCAGTAATGAAGAGTCCTAGACCGAGTCACATTTTGTCACATAAAATCCCTAAACGGAAAAAAAACTATGGTTAAATCAAACTCTTTCAAATTCTAATTCTCGTGACGCTGGCTTTTCCCGGCCCCACTCAGGCTGGGTGAGGTCAATGTGAGTAGCAGGTTTGTGAGTTTCCTGCGAACGGAGGGTAAAACCCCCGTCGTGATATGACCATGGCAGTTGAAAGCGACGTTAAACCCCACTTAAAAAAAAAATCAAACTCTTGGCTAAATAAATACCAACGATACTTTAACTTTTATTTACAAACTTATGATTTACAAATTAGAAATTCACAACTTCGACAAAGGTTCTTTTACATAGTCTTATGGCCGGGTCGGGACTCGACTGCTGGGTCCCAGCTCAGGTAGATTTAGCGTCACGTGATCAATTTGGAGCTCTGTGATTTGTGGACATTGATCACGTGACCCTAAATCTACATGAGCTAGGACCAAGCAGTCGCGTCTCAACCGGGCCATTAGTCTTATTTCTTCCATTTTAACCGACCTCAGTAGCTTGATCGATAAGGCGGCGGACTTATAACCTGCAGATCGGTGGTTCAAGTTCCGGTTTCAGAGTAGATTTGAATAGTTGTGGACATCACGAAAGTGATTAAGAGAAATATGATATATATTCAATCCATTTTAATATTTCCAGATCTGGTGAACACGGCAGTGCAAAGCCTGATACAAGAAACAAGATAGAGAGACATAAAATCCCAAGGAGGAATCTGAAGGCTCAGAGATAGCAACATGGATAGTGTGCTGTAAAACAAGATGAGTCTTCCACAATCCAGGATGGTAACCTGTGATATTAGTTAGAATCATATATTCTAACTTAATATCACAGTAGGTTAGGTGTGAGGTAGGGTAAGGGTTAAGTGGGGGATCAAACAGGTGAATATAGGATATCTAGGTGAACATAGGATAGCTAGGTGAACATAGGATAGCTAGGTGAACATAGGATAGCTAGGTGATGGTCTGGTAGTGGTGAAGATCTTAAAAATGATATCTGGGGCTTAGCCTTCAGGATTGTAACCAAAAAGATAGGAAGGAAGACTCCGGAAATTCCCCCCCAAGTGAGACAGTCAGAAATAGAGAAGTTATTTCCAAACCACCCAGAAATTCACTGGGAATTCTCAAATGAACATGGTCCTGACATCACAGTAGACGAACTTCTCGAAACAATCCTGAGGGCTAAAACAAACAAAGCCCCCGGCCCTGATGGCATCCCGACAAAACTAAATAAAAGAGATAGTATTAGCAAAACCAGAGATCATTCTTAAAGTTTTGAACAAGTTACTATATACAGGAGAGTTCCCCAGAGAATGGAAGAATGCTAAAGTAACCCTCCTGGAAAAACCTAAGAAAAACAGGGAAGATCGGACTACATACAGACCAATATGTCTGTTAAACACAATGGGCAAAGTATATGAAGGGATTGTAAATCAACGTCTCACAAAAGAACTTGAGGAAAAGCAAATACTCTCTGACAGGCAATATGGCTTTAGAAAAAATCGCTGCACCGTACAGGCCATTCAGGCCGTAACAGATTTAGCAAGACAAGAAATGCAGAAAGCGTACAGGAAAAGAAAGCTGTGTGTTCTGATCACAATCGACATTAAAAACGCTTTTAATTCCGCCCCCTGGCTTGCAATTGTCGATGCTCTGAAAAAAGCAAAAATATCAAACTATCTGATAGATCTCATTCGAAGCTATTTGCAAAACCGGGAGATAGTAGGGGAGACCTTCTCTAAATTCATGACATCAGGCGTACCACAGGGGTCGTTAAAAGGACCAACCCTGTGGAATGTTTTATATAATGATGTACTCATCATCCCAGTTCCCGATGACGTCAATCTGATTGGGTACGCTGACGATCTAGCAGTGATTGTCAAAGCTGAAAATGAAGAAATTCTCGAAGAAAAAGCGCAAATAACAATGGACCTCATTGAAAACTGGATGACGGAGAAAGGACTGGCCATAGCCCCAGAAAAGTCTGAAATGATTGCTCTAATAGGAAGGAAAAAGTGCAGACCACTCAATATCAGAGTAGGAGGAGAAAGAATAAAAGAGAAAAGTACAGTAAAATACCTTGGTGTAATTTTGGATAAGAGTTTGAAATTTGGTCCCCACTTGGAATATGTAGCAGCTAAGGCTGGCAAAACAATCACTGCTCTATCCAGACTAATGCCGAGAGTGGGAGGGCCTGGTGAACAAAAAAGAAGAGTACTTCAAAACGCAATGGATAGTATCGTTCTTTACGCTGCTCCTATCTGGGCAGACTGTCTTCAAATCAAGAAAAGAAGAACTGCTGTTCTTAAAACCCAAAGACCAGGCCTGATAAGGGTGAGTTGCGCGTACCGCACAATTTCAACTGACGCGGTAGCAGTGATAAGTGGCGTTATCCCCCTCGACCTTATGCTAGAGGAAAGGGCACAAACGTATCGTGCAACAAAAGAAGAGAAAGACTTAAAGCGGGATGAAACACTTGTCAAATGGCAATCAAGATGGAGGACATCCGACAAAGGCGCCTGGACCCGAAGTTTAATTAAAGAAATTAGCCCGTGGTACCATAGAAAACATGGGGAGGTGGGGTACTACATGACTCAGTTTCTGTCTGGACACGGATGTTTTCAATTCTATAAGTGTAGATTCAAGATTAGCGACAATGCCTCATGTGCATACTGCGGACAAGAAGATACTGCCGAACACACCTTCTTTCATTGTAGTAGATGGGACATACCGAGAACAGACCTTGAACACACCCTAAATGTAACCATCACTGTAGAAAACCTGATTCCTTTAATGTTAAGGAATATCAGCACTTGGAACGCTATCGAAAAATGCATCAACAAAATAATGGACATCAAGGTATCAGACGAACGCGAAGCTCAGCGCAATCCTATTAACGCGCGAGCTCAAGTTCAGGTACAAGTATAAAAAATATATGTCATAGTAAGTATCAATAGGGCTAAAACAAAAAAAAGGGGGACAAATTAAACTTCACAAATAAATATACAATACTATGTAATGTGAATATATTTAGGTTATTAATATAAAAGAATTTAAATCCAAGGTTCATAAAATAATAAATTATGTATGCTGTATAAATAAAATTTTAATGTATATTAAGGAAATTAGATATGGATGATGTAAATATTAAATACCTACTATGCAATGTGAATATAATATAATATTTAGGTTAATAATATAATATATTTTTTTAAATTAAAGTCAAGGTTCATAAATCAAGTATGTAGGCTGTATATAATATGTTTAATGTAGATAAGGAAATTAAATATGTATATTTGTATAATGTAGATATTAGGTTCATAAACCAATGTAAATGATTTTGGCGACCCGAGACAGGAAATGGTCACCCCTGAATTTCCCGGCTACCCAACTTCATCAAAACTGACGGAGGAAACAACTCATCCCCGGATGTGTTGTCGCCCCTGAAGTATGTATGCTTTGCTTTACTTTAAATAATATTGTAATGTGATCAATTTGTATTTCATGAATAATCTCACTTTCATGTCACGTGTTATAATAATAAGTAGGTACCTAAGTACTAGTGTTTCTATTCTATTTTTAGCTTTCGGTCGATATTTCATCGTAATAACAATATGCCTAAGGTAACTTATAATGAAAACTGGTATGAGCTAAATGTACTCCGTCATTAGAGCTACTTGGTACCTAATAAGTACCAAGTTGATAAGTTTTTGTTGATTTTCTTATCTCAAAGCTCGCAATCAACCTCTGACGGTTCTATGTTAAGTATGGGTGAATGTACTAATCAATAGACATGCACTCATATTCAACTACAAACCATGTTGGGTATTTCTTTAAATTTTTAGTGGGACGCGTCTGGAAGTATTATATCTGGTGCCCAGACGCTTTGAGTCAGAGCGCAGACGTCGTGAGGAAAAGGGGGTTTTTAGAGTTTGGCCGTACGGCGTAGGATAGGTGAGGGAACCTCGAGTCCATGACAAGAGGAATGCCTGCGGCGTTCTCAGTATCGGAGGTCTGAGCTGTTGTCTTCAAACTCTGGAGGCAGCATATCAGTCCTCCCTTCTCAGCTCAGCTGATTTTCCTCCGTTTTCTCCCGACGTCTGTCTTTATCGCAAAAAAAAAAAAAAAAAAAAAAACAAAAAAAAACAAAAAAAAAAGGATAGCTAGGTGAACATAGGATAGTCAGATGAACATAGGATAGCCAGGAGAACATAGGATAGCTAGGTGAACATAGGATAGCTAGGTGAACATAGGATAGCTAGGAGAACATAGGATAGCTAGGTGAACATAGGATAGCTAGGTGAACATAGGATAGCTAGGTGAACATAGGATAGCTAGGTGAACATAGGATAGCCAGGTAGGATAGTCAGGTGAACATAGGATAGCTAGGAGAACATAGGATAACTAGGTGAACATAAGATAGCTAGGTGAACATAGGATAGCCAGGTAAAATAGTCAGGTGAACATAGGATAGCTAGGAGAACATAGGATAGCTAGGTGAACATAGGATAGCTAGGAGAACATAGGATAGCTAGGTGAACATAGGATAGCCAGGTAGGATAGTCAGGTGAACATAGGATGGCTAGGAGAACATAGGATAGCTAGGTGAACATAGGATAGCTAGGTGAACATAGGATAGTCAGGTGAACATAGGATAGCCAGGTGAACATAGGATAGCTAGGTGAACATAGGATAGCCAGATAGGATAGTCAGGTGAACATAGGATAGCTAGGAGAACATAGGATAGCTAGGTGAACATAGGATAGCTAGGAGAACATAGGATAGCTAGGAGAACATAGGATAGCTAGGTGAACATAGGATAGCTAGGAGAACATAGGATAGCTAGGTGAACATAGGATAGCTAGGTGAACATAGGATAGCCAGGTGAACATAGGATAGCTAGGAGAACATAGGATAGCTAGGAGAACATAGGATAGCTAGGTGAACATAGGATAGCTAGGTGAACATAGGATAGCCAGGAGAACATAGGATAGCTAGGTAAAAAAAGGATCGGATAAAATCTCACATAATTTCTTGTATTCTTTTTCAGATAAGCGGCAATAAAATCTGCAATCCAGAGAAACATTAAACGCAAGCGAATGTCACGGAATCCAAATGCGTTGGTCTTCAATAGCAATCACTTGTTCCTCAATCCCGGAAGATAATGAGATTCCAGACCAAGGATTCTTCTTCCACATTGCGATGTGATCACCTACAGTCTGCGAAACCATCAATACATGCTAGTGCGTCCAAGCCTGAAATTCAATACAACTTTACCATCAAGATCAACAGTCAAGGGATAGATCGTCGACAAATTGAGAATTTATGTAACACAAGATTGGTTTATCCCGGAATCAACTCATGTAACACAATACCCGCCTCACGAATATTAGCTCAACTTCACATGAAATCCTGCTAGCTCAACAGCTGCTCTATTCGGTAGTTATAGTCATGCTGCCGAATCTCCGCTATCAACTCATGTAGCACAATACCCGCCTCATGAGTATTAGCTCAACTTCACATGAAATCCTGCTAGCTCAACAGCTGCTCTATTCGGTAGTCATAATCATGCTGCCGTATCTCCGCTATCAACTCTAGTAGCACAACACCCGCCTCACGAATATTAGCTCAACTTCACATGAAATCCTGCTAGCTCAACAGCTGCTCTATTCGGTAGTCATAATCATGCTGCCGTATCTCCGCTATCAACTCTAGTAGCACAACACCCCCTCACGAATATTAGCTCAACTTCACATGAAATCCTGCTAGCTCAACAGCTGCTCTATTCGGTAGTCATAATCATGCTGCCGTATCTCCGCTATCAACTCTAGTAGCACAACACCTGCCTCACGAATATTAGCTCAACTTCACTTGAAATCCTGCTAGCTCAACAGCTGTTCTATTCGGTAGTCATAATCATGCTGCCGTATCTCCGCTATCAACTCTAGTAGCACAACACCCCCTCACGAATATTAGCTCAACTTCACATGAAATCCTGCTAGCTCAACAGCTGCTCTATTCGGTAGTCATAATCATGCTGCCGTATCTCCGCTATCAACTCTAGTAGCACAACACCTGCCTCACGAATATTAGCTCAACTTCACATGAAATCCTGCTAGCTCAACAGCTGCTCTATTCGGTAGTCATAATCATGCTGCCGTATCTCCGCTATCAACTCTAGTAGCACAACACCTGCCTCACGAATATTAGCTCAACTTCACATGAAATCCTGCTAGCTCAACAGCTGCTCTATTCGGTAGTCATAATCATGTTGCCGTATCTCCGCTATCAACTCGTGTAGCACAACACCCCCTCTCATGAATGCAGATATGTTATACAGGGTGCGTTGAGCGCGGTGGTCTGTTATGCGGTCCTGAGGATAGTTGTACGTACGAATCTTCTCATTGCGAGTCCGACGGCCCACCTGTGGAATGAAATCAACTATTAGAATAAAACAAATTAATAAATCATCTTTTATATTTTTTTACCTGTTCTTTTTCCATTCGTTGTTTTTTTCTTTTCTCTATATTTTTGTCGAGCAAAAATTAGAGTTTTAGCTAGAGATCCTTTGAGTTTTTTATTATTATTATATTTTTAGCATTTAACCCGCGAGTGGTGTGTTGTATAGAAATTTTCCAACGTTCGAATTGATTTGCACCTAAAACCAGTTTAAACTTGTAGAATGAAGTCAGATTTTCGTCTAGCTGTCTAAAATATTGTTTTCTTTGATGTGCCGATCAAGAAATTACGCGGAATTATTTATTAGTGGCCGGAAATCGTCCGAGTTGAAAGGTCCTTAGGAATTCAACTTATGGAATTTTTCAATTCTAAAGGACCATATAGTAGCAATGACGAATCAAATCAAATCTATATATTTTTATTACATTTAGCCCAATTTTCATCACTACAATTTTATATATGTGATATTCAACCCCCAAGCAGCCTAAGACGATCGTTTCGTTCTTATTTGAACTCATCAGTTAGGCATAGCTGATTATTAATTTCTTGCCGAGCCCAGGATTTGAACCTGAGACCCATGGATCAATGGTA
Organism: Bactericera cockerelli; assembly: GCA_024516035.1. NCBI lineage: Eukaryota > Metazoa > Arthropoda > Insecta > Hemiptera > Triozidae > Bactericera > Bactericera cockerelli. Next base: position 11,445,618 of record CM044961.1, read on the forward strand.
CCGCATGTTTACCATTGAGCCATGAATGCTTGATGACACTTGACGGAGAATATCACATATATCTATTATGTTATACCTCATAGCATAGTCACTTGCGTGCACTTCACATGCTAGTTGAGGGGTCTACCACAAGATGGCAGAACCAGTTACATATGTCCCGTGTGCGGCCACACAATTATACAATTCAACTTATGGAATTTTTCAATTCTAAAGGACCATATAGTAGCAATGACGAATCAAATCAAATCTATATATTTTTATTACATTTAGCCCAATTTTCATCACTACAATTTTATATATGTGATATTCAACCCCCAAGCAGCCTAAGACGATCGTTTCGTTCTTATTTGAACTCATCAGTTAGGCATAGCTGATTATTAATTTCTTGCCGAGCCCAGGATTTGAACCTGAGACCCATGGATCAATGGTACCGCATGTTTACCATTGAGCCATGAATGCTTGATGTGGTAGACCCCTCAACTAGCATGTGAAGTGCACGCAAGTGACTATGCTATGAGGTATAACATAATAGATATATGTGATATTCTCCGTCAAGTGTCATCAAGCATTCATGGCTCAATGGTAAACATGCGGTACCATTGATCCATGGGTCTCAGGTTCAAATCCTGGGCTCGGCAAGAAATTAATAATCAGCTATGCCTAACTGATGAGTTCAAATAAGAACGAAACCATCGTCTTAGGCTGCTTGGGGGTTGAATATCACATATATAAAATTGTAGTGATGAAAATTGGGCTAAATGTAATAAAAATATATAGATTTGATTTGATTCGTCATTGCTACTATATGGTCCTTTAGAATTGAAAAATTCCATAAGTTGAATTGTATAATTGTGTGGCCGCACACGGGACATATGTAACTGGTTCTGCCATCTTGTGGTAGACCCCTCAACTAGCATGTGAAGTGCACGCAAGTGACTATGCTATGAGGTATAACATAATAGATATATGTGATATTCTCCGTCAAGTGTCATCAAGCATTCATGGCTCAATGGTAAACATGCGGTACCATTGATCCATGGGTCTCAGGTTCAAATCCTGGGCTCGGCAAGAAATTAATAATCAGCTATGCCTAACTGATGAGTTCAAATAAGAACGAAACGATCGTCTTAGGCTGCTTGGGGGTTGAATATCACATATATAAAATTGTAGTGATGAAAATTGGGCTAAATGTAATAAAAATATATAGATTTGATTTCCTTAGGAATGTTAGAATGTTGTGTTTCCCCCCACAGTGTGTGGGGAACATACATTCGAGCGGATGTTAAGTTGCCACCAATGCGCCCACACTGCAGCCGAAGATGATGACAAATGTGACCAACCAAAGGTAAGTGCTTTTGAAAATACTTATTAATCCCATTTTTTAAGTTATAAGAAATTCTTTAACGAAAAATTGCCCTAAAGACGGGAAAATAAATATGTTAGATTTTTTCACTACAGCACACCACTCTTTTAACTTTTTTTTCTCGCACTACTGATATTAGAAAACCAACTACTGACCTGCACTTTCCGCTTCACTCTACTCCTTGTCTCCTGCTCCTCGAATCTAGTCTCATAGATCATACGCTTGAGCTTGGCTATGGCGATGGCACGGTTCTTAATCTGGTGTCGCTCCTCTTGACACTCCACGACCATCCCTGGGGAAGTAGGAGACAGAGGACTGTAGACAGGGAACAGACTAGCTTGCAGTTTCCCAAAGGTTTAGTGCGGAATTAATAGATGTTTTTGTTATAAATCTGTGGCTCTAAGTCACGGATTGCGTACTGTGCAAGGTAGGGAAAACCGACGCTTGGCAATAACTTGTGATATGTATTTATTGACATTTTTATTGTTGATATTGTAAATAGGGCTATTCCCGTAAATATACTCCAGTACACCGGGTATTTATTTATTATTATTATTATTATTTTAGAATTTGTCTATTAATTTCGCTCTTAATATCTAATAAATAATTTAATAGCTTATCAAGCTACAACACAGATCACAACTATCTAAAGTAGCTGCTATACCATGGTTAATAAAAAAAAAGCTGTGAAACACACATCTTTAAAAAATAAAATTGTTAGTTAAAAACTTATCATATTTGTGGTAATCACTTTCGTGATATCACAACTACTCGTACTCGCTTTACTAAATCTACGCTGAAACCGGGACTTGAACCACCGACCTCCAGGTTACAAGTCCGCCGCCTTATCGATCAAGATACTGAGGTCGGTTAAAAAAAAAATTGGTTCAGCAATTTCCGAGCTGCGTTGCTTATGAATGAATCTAAATGGATATTATATAATAAGATTTTCTTCATTACATAATATTTGGTAATACCACCACTGGTCATTATTATTATAAACTGGTTGGAGTCCTACAAGAGAAAACCCAATTATCACACCGGTCTCTATTAGATCTATTGTTACTCATACAAGAAATACAAGTAACTACTCATTTTTCCTCATGGGGTATGAGTGGACCCCGGACATTGAAGTACAGAACAGAAAAATTCCGCTCCTACCGGGGATCGAAGCAGGGGCTCTTCTTACCATTAGGTGAATGCTATTGTTCGAAGTAAGTTAAGTTATCATATTTGTGTTAATCACTTTCGTGATATCACAACGAATCCGGGACTTGAACCACCGACCTCTAGGTTACAAATCCGCGGCCTTATCGATCAAGCTACAGAGAATGGTCTATTGTTCTAAATAATGTAATGTGATAATTACCGGTGGGTAGATGTGTGATGCGCACAGCCGAGTCAGTGGTGTTCACATGCTGGCCCCCAGCCCCGTGGCTCGCTTGGTTTCCACCTGGAATACAGAGTTGAGGGTTGAGTGGAAGAGGTTGCCATAGGCAACCTCTTCTTGTTTATCTTTCCTTGTTTTGTATTTTATTTTTTATTAATAAATAATTAAATAATAATAGTAATAATTATTAATAATAAATCCATGTCCGTGAAATAGTCCTGGTTCGTAAGATAGGTATTTTGTCCGTGAGATTAGTGGGATGAAAATTGTTTAGACGGTCTGATCCAATGTCGTCTGTCCCAGTAGCTCGGTGGTAAAGGCGGCACTCTGAGAATCCAGAAGACGCGGGTTCAAACCCAGTCGGAACATGACAAGTTATGCTCTTATTTGGAATTTTTACCACATAACGACACGTATTGGGCACATTGTCACGTTGAATTCACCAGTTCTCATTCTGTCTATGTAGATAAGCAATTCTATGCACTGGTAGTCATGTGGTTAACGGGGTAATCCGGTAATCCAGGTAGCGTAAGGATCCGTTGGTTCGAATCCCCCCAGTGCATGAATTTTTCCTCATAAATTTGAGTTTGTGACCACATAATAATAAGAATTTGAGAGTTAGGTCGTAGAAAATGCTTTGAGCATTAACCTCGCCTGGTGGTTACCTTCCATTGAAGAGTGTTATTATTATTATTACTAACCAACGTCAAGCAAGGTTAGGACGTGAATAGGTGACCATTTAAATTTGAACCGTCATGATGCTGGCTATTCCTAACCAACTCAGGCTGGGTGAGCTTGAGGTTTGTGAGTTTCCAACGAATAGAGGGTAAAACCCCCGTCGCGATATGACAATGCAATTGAAAGAGACGATAAACTCAAATTAAAAAATAAATAAATTTAAAATGGGACCATCTACAGAACGTCCCCTATATGTGTGCAAAATTTCATCAACATCCATTGAGTAGTTTCCGAGATTTGCGCGTTACAAGGAATATTTTTAACAGACCGACATATCGACAGACCGACAGACGACACAAAACCAAATTGCTGGAGGTTATGAAACGTCCAGAAATATGAAAAAATGAAATTCGGACAAAAAAATATTTTTTTTTTCAAAACGAACACAATACTTCGATTTCTAATATTAAAATTTCTGGAAGAAAAAAAACTTTATTACCTTCAAGTCCTTTTCCGCATGCTCACTTCAATATCCCGTTTGAGGGGCACAGCCACGCAGACGTGCTGTGTGTGCACGCGCCCTGCTTTCTCCGTTTTCGGAACTCTTGTACTCTGTGACGCCCCCCTCGTATTTGAGGAACGAGAAAGCGTCGGGCCGCTGATGTGGAGGGTTGCCTGTCGAATCCGCCTGAGGCGAAGAAAATAAAGTAAATAATAATAACACTTTTTAGAAGTAAAAGGGATTAATTCAGATATTACACCAGCCTTAGAGCTTAAGTTTGTTTATTAATTTCAATATGCGTATGTATGTAAAATGTTTGTACATTTTTCACAATTTTAAAAAAATCATTATTATAATTATTATAAGTAACACCAGGCGAGGTTAATGCTCAAAGCATTTTCTACACCTAACCCTCAGAGTCTTACTGTTATGTGGTCACTGTGCAAATTAAATAATGGGAAAAATTCATGCATTGGGGGTTCGAACCAAGGATCCCTACGCTTCCTGGATTATTAGACTAGCGCGTTAATCATTGACTCCAGTGCCATATACTGGGAGCTAAGAGCCATGTCCTGACAGGTTCAACAGAAATGCCCTATCTCTTGCTAAGAGGCCTCACAACTCATCGGGTTGGTTTAAGGTTCGGATCATATCCAATTTTTTACACACCAATGCTTTTTTCCATGTGACTACATAATCACAAGCTACAAGTTACGGGCTGCTGTTTCATAGTTAAAAAGCTATACGAAATAGAAGTCTGTAACACTCATCCTTAAAAATGATAAAATATTATATCAACATTCATACAGTTCACTTTCACCCCACTATAAATAGTGTTGGAACAGTATTATAAATAAGTGGTAAAGGCGCACTCTGTGAATCCAGAGTCGCGGTTCAAACCCAGCTGACATGACAAGTTATACTTCCAATTTGGTTTTTACCACATAATAATATGTCTTGGCCCTTTGGAAAGGGCAAGTCCTGAGGGGCAGTCTGTTTTTACTTTGTACATCAATTTTGTTTAGGACAGTCTACCGGGAAGTCATCCCGCCATCTGTCGGGCAGTCTGTCTAAATTTTGTTGTTTGTTGAGCCAGTCTGGCTACGTGGCAGGTGATTGGATGATCTCCAGCCACATTATTCGTTGGCTCGTCCTACCACATATTCTGTCGTCATCTGAGGGACTTGGGGACTTCTTTAAGGGCATTGAAACGGCAGTCTGAGGGCCTGCTTGGGGCAGTCTGTTCTCTGTTAGTCTCTAGCGGGAAGTCTACTCGGGCAGTCTGGTTATAAATTACTCACCCCTCTGTGCTCGCCATCACCGCAGTTTCACACTCCCACCCCCTGTGCCCCGCATAGCCCACGTACATCCCATGCACCTCCTGGGCAAACAACATGGCCTCCTGCCCGCCCACCCCCGCGCTAACCTCCATCATCCCCTCCCTGCAGTGCTCGAACTGGTCCTCGTCCTGGATGTGGCTTCTGCAAACTGGAAAGAATTAGAATAAAGGAAACTAATAATAATCAATAGAATTCAACAATTTTAATCAATCTTTATTTACAATTTTTTATGTACAGGTGCAGTCAAAAGGTATATTTAATGAAAGATAAACAAAGTTTGATTAAGGGTGGTGATAATGCCTTTGGCATTCTCTTCAATGCCAAAGGCATTATCACCACCCTTGATCACAGAAATCTTAACTTAAACGCTTAACAAGTGTAAACACAGTAGAAAAAATAAAATAATAATAATAATAATTCCGAGTCTGTGAGATAGGTACAGATACCTATATCACGGTGGTGAGAGGATTATAAGGGTTGGGTGGAAGAGATTGCCAAAGGCAATAACCCCGCCTTTTAGTTAGGACTTATGTATATGTTTATTTATTTTTTTCTTCATTTTTTTTCTTTTTACTTCTTTTCTTATTGTATATCAATTTGTAATTATCTGTGTTGAATATATGTCCTTACTAGCGGGCTGTCGCCCGCTTTGCGAGCCGAGGCATGGCCGTGCGGAGATAGAAGTATTGAATATTCAAATATTACCTCATGAGTAAGATCTTCGAGCTGATCCTTGTAAGCCTTCATTTCATCTTCCAGCAGAGTTTTCATTTCCTTGTCCTCGGATTTATCTGGGTAAGAAATTCAGAACAAGAAATATTTCAACATGTTTTAAAATGCTAGGATAAGTAAAATTTTCAACTGTGATTAAATCATCCATTATATAATCCAGAGGTCGCGGGTTCAAAAAAACCAGCCGAGTCATGGCAAGTTACCCTTCCATGTGGGATTTTGACCACATAATAATACGTCTTGGGATTACTGCTGGAATAATGGGACTCATTAGTCCTAATTGGGACTAATGAGTATAACAGTATAAATAAGGCGATATTATTACTATTTATCTCAGAAATTGTATTTTTTTTTATATACATAATTGTTTTAACGTCTTCTGTAGACAGTCACAAAATCAATGTCTACATACTAGAATTAAAATCGTTATTATTATTCAACACTTTATTAGATATAAATGGATATATGTAAAATACAAATAATTATTTTAACAATGAAAAAATGGAAACAATATATACAATAAAAAACATATGTCCTAACTAAAGGGCGGGGGTTATTGCCTATGGCCAATCTCTTCCACCCAACAACCATCAACTTGGAATACACACCAGATGTCAGGTCATCCAAGGACTTCATATCACTCTGCACCTGGTTGATAGCATTGATAATACTGACAGGGGTTTCATCTGCTTCACTCTCTCTGAATCTGTGACGGGATCTAGTGAGTTATATTCAGTCAGGACTTTGGTTATTTCATTTTCCACATTGGATTTGTTCTTGGGTGGTAGCTTTGGAAGCAAAGCTATGTTTGCTGGTATATTTGCTTGTGCTGCACTTCACGTTATAACTAATTTTGAGTGCTTTGTCGATGGTGCAATGTAGAGTAGCTTCTTTGTACAAAACAAGGATTATTAGCTGAAAAAAGAGATTAAAAAAACATGTTTTACCTATATAGGTATGAAAATATAATAAATACCTTCAAAGTTTTTAAAGATATATTTCATTTAATTTACCTATATGAAAAATATAGTTCATTTACAATATGATAGTTTTAAAATATAAGATATGCAAACCCAGTCTAAATGCACTAATTTTTCACTATGGCAAACCTAAGCTAAGACCATGATCCAAGCTATTCTACACAACCAAAACACAAAATATCTATTTACCTTATTTAAGCAATTTTAAATGGTAAAAAAATATTAATATTAAATCATTTACTTTTATTATTCTAATGCCATGTCCACACCTTCGTAATGTAACGTGTAACACGTAATATAACGTGTAACACGTAATGTAATGTGTAACACGTAGCGTCAGTAACGTGAGCGTGTTACTGTAACATTCACATGCTTCTCTGACTGCTGTGCTCACGAATTGTTCGGAGTGTGCTCTGTTCTTCAAGGTTTTTTGTTTTTATATTTTCATCACTCTCATCAATTTGTGTCAAAATGCGAGAAGTAGGAGAGAAGTGAAGGAGAAGTTTATTTCAACGAGTGTATTTTTTATTATTATGTATCGTCGTGGATGGAGTATAAAGTTATTCAGAAAAAGTCCAAATCTTGTGGTGGAACTTAAAGAACAAGTACAAGTTGGAAATACAAAAACATCACAAGAATGTTCCCAACTGATTTTGAGTATCTTTTCGGAATGATAGATGGGCTGATTTCAAAAGACAATTCTTACAAGAGACCAGAAATTTTTAGATCAGGATAGATAGATTGGCTGTGGCACTAGGTTTCTTGGCAACAGGAAATTCTTTTACCAGTTTATAGTACAAATTTAGTATTTCAAAACAAACTAAGGTAGTCACCGTTGCCGAGTGAGTTAGCGCGCTGGGCATTGCACGCATGGTGACCCGGGTTCGATCACCAGCGGGGCAGGAATTTTTCTGCTCTGTACTTGGGATGTTCGGGGTCCACTCATACCTCGTGAGGAAAAATGAGTTGTTACTTGTATGAGTAACGACCAGGGCCGGCACTTCCAGAGTAAAAAGAAATTACTTTAATAAAATTCGAAAAGTGAAGAGGCTCTTAGTAATGCTGTGCTACCCACAAAAATTGTAAAGAGGCCTTGTGCTTCACCACAGATAAAATCATTATACAACAAATTATATCAATAGGTGTACCTTCAGTCTGTCAGTCCGTGAAGCAATTATAGAAGCATCAAAAAACAACATTAAAGGTATTATTTATTATTCTTTTTGTATTATTATTAAATAAAGACATATATTATGTACATACAAATAATGATGACAGATTAAAATTTTAAACAAGAAAAAGAGAAAAATACATGGATAAAATATACAATAACTACAGATGTCCTGATTTTAAGGGCCGGATAATGTTTTAATGTTTTATTTAGATGGTATAACGTATTAGGTGAATGTAATTCAAATTTTGGATTCGTTATGGGGAGAGATCCCGAGTTCGATTCCCGGTCTAGGCAGACTTTTCGAAGAAAATTCTGTTCCCTCCAAACACGTGAGGTTGAATTTCCGGCCCTATCTAGGCTGGATGGGGTTAATGTGGGTAGCGGGTACGATTCCCAGGAAATAGGGTAAAACTCCCGTCCTCACTATCTATCTCAAAGCAAGACGTTAAAACCAAATAGAATACACTGGTCACAATAGATCTAATCAGGTCGCAGTGCTAATGGTGCAGTAAATAGTGCACTGGTAGTCAAGTGGTTGACGTGCTAGTTTGGTAATTAAGGTAGCGTAGGGATACGTTGGTTCGAATCCCACCCAGTGCATGAATTTTTCCTCATTAATTTGAGTTTGTGACCACATAATAATAAGACTCTGAGAGTTAGGTGGTAGAAAATGCTTTGAGCATTAACCTCGCCTGGTGGTTACCTTCCACAAGAAGAGTGTTATTATTAATTGTAAAGATATCACTTAAAACCCAGCAATCAGGTTAGATAATAATAATAAATTCTGGAACTGTGGTAGGCATTCTCAGCAGTGTAGGGGAAATTACATTACAAGAACCTGATGCAGATGGCACAGGGGAAGGTGACCTACAGGCAGAGTATTGCTGATTACGTCTAGCTCCTGGAGTTTTACATTTGACCCATGAAGTCTTGACCCATGGTATAGAATCCTTCGTCATCTGGACTTTTACATTTGACCACTGAAGTCTTGACCATGGTATAGAATCCTTCGTCAGCTTTGAAGATAAGTTCCATTATACCCGCTGCACAGCATTCTTTGTGTTGGTGTCGTATTTTCTCATCTTGCAGGCAAGATAGTTTGCAAAGTGGAAAGTCTCATAATCTTCAGTTTCAACATTGGGTGAAGGTGCATCCTCACTTGTGAAATCATCCAGTGCCTCAGAGAGTAAACTGTGATTTGTGTTTCTCTTTGCTGGTCTGGATAACGGATGAGGAACTGGGGTTGCAAAGAGAGTCTCAGTTGCTGGAGAGTCAGGATTGTGAACTATTTCAGATTTTATGTCTTCGACCTCTGATTTCTGAGCCTAAAACAGACACAATAATAGTAAATAGTCAAATAAAAATAATAATATAAAAAAAATTACAAAAACGAACACAATACTTCCGATTTATAATATTAGAATTTTCTCGGAAGTAATATGTATTAAAATTTATATTTACTGCAGATGGACTAGTACAGTGATAAAGGCAAATGCCTTTTAATCTAATTTTGGAGGATTGAGGACGATTTTTTCTTTCGTAGAAAAATCGTCCTGGGCGGTAATCGAATCCACGATCTCGGGGTTGAAAGGCGCTACTGAGGCTAGCTTCTCTTATAATTTGTTCTTACAATATCTTCTTTCTTGTTTCTTTGTTTTAGGCCTCCACAAACAAGAGTGGATGTAAGAAGCGGCCAAATTCAGTGAAAAATTGAAGTTCCCCATTGGCTACGAGCCACGGACGGAAAACATTTGGTGATTCAGTCTACAATACATAGTGGCACGGAGTACTACAGTTCAGATCATTCTTCAGTTGTTGTTGTTGTTGTGTTTTTTTTTTTTTTTTTTTTTTTTTTTAAGCTATATTTAACTATTTTATTTATATAATATTATACACTTCTTTCAAACAATCATCCTTGGGTAGTGTGCCAAGCACAGATGTTGTTGTGTTATAACCAGCTTGGCTACAGCTGGGGGGATCTGGTCTCCAGACAACTCAATAGAAAGTTGGCTCGTTCTGGACCACAAATTTCTATGTGCGATCAACCATTGTGAGAACTTGGCTTTTTTCATTATAAGCCATTCAAGCCTTGGGAAACTGCAAGCTAACCTGCCTTGTTAGGGTTGGCTACTCCGTTCTCTATTTATAGCCCTCTAGCGAGACACTAGTCTTCTCCCTGTTTAACGAAGAGAGAGGGGGGGGGGGAGAGGGAGATATATAGGGAGGAAGGGGAGAGACAGGGAGGAGATATTAGGGAGGAAGAGGAAGAGAGAGGGGGGGAGAGGGAGAGACAGGGAGGAAGAGGGAGAGACAGGAAGGAAGACTTACCTCAGGGTGGCGTTCTCTTGCGCAGTTTCTCTCGGTCATTGAGAAAACTCATTGCTTCATATGCAAACCATGTAGGGGTGTAGACCTCTCCAGTTCCTGCAAACATTGTACGGGGTAGATAATGTAAGTACAGTGAAGTTCACTTATAATGACGCCCCAAGGAACCAAACTTTCCCGTCGTTATATCCGGACGCTACCTAAGCTGGTACAGACATGCATAAATAATGAAAAACCTTTAAAAATGAAAAAAAAATAGGTTTTAATTTACGCGACACCGTAACCTATGAATTCAAAACAATACTAAAGGAATAAAGGATACTAAATTGTCACATCTCTACAATAGTAGCTCGTGTCTTGTCTATTTCTATACTAGTCACAATATGAAAACAAAAATATATTATATTTATAGAAAGGCGCTGTCGTTATAACCGGAGGATTTTGTGAAGGATAATTCCAAATTTGCCTGAAAATCAGGACGCTGTAACCGACTTTGTCGCTATAAGCGACGTCGCAATAACGGAGGGGCTCAATGTACTGGTATAGGAAAATTCAAGGGACCTGGGAAGTTCCGTCGTTATAAGAGGAAGGTCGTTTTATCCGGCGTCGTTATAAGTGAATTGTATATTAACAGCTTTTTATAACTGTTACAAGAACTTCCGTTTTTCGCCCGAAATGTCCATCTCGCCGGCGTCGGCTACAATATATCTTGAATCACTGGGACCGTGTACTCGTAGCGCTAGGCGGGAACAGTCGACCGCAGCGTAGCGCATGTAGCGCATAGCAGAGGCAGACCTCGAACCAAGCGGGGAAACGGCTATGCCGCTAGGTAGAATACTAAATACTGGACAAGCTAGAGACTAGACTCTGGGTATCTAGGTATTCTATTCTAGTTGATCAAAACTGATCAGAGCTCACTTCAGATTTTACATAAGGGAAGAACTCTTTAGGTAAAAATCAGATGTTAAATATAATATTTAAACCCGTTTCTTAGCCTAGCTCTACGTTGCTTCATTATGCCATTCAAAAATTATGCATCAAATTCTAAGCATTTATTCAACATTACAAAAAAATTCAGCTTGATTGGACAAAAATTAAAATTTCTATTGTATTACAACCATATTATGTAGATAGATGGGGAGAAATGACAGTCAAATTGAACCATATTCACTATGTTTGCAATAAAGGAGTTTTTATGTAGGTATGTTGGTTTGTGTAAAGTAATTAGATATTATAAGAAGAATGAGAAAGGTAGGGAGATCAAGTTTAGAATGTGTAGATAATGATCTGAAAGAAAGGAATGGAAGAAAAAGGATGCATTGCTGTTTAGTGAAAGTTAAAGAAAGTTATGAAGAAAAAGAAAAATAAATTATGTAGGTATATATAGCTGTACAATTTACATACCTGATCCTGATGTCCTGCTGGCTTTGATCTTTGCATTTTCTCTACGAAAGGATGATGACAAGCTGATCATTTTAGATTTAAGATCCGCAACATCCATGTCCATTGAATTGGCTATATCTTGCCAAGCTTCTTCTTTTCTTGAGATCATGTGGTAATCCTTATTGCTCGGATTCCACAGCAATTCCTTGCTCTGGAACATTTGTATGAACTCAAGGATTTTCTCACTAGACCACATTTTACTTTACTGTAATGTATTTAATTTTATTGTTTTTTTTTTTAAATAAAAAATGGTTGTGTCCTGGAACCACTCTTGCACTACTTTAGGGCACTTCCTTTTACATTCATCTCTACTATTCTGGAAACGGAAAAATTGAATCAGAAAAAATTGACTCTTGCCACTTTTGGGTTAGTAGACAATGCTCTTGATAACTCAGCCACAGAGATTGGTATATCATCACAATTTTTACTTTCCATTATTCACAAGAACAATAAAAACTTTCTATTAATTTAGAATTATTAATTTTTATTATTTTACAATAATTATTAGGTAGGTCACCTACATTCTTACAATATTTTACAATATTCCACATCTTAGTAACAAAGGAATCAAGTCAGTAAAACTGAAACCTCAAGGCTACTAGCTGAACCTCAAGGCTACTAGCTGAACCTCAAGGCTACAGTGAACTCAGGCACTAGCTGAACCTCAAGGCTACTAGCTGAACCTCAAGGCTACTAGCTGAACCTCAAGGCTACTAGCTGAACCTCAAGGCTACTAGCTGAACCTCAAGGCTACTAGCTGAACCTCAAGGCTACTAGCTGAACCCCAAGGTCTAGCTGAAATCTAGGCTTTGAACCTCAAGGCTACTACTAACTCATGCTACTAGCTGAACGTTCTATGAGCCTCTGTGTTCAGATCCTGTACACACTTGCAAATTTTGTTACATGTAACTCACATTACATTACGAAAGTGTTGACTTGGCATGCCATTTTGTGAATATTTTTTAAAAATCTGTTCAGAAATGTCCTTGGATAATAACATGATGGACCCTAGTCAAAACACATAACACACAAAAAGGTTTTAAACTTACCTCTCAAAATACTATCCAAGGCTTGGTACAGATGCTTATTGAAGGGGAGAGATCCAATGTCATTAATTGTCCTACCACTAAAACTAACCGAGCTCTTGAGTGTACTGAGGAGGAACTTGACACTATTTGAGCAATTCAAGAGCCCCATTTTACAAATGAAAATTTTCAAAATATTTACTAAGACAAATCCAGACACATATTATGATAACAACTTTGTCATCTCTTGCTAGAAAGAAGGAATTGAAGTAAAATGTTAGTAATATGGGACTTATTCTCATGTAGTTGCTATATCTATATTAGACCTTTTGAGAGAAAATTAGGATGAACTTTTTTGTTAATGAAACTAGGAAGACAAGACTAACATCTCAGTCATACATATGTTTATATCACTTAAATGCATTAAACTTTGAGTTTTAGGGTTGTTTATTACTCTTTATATTTATTTATGTAAGATTCACGCATGTGAGTTGACTAGGAATATCAAGACAGAACTACTGTACTACTTATTTTTTATAAATATAATTTGACCAGATGTCTCTAAGGTTAACTGACAGAGAAAGCCTACTTAGTACTACTACTTATAATGATACTTAACTGATTGATTTGTTAAGAAAAATCAAATATTTTGATAGATTAGACTAGGCCACACAGCAAATCAGTCTAACCCTGTACTAATTTTCACTCTAAGCTAAGCCTGCCATCCAAGATATTTTTCATCAGAACATGTTCTTTAATTTTTCAAATAAAAACTAGTACAAAAAGGCAAAATCATTGACCAGGCTGTGAATGGGCTATGAGCTATGCTTCTTTATATTCTGAGATGAAAATCTTTGAGTATAAATATAAAACAAAATACATAGAAACTCTGTTTTGTGTAAATGTAGACTGGTGGCGAGTGCTACTTGACAAGCGCTTGCCTCACAGCAAGCTTGATAAATACAGCCTTTGTATCTCTAGCATACTGGCCAGTATTCCGAGTATTCCAACATTATATCACTCTCACTCTCCATATTTTATTACTTGCTTGAGTCTCTCCAGATCATTTCTGTGGGTCTCTCCTCAGTTCTTTCTCTGTCAGTCAACTTCCTTAGTGAAGTATGGTGAAACAGCTAGTTTTTTTTTAAAAAAGTTTTTAACTGTAAATTTGTTATCCTCAAAATTATTTGAATAGTCCACAGCTCATCTCACAAATGTTGCTTTTACTTTTATCTATTATCAGAGTTATCACTTGGATTCTTAGATAATAAAATAAAAAGATAATTTTGATAATTAAAAATAATTGTTACACCATTTGAATTTCGCGCCTCACTGAAATATTGTAGTTACTACTATAAAAACCCTAAAATACGGTTTAATAGAGCATAATTATCCGTTTCTCGTGTTATTTTCCCAGAGTAAATTATTCATGCAAGAGAAAAGTAATTTCACTTTATACCTATCAAGGTTTTTCTTACATCCAGAGTTCTTTTATATCCACACCTCACTGTATTTATTCATCCTTATCTATTCAAAAGGAGCAGAAAAATTTAGGGGCGAAATTAATAGAGAAATTTAAATTCTTAAGGCATGGCTATTAGAACTGGTTTCCCCCATCCAAGTACGTTTTTGTAATACTCTATGGCGCTTGTCTCGGTATACTGTCTTACATAGGATTGATGAAAAATCCAGAGCTAATTTCGCCCTTTCGTAGAAAACTTGAATTATAGAACCCTAAATTATGCTCCACAAGATATAATTTAGGGTGTTTTTTGAGCATATTTACGCTTCTTCCGACAACACTGTAGTGTTACCGCGAAATTTTCAATTTACTGATAACGGAACTTATTATCAATTTTATCAACAGTAAAGTATATATTATCAATTTACTTTGGTTTATTGATAACTAAATAAACCTAGGAACTGTACCTGTAAACTTAGGTAAAGTCAAAATGTTGAAACATGTGTTACAAAGATCGAATTTACTCCTGTCTCAGTCACTACCCTACTCTAAAACTCTGAGGGGTCTGTCAACATGTTCTCACTCAGTTCTCTACAGCAGAGTTTCAAACTCAAATGATATTACAGATACAACCACTCAAAAAGAAATAGTAAAGGATAAAACCCTCGGGAATAAACCACTAAAACCAAGACCTGTGGATCCAGATTATCTAATGATTTATAAGTAAGTCCAAATAACTGATAATTGATAATAATAATAATAATATGGCCTTATTTATACTACTCAATTAGGACTATCAAGTCCAATTTTTACAGCAGTAAGCCCAAGATGTATTATTATGTGGTAAAAATCCCAAATGAGGAAACAACTTGTCAATCTTGTCATGTCCTGGCAGGGTTTCAAATGAGCGACCTCTGGATTCATAGAGTGCCAGCCTTACCACTGACCTCCCAGGACACCTTTACCACTGAGCTAGCGGGACAATTGAAAGATCTGTGTTGAAAGTTTCTCATTTTGTTAATATACAAAAATAAAATAAAAATATAATTTGAATGATATTGATGTTAAGGAATAATATTGATTAGGAGCAAGGGGGGGATCAGTTACACCTCAAGTTAAAAACTTCTCTACAGAATCAATCAGTTAACACATTGACTGCCAATGTATTATCTTTATTCATTTGCACATTTTGCTTGTTAGCCACATTACTTGAGAACTTATCAGAATACTAATGCAACGTTTGGGTTTGGGTTTTAGAGGTCCTGGGTTTGATTCCCAACTTTTGTCAAAAAGAGTCTATAAATATCCTATATTATAATGATTAACATAAAACAAAACTCTACTTGTACTTTTTCTCACCAAATGCCACTGAGACTGATTCACTTGCATAAAGTGTAAAAAGTAAATAAATGCACCGCATATAGCACCTGTAGTGGCTACTGACAGCAGTATAGCAAGTTCCTTCCACTGTACCTACCTTGTCAGTAACTTTCAAGTTCTCTTGAAAATAAAATGTATTTCATTTGTTCAATGAAAAATAATTGTTAAAATTATTTTTCATTTTCATAATTATTAAAAAAAAAATATAAATTACTTTGTTTATAATGAAAAGGTAATACAGTCTGAACATGTACATATTCTGTAATTGAACCATTGAATTGTTGAAATAAAATAGAATATTAACCAGCATGCTATTTATCCATTTCAGATACCCTGGTATTGAATCTGTCAGAACAATAAGTAGAATGAAATTCTTTTGTCTTTTTGGCAATGGATTGATGATACCATGTTGCCTTGGTTTAGAATATTTTGAATATGTGGAACCCTACAGCTCTCTGACCTTTGCTATACTTGGTACGTACAATAGATGACTTCTTTCTGATTGACAATGTAAATAAGTTATCATATTAAATTTGTGTCAATCAATTTCGTGATATCACAACTACTCAAACTTGCTTGACTAAATTTATGCTGAAACTGGGATTTAAACCACCAACCTCCAGATTACCTTGTGATTTCCATGTGTTTCACCACAAAGAAATCATACTTTTTTATTGCAAAATGTACACTGAAGTAGGTAGATGATAAATATTCACAAGAAATATGACCATAATTATTAGCAGTGTATTCTACAGTCATATTTATGAAAAAAGTAGTGGTTCTTGAGAATATGTTAAAACATTTCAAGATTGTGGTCATTTTGGCCAACTATGAAAGACCCATGCTTTCATATAACTAGATATAGTATAGTAGTGCTTTATTTAGATTGTCAGTTCGAGACAGGAAGTCCAATTATGCTAACAGTTTGCTAACACTAAATAAATTATTTATGTACTTATAAATACCTATCCAATATTCCATTTTATAAGAAGTTTGTCTTTCTTATTTTCAGGTGGTAGTCTTACTGTTTCTTTGTCTCTGGTTGGAATTCTACTGAACAGATTTATTGGAATCATCTACTACAATGCTAAAACTGACATAGTAAAAAATAGCATCTTTGTCCTATAAAGGATTACGAATAGATGACCATGTCCCTAGAAATCAACTAACTTCTTTTAAAATCCTAAAGTACTTCCCTTTGCTCAGTACATTTAGTGATAAGGGATCACTCAAAGAGTATAAAATTGTAGCTCAAACTGGTAAGTTTTAGAGTTGTATTTATTTTATAGAAAAATGTTACAACGGTTGGCTTATAATTAACTACATTAGAATTACAAAATACTAAGGTATAACTAACAAATACATATAAATATTAAAGACATTTTCATAAGCATAAATAATAAAAAGACATTCCTAATTAGTAAATTACATAATATAGCAATATCTCAATGGGTTCTTAATAAACTTATATAAAATTAAATACTTAGATCATAATTATTTTCTTGTTATTCATTTCTCATGAATGCTCTTAACTTCAACTATGTAAAAATAAATATTATTAACACTTTTTTTGGTAAGATATTTTAGGATACATTGTAAATTATATTCATGTGTAAATGAATTTAAATATTTTTCTCTTATCGTATTATACTGACGACAATATGAGTTATTTTCATCATTGAGAGAGACAATTTAATTAATGGTGAAATAAATGAATAAAGTACAAAATCAGGAACTCAGAAAACGGGTTTTAATAAAAGAAATAGTTTTTTTTTGTTAAAAAATGAGTGTTTCACAGCCGTTTTTATTTTGTAGGTATGAAACAAGAGTTACTGTAGACGCTTGTGGTCTGTGTTGTAGCCTACCTATCCCGTAGTATGCCTCCCCTCTGATGGGCGAGAAGTGACACAATACTTCCCAATTAGGTGCTGGGTCAACACGAGCACACCGGAAGGTATCCCTTACAAACAATTGTAACCAAATTAAAAATAGAATTTTTCTGTCGGGACGGAAGATCGAACTCGGGAATTTCCGCATGGCAAGAGTGCTTAACCACTAAGCAAATCGCGCGCTATTTACCAAGATAACTTGGCCGCAAACATGATATCACTGCATTCATTGGCGAAACCTTTTTGGATAGGAGTTCTGGAACTTGGCCCTTTTTGACAGTAGTTTTTTTGTGGGATAGGACTTTTCCATATCCTAATATCTTATTTTTCCCTATATTTCCACCATTTGTCGCTGCTTACATTACATCAGATACTCTTTTTTCCTCACGAGGTTTGAGTAGACCCCGCACAGCTTAAGGAGAGAGCAGAAAAAATTCTAACCTGCTAGAGATCGAACCCTGGTCACTGTATGTGCAAGTCTAGTGTGCTACCCACTTGGCCATGGTGACTAGGTGTTTTCATTAATGAGGGTTTATAAAGATATTGCTACATTGGAAACCAGAAAGGAACCTTTGATCCAATGGTGGAAGTATGTACATGTAATTTTTAATGATTCATAGATCCCATTTTAGTACAAATTTGTACCATCAACCATAAATCTACCCGTGAATTGAAATCTTTCAGGTGTCATCAATCCGCTTGTCTACAATTCCATATTTCACCAAGATCTAACTTCCGAAGATTCAAAACCAGGTTCTCCAACAGTCAGTCTTCCACCACCCACTGAACAAGACGTCAACTTTGAAGATATCATCAAGAAAGTTCGTTCAGAAAATGAAAAGAGCGTGAAGAAAGGGAAGGAGTAGTTCAGCAACATGGAGAATGGCTAGAAGTTGAAAGGGTGATTGTGGCAATCATGCTCAGTATTTAATATGAGTATTGAGTATGCAGTATTGACATCACGGTCTACTGGTTTTTAAGCATTCATTTGGCCTGGTGAAAATAATACTCAGGATAACTCATTAACAATCACAAGGTGCACTGGTAGTCAAGTAGTTAATGCGCAAGTCTGGTAATCTAGGTAGCGTAAGGATCCATTGGTTTGAATCCCACCCAGTGCATGAATTCTTTCTCAATAATAAGAGTTTGTGACCACATAATAATAAGACTATGAGGGTTAGGTGGTAGAAAATGCATTGAGCATTAACCTCGCCTGGTGGTTATCTTCCACTAAATAGTGTTATTTAATACAAAAAATGGAAATTTTTGACAAAGGACGAGCCAACTTTGAAATAAAGTTGGCTGGAGACCATTCACTCACCCCTCCAGCTGTAGCCAAGCTGGCTACAACAACAACAGACCAACGCCTGACATACAGCTGATTAAGTAGGCTGAAGAAAAATGTGAACCTGCTTACTAGAGAGAAAGAACGAGATCAATAAAAACCCAATAATATTTGGAGAAAAAATACATGTCTTTATTTAGCCAAATATTGTAATATTGTATAGTATTTACAACAAAATAAGAGCGAGCACTTAGTATTATCATGAAAGTTAAAGTAAGGAAATATATAAAATTTTGTAATTTTTCAAAAGGGTTGTGGAATGTTGGGCAGCTCATGGAAGATTTAACATGAGTCATTACTACTATTTAGGTAACTAATAAAAAATAATGCAACAGTAACTTCATAAATATGCCCTGAGAAAGTACTTGATATGATTTTATACTTGTGATTATGTACAAAAATTAACAGAACCTACTGAAATTGCCACTTTCTTCTGAACAGAGACATTTCAATAGAAAGCCAAAAAAACTCTAGCTAGTTGAGTTCATGTTTAAATAATATCTCTTCATTTAAACTGTCCCAACTATGACTAATAAGTCCCATTATATAGCAATAAGCCCATGACCAAGACACTTATGTGGTGAAAATACCAAATGGGAGAATGATGGTCATGTCCCGGCCGGATTTCGAACCCGCGACCTTTTGAGCAATCAGGACCACGAAATACCCTGAAATAATGGTCAAAGTTTTCATAATGGATGTTCCCAAGCGACCTAAGAATAGTTTGTGTTGGCAATTCGTAGATTGTAAAATTCAATGGTGGTTTATCTTATTTATAATTCCCTTTTCAATCACTCTACAGCACACGCAAGATAAGAATCACAGATCCTAATAACTTTGTCACTTTTCAGATTAAATAGCCCTCTAAATACAAGTCAAAAAAAGACTTACAGCGTAACTGAAATATGTTACAGAAAAAATCACCTTGAAAATATATTGAGGAAGGGTTTACAACACAATATGACTGGCCATACTTATTGGGAACTTAAGGGTTGTGGGTAATTTTTTCGACCAAAAATCGATTTTCCAAAAAAAAAAAATTAATAAAATAATAATAGACTTCAAGACGGACAGAATAATAAAAAAAATGAGAAAATTCCAATTAGAAGTCGGTGAAAAACAAGGAGAATATGTGTAAAAAAATATAACAATTTTTAACATAGTACAGGAATCGTCCTTTCCTAGACTAATAGACCAAATACATGAATCAACATACAACCACAAGGAACTCAATTTTAATAATTACCACAATATCAAGTAAATTTGGAGGTAACATTAAAATTACAAATACCCAAAATGATTAATGAATACCTAAAATAAGAAAAATCTTTAGTAGAAATCAAAATGAAAAAAGGAATACAGGAAAACATTATCTTCATCAAACAATGATATATAAAACAAAATTAAGAAGAAATTAATAAATGAAATAAAATGGAATAAGAAGTAAAAATGAGACATAATATTCATACAAGATTAAGAATATATAATATAAGAAGATAAATGATCCACCCGCTAAAAGTACAACAGGTATTGTACTTCAAGGGGATTTTAAGGAAGAAAAAAAAATGTGAAATGAAATAAAATTTATTTATTTATTTATTTTTTAAAAAGTAGGTTTTTCGGCACTTACGTACCTTTTTCTCGGGTTCTACTGCATCTGTTCCAGGTCAACACACAGAGCCATGGGAATTTTATTGTGAATTTCCCCCGAAAAACTTTGTAAAAATGTAGTCTGTTTCAGACAAGTTGTACTGAAATACCCTTGGCACAGATTTTAGAGTATGAATAGCTCTACGAAAAGAAAAAAAAATCGGAGCAAAAAAATATTTTTTTTTTTTACAAAAACGAACACAATACTTCCGATTTCTAATATTAGAAATTTCTCGGAAGTAAAATCAAGTTGATAGTTTCAGTAGAACCCGAGAAAAAGGTACATGAAAACTAGGAATTTTTCAATCTTGCGAAAAAAATTACCCACTATCCTTAAGACGGACAGTTCATAGATATGCAGGAGTGCGCCCTCACAAGTCAGAGTGTCCTGGCATGAAAAACTGTGCTGAGTAGTCTTCTACTTGCTTCTTGAGGGCAGCCACCTTGCCTACATAGGTGTCATTCTTGTGTAGACAGACTTTGAAGTCAACCAGCTTGGGCCCGGAAATCTCTTGAATCTCCTTGGCTAGGGAAAGACCTGGAATAGGAAATATTTGAGATTTAACTCCTTCTGTTATGGATTGCATTGTCACTAATGACTGATTTAATTGCAAACCTGATCGGCCAATAGTCAGTCAGTTGACTGTGAGTTCGTGAATAAATCTGTCCTTTTTTTACTTTCTTTATTCCTATAATAAGAAGAAAGTATGTATTCGTCGGAAAAATTTCACCGTTTCCCATTTTTTTTTTATTATGTAATCTTATTAGAAAGAACATTATATACAACACATATGGTAAAAATTAAAATACCGAAATTGACAAAATTAATATAAACAGAAAAACTTAAACAAATATTATACATGTGTCCTAACTAAAGGGCGGGATTATTGCCTATGGCAATCTTTCACCAACTTTTATGAATTGTCGGTTTCATTGAGGTCATATCAAGAGGGAGGGGGTGTTTAATCCTTCCATTTGCCGGAAACCTCCAAAACAGCTTTTAATTCAAACTCACCCGGCCTATGCGTGGGGTCGGATAGAGCAAGACATACACATGGTATCGCAATTTGGATGTAAACCTATCCAAGTCTTAACCTCCTATAAACTTGCTTAACTTCAGGACAGAACGAGAAATGGTGTTAATACAACGTGCCATTGATTCAGCAAATGTGTTGCTGAACAACTAAGGATTTTCCATGTATTTTTTTAACACTTCGATACCGAACGCCATATGTGGATGTAGTTGTGGGTTTTTCTTTGGACCGAAAACACACATGTGGTTGTTATAACAAAATTTTAAGAGGACAGGACAATCCATATATGGCCTTTTTTTGAGGTAGATAAAGTTTAGTATTAAAAATATTTGGATCGATTCTTGTAAAATTTCGAATGTGTCCAAATATGCAACAAAAAAATTTGGTGCCATGATGCCCAACAGCGACTTTTACGCTGGGTGCATTCGTAAAACTTGAAAAAAATTGCTTGGTTAACGAATCGTTTAAAATTGATTTGTCTCTTGAATCCATATTACCAGCACTGGCAGTCAAGTGGTTAACCGCGCTAGTCTGTTAATTCCAGGTTGCGTAGGGATCCGTTGGTTCGAATTCCACTCCTAGTGGCATGAATTTTTCCTCTATTAATTTGATATGTCACCACTAGTGGTTTTGAGACTCTGAGGGGTTAGGTGTAGAACATGCTTTCAGCATTAACCTCACCTGGTGGTTACCTTCCACTAATGAGTGTTGTTATTCTTATATTATTTCGCAAACATTTTTGCCTTTTATTAAAAAAAAATCAGTTTTTCTCCACTCATCTCCTTATTGAATTTGTCCTTGAAACGCCTTCTTTGGATGTCATGTCTTCCTAGAATTTTGACTTGAAATTTTGATACTTAAAATTTTAAAATTCTAGCAGGACTTTATTCTGCCATACCGGCGCGTGCCTGGCTAGTATTATTATTACTAACTAGCCGTTTGCCCGTGCTTTGCAACGGGACTAAATTTCAAATTTACTAAGGCATGGCCGTACTGCTGGACAGCAATGCCTTTTTGAACTTTTTATAATTTTTCTGGACAAAGCGATAATGGTTTTGGGGGGGTCAATTCTGAGACATTTTTCGCTATCTCTTACCGTTTTGGCTAAACAACTCCGGACAAACAAACAAACAAACATAGGTAGGTAGGTAGGTAGTCCTTTTTTCTGTTTTATATATAGAGATAAATTGTTGGATATGTGCTCCAATATAGTCTGACAGGCGACGACCACCGTAATATTCTGCGTATCTTTTCAAATTTATTTTATTTATTTATTTATTTACACTTTATTTATTTTTACAAAACAATCATCAACAAGGAAAACAATAATTTTAAAAAAAAAAACTTAGAAATATGTACAGAAATAATAATAATAAAGATCAATATTAATTACAATTGTTTTGTAACCCGGGGCGAAGTTAATGCCTTAGGCATTCTCTGCCACTTAACCCCGGATACAAAAAAAAGAAAACTAAAACAAATAAAATAAAACATATATATTTACATTATTATAAAGAAAAAAAGAAGAAAAAAAAAGGAAACTAAACTGAGGATGGGGAGGTAAGGAAAAGAGGAGAGGGAATGGTTTGGAATCTCACCAAGATTATGAATTGTTTTACTTCTTATTCTCATTTGAGTTTGCATACGCCACATAGAATAAGCTCTGAGGAGGTTAGGTGTTATAAAATGCTTTGAGCATTAACCTCGCCTGTGGTTACCTTCAAGTTAAAAATGTTATTATTTATTCATTAGGCACCGGCCATGAGAAAACCTTATTGTGACAAAATGCCAGGTTTTGCTAGTATAGAAAAATAATGATATCAATTATAATATGTCATTACTAGTACATTTATCCAATTAAATAATAATACTATGTAAATAAATTATTCTTAGTGAAACAAAAAACAAGAGATAATAAACTTATTAGCCAGCAGTAAAATGATGATGAGGCATAAATACACCATTTTTATGAATAGCCAAAGTAAGCAAGTACGCAACGTGTGAACTATGGATTTAGTAATTGTTTATTATTTTTATTTGTAATCCTTATGTAATTTTACAAACATTCTGTGGCTAATTAGAATTCATGGGTTTAAAAAACTTTGAGAATTATTACCAAAAAACATATTAAACTTAAATTAAACAAAATTGATTTTAATGTTAGAGTAGTGAAATTAGAACCACAATTTTAGTGTGGAAAAAATTTTTTTTAAATAGATATAAAATGCGTGTTAGTATTATTATAATTATTATAAAATTAACTGATAAATTGTTGGATATGGATTCAATATAGTTGACAGGAACGAAACAGTAAGAAATACTGGCGTATATATCTTTTCAAAAGGTTTACTATTCAATTTTCAACGTCTGAGATTGTGCATATTTTTGAACAAGTTAACCATTAATAATTTATTAATATATCGCCTTATTTATACTTGCCCGATTAAGATACAAAGTCCATTATTCAAGTTAAGCCCAAGGACAACTTTAAATGTGGTAAAATCCCAAATGGAGGATAAACTGTTGTCCGGTTGGTTTCGAACACGACCTGGAAACTTTGGATTCACAGAGTGCCGCTTTACACTGAGCTACGGACAGACATTAAGAACAAGAATAGAAAACTGCTAAGCTTCACTTGGTGAATGAACTCAGCCACCTGAGTCATCTGCTCTTCTTTAAACTCGCGTGTCAAGGCAGGTTCCAACTGATACCGACGGATTCAGCGCTCTGTCCCGGCACTGAATATGAATAACATGAGAAGAGAAGTGTCAGCTGGGGCGTTACTTTTTTTCTTTCTTCAATATTTTATATCAATCTGTAAATTAAAATCAGCAAGAAATTACCGTATATACCCTCGTCAAACGTTTTAGCACCTGGTCTAAGACTTAGTGTTTGAGGGGAGTTTCAAAGAGACACTGAAACTTATTCAAGAGACGTTTCATGAATGAAATAGCACATATAAATTGTAAAAATGTGAAATGGGTGATCTTAATATCCAGGTTCCAATTTCAATCAATAGTTCCAAACATTTTATTAATTTCATCTGTTTATGTATTCTTGTAACTAACGGTTTATAACTTAGTTTTGATTAAAATAGTTTGGAATTGGTTTTAATGTAATTGTACAATTTCATATTTATGGTACAAAAGCATAAAATGTCTTTAACTATAACTATTGTTGACTTTTAATAAGACATGCACCTTTTACGTTCCAATGAACGTTGAGTGTAAGTTGTGAAAATTGTATAGGGGTATAATGTATAACCCCTTGAACGCCCAGAAGCAAAATTTCTGGCTCTTAGTGTCCTGATGTGTGTAATTGTGTAGTGCTTTATGTATAAAAAAAAACACGAGTAAAAATATTTCTTAAAATTCAGAATTGGGGGCGTTAAGAAGGGAGAACCCAGTGTCTGCTAGAAGACTATAAAACAGAGAAATAGACTAGCCAACCCTAACAAGCCAGGCTAGCTTGCAGTTCCCCAAGGTTTAATGCTTATAAAGAAATAGCCCAGTTCTTATTATGGTTCGATCGCACATATAAATATGTGCTCATTCAGAACGAGCCAACTTTTCAACTAAACTTAGATGGAGAGCATCACTTCCCCAGCTGTAGCCAAGCTGACCTACACATAAAAAAAGAAAGAGACTATTTATTGCATAGAAAAAACGCAAACTGTTCGCGTGATGGGACTCCCTGTCTCAAGCCGACAGGACAGCTTCAAAAACACTCTCAATAATCTCCGTTCAACTGTACACATACTCGATTGTTATTGCGTCAAAATTGATGTTAAGTGTGAAAGGGGACATTTGGTTGAAACATGAAAGTGTGTTTTCTATGTAACATGCAGGATTGGTATTATGGTTATTAGATGTCATATTTGAAGGAGAGGATGAATCATAGTAGTTTTATTTGATTTAGTTATCACAATAGCAAATCAAAGAATAATGTTTCTGAAAGGAATGAAAAATGATTTAGATGGATTTTCTTATACACAAAAGAAAAATGGAAACAAATAAAAAGAAGATGGGCTTGTAACTATATATTTATTATTTTATATTAGTTCATTCGGGTCAATGAACCCAGGACTTTGCACAAACCTGTGTTCTTGTTGCACGCGATGGCGATTTCCTCTAGGACCAGTTCCGCCTTGGATCCGGTGAGTTGGCTCTTCCTCAGATCCACTAGGAGCAGGTGGACATCCGTGCCTCCTGGGAACCAGGACAGAGACAATTGTTATTAGTTATCATATTTGTGTTAATCACTTTCGTGATATCACAACTACTCAAACTCGCTTTACTAAATCTTCGCTGAACGTGACTTGAACCACCGACCTCCAGGTTACAAGTCTGCCGCCTTATCGATCAAGCTGCTGAGGTCGGTGAAAATTGTTATTATTTTACTCGTCAACATCATAGGGTGGCGTCATCGTGAACGATGGTAGCCAGACAGTGGAGGAATGACATTGGACCTGGAAATATTCTTTTAGATCGAGATTTCTTTATAACAGGTTGTAAAATTTGAAATTTACTTTGCATTAATAATTGTAACCAATAATAGGTAACATATATTAATGCGACTAACCCCACAACTAAGGGGATCAGTCCTCCTTTTTTTGTTTATAAAGTTTCTTGTATAAAGAGTTGTTTAGACCGGGAAATTGTTCTTTTAGATCAAGATTTCTCTTAGTTAGGTTTCTTCTATAAAGAATTATTGGACCGGGAAATAGGTCTTTTGAGATAAGATTTTCTCTTGGTTCTCTGTTCTCTATAAAGAATTTAATGGACCTGGAAATTATTCTTTTAGATCAAGATTTCTCTTCGTTGGGTTTCTCTTATGAAGAATTTATTGGACCTGGAAATTATTCTTTTAGAATTAGATAAGATTTCTCTTAGTTAGGTTCCTCTTATAAAGAATTTATTGGACCTGGAAATTATTCTTTTAGATCAAGATTTCTCTCATATCCAGGTTTGACTGTACTAGCCATATCTTCTAAAACTCCTTTTGATTTAAAAGTATGAGAATATTTGTTTAATCTCCCTTGGTTTAATTTAGTAGTAAGTTTAGTTTAGTAGTAATTAAATTTATCTTTTAAATTTAATTTTATTTTGTATAATGAATGCTGTATACTCGTAAGATTATGTAAAAAAAAAAACAATCTTAGCTACCTGTCACGACGTGGTATCCCCGTTTCGTCAGCTCGGCAGACAGATGGCTAGCATTGGCTTTCACTTGGGCCTGGTAGGTCTTGAACTCTTGGCTCTGAGCCTGCAGCATGGCTGTGGCAATAGCCCCGATGGCATGGTTGTGTGGGCCCCCCTGCAGGCCCGGGAACACGGCTTGGTTGATCTTCTGCTCGTAATCGTAGAAGACTTTCTCGCCACTTTTCGTCACCGTTTTGAGACCTGAATTTTTTTAATAAATATGTAATAAGCGGGCTTTACAAAACTTTTTTTATATGTAATATGTGGGCCTTAAAAACACTTTTACGAAAAAGAAAATCGGGGTGAATACTTATTATTATTTTACGCTTTATTAGGTATAGATAAAGTACAATATGTACAGTACAATACAATGAAATTATAAAGAAAAAAATAAATAGATTGAACAAAGAAACAATAACAAAAAAGAGAATAAAGCTATTGTCCTACCCAAAGGGTGGGGTTATGGGTTATGGCTTTTTCTTCTAAAAGCCCTGTTTTTTCGGGACTCGAACCAAGGAATATTTTTTTTTTTCTTTTTACTAATGTTACTAATTTGCTTTGCATGTTTTGAATGTAAAATAAAAAAATATGCATTCCATTTAAAATTCGGTAGAAACGGACATGTCCCCCGTGAAAACGCTCTTAGGGGCGGTGGGCGGAGGTTCAAAATATTTTCCCATAAAACTTCAGACTTCATATTGGGGACCAATTTTTTGTTTCAAGGTCCTAACTCAAACCGTTCTCCAGAAAAAGATAGTGGCTGGGTTGTTTCGATCACCCTGTATAGTATTCTAAAAGAAGAAGTTATTCTGAATCGTTGCGATACGCTTCGCAACGTTGCGATACAATATGTTGCACTTAGTGAGATTATAATGTAATAATAATAATACTCTTTAGTGGAAGGTCACCACCAGGCGAGGTTAATGCTCAAAGCATTTTCTACCACCTAACCCTCAGAGTCTTATTATTATATGGTCAGAAACTCAAATTAATGAGGAAAAATTCGTGCACTGGGTGGGATTCAAACCAACGGATCCCTACTCTACCTGGATTACCAGACTAGCGCGTTAACCACTTGACTACCAGTGCACAATTGCACATGTACCTCACCCTCATAATGTACCTCTGCGGAAGAAGATGACGCCGGCCCTGGGGCCCCGGAGGCCCTTGTGAGTGGTGGTGACCACCAGGTCCGAGTACTGGAAGGGGGAGGGGATGGCCCCCCCGGCTATCAGGCCCGACACGTGAGACATGTCGGAGAACAGAGAACAGTCGTTCTCATCACAGATCTGGCGGAACCGCGCGTAGTCCAGACAGCGCGAGTAGCAGCTGATACCTGGGAACATGAGACATAATGGGAACATTGGAACATGAGACATTATGAACACATTGGAACATGAGACATTACGAACACATTGGAACATGAGACAAGCACATTGAACATGAGACATTATGAACACATTGGAACATGAGACATTATGAACACATTGGAACATGAGACATTATGAACACATTGGAACATGAGACATTATGAACACATTGGAACATGAGACATTATGAACACATTGGAACATGAGACATTATGAACACATTGGAACATGAGACATTATGAACACATTGGAACATGAGACATTATGAACACATTGGAACATGAGACATTATGAACACATTGGAACATGAGACATTATGAACACATTGGAACATGAGACATAATGGGAACATGAACTAGAACAGAGAACAGGAGACATCACAGATCTGATGGAACCACGCGAGTAGCAGCTGATACCTGGGAACATGAGACATTATGAACATATTGGAACATGAGACATAATGGGAACATGAACTAGAACAGAGAACAGGGTCTCAGTCGATCTCATCACAGATCTGATGGAACCACGCGAGTAGCAGCTGATACCTGGGAACATGAGACATTATGAACACATTGGAACATGAGATAGGGCACATTGGAACATAAGACATAATGGGAACATTGGAACATGAACTAGAACAAAGAGATAGGAAATGTAAGAAAACAGGGTCGGCATTGTTCAACCTCTTTTTCATGATTAAGCATTACCCTCGCCTAGGTTACCTTCCACTAAAGAGTATTTATGAGACCTTGGATTTTTTCTTTATAAGACATTAAGGGCGGAATTAATAGACAACAATAATAACTTAAGTCGTTGGTAAGTGTCGATTTTCCCTATCTTACACAGTACGCAATTCGTGACTTAGCGCCACAGAGGTATTACAAAAACGTCTATTAATTCCGCCCTAAATCTTTGGGAAACAGCCTCTTCTCATAGTCTGCTAGCTTCTCATAGTCCACTATACCGGACTCTGGGTTACTACTACTACTACTAATAATAATAATAAAGACACCCACCTGCAATGATGAGCTTGGGTTTGAATATCCTCGCCGCGTCTGCTAGCTTGTCATAGTCCACTATACCGGACTCTGGGTTACTACTACTACTAATAATAATAATAATAATAATAATAAAGACACCCACCTGCAATGATGAGCTTGGGTTTGAATATCCTGGCCGCGTCTGCTAGCTTGTCATAGTCCACTATACCGGACTCTGGGTTACTACTACTAATAATAATAATAATAATAATAATAATAAAGACACCCACCTGCAATGATGAGCTTGGGTTTGAATATCCTGGCCGCGTCTGCTAGCTTGTCATAGTCCACTATACCGGACTCTGGGTTACTACTAATAATAATAATAATAATAATAATAATAAAGACACCCACCTGCAATGATGAGCTTGGGTTTGAATATCCTGGCCGCGTCTGCTAGCTTGTCATAGTCCACTATACCGGACTCTGGGTTACTACTACTAATAATAATAATAATAATAATAATAATAAAGACACCCACCTGCAATGATGAGCTTGGGTTTGAATATCCTGGCCGCGTCTGCTAGCTTGTCATAGTCCACTATACCGGACTCTGGGTTACTACTAATAATAATAATAATAATAAAGACACCCACCTGCAATGATGAGCTTGGGTTTGAATATCCTGGCCGCGTCTGCTAGCTTGTCATAGTCCACTATACCGGACTCTGGGTTACTACTAATAATAATAATAAAGACACCCACCTGCAATGATGAGCTTGGGTTTGAATATCCTGGCCGCGTCTGCTAGCTTGTCATAGTCCACTATACCGGACTCTGGGTTACTACTACTACTAATAATAATAATAATAATAAAGACACCCACCTGCAATGATGAGCTTGGGTTTGAATATCCTCGCCGCGTCTGCTAGCTTGTCATAGTCCACTATACCGGACTCTGGGTTACTACTACTAATAATAATAATAATAAAGACACCCACCTGCAATGATGAGCTTGGGTTTGAATATCCTGGCCGCGTCTGCTAGCTTGTCATAGTCCACTATACCGGACTCTGGGTTACTACTACTACTACTACTAATAATAATAATAAAGACACCCACCTGCAATGATCAGCTTGGGTTTGAATATCCTGGCCGCGTCTGCTAGCTTGTCATAGTCCACTATACCGGTGGCTGGGTTCACCTTGTAAGGCATGGACTCGAAGAAGATGGAAGTGGCCGATATCTTTTTCTTGGCCGTGTAGAACCCGTGGGTGAGATGACCACCGTCCGGGAGGTCCAGCCCTGGGGGGGTGGAATATTGAATTTGTATTATTATGTCATACAACGCAAGATAATTTATTTTTTATCCGTACAATACAAATTACTAACATCGAGAATAAACCATATTCTTTTGTATTATTATTAGTTATCATATTTGTGTTGATCACTTTCGTGATATCACAACTACTCAAACTCGCTTTACTAAATCTACGCTGAAACCGGGACTTGAACCACCGACCTCCAGGTTACAAGTCCGCTGCCTTATCGATCAAGCTACCGAGGTCGGTTTATTATTATTATTAAACATGTTGGATCAAGTTTTATTTACAATAAAGTAGGTACCATAGAATATTTACATAGAAATTTGTAAACTTGAGCCAGGCTCCCACTGAGTGCAATATTATAATAATAATGATACTCTTCAGTGGAAGTTAAACACCAGGCGAGATTAAAGGATTGGGTGGAAGAGATTGCCAAAAGGTTGGGTGGAACAGATTGCCAAACGCAATAACCCCGCCCTTTAGTTAGGACATATATTATGTATATATTTATTTATTTTTTTCTTCTATTATATTGTATTTTAATTTGTAATTATTTGTGTTGTATATAATATGTCCTATTAATAAAATGTAAATAAATAAATAAAAAAAAATTGAATTTGTGAACTTGAGCCAGGCTCCCACTGAGTGCAACATTATAATAATAATAATAATACTCTTCAGTGGAAGGTAACCACCAGGCGAGATTAATGTTCAAATTGAGAGAAACGCTGCGAAACTTTTTTTTTTTTTTTTTAGTAGCTACGCTAGGCAAAAAATGAATTCGGCCCCCCTGGCCCCGACATAGGGTTGAGTCCGAAAAATTGGCTACACTCTAGCAAGTTTCTCTGGTTTACCATGCAAAATTTCAAACTCATTCAGTTAGCCCTTCCAAAGATATACGACTATCTCGTACAGTATACGGGGGTTTCCAGACTTTTGCCCCACCCTGTATACATACCTATTACATGTCAATACCCAAGTTTAATAGTATTGTGTAATAAAAACTCTAATTAAGAAGACGTTTCAGATAAAAAAAAATGGCATGTTTTTTTTATCTGAAACGTCTTTTTTATGTTTTTTTTTTATCTGAAACGGCATGTGTGCGTATACGTCTTTTAATTTTTTCATGAAAAAAACACGAACAACGTATTTAACATCCACATCGAAAATATGAGATAACAAATTTAATGTCTTATCACCAAGGTAGGCGCAGGCAGTTTTACTGATAAGGCATCAACGGAGAAATTGGCTCATGGTTCTGAACTAGTTCAAGCTCAGCACTTTGCTACCGGAAGATTTTCGTCTATGGTCAAAGGGTTGGGTGCAAGAGATTGCCACAGGTAATAACCCCGCCCTTTAGGTAGGACATTAGCTTTATTCTCTTTTCTGTTCTTGTTTCTTTGTTCAATCTATTTATTTTTTTGTATAATTTCATTGTATTTATATATTTTTGTCTTGCCTAAAAAGCATACTATAATAATAATAATCATACTATTTCCACAATTTTGCGGCTGTGTCTCGCGTACAGCTGCGGAACACAATATATTTTTTATGGAGTAACTTAGCCCGATGTATTCCTGGGTCCCCAGAAGCAAACACCAGACGGGTTGCGGAAATAGTATCTTGTGAGTTATGTATAAGCCTCTATTACAAATAAAATTAGACTGGCTGGGGGACGTTAAACAGAGAGAAGACCAGTGTCTCGCTAGAGGACTATCAACAGAGAACAGACTAGCCAACCCTTACAAGCCAGGCTAGGTTGCAGTTTCCTATGGGTTTAATGGCTTATAAAGAAAAGTCCAAGTCCTCATGATGGTTGATCGCTCATAGATATATGTGGTTCAGGACGAGCTAGCTTTGAAATAAAGTTGGCTGGAGACCATCACTCACCCCTCCAGCTGTAGCCAAGCTGGCTACAACAACAACAACAACAACAACAACAACAACATTACAAATAATAATATTAATGCATAATAGTTTGTTGAACATATTCAATAATGAAATGTACAAGGCTCAACGTCAACATTATAGAAATGATGAAATAAAGGTAATATTAAACTATTACAGTTTATAGAATACTATTACAGTTTATAGAAATAGGCTAGGAAAGAGATAAAATATTGGATCATGTAACAATTGCCCGTTTTGCCCCTAGTCTTCTGCACTGGTAACTCACCCATGATCCTCCCGTGGGGTTCCACCAGTGCCGTATACACGGCGAAGTTGGCGGGGGACCCCGAGTAAGGCTGCACGTTGCACCCCCACTGCTCAGGGTCCAGGCCGAAAGCTTGCAGCGACCTCTGCTGAGCGAGGACTTCGATTTTGTCGATGAACTCGTTGCCTCCGTAGTACCTGGGGTGGGGGTTATGATATTACATAGATTTTATTTATATATTTACATAACAAAAGTTACAAGTTGTACAAATTAATATACAATGGCAATATACAGTGCAAAGAAATATGACAATATGGAAAAATGAAAAAAATTAAAAAAAGTTCGGCAAAGATTTAGCATTACATAGATTTTAGAAAATAAGTAACCACAAAATGAGCCCCTGTGTGAGTTTGAGTAATGTGCGGTATCACAATTACTCAAACTTACACTGCTAAATTTTTGCCGAACCTAGGACTCGAACCACCGACCTCCAGGTTACGAGTCCGCCGCCTTGGTCCCAGTATTTCAACAGTAAGCCCCAAGACGTATTCTTGAGTTTTCAAAATCTCAAACGGGATGATAAGGATAACTTGTCATGTCCCGGCCGGGTTTCAAGCCCGCGAATTCTGGTTTACCAAACTAACGCCTTGACCACTGAGCTACAAGGACTGTCTACGTGTTTGGCTGGAGGATTTTAAACAGAAGACCAGTGTCTCGCTGGATTATAAACAGAGAATAGACAAGCCAGCCCTAACAAGCAAAGCTAGCTTGCAGTTATCCAAGGGTTTAAAGGCTTATAAAGAAAAAGCCCAAGTTCTCATGATGGTTGATTGCACATAGAAATATGTGCTTCAGTACGAGCCAACTTCTCTACTTAAGTTGGCTGCAGACCATCACTCTCTCAGCTGTAGCTAGGCTGGCTACAACAACAATACTATGTGGTCAAGATCCCAAATGGGAGGATAACTTGTCATGTCTTGGCTGGATTTCCAACCCGCTACCTCTGGATTACCATACTGACCACTTGACCACTGAGCTACTGGGTCATACTATAAATACGAATGTGTCTCGCTAGAGGACTATAAACAGAGAACAGACTAGCCAACCCTTACAAGCCAGGCTAGCTTGCAGTTTCCTAAGGGTTTCATGGCTTATAAAGAAAAGTCCATGTCCTCATGATGGTTGATCGCACATAGAAAAATGTGGTTCAGGACGAGCCAGCTTTGAAATAAAGTTGGCTGCAGACCATCACTCTCCCAGCTGTAGCTAGGCTGGCTACAACAACAATACTATGTGGTCAAGATCCCAAATGGGAGGATAACTTGTCATGTCTAGGTTGGATTTCCAACCCGCGACCTCTAGATTACCATACCGACCACTGTACAGAACTTTTTCAACTTGTAAACTTTGATTGTAGTCGCCGTGTTAGACATACAAAAACTTACTTCATTGAAAAATGTGAGACTAATTATTTATTTTATGCCCCCATCAACCGAATGATGCGTGCGGCAAACAATATGTGATACTAGTATTACTGTGTACCTGTTACCAATGTTATTATTTTTTTTTATCTAGTCACTAAATGTTTTATATGTTTTAATTAATCTATGTTTTTTTCATTGTAGTAACATGTATTTATGTTTGATTTTACACTGGGATTGACCCGTAAATATACAATTACAAATTACTTGACCACTAAGCTACCGGGACAAACTCTAAATACGAATCCTGATTGTCCACTCACCGCTCGCCCGGCAGCCCCTCTGAGTACTTGTTGTGCAGACAGGAGCCCAGACACTCCAGCACTGAGAGGGAGGTGAAGTTCTCCGACGCTATCATCTCCAGCCCCTTGATCTGTCCTCTGCTTCTCCTGCTTGATGAGGCCATACAGCTCGGGTCCGTCTGGGACAGACTGCCTGTCAGCATGGCGGAGGAGGACATTCTTTCGACAGCCTGCGGATAGATAGAATAGAAATATCCTTTTTATACTGCCGAGTAAGACTGATAAAGTCCCTTTACTCCAATAAGCCAAACAGGTTTATATATTTAAGGATAAAATATTTTCAATTTAATAAAAAAACTATGTTATTCCTTTTAACAAACGAAAATTGTAAAAATGAACAACAATAAATAGAGAAAAAAAAAAGGGATGAGCGATCAATGTAATAATATCGCCTTATTTAGATTTACTTTTATTTCAATCAGTCAATTTTTTTTGTTCCAATTATAATACATAATATAATAATAATGCTTTTTCTTTGTGTTATTATGTCACAATTTTAGTGGGTAGCGCAGATCATAGGACTTTACCACTTTAATTTACAATATCTTGTATTTTTTTTTTTTTTTTGCCTATGATTCTGCCACTGGTCGCTGCTTCACATCAAAGCAGCTACTCATTTTTCCGCAGGAGGTATGAATGGACCCCGTTCCTAATTTTTGTATTGTATAATGGAGAAAAAATTAGTTTTTAACACACCCCTTCAATGTTCATCACAAATTTGCCAAAATTTTCGAACAAGATGTGGCACTCACTGAGACATCAGTGATGTGATCCTGACTTTAGTGGTACAACAAATTAGCCATATGAACGGCTCTAAATCCTAGTGCTTAAGTTTCCAGTGAAGGATAGTAAATGGGCAGGCAGGCAGGATCTCATCATTTCACTTTCTGGTAAGGAAGGCACTACGAGTTTCAACAGTGCCAGCGTTGATGGCGCGTTGAATGCACCGGTTCTCGTAGAATCATCGAAGTTAAGCAACGTCCATGCGAGATGAATGGATTTGTGCATTTTCTATTATTTCATTTATTGAAGTAGGAGCCTATTATAAGGTCTATTTCATGATGTTTTTGTATAAATAAAACTAAAACTAAAGAATAAAAATAATAGTGCTGGCATTCCGGCCCAACTCAGGCTGGGTGAGGTTAATGCGGCAGCAGGTTTGTGAATTTCCTGCGAAGGGAGGGTAACATCCCGCCGTGATATGACATCATGAAGTTGAAAGCGACGTTAAACGACCATTAATTAATAATTCACAGTCGTTTGTATTCAATGGGACAAGATCTGATTCCTATGAGCTTCAGATTTATTTTATAATGAAAGTTGGATAAAATAATAATAACATACTATTTTTGAAGGAATTGGTAATTATTTTTACAAAATTACAGAAGTCAGATAACAAGTTTTCTAGATTAGATAACAAGTTTTCTTTTTAGTTATTCATAAAGGAATAGTTGCATAATTTATTGTTATGTAATGCACTGAAGTCAAATCAATCTCTTATGTAATTATGTTAGTATCATAAGAAATAAGTCTAACAAGGTACCTATGTAAGATAATAAAACTGAGCTCAATAGGTGTAGGTAAAGACATAAATGATAATAATAATATAATGTTTTTTCTTTGAATTATTACATCACAATTTTAGTCGGTAGCACAGAATCATAGGACTTTATCACCACTTTAATTTACAGTATATTGTTTTTTGCCTATAATTCTGCCACTGGTCACTACTCACATTAGAGCAGCTACTCATTTTTCCTCACGAGGTATGAGTGGACCCCAACATTCAAGTACAGAGCAGAAAAAATCCTGCCTTGCTGGCAATCTAACCCAGGTCACCATGTGTGCAATGTCTAGCGCATTAACTCACTTGGCACATAAATAACATAAAATGCTATATTTTTTCACTAACCTAGTTTATTGTTATTATGTATAAGTTGGTATCACTAGCAATTAGGTCTTTTTATAACATGACTCTTGTTTTATTAAACAATCTACACACAAGTTTTCTATTTTTTATTCTTATTCTTTTTTAATTTTATTTTTTTTTTTTTTTTTTATTCAATGAAATTCATATAGCATAAAAACTGACCATGAGTTTAAAATCTATAAACTTGCATACCTACATGGAAGAAAACTTGCCACTAAAATGCATAAGCTTACAACTCCTACCTACCTACTAATATTAAGAACCTATGTTTCAAGCCTAATTGTTTTTGGGCTGTATTATAGAACAGGATTAAATGATAGGCCAGACACTCCCTCAAGTCAGAGTTTCAACCAATCACAGTGCACTAAAGAACAACTTGAGGGACAGTGTGGCTTATCTTAAAATATCAGGGCTTTTGAATATTTTAGAATAAAATACCTTGTTCTTTTATTAATTTTCATGCATATTAAAAAAAAAATATATATATAGGTATATAAGGTATTTCATACCCTGTGGTGCAATCATTAAAATAATAGGTAAAGGTTTAAAAAAATACATGCATTAGAACAATAAATGCGTGTTTCAAAATAAATTAAGGTAGGTCTGTGTTAAAATACATTTTACCTACCATGAGAATAATTATATTTTTATCAAAAAAGGAATAAATAAATTTTAAGAAATTTAAATAATTAAAAAAAAAAGAATCTTAAGAAAAAACATGCATTTGAAAAAGCAAATAACAGTCAATAGATACCTTTATGACAGAACTACACTGAAGAATGCGTCGGGGGATCATAGTACAGAAATAAGAATAAAATATTTTGTTCACTTATTAAATTTTACTGATTAATATAATCAACAGGTAACGTTATCCTAAAATTAAGGTAACGTATAATAACGTTAATTTCAACAGCTAAACTTTATATAAAATTAAATTATCGCATCTGTCAGAAAGAGAAAATAATCAAAACATTACATTACATTTGAAACAACCACACAATGGAATTATTTTTTTATAATACCTTCACAATGAAAAAATATCTTTTGCTAGGTTCTTGAACTTAATGCCAAATATTAGTATAATATGTGTGTTCATGTGTAGGTAATGCAAATTGGAAAGTTGTTTTAGAAGAAGAAAGGAGTAACTTCTAATATGCCTTCAGGCATTGGATGAATTAACTTCACATTTTATTAGTGGCTAAAAAGATGGAAAAATATTCAATAGGTATACTTACCAAATAAATTATTACTTAATAAATAAAAATTAATTATAAAGAAATTCTTTTCACAACAAAAATATAATTTATTATTTTCTTATTCAGTGGAGGACTATGTAAACACCATGGGAAACTGTTTTCAATTTCTAATACAATCTTTCATCAAATTACAGATGATGATGCATTAGATCTTGTTATGTAATTCTAATTAATATGACCTTTCAACAGAGATAAGGCTCCTGTGTGATTCATTAATATCAGTATCAGATCAGTTGTGATTTGGATCAGATGACAGGAGTAGTCAGTGAACTGAACATGCATGTCATAAATACTGGGCATCATGGATAATTTTTAACTGACCAGTAAAAACAGTTATAAGATGAAACAGATACCTATTTGGCTATTGTATTAGAACTTTTATTGTGCCTACATTCTTATGTTAGCATCTTTTCATTAGTAGGTGATTTAGTTGGTACTAATTAATACCTGTACTGCCACAGTAACAAGTAGTTCATCTACAGCTGGGGCTAGATATCCATTCCTGCTTGCAGAAGTACCTATCTGGAAATCAGTATTTTCTAGATGCTGACTTTATCCACTAATGGTCCAATATTGATTAGTTACCTCTTGATTATGCTACACATTAGATGATGTGAAATTTTGGGTTTTCTACCTACGTAAATTTACAAACTCGCGTACGTAAGTTCTAGTGAAAAACAACTTTTGTTTTTAACTGATAAAATGGTTGTTATTAAAATTTATTGTTTTCTCCAACCCAATCAGTCAAATCACCAAAAAAAACACTTCAAATATTTCCAAATTTGACAAAATTCAAAAATTAAATCTCGCGCTCAAATATTTTGAAACGTGATTTTTCAAAAAACGATTTTTGGGTCATGCAGTGCTTCCCAAATGGTAGGCGGCAAGATTTCCTTTTTTGCCAAAAACTTTTTCTTGTTTATTTTCGGTTGTTTTTTTTATTAGTCTGCAAGAAAAGCTCCACCCTCATGTGCCTGACTGAGCCATGGCCGAATATTATAAAATAATACAATATCACCTTTTTTACTGTCCGACTAGTATTAATAAGCCCCATTGTTGTAATATCAGTAAGTCCCAAGAGTCCAAGATTCGACGTATTAATCATGAGTGAAAATTTCTGGATTTCGAACCCGTGACCTGTGGATTACCAGACCGACGAGCGAGCCCTAGATCACATCATCTAACTGTGTGCTATACCCAAGACATTATACAGGGTCCGCCAAAAAAAAAGGAGCCACTCGAAATATCATGAGAACGGATTAAAATTTTAAAATCTATAACACGTGTACCATAATTCGAGGAGGAAACCTTTTCTACCAGGTTTTCATTTTTTATCATTACCAGGGCGGCCCCAGGGGGGGTCAACTTCGGAATCTTAAATGGAACACGACGTGCTATTTGTAATACATTTCTGGAAAGTAGTTGACTATTAAAAGTATTTTAAGACAAGTTTGAGATTTTTAATAAAAAAAAGGGCCGAGATGTCCTACATTTATTTCGTTTTATCCTCAATTCATGGAAACTCACCTAACTATGTTTGTGGGATGGGAAAAGTCCCCAACATTATTAATTGACTAACCCGGGGGGGGTAATACTCATCCTGTCTACGACAGGATTTTCAACTTACTTTACCCTAACTTTACTCTTTACAGCATCAGGATGAATAACTTCCTCCTTAACGATTCAATTCCAAGGATCCTCGGATTCAAACCCAAGTCCCACTCTTGATTTTTCATCTACTTCTCCTTGGTTTTTTTTTTTACTGAAAGACCTAACTAGCATTTATAAAGAAAACTGAGTTTTAAATTTTTAAAGTGTTTTATAATTTAATTTATTTATTATGTACAAAACAAAAATCAATAATAAATCTAAAAAATAAAATAATAATAACTATCTACACATCTTGGAAATTATTTTCACTAAAATTCATTTACTTATTTTCATTTATAATATTTATATATTATTTTTTTGCAAGTTTTTTTTTTTCGTTGAAGATATTTATAATAATTAGGTAGAATTGAAATATATGCAACATATTTTCAAAATGTAACACCATTTTACAGATTTATATTTGAAATATCTCGCATTATGTTTTGGAGCAAAAACACAAGAGCTGTTTTTTTACATAATATTGTACAGACTGGAAACGGGTTCACATATGCAAAACTCAGTTAAATTTTAATAATATTCGGCAAAGAGTCCAGAATAATAAGTAATTGGGTATTAGATTCATACTAAAAGATATATTATTAGAAAGTAGTTCACTCCCTAATTAGACATTTGGTTACCTAACTCCCCCCGTTCGAAAATTTTCATTCCTCGTTATATCTTGCAGTGCACACATGAAATAGATTTCAGTGAACACCAGCAGCATCAATAACCAAAGAACTTTCAACAGAACTTTTGCTGGGGATCCATATTCTAAACTGTCTGCGAAAAATTACAGGGATGCAGTTATTCATGAAACCCTGGCCCCAGCCAATATAATTAATTCTATCTTAACAAATAATCATCACTGACATTTAAATAATATAATAATAAAGTATATAATCATATAAAAACAATCCACGTTTTAATTTTAATTATTTTTACAAACAAAACTGAAGGAAGAAATGTATAGTACAAGATCATGCACCTTATTTTACATCCATATCTTCAAATTTAAGTGATTTCAAACAAAGAAACATTGTCTAGATAATTATTTATAATAATTATGCATTTTTTTAAATGTACAAATTATTTAACATGTCAATTTTGTATTTATTCTACAAACGTACAAACCTATGCTGTTCAAATTGATACAAAAATTAATATAAAAACACATGCGATTTTATTTCTTAATAGGGCACCAATAATTAACACAAACATTTTATTTTTAATGATTCATACAAATTATTTGTGTAAACAATAACTAAAATTTATACTTATTGACTGTTAATTTAAGTCACTTTCAAACATTTTTTATTTTATAATTAACATTATTTTAATGTATTAATATGATATACATAGAGAAGAATATTATAAAAACAAAAACAAACAAAGAAAT
Source organism: Bactericera cockerelli (assembly GCA_024516035.1). Classification (NCBI taxonomy): domain Eukaryota; kingdom Metazoa; phylum Arthropoda; class Insecta; order Hemiptera; family Triozidae; genus Bactericera; species Bactericera cockerelli. The sequence continues at coordinate 11,486,376 of CM044961.1, forward strand.
TCAAAACATACATTTAAATATTTACAAATTGATTTCTAATTTTAATTAATTTTTAAAATTTTCATTATTTTTTTTGTTCAATCTCAAGAAAATGATCGATTTCCAAGTATAAAAAGTATATCAAAACAAAATAAACAGAAGAAATAGTATTTACAAATTTTAAAAGTGAAATTCATGAGAAAAATTGTGAGAGAAAATCAAGGAAAGAAATATTTTTTAGGCACAATATTTACAGGGAAACAAATAGTTATTTATAAATGAAAATTTTCTGGGCTTTACTTTTTTAAATTTTCAATTCCCTCGAAATAGGATTTTTCTTTTTTCTATCAGAAAAACAAACACAATTTGGAATTAAATAAGACTTCTCTTTTTTCTCTCTCTCTCTCTCTCCTCCCTAAGATAGTTGTGGAGCAAAGACGAAGAGAAGAATACAGTAGAACCTGGATGATAGGATTCAAGGAACCCACAATATTTTCCTACTTACGAGATTTTTTTAAAAAAAAATTCTGCTTACACAAGTCCTATTTATCCAGGTTAGCTGTTTGCTCTTGAGCTTTCTAAAGCATGTAATCCATTGTTTCACAGGAAAAAACCAAGCTGTTTCATAACAATATTCTGTTTATTCGACCATCAGATTTACCTTTATTTCTTATTTAGCCATGAAGTTCATCAATAAAAAAAAATACCTAGCATCAGTTTAATGGCATTGATTGTGTTCACTACAGTTAAGTATGATGTGGCGTTCATTCAAATGACCTTAATTTTTTTTAATCCTGACAAAAGTGGCTATGAACTCCTGACCTAAATACATTTGCACAAGTTCTACGGAGTATTTTTATATGGTTTTATCAAAAAATTTAACTAAATTATTGCACCATTGGGATATTCTCAATACTATTTCATAATACATAATTATTAATGCACAACACCTAGGCTGAAGTAAAAACCTATTATAATATTGATTAACGAAACCACTTTTTTGGTTTCCAACATTTCAAGACACTATCTAGCTTGACAGGAGAAGGACCCAGCAATAATCATACAAGCCAATCAGAGAATAAAGGGAAAAAAAGTATTAAAAAAACCGTAAATAAAATTCTTACGAGATCAGGTATACTTTAAAAAAACATTAAATACAAATAAACAAAGACAAAGCTAAATTAAAAAGAACATTTTCAGAATTTCAATGTTAAATCGAAATAAGGCATTCGTGATTTCAAATTTTACCATGCCAAGAGAGCACATTATAAATAAGACTTGGGTCCAAATCAATCAACAGCTTGCTCAAACAGAACTCAAATCAACTCTTGTTTTGAGTACCAGTGAAGTGTTGATCATTTGGACCTTCGAGTTAAGTAACCATCAGGAGTTTCCCTAAATTCCAATACGTATAACATGGCGAGTTCAAAGTTATTTACAAAGTAAAATTTTGTAATAATAAAGGAAAACATACAATGTAGAAGACAGCCAGAAAAAAGGAAAAACAATGCAACCGTAACAATTCCTTAGCTTACACATTTACACTAGTATGTACATGTAGAATCAGGTTCAAAATATACAACAGAAACTTACAACATGTGAATATGGAGTGTTTAGTCCACCGCATAGGTGGTTCAAAACAATCTATACAGGGTGGTTCTATACAATCGTATTTTGAACGACGACGTGCAAATCTTATTTGACAAATATTGGTCGTTTTTTTTTTTCATCTTTAAATTTCAAGAATTAACAATATATGATGTTACACTTGGTTTAACAGCATTGTCCAGAAAAAAGACCATCTCTTTACATTTTCTAATAAATCAAGCACTAAAAAAATACCCCCTGCGCGATGGGCGAATGTCAAAAAAATCTTGAGGACGTTTGTTTAAATCTAACAGTCGTTTTAAACTTCTTAGTAAAAAAATACAAATACACTGACTTCTTCTTGCAATTGAAATAGTTTATAACTGCATAAGGTTTAGTTTATCATGTCTTAAGATGACCAAACATATACATAAAAAGATAGTTTCTTTCATAGCTGTAAATGTATGGTATACTGATCCGCATTACTTCATCTTCCACATTAAATACAAAAAGAATATTCTTTTGAATTTAATGTTTGTATTTTTTATTCTAATAAAAGACCAAGTCTTGGAATGCCTAAAAATGTTTAAAATATTTTGGTTAACTATTATTTGTTCCCGCGTATTTTGCTTGATAGAAATATCAAGTTCCCAAGTTTTGGTAATTTTCGAGTTTCCTTTGGCGTTTCATAAAACGAATTTAATAATGAAAATAATTTTCTCACTATACAAGAAAGTATAATCATATCAATCTTTCTAATTTTCAAGTGATTTAAACCAACATTTTGTTCAACTTTTGATACTTTTCAGTTTGCAAAACTATCACTAAAGTTGTCATTTAGAAATTAATCATGAGCGTAATGGATTGTGTCATGATGGCATGATTTATATTATTGAAAATAATCGTCATTCTAAAATTGATTAAACAAGAGAATTGCTTACAATATTGTAACCAATAAGAATTGATTAAAAGAGGAAATGGATTATAAAAATGTCAAAAATCGTTGTACAATAATGCCCGAAGTCTCGTCATCGCCCAAATATCTTATCAACTAATCATTGGTCACTTCTTCTACAACACAATTTCAAAAGTACTGGCACGGAAAACTAACCCCTACCTCAATCAATTCCTTTGTTTTTTTTTGGAGTCAAGTGGACACTCAATTTCAAGCAACACTTGAAAGCCACCCTCTGAGATAGGTTGAGCTAGCTTTCCATGACCATCACAGCCAAACGTTTTCAGGCGAAAATACGCCGGCACTTCTCCCTGAAAACCCTTTAATATCTCACAACAGACTTGTCCATAATTACGAACAAAATGTTCATGGGATACAACTTTAGATCCAGCATTTTGCTTATCAATATGGCTAGTATGGAGGGAGAGCGAGCTTCATACTTACTCCCCTGGAGGGACCAAGCTCCCGTGTTGAGACCCTGGAGGAGTTGTCACTTAGATCTTCGGGAGCTAACCGAGCGGCTAGGATCTCAAGACGGTGGATTCCTTCATCACGAGAGCTGCGCGGGGGTCTACACGAGTCACTCCGAGGGGAGGTCGCGTGTGGCAGCTACCCCCAGAACCCCCGACCCGTGTGAGAACACACGGTGGATTCCTTCATCACGAGAACTGCGGGGGGGGTCTACACGAGTCACTCCGAGGGGAGGGCGCGTGTGGCAGCTACCCCCAGAACCCCGACCCGTGTGAGAACACACGGTGGATTCCTTCATCACGAGAACTGCGGGGGGGGTCTACACGAGTCACTCCGAGGGGAGGGCGGTGTGGCAGCTACCCCCAGAACCCCCGACCCGTTGGGCAGCTACCCCCAGAACCCCCGACCCGTGTGAGAACACAACGCCACGTCCGGTTGCCGGCGGCGTCATTCCTACAAGTTTTCGACGAATTTGAACAGCTGGTCCTGGGGGGTGAGTTCCGATCGTTCACCCCCCCTCCTGCGTTCTGGGGCGAGGTGAGGAGCATCTCGCTCGAGGAGTTGATGTGGGGGGGAGGGGGGCCGGCGCGGGGGAACTCGAGGGCGGGGCGTGCTGGGGGGACTTCATGGGCGGGGGGTAGCGCATCTGCTGCTGGTTGGGGGCGGCGGGCCCATCATGGGCACCGACGAGGAGTAGTCGTTGTCCACGAAGCCGCCTGGGGGAGAGGAGGAGGGTGAGTGCTTATGAGTACAACAATTTATACGAAAATCACGTTTTTTTAAAACATAAGAATAATACTAATTCCAATAATTGCCATTCCTGGTTCTCATGGAACGGCCTTTGATGTTCACATAACCAGGCTTACGACATGGCGGAATCTCTAATAAAGAGATTTTTTCTCCTTTTTGTCTACAGGCCTGAAGCCATTCTGTGTCAGAAAAAAACCCATAAAAAAAAAAAAAAAATATATTAAAAACCTTTCAAAATTTCAACAATCCGCTTTGACAATTTAAAAGTAGCACTCACCAGGGGATTGGTTAGGGCCGGGGGGGAAATTTGTACTTTGACTAGGCGAGGCGAAACCTCCGGCGGAATTCTGGCCCGAGCCTGGGGGGGCGGAGAACCCCCCGGGCGACACCTGGGGGTAGGCCCTGATCCCTGGCAACCTCTGCTGGGCCACGTAGTTGCCGGTGAATTGTTGTTGCTGCTGTTGTTGCTGCTGCTGCTGCTGACGTTGCTGCATCACGAGCATCTGTTGCTGCTTGTACCTGAAGCAAGAGTGGATGTTCGGTATTAGATACTGTGGCCCAGGAAAACTTGCTTTGTATTTTTATAATTACGTATTTAAAGATGAAATACCTTCAATATTGTACCTTTCTACCATCTTAATCTATCAATAAATTCTAAAATGTCTAGAAAATAAGGAGACATTGTAACAAATAAATAAATAAAAATAAAAATGAATGTTTCTCAACCTTTTTTATTTCGTACCCATGACACAGGATCAACTGTAGACGCTTGGGGTCTCAGAAGTTATCTCTGTAAAGTAGAATAAATTAATACAAGCAATCAGGTGACATCTAATCTCAATTCTTACAAAAAAAAATTCAAATTTCTTGACATTTTTTTTATTTTAGGTTTTAAAAAAATATACCTTTCTTGAATAACTTTTAAAAACAGTATTTTTTAAACAATTATAAAAAAAAAACACCACGCATGCTTACCAGTTCTGCTGCTGCTGCGATTGCAACTGCTGCTGTTGTTGTTGCTGCTGCTGAGATGCATTCTGTTGCTGCTGCTGTTGCTGCAACAGTTGCATTCTCTGTTGAGCGTTCATCTGCATCACGTTAGGGCCCTGAGGTCCGGGCTGGGCGTTCATCTGCATCACGTTGGGGCCTGTAGGGCCGCCGGGTTGAGCGTTCATCTGCATCACGTTAGGCCCCGGGGGCCCAGGCTGTTGTGAGGGCCCGGGCTGCTGTTGTTGGGGCGGCACTGGGCCTCCTCCCGCCATGTGTTGCTGTTGTTGGGCCTGCGAGGAAACAAAGAGGTTAGAATTGTGTGGTTTTACTTTGAGGGGGAAAATAACAATTGTGTGTATGGAGGTTAAAGGAGAGGCTAATGTTGGAAGTTTTTTTTAAAATATTGGTTATTGTAGTCTGGCTGGGGGACTATAAACAGGGAGTAGACCAGCAGTCTGACTGGGGGACTATAAACAGGGAGTAGACCTGTTTGTATGACGTCACTCTATGATGATGATGATTGTAATATGGAATATTTAATATTTTTTAATATGGAATATTGGTTCAGTAAAAGGATCAATTGGTTCAGTAAAAGAAGTTGATCCTTTTACTGAACCACTACTATTCAGACATTCGGTTGTGATCTGAGTACTTGATGAATGATGATATCACCAAAGATGTTAAGAGCGTTTTCATTTATGATTGACTAGCCGTTTGCCCGTGCTTTGCAACGGGACTAAATTTCAAATTTACTAAGGCATGGCCGTACTGCTGGACAGCAATGTCTTTTTGAACTTTTTATAATTTTTCTGGACAAAGCGATAATGGTTTTGGGGGGGTCAATTCTGAGACATTTTTCGCTATCTCTTACCGTTTTGGCTAAACAACTCCGGACAAACAAACAAATAAACATAGGTAGTCCTTTTTTCTGTTTTATATATGGGTCATTTTCATTTATCTTGGGCATATCAAGTCCGCAACCTTTCTCCTTTAATAAATGTGAAAATAATAGGGATATATGACTAAAATCTATTTGATCACATAGGAAACAGTTTTTTTTATAAATTACAATAATAAATTGTCTTTTAAACTAATGTGGAGACTCAAAATTGCCAGTTATGTAAGTAACGTTCATGATATTTTAGGTGTCCCTTAGTCTAAGATTTTACTGTGTCTGATAGAAAAAAAATGCATTTCTCCCCATTATTTTAACCAAAATCCAATATTAATGAGAAAAATACAGTTTATTTAGGATGTGACCATTAGTTTTCATAAAAATAATAATGTTCACCTCATTCTACAGACGTGTAAAGTTGTGTCCCTACGAAGAAAAAAAAATCTCCGTCATGAATGTTACCCCCAAAAAAATGTAAACCATTTTGAAAAACCCTTTGAATGAGAAGCTAGCAGCTGCCGCCATTTTGCTTCTTACAGATGACATTGTTTTTATTTTGAAATTTCCTGTCAGTTGGATGTTGGATGCAGTACAGTGAGGGACAATGGTGGGTCTAATTTTTTTTGACAAGAACGTTACGCGGTTTTTAAAATAAATTGTAATGATTCTTTAATATATAATGTATTTCTTTAATTCTTCTGCATGTCCTCTTTCCAATCAAATATTTTTTTTTGTAAAGTGAATATTCTTTTATTGAGAAAAGATTGTTTTAGTGGCGTGTTACTCATGAACGTTACCGTCATGAACGTTACCCGTGGTCATGAACGATACCTAGTACGTTAAGTTTTTGTAATTTTGTGTGAAGAGGTAGTTGCTAGAAATATTCTAAATGAAAGCTTTTGCTCAAAGGTATTTGTCTTAGTCTTCTGAGCCTAAAAATTGTTTAGGAAAAAGGTAACGTTCATGACTTGAAAAAATCCAATTGCCCAAGATAAATGAAAATGACCCATATAGAGATATTGTTTCCATTTTTTTCATTGTTAAAATAATTATTTGTATGTACATAATGTCCATTTATATCTAATAAAGCGTTGTATAATAATAATAATAACCTGCTGTTGCGCCTGCACTCCCGCCGCCTTCTGTTTCTGCTTGAGAAAGGCGGCCATGAGCTGCGGGTTGGACTTGATGATCTGGATGATCTTCTGCTGCTGCTCGGGGGAGTTGGGCGACTTGAGGGTCTGCAGCAGCTCCTGCAGGGCTTGCTTGGACTGGGGGTGACTGGACGGGGGGGCGATGGGGGAGGGTGTCACGTTGGGGGCGCCGCCGGGACCCACCACCCCTGCCGACCCCTGCTGAGGCCCGCCCAGCATACCTGAGAGAACGAACAAGAGATTTACATTGATAAGAACAGACTCAGAATGGACCCAAACAAACTCTTCAGCTGTCCAACATATAACTTACATCCCTTATTAAAGTCACCAATTATTTCATCCATGAAAACATACAATGACTTAGACTACAAACCAGACCTTTTCCATCATGATTTATGAATGAATGTATGTATCTTATATGTATGAATGAATGAGAAAATGACTGCGTTAGTTATTGCTTGTTAATGCTTAACCGCTTAACAAGTGTAAACGCAGTATATAAAAAAAAAGAGTTTTCATTTTTTTCTCGATAATTTCATACGTAATTTATTTATTTATTACTTATCATTTTCATATTTCGAAATAATTTTGTAAACAATATTATTTATTAATTGAATCAACTTGACAAAAGGGGCATGTTTTTATCGGTAGATCCGAGTGATAAGGTGGCGAACTCTTAACCGCAAATAGGTTGTTTGAGTCTCAAATAGAGCAGATATTAGAGTAACGCGAATTTGAGTACTGGCGATATCACATCTTGAATTCGTAATAGTGATCATGTAGTTAAAAGTCATGTTCAATCCAAAATATATATATATATATTTTTTTTTAAATTTTGAAGATATTTAGCCAATGAATTTTTTCCATTTTAATTATATTTGATGTGCATTGAATATAACAGAGAAATATGCATTAAAATATTAATTTTCTTTGAAAAAAAAGAAAGAAAAATCCAGCACTCACCTCCAGCTCCCGCCTGCAAGGATTGCTGTACGCCCGCGTTCCCCACGCCCATCATCCTCTGGGCGGCGCCCATGGGTATGCCGGGGCCGCCCACGCCATCTTGAACGCCCACGGGCGGCCTGTGCAGCAGCTGGGCCCGTGGCAGGGCCGCCTGCATGCCCATCATGCCTCCGGGGCCCGGCTTACCCGCGGGCCCTCGGAGCCCAGAGCCCACCGCCCCTGGACCGGCGGTGCCGCCCATCAGATGGGACGGAGCCCCGGGCGGCAGGTTCTGACGGAGCCCGCCCGCGCTGCCCCCCGGGTTCTGTTGCAGAAGCACCGCGTTTGGGTACCTGGAGGAACGGGAGAGAGAGAGAGTCAATTGATTATTTAGATACTTTTCTGTTCATTTCCTTTTTTGAAATTTTTTTGTTTTGTAAATATTTGGCATCTTATTTATTAAATAATACATAGACAGCATACAAGTAGACACATAAAAATATAGACAGTATGGGTTCCAAGTTCTAATTATTAAAACTATAATGTAATCGCTTTATTTATGCAGCCCAATTAAGACTAGTCGAGTCCAAGACGTATTATTATGAGGTCAAATCACAAATGTGAGGATTATATCATGTCCCGGCAGGGGTTTGAACCCGCGAACTCATTATCAGACACGTCTTGACCATTTTTTTTGTGAAGATCCCTCTATCCACCCCTGTTAAATGATGAACACGTTGAACACCATGAAACCCACCCCTGTGGGTTTCAAGGTGTTTTACTGATGTGCCGTGAAAGTCACCGGTGGGTTTCATCCAGATATTTCAGAGCCACAATGATACTCAGTCATGAAACGCACCGGTGACCTAAAGGGGACATAATTCAAAATCTTGTCCCATCTACCCGGGTGAAAAAAAAACTTAAGAAAAGCCTCGGTGTTCAACGTGTTAAAAGGGGTAACCTGGTGGCAATAAGGCTGGGTGGAAAAGACTGCCATAGGCAATAACCCCGCCTTTTAGTTATGACATAAGTTTCAATATGTTTTTCTATTTTTATTCTTCATTTTTATTTATACTCCGGGCTGTCGCCCGCTTTGCGGTCCGAGGCATGGCCCGCAAAGCAAAAAATCTTTTTTCGCCAATGGCAGGTGTTGTAGTGGGAATTTCGAAAAATCCGTCTTAATGCACATCTAGACTATAAGACAAAGCTACCTACCAATTTCAGCTTCTAGGACTTACAGTTCGGAGAACAGTGATGTCTCAGTGAGTCAGTCAGTCAGTGAGTGAAACTCTCTTTATAAGTATAGATATTGTTTCCATGTTTCATTATTAAATAATTATTTGTATGTACATATTATGTCCATTTATATCTAATAAAGTGTTGAATAATAATAAATCCCTTGACCACTGAGCTACATAGCAAGTGGAAGAGAAAGCTCAGGCTTAACCTCGCCCTTGGTTCACTACATATTCTATTGTGTTGCTTTTTTTTTCTTTTTTTTTTTTTCATGTCAAATTTGTTGAATGTATCTAGTTGACCAATAAGTGTTATATAATAATAATAATAAAGAAGCCTCTACGTACCTCTGCCACTGGGGCAGGTGAGTGCCCGGCTGCATGGGCCTCTGCATCTGGTTGCCAGGGTGTATCACAGGGTTCACTTTGCCGTAGCCCAAGCTGTGAGGGGAAGCTTGCTGGCATGCCGCTTCCTCCTGCACCTGAAACAAAGCCAGCGAGACGGAACAGTTACAATTTATTCTTACACAATGCTGCACACTGCACATGCTAGTTGTTTGTGGAAAGGTATTTTACAAAAGTAAAATTAATCTAATAAATAATCATCTTTACAAACCATACCGAAATAACCGTTATAAATCACGACTTCAAAAATATAAAGTAGTTAGATTACTTTTTTGGCAAGTATCGATAGTGATATCAGTTGTAAAAAACCAATGCCGGCCGACCCTAGGTTTGGAAAACGCAAAGTGGAAGAAGAAGATAAATAAAAAAAACTCTCACCTGCTTGACTACCTGCAGCACATTGGCGGGGGGCGTGTTGTGCTGCTGTCCGGGCGGCCCATGCCCCGGGGGTGCCTGAACCATGGGCGTCTGGTACTGGGGCGGGGGCGGGCCGCTCATCTCCACCGGCGAGGCCAGGGGCGGCCCCGAGGGCGTGTGGGGCGCCGAGGTGACCGCCTGACTGGCGGCGGCGGCGTTGATGGCGGAATTCATCGACATGGAAGAGTTCATGGCGGCCATACGACGCCGCATCAGCTGGGCTTGCTGCAGCCGCTGCTGTAGCTTGTGCTGCTCCATCTTGCGCTTGATGGTGGCACAGAACGGAACGTCGCACTTGCTGTTCTGTGGGGACGCGAGACAAGGGGTCGTGTTAGATTAGATTTTTTTTTAAAAAAATAAGATTTTAATGTTGCGTTCAGAATAAAATTAACATCTTTTCAGCAACTAGGTGATTGATAAATGACTAAAGATTGTAAGATGTACAGTAGTGCACTGTATGCTAGCTATTAATGTTGGTTTGAATAGTATTGATGGTTAGCTAGGTTGGTGAAAAGATGTACATAATACATAAAATAAGTGTTGAGTTAAGAACCAAGCCAATGCAGGTCTAGTCCCTGTTTATAGTCCCCCAGCCAGATAATACTAATGGTGATTATTTATGGTTCAAGTTTAAAATACATCTTCATTGCTGGCTGGGGGACGTTTACAAGAGAGGACCAATGTCTCCCTGAACTACAAACAGAGAACAGACTAGCCAACTCTAACAAGCCGGGTTAGCTTGCCGTTTGCAAAGGGTTCAATGAATTCTAAGAAAAAGCCCAAGTATTCACGAATGATGGTTGATCGTTTAAAGAAATATCTTGTTTAGTATAATGTAACTTTTGAACAAAAGTTGGCTTGACTCTATCACTCCCCTAGTAGCCATGCTGGTTAATAGAACAACATCTTTTATTAATGTAGGTGAATGATTGAATGTATGTGCTCTACGAATTAATCTTTTGTTGGGTTGTAGGCAGTCGGTCTAAGTCTAGGGATCTCTGAATACATCATTGAGCTTTCTAGTAATCCTAAATAGGGAATACATAAGAGCCACTGAATGCATATTCATTATACATATTATGTATATAATTATTGTATATGCATGCAGAGGCTCGTACACTCTTCTACAAGATTTTTCATAAAATAAAAATATATCATAAAAATAATATGCACATCTTAGAATTCAGCTGAACCTATTGGTTGCGATGAAGTGTTATTACTTACATGACAATACTTGGCATGGTAACAACACTGAAGTCGTATGACTTACATGACAATACTTGGCATGGTAACAACACTGAAGTTTTATTACTTACATGACAATACTTGGCATGGTAACAACACTGAAGTCTGATTACTTACATGACAATACTTGGCATGGCAACTATTACTTACATGACAATACTTGCATGGAACTTATTACTTACATGACAATACTTGGCATGGTAACTTATTACTTACATGACAATACTTGGCATGGTAATTTTTATTTACATGACAATACTTGGCATGGTAACTTATTACTTACATGACAATACTTGGCAGGGTAATTATTCTTACATCCCAATACTTGGCATCCCAACTTATTACTTACATACAATATTGGGCATGGTAATTTATTATTTAAATACTACGGGGAAATTTTAAAAAATTGTTTTTTTTTGTTTTTTATTTTCAAATTTATTTTAGGGAAACTTTGGATTTTTTAAATTTTTAAAAAATTTGTTTAAATTTTAAAATTTGGGCCAAAGAATCCCTTTGGCCCCGGGGCTTCAAAAAAAAGAAAAAACCCCTCAAATTTCCTACGAAAAAATTAAGGACCCCCCCCTCCAGGGTCCCGGGGATTTTAAGGAAAACTTTTTTTTCCCCCTGGGAATGGGCCCAGGTCAAAATGGGGGGGGAAATTTTTCCCCCTGCCCTTTTAAAACCCGGTCTCCCAAAAGGGTTTTAAATGAACTTTTTTTTTTTAATTTTAAATTAAAAAAATTAAAAAGGGATTTTTTAAAATAAAATAAAAAAAAATTTAAATTAAAAAAAAACTCATAATTTTAAAATGGGGCCCCTTTTCCCACTTTTAAAAAAATTTCCGTTTTGGGGAAAGCTAACAAAAAAAACCAAACCCCCTCACTAAATTTAATCGTGGCCCGGGGAAGGGTTCCCCTTATTTATCGGTTTTCTTCCCTTTGGTTTCAAAAAATATTGATAAAATTTTAGGAATCCCAATGTTCCCCTTGATTAAAAAAATTTTTCGGGGGGTTGGGGGGGTAATCCCCCAAAAAAAAAAAAACAAAAAAAAAAAAAAAAAACAAAAAAAAAAAAACCAAAAAAAAAAACAAAAAAAAAAAAAAAGGGGGTTTTGGGGGGTTGGGGGGGGTCAAAAGGGTTTTGAAAAAAATTTTTTTTATTTTTTTTTGGGTTTTAAAAAAAAAATTTTGACCGCCGGTTGGGGAAAATAAAGAAAAAAGGAGGACCGGGGGGGGGATTCCAATCTAGAAAATAAACGGGGGGGGGCCCGGGGTTTATCGGGGGGGGAATTTTTAATGGTTGATAAGGGCTTTTTGGGGGGGCCCCCGGGTTTTAAAAAAGGTGTAAAATTTTTTAAAAAACAAGGGGGGGCCCTTAACAGTCAAATTTTTAAAAAACCCTTTTTGGGGGGGTTTTGGGGGGTTTTTTGGGAAAAACATTTTAAATAATTTTTTAGAAATACAAAAAAAAAAAGGGGGTTAAAAATTTTTTTTTAAAAAACCACGGGGGGAAAAACAAACTTTTAAAAAACTTCCCATTCGGGGAAAATTTGTGGGGACAAATTCGAGTTTTTTAAAATTTTGTAAAAAAGTTTTTTTTTTTTTTTTTTTGATGGGGGAAAAAATTTAAAAAAGTAAAAAAAAAAGATTATAGAAAAAAAAAAAAGGGTTTTTGCAAAATTTTCAGAAAAAAAAAAAAAAAAAGGGGGTAAAGGGAAAAACCAAAGTGGGGGTTTTTTGGTTTTTCCCCCCAAAAAACCCCTTTGTAAATTACAAGGGGGGAACCCCCAAAAAAAGGTTGCGTCCCCCCTTGGAAATTCGACAAAAATCCCAAATTAACGGGTTTTTAAAATTTTTTTGGGCCACCTTAAAATTTTGGTTTTTGGGGGGTTTATTTTTTTTTTTTTTTTTTTCTTTTTGGGTTTTTTTTCCCCAAAATTAACGCTTTTTTTGGGGTTTTTCCAAATTTTTTGAAAAATTTTTTCTGTTTTCCCCAAAAAGGTTTGGATGGGCCCTGTTATTGGGGTTAAAACCCGGGGGCCCCAATTTTTTTAAATGTTCCAAACTATATTCCCTTTTTTAAATTTTTAAATTTTTTTTTCTTTGAAATTATTAAATTAGGAAGATTTTTCCTTTTTTTAATTAATCAAAAATTTTTTTTTTGGGACCACCCTTCTTTTTAAATTTCTTTTTCCTTAAAATTTTAATAAAAAATTTGGGAAAATTCACCCAAATTTTTCAAAATTTTTCCCTTTTTCCTCTCAAAACTCAAATTTTAAAAAAATTAAATATAATAATAAAAGAAAGAAAAAAAAAAAAAAATTTTTCTTCAAAAATCGTCCGGGTTTAAGCCCCCGTTTTTCCCTCTTTGCATGGATCCTTTTTGTAGCAGGAAAAAAGAGGGGAAGTCCAAAACAAAAGGTAAAAAAATTTTAGGATAAATTTTAACAAATAAAAGGGAAAGAAAAACCCCAAAAAGTTTTTAAATTTGGGAATTGGTTTTTTTTGGCCCAAAAAATTTTTGGTAAAGGGGTTAAAATTATGGGATTAACCCCGGGAAAAAAGGTCCGGGTTGTTATGGGTGGGATGGGGAAAAAAAAAAATTTTCCCCAAACGACAAATAAATTTTTTTCCCCTTTCAAGTTGTGGCCCTTTTTCCCCCTCCGTTGTTGGGGCCAAGCTGGTTTAAAACAAAAAAGGGGGGGGATGTTTAAAAATCCGAACCCTAATCCACCCCGTATTCATTTTTTTTTAAAAAATTTTTTTTTTATAAGAGATTATTTTTCTTTGGGGAAAAAAAAAAAATTGAATTAAAAGCAAATCCTTTTGTTTTTAAATAAAAAAAAAAAAAAAAACTTTTTTTCCCTTTAATTTAAATAAAACCCCTTTTTAAAAAAGGGGAAAAAAAAGGATAATTTTTTTTAAATTTTGAAAACAGAAAATTTTTTTTTTTAAACAAAAACCCAAAAACCACAAAAAAAATTTTTGGGGGAGACTTTGGGTTTTTTTTTGGGAAAAGGGGGTTTTATTTTTTGTTGGAAAAAAACAATAACCCTTAAAAAATAAAAAAATAAAAACGGGGGAAAATTTCAAAATTTTGAAAAAAATTAAAAACATTTAAATTTCTGTTTTTTGTCCCCAAAAATAAAATTTTTTTCCCAGGGCCCAAACAAAAAAAAAATTCCACTCGGGGCCCCAAGGGAAACTTGTGTTTAAAAAGGAAGAAGCCCTTTAAAAAGTAATAAATATATATCATTATTTTTTAAAAAAAAACCCAAAATTTTTGGTTAAATAAAAAATCAAAACGTAGATATGCAGGTGGGAAAACCGGTCCCCAAGGGTTTCCCAGTTTTAAATGAACAAAAACTTGTGGGTTTGTCTGGTTGGCAGCTGCCCCCCGGGCATCCCCATTTTGAGTTTGGGCCCCCGCCTGGGTTTGGAGAACTTTTTTTAATGCCTGAAAAAAAATAATAAATATAAATAAAATCTTGTTATATATCCACTATTATGAGAAGAAAAAAATATAGATAGATATAAGTGCAAAGCATTGGTAGTGAATGAACATTTAGAGTGATTTTTTTGTTGTTGTGTGACAAATGGTATTGACATATAAATGAATGACTCGTCAGAAATAAAGAAAAGATTAGAAATTGAATAGCAAGGGGGGAAAAGAGTTTTTAATTATTATTAGAAATCGTTTTGAAATTGTTTTTTGTTAATTTCTTTTAACCCTAATACGTAAGTCTGGCTGGGGGACTATAAACAGGGAGTAGACCAGCATTGGCTTGGTTCTGGGGGCCCTTGTCAATTATTAGCCTCCTTGTAAACACAGTGGTAGAAGTGCTGAGTCATTCCTCTACTGTCTGGCTACTATCGTTCTGTCTGACGCCACGGTATGTCTGTCCCGGTAGCTCAGTGGTAAAGGCGGCAGTCTGTGAATCCAGAGATTTCAGAGGTCGTGGGTTCAAAACCCAGCCGGGACATGACAAGTTATCCTCCCATTTGGGATTTTTACCACATAATAATATGTATTGGACTTACTGCTGGAATAATGGGACTTTAATAGTCTAATCGGGCAGTATAAATAAGGCGATATTATTATTATTATGATGATGATGATGAGGAATACATACCGTGTTGGCGGCTTCCTGAGCGGCCACCGCCTCCTTCTTCTTCTGCTCCTCCTCCTCCTGGTCCAGCTCCTTGATGCTCTCCTCCAGGATGTTGGGCCAGAAGTCCCCCTCGAAGTAGGGTAGCTCCGACACGGACACCATGTTGTCCTCCATGGCTTGCTTCAGTATGTCCTGGGGGCGGGAGAGAATCAATCAATCAATCAAATATTTTATTGTGTAATAATTATACATCGTACGTCTTACACATTTTTTTTTTTTTCATTAAAATTCAATTAAAAATGAACAATAAATTGGAAGGAAAAATAAAGAAGAGGAGTAAAAAGGAGAGACGAGAAGAAGAGACTGAGGTAAAAAAGAGGGGAGAACACGGGTGAGACTTGGGGAACACGGGTGAGACACGGGAGAACACGGGTGAGACACGGGGGAACACGGGTGAGACACGGGGAACACGGGTGAGACACGGGAGAACACGGGTGAGACATGGGGGGAAATATTGACGGGTGGGGGAGATACTCGGAAGTAGAGGTTGAGAAATAAACATTTTATACTTTCCTTATCATATAATAAAGAAAAAAAAAATGAAATCGGAGCAAAAAAATATTTTTTTTTTTTTGCAAAAACGAACACAATACTTCCGATTTCTAATATTAGAAATTTCTCGGAAGTAATATTGTATTCGTAGAAATTTTGAACTACCCAGTTTTTTTTTAAAATAATGTCTTAAAAAGTGACGTCTACCTAAACTTTCATTGTATCACGTTATGTGTACGGTATAATATGAATCTCTTCTGTACCAAGTATGAAAAGAAACAATAAAAAAACCCAAGTGTACGGTAATTTTTCAGGGTCTTGTCCTGGCTCCCAGTAGGGTCAAAAAAAAAAAAAAAAAATGCTTCATGACTTTTCGACGCGTCTTGTAGAATTCAACGTTTTATTTTTGTCACCACTTAAACTTAACGGAATCACCCTAAATAAGATTGGGGTTCGGTGGAAGAGAAAGCCTTTAACCTCGCCCCTTGGTCACTACATATTCTATTGTGTTTTTTTTTTTTTTTTTTTTTTTTTTCCATGTCCTATTTTCTTGAAAGTATCATGTAGTTGACCAATAAAAGTGTTGTATAATAATAAATAATATGTTACCTTGAAGTCGACGACTATCTTCTCGTCAAATCCCTTCTCCAGCATCTTCCGGTACCAGTCCTGCAGTTTCTTTGGCTTGGGGATCTTCTGTTCTACAGGGTGGCAATGGAAGATGTAGTCGTCGCCCTCAGAGGGGGGACACGCCCAGATGTGGGCCATCGTGTACCTGCGGGAACAGGAGAGAGGTTTTATTATTATTTTGTATTATATTATGCTTTATTAGGAGGACAGAGTACAATGTTAACAGTATAAAATTAAGAAAAAACAAACAAATGACAAAATAAATAAGTAAAAAAGAAAATAACACTTATGTCCTACCTAAAGGGCGGGGTTATTGCCTGTGGCAATCTCTTCGTTGTGACGATAGTGGACAAGGGAATAATTCATCTATTAGGTCCAGTGGTACGTATGTGAGCGTTACCTGGCTCACCAGAACAGTGCCTCATCCACTAAGACTGGTATGCAGAGACGTTTTTTTGTTATCCCTATAGGGTTCACTGTAGGGTGGTCCCGAGCTTGCTATAGGGAAAACTTCGACCTTGACAATTATTTATTAAAGAGACATCTGAATGCGCATGCGCACAGGCGGTTCAAACAAACGTCTCTGCACAACAAAATCAGCTGAAGGGACAAATGACCCAGGCATCTCTACAGTGAGGACTCTGCATACCACCCTTACTGTCTGTGGCAATATCATCCTCCTATAGTAAATTCGTCAGCGGAATTGCTCTCACAAGGTCCCCTGTTTTCTCTGATGAGAGCTATGTCAAACTGATTCATCTAAAAGTCTTATCTCAAAATCATTAAAAAATCTATGATAAAGACAAGTCTAATTTTCACTCTTGTAACTATGATATTGTAGTTCAAGGTGAAGTCAAAATTTAAATTTTCAAGAGAAACTTGTTCGCGACCATCTTTTTTCTGTCAATTTTTTAATCAACTAACCACAGCTCGTAACATAAATGAGAGTTAACATGAGACCATCACTAGCACCAGCTGTTCGTAGTCAAGCTGGTTACAGCAACTCTGGTACATAGAATTTATCAATCTATACATATAATATTTATCTTTATGTACTTAGTTATAATAATAAGTTGACTTAATTTCATTCTACAGTTTTTTCATTACAATCCCCTTGAAGTACAATATCTTTTGTACTTTTAGGGGGTGGATCATTTATCTTCTTATATTCTATTTTTTTTTTTTTTTTTTAATCTTGTATTTGTGTAAATATTATGTCTCCTTTTTACTTTTTATTCAATTTTATTTCATTTATTATTTTCTTCTTATTTTTATTTTATATATCATTGTTTGATGATAGATAATATTTTTCTTTTATTTTAATTAAAGTACCTACACTTCTCTGTTACAAGATGTAAGCACAGGAGCAATGACTGGTACTTCTGTATATCTTTTTTCATTTTATTTCTACTAAAGATATTTCTTAAGTTTATTGCTAGTTCATTAATCATTTTTGGTATTTGGTATTTTAATGTTTTAATGGTATTTCTCCATATTTTTTTTTTTTGCATATTAAAAAAAAAAAAAAATATCTATATATCATTGTTTGATTATTGATAATATTTCTGTATATCTTTTTTCATTTTATTTCTGCTAAAGATATTTCTTAAGTTTATTGGTAGTTCATTAATCGTTTTTGGTATTTTAATGTTTTTTCTCCATATTTTTTTTTGCATATTAAAAAAAAAAAAAAACCCTCCGCCACTCACCCGAGTTGCTTGACGTAGTCGAGGTAGCCTAGCAGGATCTCATAAATTATTATCCTATTGTATCGATTAATGAAACCTATATGTATATTTATGATAGTATTGATACATTTAATTCCTTTATTATTTGTAATGTTGCTTATTAACACGTAGACGACCGGGTGTACCACCGGTGGTACACGCACGTTCGTACGGAATGGACCGGGTGTACCACCGGTGGTACACGGGGTCGGATAGCCGTATTATCGCCGGTCCCACAAGAGAATTCACGAAAAACCATGCCGGTCGTCTAAGTGTTCACTCACCCGAGCTGCTTGACGTAGTCGAGGTAGCCGAGCAGGATCTCGTGGTACACGGCGGTCCTGTACTGGCGGGGGCGGAAGAAGTGCACCGAGTCCAGGTAGGCGATGTAGACGCGGCGGGTGTTGGGGGGCGAGCATTCCGACCCGTACTCCTGCACGTGCATGCCGAAGAAGCAGACATCTGCGCCGTCGATCTCTTCGAAAGCGAACAGCGCCTTCGCCCGGTACGGAAACGTTTCGTTCATCTCGCCTTGGAACCTGGGCGAAGAAGCAGAGAAAGCGCATTAGTGATGCAAGTTAGAAATGAAATTATGGGAACCTTCGCTCGGTACGGGAACGTTTCGTTCATCTCGCCTTGGAACCTGGGCGAAGCAGAGAAAGCGTTAGTTAGTGATGCACTGATGCAAGTTAGAAATGAAATTATGGGAACCTTCGCCCGGTACGGAAACGTTTCGTTCATCTCGCCTTGGAACCTGGGCGAAGCAGAGAAAGCGTTAGTTAGTGATGCACTGATGCAAAATAGAAATGAAATTATGGGAACCTTCGCCCGGTACGGGAACGTTTCGTTCATCTCGCCTTGGAACCTGGGCGAAGAAGCAGAGAAAGCGCGTTAGTGATGCAAGTTAGAAATGAAATTGTGGGAAAAAATCGCAAATTTTTTTCAAAAACACATTGCGTGCCAAGCCTTATTTGTGAATGTTTCCCCAGGGAACAGCCAAATTCTGGTCAATTCTCTGGTCACACTGTAGAGTGTGACTCGGCCAGAAGTGCAAGAGAATTTTAATTTCATGTTTCTCGAGACACCATGTCAAGCGCTACAGTGTGACGTTGCATGTTTTTCATGTTTAGTTTGTATTTCAGGTCACACTCTAGAGTGTGACAGACGTTTAACCTGTGAGTACACGCGCTAAAAATCCGAACGTCTGTACACGCGCGATGAAAAAAATTCTCACACCTGGTTTTGCTTTGTATTTCGTTCTGCTTGAAGAGTTGTATAATATTTTTAAGATACATTAAGTTGACTTATGTATTTAAAAGATATTTAAAGTAATTTTAGCAATTTTTTTTCCAAATGGTTGCAGTTCGAACCCCTGATTTGATTTTTTTTTTTTTTTTTCCAAAATTTGTTCATCGTAAGCCATAGTGACATAAGTTTGTAGGGCAATTCACAGTATATCTTATAATCAAGAATATTATGTAATTATATTTGTTTAGGTACTTCTAAAAGCTAAAAACAGAAACGATAAAAAAATAAATGTACTTAGAATATACCAGGAGGTAAGTAGGTAGGTAGGTACCCATTATAGTAGGTGGAGAAAGATTACAAAGAATACTAATTATTTCAGTATCTAGCAAAAAAAAGTGTAGGGAAGTACCTAACTACCTAATATTATTACAAAGAAATTTAATTAATGTTAGTTAAAAGTTTATATTTTGTTAGTTAAAAATCATTATAATAATTATTATAACAATAGTGAACAATCACGAATTTGGTAGGTAAACACACTAATTTTCTTAAAAAAAAATATATTTCTTTATTTAAAACAATTGTTATTATTATATTAATTAATTTTTAAAACTAATTATTATAAATAATTAATTAAATTAAACTAAATAGTTAGTAACAGAAAAAAAAACTCTCAAAAAAAAAGTTACGTCTGTACACGCGCGATGAAAAAAAATCTCACATATCAGACCGATCTGAACTTTTCGCCACGTCACGGGCAACAGAAATTGAAAATAGCTCAAGGGACTGTGGATACATCTAGATAAACATATTATCAACAGCTACTCCAGGTCCCTACAGGTTAGGACCAATATCGATCAAGTTCTAGCGTTTTTGCAGAGCGTGTGAGAATTTTTCCCTATGTGCGTGTACTCACGGGTTAAAGAAACAAGTGCACTGTCACACTCTAGAGTGTGACGTCGAACGCAATGCGTTAAATTTGGATAAACGCACTTCATGTGCGTTTAGAGAGAGAAAATAGAATAAAATTAAATACATAGTCCATTACCGAAACTGTTAATGTAAATTCACCTATGACTATGACAATTTTCCCCCTCAGTCAACACGAGTTTTAGACCAGCTGTCTAAATTGATGTTGGTAGTTAGAGAGGAGATTTTATCTCCCGGGCATCTTCACAAGAAAAGAGCATAAGTTATCTCACCTGTTCTTCATGCCTGGCTTCACCTCCACAAAAAAAAAAAGTTATCTCACCTATTCTTCATGCCTGGTTTCACCTCCAAAAAAAAGAAAAGAAAAAAAAAAGAAAGTTATCTCACCTGTTCTTCATGCCTGGCTTCACCTCCACAAAAAAAAAGTTATCTCACCTATTCTTCATGCCTGGTTTCACCTCCAAAAAAAAGAAAAAAAAAAAAAAAGAAAGTTATCTCACCTGTTCTTCATGCCTGGCTTCACCTCCACAATCTTCTCCGAGGAGGCGACCACTCGGATGTGCACATCCCCCGCGCCCGCCTCCTTCTTCTTCAGGAAGTTGTTCACCCGGGTCTCTATGTAGGTCGACAGTTTGGTCACCGGGAGCCGCCGCGAGTTGTACCGGTTGTCTTTCCGCTTGGCGCCCTTCTTCTTGTAGCAATTATCACAGGTAAATCTGCCAAAGGAATATTAAGAGGGACAATTAATTCATAGTACAATACAGTAAGAACTTTATAGGTAATTTTACATCCCAAGCAACTCTACTATCACAAAACAAGGTGCCTGGTTCCCCAGGTACCTTGTGATAGTATAAATGTATACTCATAATTATTTTTTTTGATTCATTTTAAGTACTTATATATATGTATTATGTTATTGTTATTCAAAATATTGTAATGAAATGATGTACAAAAATAAAGCACAAATCTTGTTTTTTTTTTCAAAGGAGACTTCATTAAAAGTAACATATCATAGGTAGCCGACCTCAGTAGCTTGATCGATAAGGTGGCCGCTTGTAATCGGAGGTCGGTGGTTCAAGTCCCTATACAAGCAAATACAGTATGTTTCAGAAAAGGTGGCCACCCCCTCGTAACTTTTGAACGCGACGGAATTTTTCAATTCTGTAAAGTCCTAGGTATAGGAAGTGCCTTATGGCCCATCCTGTGGTCATATTTATTTTTGGCCCCGGTCGGCCCTTCCGGCTTTTAGGCCATATTTTTTCATTTTTCTCGCGAATTTTAAATGGAATGCTATATTTTTTATTCCTGTTAATTAAAGTCCAAGTTAGGCTGAGTATAATGAGCTTTTAAAATTTTCAAAAACCTTATCAGGGGCGGAGCTAGTAGGGTGCAAGTTTCAAAATTGTTACACCCTGTATTTCAGCGTTAGTTAGATTTTTTAGTACTTTTTTTATGTTCATAGGTTCAAAATATTGTTTTACACCATATGAAATCAAAAAAATATTCTTGCTTACTTCTAATCAGGGTCATAGTAAGGTTTTTGTAAAAGTACTTTTTTTCTCACGTCAATTTTTCCGTAAATTAATGGTGTTCTCGAAATTGGCATTTTTAGAGGTGAAAGTCTGCAGTGACATATGTTTTTTATGCTTGAAATCGAAAGAAAACTTAACGGAGAAGCGATTAAAATCATAAAAAAAGCCATTTAACCTGCTAGTTTTTTCACGACAGTGTCCGGAAAGTGGGTGAATTTCGTATTGGATTTTTTTGTTGTTGAGGAAACACAATTGGCATAGAAAATAAATAATACCTAATAAGGGAATAATGCTTCAATTAACATAACTAAATGCGAATTTAAATGAAGATTATTTCTTCTTAATCAGTGCCGGATATTTTTGTTTTTTTCTCTCTCTTTCTCTCTCTCTCTCTATCTCTCTCTTCGCCTCTTGAAAATAATTGAATTGGTTCAATTTTCACCCTCAAGAGTTTGGTACTTGACCTGGTATTTTTTTCTCTTAAATTTCGAGATAATTAGATTTTTATTTAGAGACTTGGTATTCATTACTAGCAACATCAGTATGATTTTTTTTAAATTTGGGTTTAATATCGCGTTTCAACTGCATGGTCATATCATAACGGGGGTGTTACATTCCATTCGCAAGAAACTCACCAACCTCCTAAACACATTTATCTCACCCAGCCTGGGTTAGGCCGGAATGCCAGCATCACGAAGTCTTCTCCTCGCTGGACGTTGCTTAACTTCTGTGATCCTACAAGAATCGTTGCATTCAAAGCGCCATCGAACTGACTCCAGAATTATTGAGAATGTGTTTTCTACAGATTTTACCAACTTACCAACTAAAATTGTCTCAAGAGGGACCCCTAGGCCGACTTTAGAAGCAGCATTATCCGATAATTATTTTTGATACAACTTGAACTTTGAAAAGTGAAAAAAAGAGAGAGAGAGAAAAAAAAAATATCCGGCACTGATTTAGAAGAAATAATCTTCATTTAATTTCGCATTTAGTTATGTTTATTGAAGTATTATTCCCTTATTAGATACCTATTATTTATTTTCTATGCCAATTGTGTTTCCTCAACAACAAAAAAATCCAATACGAAATTCACCCACTTTACCGGACACTGTCGTGAAAAAACTAGCAGGTTAAATGGCTTTTTTTATGATTTTAATCGCTTCTCCGTTAAGTTTTCTTTCGATTTCAAGCATAAAAAACATATGTCACTGCAGACTTTCACCTCTAAAAATGCCAATTTCGAGAACACCATTAATTTACGGAAAAATTGACGTGAGAAAAAAAGTACTTTTACAAAAACCTTACTATGACCCTGATTAGAAGTAAGCAAGAATATTTTTTTGATTTCATATGGTGTAAAACAATATTTTGAACCTATGAACATGAAAAAAGTACTAAAAAATCTAACTAACGCTGAAATACAGGGTGTAACAATTTTGAAACTTGCACCCTACTAGCTCCGCCCCTGATAGGGTTTTTGAAAATTTTAAAAGCTCATTATACTCAGCCTAACTTGGACTTTAATTAACAGGAATAAAAAATATAGCATTCCATTTAAAATTCGCGAGAAAAATGAAAAAATATGGCCTAAAAGCCGGAAGGGCCGACTGGGGCCAAAAATAAATATGACCACAGGATGGGCCATAGGTCACTTCCTATGCCTAGGACTTTACAGAATTGAAAAATTCCGTCGCGTTCAAAAGTTACGAGGGGGTGGCCACCTTTTCTGAAACATACTGTATTTAGTAAAGCGAGGTTGAATAGTTGTGATGATCAGCAAAAATATGATAACTTAAAAATATCACAGGTAAATTTGGGGAGGAACAATGAGTCAAAAACGTTTTGACTGTATGGGCTATGAACAAGGACTGAAGCTAATGCCAGCAGTGTGGACCACACAGATCTAATGCAACTGTCTCCCACAGTCACAATACTACATCTATTCAATCATCAACCATGCTCGACGTTGCTTCACTCACCCGTTCCAGATGGGTTCCATGTGGAGCACACAGATCTGGTGCAGCTGACGTCCACAGTCCGAGCACTCCACGAAGGGCTCGTGTTCCAGGTCATCGTTCTTCATCTCCCGGAACTCTTCCTTCTTGATGAGGGTCTCGGGCTGGGTGGGGTCATCCGACAGCGTCACGGTGTCTCCCGGGATGTCGTTGAAGCACTTCTGACAGTACGTATACCTGCCAACACACAAACAAACATTATCAATCATTTTAAAAAAAAAAATACCTAATGCAAACTGGGGGGGGGTGTATATTTTACTTTAATTTTCTTCTGTTGTGTAATGTTGTTTCATCAATCTGTTTTGTGTTATATCTCCTATGTTTGTAAAATAAAACTACAACTTAAGTTGTGAATATGTTAATAATAAAAATTATTATAATTGAACACGAACAATCATTATTATAATTGAACACAAACAATCATTATTATAATACAACACTTTATTAGACATAAATGGACATTATGTAAAGTGCAAATAATTATTTTAACAAAAGAAAAAAATGGAAAAACTATGTACAATAAAAATGAAAAATAATAGAATATATATATAAAAAAAACACATGTCCTAACTAAAGGGCGGGGTTATCGCCTATGGCAATCTCTTCTACCCAACCCTTAACATTAACAATCATTAATTCACAAGAATTTCCGAGCCGATTTATAAAATTATATTTTTTATTAGACAACAGACATAATAAATTATCTACAGCCCAAATAACAATTACAAAGAAAAGAAAAAAATGTAAACAAGAAAAAAGAAAAAATAAAATAGATAACTATATAAAAGCCATTCTATAAATGTACTAGCGGGCTACGCCCGCTTCGCGTGGCCAAGGCATGGCCACATTTTAGTTAAGGCATGGCCACCGCCGCTGCATAAGTTTTATGGTTATTGAAGCACTTCTTTATACACCAGGTTCTTTGTTATACCATCTGGCTGTAACACAATGAGACCTTACTCTTGAAAAAGCAACATAGAGCTGACCGTGGGAGAAGCAATCGTTCTAAGGTCAATTCCAGCTAGCTCAAGAGTTTGCCCCTGTGCCTTATTTATCGTCATGGCAAAACATAGTTTTCTGGGGATTTGAACTCTTTTGAAATTAAAGTAGTAGTCGGAAATCACATTAGAACCCAAGAGAGAGATGGGAGGGCAGTACAACGAAATCAGTAGGTGCACTACATCGCCGCACTTGAAGTAATGATATTTTTCGGTTCCAAGTGCGGTTAGCTTTTAGAGAAGGTGGGTTTTTAGTGGGTGGAAATCCCACACCCCAGGCAGGATCTGGGTGTCTTTGAAAGATTTTTTCTTGCCTTCCATTAAAAAAAAGAACCCAAGTGCATAGTTGCTAATGAACAGATTAAATGAGCACACAAATAGCTCAGTGGTTAAGCACTCGCTTACGATGCGGAAGGTCCCGGGTTCGAACCCCCGCGCCGACAAAAATAATCCTGTGTACATATACCTGCACCAGCCCCTGTGAATATAACTGCCTCGATAATGCTTTTTTTGAAGGATGTAATTTGAAGCCGCGTGCCGTTACACAATTTCGGGGGTCTCAGATTTCTTAGTAATATTATTGGTGCTCCAACCTTAAGGCATAGCCGATGGGGTGGCAAGCCAGGAGGATTTAGTGTATTAAGTAATTCGGTTGGGTAATGGATGGCTTCTTCCTCTTCCACAACAGTGTCTACGGATTCGTAAGTTGATAGTTCAGAAGGCATTCTTTTTAATAAGTCATTATTAATTTCCAGAGCATTATGATTCTTTGGTGTTAGTATGGCCCTTATCTTCAGCCAAACAGGGACAACAACACTTGGGTCATTTAGATTGGGGTGGATAGTGTCTAGGAAGGTGTTGTAATCGACTAATAACTGACAGTGTTCGGTAGGAAACACAATTTTTTCATTTTATTCAGGTAACTGTCCATCACCTATCCGAAGCAAAAGCTTCGAAAAAACTTCTGCATTTTGATCAGCGTGAAGGTGTACACGCATATTCAACTTTAAAGAAAGAACAGTTATCTGTGGCCACAAAATGGATGATTTTAAACATGCCTTCACTTCGTCGGCTCTTGTTCCACGTGGAACAACGGGTAAAGTTTGTCTAAAATCTCCAGACAGTAGCACAGTTTTACCACCCATAAGATTTTTAACACCACGAATGTCTTGTAGAGTACGGTCCAGTGTCTCTAAGCCAGTTTTTATGAGTCACAAGCGGGCTGTCGCCCGCTTTGCGGGCCGAGGCATGGCCGTGAAAGCAAAAAATCCTTTTTCACCAATGGCAGGTGTTGTTGTGGGAATTTCGAAAAATCCCGTCTTATTGCACATCTAGACTATAAGACAAAGCTACCTACCTAGGACTTACGGTTTGGGCTGTAGAGCGATAATCAGTCAGTCAGTGACTTTGACATTTATATATTAAGATTGTACATTCATCATATACGATCAATTTGAAATCCCTGAGGACTTTGGCCATATCACTTTGCTTTCCAATAATACAGCTTGGTGTATCTACTGAATTTAAATTGAGCGGCAATTTCAAAGCAGAATGAACAGTGCGGCCTCCTTCTATCAGTGTGGCGGCAATACCGGACGATGCAACAGCAATGGCAATATTTCCATCTTTGCGTATTGTAGCTAACAAAAGGTTTATTAAGAATGTTTTTCCAGTTCCACCTGGAGCATCTAGGAAGAACAAATTATTACCTACAGAATCAAGAGATGAAGTGACGCTTGAAGTACAGTTTCGTACACGTATCTCTGTTCACTATTGAGTAATGGCATTTTTTCAGAGACGAAAGACCTCATTTGAAACGTGTTGTATGAAATTTCTGCCAAATAAGTTCTGTTGGTAATAATGTTCACATTGCTTGCGCATCATCAAGTAACAAACCCATGGCTAGGCATGCAGCATGGAACGTAGGGTATTCAATGCCGCCTACCATTTTGAGGCTTCTGAATGAAGTAGGTCTCCGCACTTTATGTAGAAGTAATCGTAGGTAGAAAAATTCTGAGTCATTCGGATGTACGGTATAAATTTTACCAAGAACCTGGTCTTTTTTTACACCCGGATGTCCTGGAACAATTGATCCTTTTTTCCTTCTTTGGAACATGTTTGTTTTTCCACACATAAAATGCTGGTACTTCATTATAAAAAAGAGTCTTTGCAAATTCATCCTGGTTGCATAGTAGGAAAAACGCCATTAATGTTGTTTTAGGAGGGTTGTCAATTCTCTGTTGGACATTTTCGGTTAAAAAAACTACCCTTTGTCCATTTTCAAAGTGGACGGCCAAATGTATGACAGGAGAGTATCTTTCATGAGTCGAAAAACATAGTATTCGCCAACCAGCTTGACCATAAGTTGAGAACCCCTATTTTATTTTAAAATTTGTTTCTTATTATTCCCCTACATCACAAAAAAGCTGTCTGCCAAATTTCAAGTCATTCGGCTCAACCGTTTTGAGAATCTTGCAAGACGCTAAAATGTCTACTTTTGTCCATAAGTTGAGGACCCCTGTTATCTTTGAAAAAATCCTTTCATAGTAAGCTTCTTCATCACTGAAAGAAGTTTTCTGCCTAATTTCAAGTCATTCAGCTCAACCTAGTGATGGCAAAAGCGCGAGGCGAGGCGAACTTTGGCTTGACTCGCGCTCGCCTCGCAGGGCGCGAGGCGAACTTTTTTGAAACTCGCGCTCGCAAAATTTTGAGTTCGCCTCGCCTCGCGCTTACGTCGGTTCGCGCTCGCCTCGCCTCGCAGTTCGCGCGAGTTTAGTTCGCACAGTTCGCCCCGCGCTTCCAGAGTGTCTAGTGCTAAAAAAGTATGAAAAACAATGCAGAATCGTTCTTTAAAAAGGATAATAAAATCTCTGTTTTTTAACAATTCTTTTGATATATTTAATGCATATGTTCACAAGTCGTTCGACCGAAAAACATATCAAATATGGGACACGTAACATACCAGCTAAGGAATTTTTATCTGGAAGGTTTTTTAATGTTAGGTAAAATCATCCCAAGATGCCCATTTATTTGTTTTTCACACGAAAAATAACTACAATTTTTTCCCTCATTTTTGTTTTGTCTATTAAGGGTTTTAAATTTTTTGCCTTCCTCCTTTCCCCAATTTTAATTTTCATAAGAATGAGTCATTCTTTTTCGGTTCGTTTTTTTATACTTGATGGGGGGTGTGTTCCCCTATAAAATTTTTTGGGAAATTTGGGAATGGTTTTTAAAAAAACCTACCTTTGTCCCAGATTCTAGTTTGTAGGTTTAGAAATTACGAAAATATAACAGTCAAAATTGCACTACACTAAACAAGGGAATATATGTAATTTAGGCAGGGCCCGGGTGGGGAGCTGGGGAATGCAGCACGCCCGGACGAAAAGAAAAAGGGGAAAGATTTCCAAGCCCTTTGCTCTACACATGAAAAGCAGACACATTTTAAAATAATTCTTATGATTGGCTGGAAAAAGAAACTCAAAACTCAATAAATACAAAAACTGCGAACTATAAACCCCAGTTAGTCCGATTTATTGGCACACCCCAAAATTCCAAAATGGCTTTACTTTCAAAAAAAGCCCTTTGGGTTTTTTTTAATTTAATAAAATATTATTAAAACGCCCTATTGCAAAGTTTCCCTATGGTTTTACCATAGATTTAGCGCGAATTGCAAAAACTGTTCGCCGCGAATATTCGCCTCCCCTGCAGAAAGGGGGGTTTCCCCTCGCGCGGGGCGAGTTTTTTTTCAGTTCGCCTCGCGGGGAACTTTTTTTTGGTCGAGGCGAGTTTTTGCTAAACTCGCGCTCGCATTCGCGCGAACGTTGCCTCGCCTGCAGTTCCGGCCATCACTAGCTCAACCCTTTTGGGAAACTGACAAAAACTCAAAAATCTAATTTTGACCATAAGTTGAGAACCCCTGTTTCCCAAAAAAAAAAAAAAAACCGTTCTTTAAAGCCCCTTCCCTTTAAGGGGAAAAAACTTCCTGCAAAAATTTTTAAGTCAAAGGCCGAGCCCCTTTAGGGTCTGCGTTTATTTTGAATAAATGTTAATTTTTGGGGCCCTAAATTTTAGAACCCTGTTTCCTTCAAAAATCCGTTCTTAGTCGGCCCCCTACTCTAAAGGGGGAAACTTCCTGCAAAATTTCAAATCAATCGGCCCCCCCGTTTTGGCCTGCTTGATTATGAATGAATGTAAAGGATTTTATATATTGATTGTAAAAAAAAAACATTGGGTTGGTGGGAAGAAGAATCTGTAAAAAATTTTTTTTTTTGATTTTTTTTTTTTCAACTTGGTACACTAGAGATTTTATCTATGTTGTTTTTTTTTTTCCTATTTAATTTATTTCGTCAATTTGTATTTTTTTTTTTCCATTATTTGTTTGTATGGTACACCCAAAATTTTATCTTTTGTTTATTTTTTTCCTATTTATACAGGGTGGTCCAAAAAGTTTGCACAAAAAGATGGGGTAGTAAAAAGGACCATTTCCAAAAAAAATATTCCCGGGAAATTTTCCTTTATTTTTTGTCGTTTTTTAAAATGGCGGCCAAAACGTGGTTTTTTCAAATATGTGCTTGAACGTTTACAGCTAAAGAGCATGATCATTAAAACATTGAACGGGGTTAAAAATTTTAACTTATTTTAATTTAAAATTGATTTTCAATTCAAAAATGCAATCCGTTTTTTTCTAGGTGGTACAGAAAAAAAAGAAAAAATCAAAAACCAAAAAAAGTCGGAATATTTTTAAAAACACCTTTTGGCCGCCATTTTGAAAACGACAAAAAATAAAGGAAAAAAGTCCGGGGGAAATTTTGTTGGGAAAAAAAGGTCTTTTTATTTCCCCTATCTTTTTGGGGCAAATTCTGGACCCCCTGTATTTTTATTGATTTTCTATTTTATTTTTTTTCATGTCCTAACTAAAGGGCGGGGTTATCGCCTATGGCAATCTCTTCTACCCAACCCTTAACATTAACAATCATTAATTCACAAGAATTTCCGAGCCGATTTATAAAATTATATTTTTTATTAGACAACAGACATAATAAATTATCTACAGCCCAAATAACAATTACAAAGAAAAGAAAAAATGTAAACAAGAAAAAAGAAAAAATAAAATAGATAACTATATAAAAGCCATTCTATAAATGTACTAGCGGGCTACGCCCGCTTCGCGTGGCCAAGGCATGGCCACATTTTAGTTAAGGCATGGCCACCGCCGCTGCATAAGTTTTATGGTTATTGAAGCACTTCTTTATACACCAGGTTCTTTGTTATACCATCTGGCTGTAACACAATGAGACCTTACTCTTGAAAAAGCAACATAGAGCTGACCGTGGGAGAAGCAATCGTTCTAAGGTCAATTCCAGCTAGCTCAAGAGTTTGCCCCTGTGCCTTATTTATCGTCATGGCAAAACATAGTTTTCTGGGGATTTGAACTCTTTTGAAATTAAAGTAGTAGTCGGAAATCACATTAGAACCCAAGAGAGAGATGGGAGGGCAGTACAACGAAATCAGTAGGTGCACTACATCGCCGCACTTGAAGTAATGATATTTTTCGGTTCCAAGTGCGGTTAGCTTTTAGAGAAGGTGGGTTTTTAGTGGGTGGAAATCCCACACCCCAGGCAGGATCTGGGTGTCTTTGAAAGATTTTTTCTTGCCTTCCATTAAAAAAAAGAACCCAAGTGCATAGTTGCTAATGAACAGATTAAATGAGCACACAAATAGCTCAGTGGTTAAGCACTCGCTTACGATGCGGAAGGTCCCGGGTTCGAACCCCCGCGCCGACAAAAATAATC
Source organism: Bactericera cockerelli (assembly GCA_024516035.1). NCBI lineage: Eukaryota > Metazoa > Arthropoda > Insecta > Hemiptera > Triozidae > Bactericera > Bactericera cockerelli. Next base: position 11,516,936 of record CM044961.1, read on the forward strand.
CTGTGTACATATACCTGCACCAGCCCCTGTGAATATAACTGCCTCGATAATGCTTTTTTTGAAGGATGTAATTTGAAGCCGCGTGCCGTTACACAATTTCGGGGGTCTCAGATTTCTTAGTAATATTATTGGTGCTCCAACCTTAAGGCATAGCCGATGGGGTGGCAAGCCAGGAGGATTTAGTGTATTAAGTAATTCGGTTGGGTAATGGATGGCTTCTTCCTCTTCCACAACAGTGTCTACGGATTCGTAAGTTGATAGTTCAGAAGGCATTCTTTTTAATAAGTCATTATTAATTTCCAGAGCATTATGATTCTTTGGTGTTAGTATGGCCCTTATCTTCAGCCAAACAGGGACAACAACACTTGGGTCATTTAGATTGGGGTGGATAGTGTCTAGGAAGGTGTTGTAATCGACTAATAACTGACAGTGTTCGGTAGGAAACACAATTTTTTCATTTTATTCAGGTAACTGTCCATCACCTATCCGAAGCAAAAGCTTCGAAAAAACTTCTGCATTTTGATCAGCGTGAAGGTGTACACGCATATTCAACTTTAAAGAAAGAACAGTTATCTGTGGCCACAAAATGGATGATTTTAAACATGCCTTCACTTCGTCGGCTCTTGTTCCACGTGGAACAACGGGTAAAGTTTGTCTAAAATCTCCAGACAGTAGCACAGTTTTACCACCCATAAGATTTTTAACACCACGAATGTCTTGTAGAGTACGGTCCAGTGTCTCTAAGCCAGTTTTATGAGTCACAAGCGGGCTGTCGCCCGCTTTGCGGGCCGAGGCATGGCCGTGAAAGCAAAAAATCCTTTTTCACCAATGGCAGGTGTTGTTGTGGGAATTTCGAAAAATCCCGTCTTATTGCACATCTAGACTATAAGACAAAGCTACCTACCTAGGACTTACGGTTTGGGCTGTAGAGCGATAATCAGTCAGTCAGTGACTTTGACATTTATATATTAAGATTGTACATTCATCATATACGATCAATTTGAAATCCCTGAGGACTTTGGCCATATCACTTTGCTTTCCAATAATACAGCTTGGTGTATCTACTGAATTTAAATTGAGCGGCAATTTCAAAGCAGAATGAACAGTGCGGCCTCCTTCTATCAGTGTGGCGGCAATACCGGACGATGCAACAGCAATGGCAATATTTCCATCTTTGCGTATTGTAGCTAACAAAAGGTTTATTAAGAATGTTTTTCCAGTTCCACCTGGAGCATCTAGGAAGAACAAATTATTACCTACAGAATCAAGAGATGAAGTGACGCTCTGAAGTACAGTTTCGTACACGTATCTCTGTTCACTATTGAGTAATGGCATTTTTTCAGAGACGAAAGACCTCATTTGAAACGTGTTGTATGAAATTTCTGCCAAATAAGTTCTGTTGGTAATAATGTTCACATTGCTTGCGCATCATCAAGTAACAAACCCATGGCTAGGCATGCAGCATGGAACGTAGGGTATTCAATGCCGCCTACCATTTTGAGGCTTCTGAATGAAGTAGGTCCTCGCACTTTATGTAGAAGTAATCGTAGGTAGAAAAATTCTGAGTCATTCGGATGTACGGTATAAATTTTACCAAGAACCTGGTCTTTTTTTACACCCGGATGTCCTGGAACAATTGATCCTTTTTTCCTTCTTTGGAACATGTTGTTTTTCCACACATAAAATGCTGGTACTTCATTATAAAAAAGAGTCTTTGCAAATTCATCCTGGTTGCATAGTAGGAAAAACGCCATTAATGTTGTTTTAGGAGGGTTGTCAATTCTCTGTTGGACATTTTCGGTTAAAAAAACTACCCTTTGTCCATTTTCAAAGTGGACGGCCAAATGTATGACAGGAGAGTATCTTTCATGAGTCGAAAAACATAGTATTCGCCAACCAGCTTGACCATAAGTTGAGAACCCCTATTTTATTTTAAAATTTGTTTCTTATTATTCCCCTACATCACAAAAAAAGCTGTCTGCCAAATTTCAAGTCATTCGGCTCAACCGTTTTGAGAATCTTGCAAGACGCTAAAATGTCTACTTTTGTCCATAAGTTGAGGACCCCTGTTATCTTTGAAAAATCCTTTCATAGTAAGCTTCTTCATCACTGAAAGAAGTTTTCTGCCTAATTTCAAGTCATTCAGCTCAACCTAGTGATGGCAAAAGCGCGAGGCGAGGCGAACTTTGGCTTGACTCGCGCTCGCCTCGCAGGGCGCGAGGCGAACTTTTTTGAAACTCGCGCTCGCAAAATTTTGAGTTCGCCTCGCCTCGCGCTTACGTCGGTTCGCGCTCGCCTCGCCTCGCAGTTCGCGCGAGTTTAGTTCGCACAGTTCGCCCCGCGCTTCCAGAGTGTCTAGTGCTAAAAAAGTATGAAAACAATGCAGAATCGTTCTTTAAAAAGGAATAATAAAATCTCTGTTTTTTAACAATTCTTTTGATATATTTAATGCATATGTTCACAAGTCGTTCGACCGAAAAACATATCAAATATGGGACACAGTACACATACCTAGCTATAGGAATTTTTAATCTGGAAAGGATTTTTTAATGTTAGGTATCCAAATCATGCCAAGATGCCCATTAATATTGTCTTTCACACGAAAAACTAACTACAACTTCTTTCCTCATTTATTGTATTGTCTATCTAAGGGTTGAATTTTTGCCTTCCTCCTTTCCAATTTAATCTTCATAAGAATGAGTCATTCATTTTCGGTTCGTTATTTATACTTGATGGAGCGGTGTGTTACCTATCAATTTCTTGGAATTGGAATGGTTTTTGAAAAACCTACCTTTGTCCAGATTCTAGTTTGTAGGTTTAGTAATTACTGAAAATATAACAGTCAAAATTTGCACTACACTAAACAATGGAATATATGTAATTATAGGCACGGCCGGTGCTAGGGAGCTGCGGAACTGCAGCACGCCCGGACGAAAAAGAAAAAGGGAAGATTTCTCAAGTCCTTGCTCGTACACAATGAAAAGCATGACACATTTCTAAAATAATTCTTATGATTGGCATGGTAAAGAAACTCAAACTCAATAAATACTGAAACTGCGAATCTATAAATCCCATGTTAGTCCGATTTATGTGGCAGCACCCCAAAATTCCAAATGGCTTTACATTTCAAAAAAAGCCGCTTGGTATTTTTAATTCTAATAAAATGATCTATTAAAACGCTCCTATTGCAAAAGTTTCCCTATGGGATTACCATAGTATTTAGCGCGAACTGCGAACTGTTCGCGCGAACTAGTTCGCCTCGCCTCGCAGAAATGAGGGTTCGCGCTCGCGCGGGGCGAGTTTTTTTACAGTTCGCCTCGCGCGAACTTTTTTAGGTGCGAGGCGAGTTTTTGCTAAACTCGCGCTCGCAGTTCGCGCGAACAGTTCGCCTCGCCTCGCAGTTCGCGGCCATCACTAGCTCAACCCTTTTGAGAATCTGACAACACTCTAAAAATGACTAATTTTGACCATAAGTTGAGAACCCCTGTTTCCTAAAAAAAAAATCCGTTCTTAGTAAGCCCCTACATCATAAGGAAAAGCTTCCTGCAAAATTTCAAGTCAATCGGCCGAGCCGTTTAGGCTCTGCGTTGATTATGAATAAATGTTAATTTTTGGCCATAAGTTGAGAACCCCTGTTTCCTTCAAAAAATCCGTTCTTAGTACGCCCCTACATCATAAGGGGAAGCTTCCTGCAAAATTTCAAGTCAATCGGCCCAGCCGTTTAGGCTCTGCGTTGATTATGAATGAATGTAAATGGATTTTATATATATAGATTGTAAAAAAAAGACATTAGGGTTGAGTGGAAGAAGACATCTGTAAATTTTTGTTTTTGATTTTTTCTTTTCAAACTTGGTACACTAGAGATTTTATCTATGTTGTTTATTTTTTTCCTATTTATATTTATACTGTCAATTTGTATTTTATTTTTTCCATTATTTGTTTGTACTGGTACACCAGAGATTTTATCTATGTTGTTTATTTTTTTCCTATTTATACAGGGTGGTCCAAAAAGTTTGCACCAAAATGATAGGGGTAGTAAAAGAGACCATTTCCAACAAAAATATTCCCGGACATTTTCCTTTATTTTTTGTCGTTTTCAAAATGGCGGCCAAAACGTGTGTTTTTCAAATATGTGCGTTCAGAACGTTGACAGCCTAAATGAGCATGATCATTAAAACATTGAACGGGTTAATTTAACTTATTTTAATTAAAATTTGATTTTCAATTCAAAAATGCAATCCGTTTTTTTCTAGGTGGTACAGAAAAAAATGAAAAAATCAAAAGCCAACCAAAGTCGGAATATTTGAAAAACACACGTTTTGGCCGCCATTTTGAAAACGACAAAAAATAAAGGAAAATGTCCGGGAATATTTTTGTTGGAAATGGTCTCTTTTATTACCCCTATCATTTTGGTGCAAACTTTCTGGACCACCCTGTATTTATATTGTCAATTTTCTATTTTATTTTTTTTCTATTATTTGTTTGTACTATGTACTTTTGATAAAGCGTTTAATAATAATAGGATCCAGAAGTTTAGGTTGGTATGCAGAGCAGAGAAGATTTTGTAAATCCCTATTGACAATAATTTTATTTTTAAAGAAACATCTGACTGCACATGCGCACAGACGCGTCTAGCGTCTAGACGCTTTAAACAAACGTCTCTGAATAACAAAATCAGCTGTAGGGACAAATGACCCAGGCATCCCTACAGTGAGGACTCTGCATACAACTCTTAGACCTGGGAGCTCACCTGTTCTGGTAGGAGAAGTACTTGGTTAGACCTGGGAGCTCACCTGTTCTGGTAGGAGAAGTACTTGGTTAGACCTGGGAGCTCACCTGTTCTGGTAGGAGAAGTACTTGGTTAGACTTGGGAGCTCACCTGTTCTGGTAGGAGAAGTACTTGGTTAGACCTGGGAGCTCACCTGTTCTGGTAGGAGAAGTACTTGGTTAGACTTGGGAGCTCACCTGTTCTGGTAGGAGAAGTACTTGGTTAGACTTGGGAGCTCACCTGTTCTGGTAGGAGAAATACTTGGTTAGACTTGGAAGCTCACCTGTTCTGGTAGGAGAAGTACTTGGTTAGACTGAGGAGCTCACCTGTTCTGGTAGGAGAAGTACTTGGTTAGACTTGGGAGCTCACCTGTTCTGGTAGGAGAAGTACTTGGTTAGACTTGGGAGCTCACCTGTTCTGGTAGGAGAAGTACTTGGTTAGACTTGGGAGCTCACCTGTTCTGGTAGGAGAAGTACTTGGTTAGACCTGGGAGCTCACCTGTTCTGGTAGGAGAAGTACTTGGTTAGACTTGGAAGCTCACCTGTTCTGGTAGGAGAAGTACTTAGTTAGACCTGGGAGCTCACCTGTTCTGGTAGGAGAAGTACTTGGTTAGACTTGGGGGAGCTCACCTGTTCTGGTAGGAGAAGTACTTCTGATAAAGAGTTTAATAAGGATCTAGGAGTCAATAATAATAATTTAATAATATTAATAGGTTGGGAGCTCACCTGTTCTGGTAGGAGAAGTACTTCTGATAAAGTTTAAATATTTAAATATTTAAATTTTAATACCGAGGTATTGTATATTTTACGGTACATAACCAATTTACAATATTCACAAAATATAAGATAAGATTTTTTCATTATTCTACAGACACAAACACAAACGAAATAATAATAATAGGATCTAGGAGTCAATAATAATAATATTAATAGGTTGGGAGCTCACCTGTTCTGGTAGGAGAAGTACTTGGTTAGACTTGGGAGCTCACCTGTTCTGGTAGGAGAAGTACTTGGTTAGACTTGGGGGAGCTCACCTGTTCTGGTAGGAGAAGTACTTGGTTAGACTTGGGAGCTCACCTGTTCTGGTAGGAGAAGTACTTGGTTAGACTTGGGAGCTCACCTGTTCTGGTAGGAGAAGTACTTGGTTAGACTTGGGAGCTCACCTGTTCTGGTAGGAGAAGTACTTGGTTAGACCTGGGAGCTCACCTGTTCTGGTAGGAGAAGTACTTGGTTAGACCTGGGAGCTCACCTGTTCTGGTAGGAGAAATACTTGGTTAGACCTGGGAGCTCACCTGTTCTGGTAGGAGAAGTACTTGGTTAGACCTGGGAGCTCACCTGTTCTGGTAGGAGAAGTACTTGGCGTCGCGCGCTATCGTGCACATGGGCTTGCCGTAGCAGCAGAGCACCTGGGGGTTGAACGTGTACTTGCGGCCGCAGCAGTAGCCCAGACTCTTCATCACGGGGTCAATGGCCTGCTCGAACACTTCCGACAGCTGGCGACACAACCATTCAATTATTTGTTATTAGGTTCATATTAGAAATCCAATTTTTTTAGGTATATGTACTACTAGCAGTTAACCCGTGCTTCGCCACGATCTAAAAGTGCACTTTTAGGGCTCTATCTATGGAACGGTTTGGACTTTTGCAAAATCGCACGTATTCAGTATGCAAGGAATGTTGTGTCAAAATTTCAGCTCGCTAGGTATTACGGTTTGGGCTGTAGAGCGATGATCAGTCAGTCAGTGGTCAGTGGTTGACATTTATATATTAAGATTATATTAAACTATGATTCTTTTAATTTTCACTCACCGACTTAAGTTTCGCCTAACTCGTAGTCAGTAATCGTGATCAAGCCTACGAGTTAGGCGAAACTTATGTCGGTGAGTGAAAATTAAAAAAAATTTTTTTTAAAGAATCCTAGTTATATAATATAATAGTACATTTACATTATACCTACAACAATTCAACACAACATTAAAATACTTAATCCCATAAATTTTATCCAATAAAATATAAAAGACCTGTTTGACTGCTGGAGTAAAGGGACTTTTCAGTCTTACCTCGGCAGTATAAACAAGGTATATTCTAATCTATATTCTAATCCTAAAAAGTTCAACAGTACTTAAAAACTGACTATCGAAAATTTTGGGTGATTAAATTACTTTCCTTTCTATAGATTTTTGACATTTTCATGTCTTTGCTCTGGCACATAACCAAAATTATGTGACGAAATTATGTAACGATATTATGTACCGATATTATGTAACGAAATATTGAATTGTAAAGGGAGAGAAGAGGGAAAGTGTGTGTCATGCGCACAATGGCGAAGTATTGAATTGTAGAGGGAGAGAAGAGAGAAGGTATGTGTCATGCGCACAATACGAAATTTGGTCAGTTGGGTTTTGGACCTTGAATAGTAAAGATGAAAATGTCCCAATGGTTGCAGACTCGTATGCAAGCGTTTTTTATAAAAATGAAAATGTCCCAATGGTTGCAGACTCGTATGCAAGCGTTTTTTTTTTTACATGAACATATTTACTTAGCATACAGGGTGTCCCACCAAACTTGGACACCTCAAATTACTCGGCCCCTGAAAGAGTTTTTGAAAAATAAAAAAATCTAGGGTACATGTGCTAATTATGCGGTTTCAGTTATGAATTTTAATTTATACAGGGTGGTTCAAAAGTCAGAAATTGAGGTGTCAACTTTCGATTTTTAAATGGATCGACCTGAATTTTATTTTTCTTTCTTTTTTTGGCATTGGTCGGCAAGTAAAAAGGAACACACAAAACGAAAATAACATGTGGATCTATGTGAATAAAAAAGGGTTGGCTGGGGAAGTTATACAGAAAGACGACCAGTGTCTCGCTAGATGACTATACTTAGACAGTAGACACTGACTAGCCAATCCTAACAAGCCAGGCTGGCTTGCAGTTTTCCAAGGTCTAATGGCCTATAAAGTAAAAGCCCAATTTCTCATCATGATTGATCGCTCATAGAATGTGCTTCAGAACTATTCAACTAAAGTTGCATAGAGACCATCACTGCCTCAGTTGTAGCCAAGCTGGCTACAACAACAACAGAAACAGAAGAACAATAACCATATCGCCTTGTTTATACTACCCGATTAGGACTATTAAGTCCCATTATTTCAGCAGTAAGCCCTAGACGCATTATTACGCGGTAAAAATCCCAAATGGGAGGATAACTTGTCAGCTGTTGGCTGGGTTCTGATTCTGTGATTTCTGGATTACCAGACGGACACCTTGACCACTGAGCTACCGGGAGGAAAAGTTGTCATGTCCCGGGGGGTGTGTTATGAATCCGCGACCTTTACCACTGAGCTACCGGGACAACACATTTTCTTCTTCTCTATTTTCTATCCTTTTCATTGTACCTTTCAAATTTTCTTTTTCTTTTTTTTTTTGTTAACTTTTGTTTCCTTCTACTTTTTTACAAGTATTTATTATTATTATATATATATTTTTTTTTTCATTATTTTTTTATATCCAATGGGGTTCGGTGGAAGAGAAAGCCACAGGCTTTAAACCTCGCCCACATATTCTATTTTTTTTTTTTTTTTTTTTTTTTTTTTTTTTAGCATGTCCTATTTTGTTGAATGTATGTAGTTGACCAATGAAGAATTAAATAATAATAATAATAACACAGGTTCTCTTACCTTGGTACAGTAGCGATACACGCGCGACGTCTTCCGGTTGTAGATCCACGCGTTGTTGAACATGAGCCACACATCATCCACGTACTTCCACGGGTCAGAGTACTGCCCGTTGTCCAGCTTCCAGGCTATCGTGGACAGGTCCATCGGCTCCTTGATGATGTTGAAGTAGTCGGGGATACCTGGGGATTAGATGTGCAGCAGGTGTTAGATTAGATTTCTTTATAATTAAATTTATTGATGAAGATGAAAAGTATTTGTTTAATAAAAAAAAAATCTTTCGAAAGTAAAAAAAAGAAGAAAAAAAAGATAACAGTTCAAGTAGTCGGGGGGATACCTGGATATTAGATGTGCAGCAGGTATTAGATTAGATAACAGTCCAAGTAGTCGGGGATACCTGGGAATTAGATTAGTTAATAGTTCATGTAGTCGGGGGAATAAATGCAGGGTATTTGATGTGCAGGAGGTATTAGATTAGATAACAGTTCAAGTAGTCGGGGATACCTGGGAATTAGATTAGTTAATAGTTCATGTAGTCGGGGGAATAAATGCAGGGTATTTGATGTGCAGGAGGTATTAGATTAGATAACAGTTCAAGTAGTCGGGGGATACCTGGGTATTAGATTAGATAACAGTTCAAGTAGTCAGGGATACTTGGGGATTAGATGTGCAGGAGGTATTAGATTAGATAACAGTTGAAGTAGTCGGGGATACCTGGGTATTAGATTAGATAGCAGTTCAAGTAGTCGGGAAAACCTGGAGATTAGATGTGTAGGAGGTATTAGATTAGACAACAGTTTAAGTAGTCGGGGATACCTGGGAATTAGATTAGTTAATAGTTCATGTAGTCGGGGGAATAACTGGGTATTAGATGTGTAGGAGGTATTAGATTAGACAACAGTTTAAGTAGTCGGGGATACCTGGGAATTAGATTAGTTAATAGTTCATGTAGTCGGGGGAATAAATGCAGGGTATTTGATGTGCAGGAGGTATTAGATTAGATAACAGTTCAAGTAGTCGGGGGGATATCTGGGTATTAGATTAGATAACAGTTCAAGTAGTCGGGGATATCTGGGAATTAGATTAGTTAATAGTTCATGTAGTCGGGGGAATAAATGCAGGGTATTTGATGTGCAGGAGGTATTAGATTAGATAACAGTTCAAGTAGTCGGGGGGATATCTGGGTATTAGATTAGATAACAGTTCAAGTAGTCGGGAATACCAGGAGATTAGATGTGCAGCAGGTATTAGATTAGACAACAGTTTAAGTAGTCGGGGATACCTGGGAATTAGATTAGTTAATAGTTCATGTAGTCGGGGGAATAAATGCAGGGTATTAGATGTGCAGGAGCTATTAGATTATACAATAGTTCAAGTCGTCTGGGATACCTAGGTATTTAATTAGATTAGATAACAGTTCAAGTAGTCGGGGATACCTAGGTATTAGATATGCAGAAGGTATTAGATTAGATAACAGTTAAATAGTCGGGATACCCGGGGATTAGATTGGAGGTATTCCATTAGATATTAAAAGTATGGTTTTCCAATAGATACCAGGTGAAAAGTCAGTACGCCTGCACGTCAGTACGCCCTGGTCAACGTTACCAAAACGACTAAAGTAGCAACACTTTTGTTGACCAGACAGTCTGATACCATCTCTGATCTCCTGGTCATTCAAATCATTCCATTAGACACCAGGGACTGATATTGATTTTATACATGTTACTACAATCTATACTACAACCTTGAGGTTGAACAACGTCGACCCTGCTTGAGCGGGATAAGACTGAGTAAAAGAAGAAGAAGAAGACTATTTGATATTCTCATGACATTTTTTGTAAGAACACTTTCTTGTATGTGCCTAGAAAACGACCTCCGTGGCTCAGTGGTTAAGAGCACTGGTTATTGACCCGGAGGTTGCGGGTTCGAATCCCGGCCGGAGCGGAAATTTCTGACCTAAATTTTCCGTTTCCGGAATGGCATGGATGTAAAGGTAAATTGTCCTGAAGTAATGCGAAAGCGGTTCCGGGGCACACTTACTTACCTTTAAAAAAAAAAAGGATTAAGAATAACAACTCACCTAATACTACGGGGTCTACAGGTTGCCGGAAAGGCATTGCCTCAGGTTCTTGCCGGACTAGATTCTCTAACGTCGGCATCAGAGCGGCCCTCAGCTCCTCGGGCTTGAATACTGGAAGAAAAAAAAAACAATTGGTCAGTTAAAATAAGTTATTAAAAAAAATTCATTATTTTACATTAGGTACCAACATTTTCCCCCAATTATTTCTAGATAAAAATATTTATTTGGTCATATTTGTCAGTGCTATTTATCATCAAATGAGGTGTCAGATTAAAGACAACTTTTTTCATATTATTTTTTTGAATAGATGGGAAATACCTTTTGCCTATAAACATTACATCCAAACATTATCATTAAATAATAATTCAGTCTTGTCATTTAATGTACAAATGACAAGACTGTACAAGGGTTTGTTTAAAATTTAAAATTAAACCATTGAAAAGTCACAGCTTTACTATTTATTTACTAGAAAAATCCCCGACATGACAAAAAACTTGTCATGTCCCGGCTGGGTTTCGAACCCACGACTTCTGGAATCTCTGGATTCACTGAGTGCCGCTTTTACCACTAAGCTACCGGGACAGCTAATAATAATAATAATATCGCCTTATTTATACTGCCTGCTAAGGACTATTAAAGTCCAAGACATATTATTATGTGGTAAAAATCCCAAATGGGAGGATAAATACATAGACTAGAAAGCCCCTGAGTACTCACAGCACTTCTTCTTCTTGTCGGTGGTGGGGATGGGCTCCGGCACAACGGGCTTCACATCAGGGGCGGCTGATGCGGGGGGCTCCGTCTTCACTTTGGTGGAGGGCGACATGGGCTCTTGCTTCACGTCGTTTTCTTCTGTCGACAACAGCAAGAGAGTCAAATAATTAGTCAACTGTTGTTTATTATTTGACCTGGTTGTAGGTTTGTGAAACTTTATTATTTATTTATTTATTATTATTATTTCGCAAACTCAATTGCCTTTTTTCTTTAAAATCTCATCAGTGACATTCTTGATAGTAAAAATTTTCTTCTACGTTTGGATATCATGTATAATGCATCAGGATCTCTAGTAGTTTGAATACATCTTCTCGAAACTTTACAACTAACAATGTGACCTAATAGATCTATTGTGAGATAGTCAGGACCGGGGTTTTACCCTCCATTCGATGGGAATTGTATCAGCTACCCACATTGACATCACCTAACATGGGTTTAGCCTCACGTGTTAATAGGGAACAGAATTTTCTATGTAATTTTTTTTTACCCTCAACCGGGAATCGAACTCAGGGTCCAATAAGGAAGAGAATGCCGAAGGCATTATTACCACCCTTGATCAGGCTTTGTTTATATTTATTTCTTAACTTATTACCATGTTCATTGTATATAAAAAAAATGTAAATAAAGCTTGATCCAATTGTTTATAAATCTATTGTGACCATAGCTAAACAGAGCAGCAGATATCAGAGTCTGCCTCCGCCCACTCACCGTCCTCCTCCTTCACCTCCGTCTTCACCGAGTGGCCGCCCATGTTCTTCCCGCCGCCGCCTCCCTGGTTGCTGTTCTCCTCCTCCATCTCGCGCTTCACCGCCGCGGCGGCGGAGTCCATGCTGTCCTGGCACGCCGCCGCCGCCGGCTTCAGATCACTGGGCACGGGCGGCAGAGAGGGCGGCTCCTGCTTGATGTGCTGGGGGGGCGGGGCCTCCGAGGAGAGGGCGTTGTTGCTGTGGGGGAATCCCGAGTCCACCACCTCCTGAGGGCACAGAAGACGCAAGAGGGGCGTTAGAAATATTACAAAGTCGTCTACTTTCTGTCCCGGTAGCTCATTGGTAAAGGCGGCACTCTGTGAATCCAGAGATTTCAGAGGTCGTGGGTTCGAAACCCAGCCGGGACATGACAAGTTATCCTATCATTTGGGATTTTTACCACATAATAATATGTCTTGGGCTTACTGCTGGAATAATGGGACTTTAATAGTCCTAATCGGGCAGTATAAATAAAACGATATTATTATTATTACTTTCAAAGCTTAGGAAAAGTACAAAAGATATATGTACAAATCTGGTGATTCTCGCTCCCATCAGTTCCTGATACAAAAAATATCACAGGCCATCCAAAAGGGGCAATAGCTCGAGCATCAGAGGCACGCTTCCTCTCGGTGTAGTGAGTTTGAAGAAATGTTTTACTTTTGAAATATATTTCAGACTCCATAAAATGTTATATAGATGTCCTTACAATGAACTCTTTCGATAGAGCCAATAAAAAATTAGGTGGAAGTGAAGGGTGGTGCGGAAGAGAATGCCAAAGGCATTATCACCACCCTTGATCAAACTTTGTTTACCTTTAATTAATTATACCTTTTGACTGCACCTGTATATAAAAAAATGTAAATAAAGATTGATCTAAATTGTTGAATGATAATAATAATGCATTGTCCATGGAGTCAATAAAAAAAGTGAACCGTGTGCATACCTGTTTGATCATTGCATTGGGAGGGGCGGCGGCAGTCAGGGCGCCCAGACTGTTGTTGAGGCCGCCCACATGATTCAGGCCGCCCGTGGAGTCTCCTCCGTAGCTCTTGCCGATCGAGTTGTTGGCGCCCCCCGAGGCGTAGCCAGAGGACGCGGGTGAGCTGGAGTTGAGACCCAGATGGGCGAGCGAGTCCTTGCCGCCCGCCACACCTGAGGGGGAGACGGAGGGGGGCGCGTGGGAGGGCGACGGGAAGGGGGGCAGTGTGAACTGGTTGGACGGGGGGCCCGAGGAGCGGGGCTGCGTGAACTCGGGAGGGCCTGGGGGGGGCAGAGGGGGTGCGTTAGAGAGCTGTGAGTGGTGGTCTCTTTTTCTTTTTTAACACGTTGGACGTTTGAGTCCCATATGTGGGTTTCAGTAAATTTGTTGAACTGGCCTGAAACCCATATATGGGTTTCAGACTCCATAAGAAATACATTGTAACTGAAACACAGATATGTGATTCGGACTCATTTCGAATGAGTCTTGTTGAGTCCCACATGTGGGACTCAGGCCTGTTAAGAACTAAATAGTGAAACCCACTGGTGAGTCTCAGGCCCACTCAGCAATCATAGTGATTTCGTCCCAGTGCTAACACATCTAACATCTGGCTCGGCGTTGAACGTGTTTAACTACATATATCCAAATTTATGTGACTTTTTCTTTCTAATGAATACTTTTTTTCTATATATTTCTATCTACAAACAAATACATAAGTGAATAATGATAATAACAAGGTAGACACCAATTCGACCTTACCTACTTCTGAGCTTAATATTTTTTAGCTTATGTTATTGGGGATGGGCATGGCTATCTGAGAGAATGGCAATACGTGGCATGGCAATGATATTGTAATAATATAATAATAATAATTCCATGTCTTTAATATGGGTACAGATATCTATATTACGGTGGTGAGAAGGATTATTTGGACGCCCAGGTTTAATGTCAAGGCTCCTTTCATGACTATAAAATAAAAGATTATTAATAGGTTTATTACTAAAAAGAAAATATCAAAAGCAGGTTACCTGGTACTCCAGGATGGGAGGGAGGGTTGTTGAGATCTCCTGTGCTAGGGTCCAGATCAGACTCTATCTTCCGTCGCTTCATTGCAGGAGGTTCGTTGTCCTGGAAATGTATAAACATTTTAAATAAGTATGTGTGTTTTTTATAATACTAGGAATTTTTAAATTCTATAAGAAATACATGGAACTTATATCTTCACAGCAACGTTAAAACCAACCAGTTAGAAATCGTAATCAAGCCTACGAGCTTAAGTGGAACTTAAGTCAAAATTTTAAAGAATCCTAGTATAAATTTACATATAACATTAATTTGGATTTCTAAGATGTTAAAAAAAGTTATCATATTTGTGTTTATCACTTTCGTGATATCACAACTACTCAAACTCGCTTTAAGGAACCCACGTTGTATCCGCGTCTTGAACCACCGATCTCCAGGTTACAAGTCTGAGGTCGGTTGAATTTCTAATAAGAATCTTATAACAAATCACGAAATGTGTATTATATTTAAATAAAAATATCGGATTAACATATATTGACTGCCATGTCTATGACAACAGTATGTGTATGACAACATGTTAAGCCTATACGCCAATGTGACACTGACACTAGATGCTACTGTGTCCCTGTCAGTCAATGAAGGAATTCAACCACCTGGACTTGCTTGGGTGGCACTCACCTGGAAGTTGAAGGGGGAGGTGGTGGGGGGTTGGACAGTGTTGTACGGGGGCGGGGGTAGGTTACCCGCTCCGCCCCCCATCATCTGCTGTTGTTGTTGCTGCTGCTGCTGACCTTGTGACGTCATACCCAGGATACCTGAAACATTAGAGTGGAGGGGAGGGTTAGAAACGCCGAAGACTGAGAAGTCTTCCAAAGGAGAAGAGATTGCCATACGCAATAACCCCGCCCTTTAGTTAGGACATATGTATATATTTTGTTTATTTTTTTTCTGTTTATATTAATATCTGCCATTCCAAGTGGCATTATGGCACGGGCCTTCAACATAGTAAGACTAGGTCTGACCCAGGTTTCGCATACAAAATGTATATCTAGGTTTGACCCACGTTTCACATACAAAATGTATATCTAGGTTTGACCCACGTTTCACATACAAAATTTATATCTAGGTTTGACCCAGGTTTCGCATACAAAATGTATATCTAGGTTTGACCCAGGTTTCGCATACAGAATGTATATTTAGGTTTGACTATAACCTAGATGGTTTGACAATAAACGAAAGACTCTCACCATTTTGGTTGTTCCAAAGAATGAACAAGCCATGAGGAATCTGAATCCTGTTGGCTATGTACAGTCGCCGCTCCCTATCCAACAGGTGAAGAACGTATACTTTGGCGTTACTCATGCTCACTCACAATCCTCCAGCCGAGGTAGTAAATCTTACTTTCCAACTTTCCTGATAGTAAACTCTTTGAT
Organism: Bactericera cockerelli; assembly: GCA_024516035.1. Lineage (NCBI taxonomy): Eukaryota > Metazoa > Arthropoda > Insecta > Hemiptera > Triozidae > Bactericera > Bactericera cockerelli. The sequence goes on from CM044961.1 coordinate 11,532,417, forward strand.
ATGATAGTCAATTTAATCAAGTTCTCAAGTTCTTCTGGATAGAGATAAAGTTTAATTACAAAGTACGAAGACTTCTGATAGTCAACTCTTTGATATGATAGTTAATTTAATCAAGTTCTCAAGTTCTTTTGGATTGAGATAAAGTTTAATTACAAAGTACGAAGACACAGTGCGTAAATATTCATTCAGAGCTTATGATAGTAAACAAACCCTTTGATATGATAGTTAATTTAATCAAGTTCTCAAGTTCTTTTGGATTGAGATAAAGTTTAATTACAAAGTACGAAGACGCAGTGCGTAAATATTCATTCAGAGCAATGAATCAATTATCACAACACAAGTTCTGTCATAAATAAAAAAATCTTGGAAGAAAAAAAAAATACGAAAATACTTCGGTTTCTATTGTCAGAAATTTACGGTAATAAATGAAATATTCAAATGTGACAAGCGTGGAACGACTTTCTTTTATATTAAGGCGCTTTTACAATACGATAAGGCTGTCATTCGCGCCAACACAAACTTTTGTAAAGGCGCGAACGGTACACATTACATCAGAAATTTCAAGTGAAAGGAAGGAAGGCATATATAAAATTTGTAAATAAATTAATCGAATATTAATGTTTAACGCTGTTTCATGGCTACGAAATAAAAAATCTATGAAACACTCATCTTTAAAAGCAAAAAAAAAAAAAAAAAAAAAAACGAAAATAAATCAACAAGTAAAATAGATCGCGATGAAAAATTGAACAATTAATTTGCTGATGATTTCACGAGCGGGAAACTGAAAGCCGAGAGCACCAACAAGAGAGCGCGAGAGAAAATGGGAAAATTTATTACACTAAGGACGAAAATAGGAGACTGGTCGAAAAACATAATCTTCTGAAGTTCCTAGACCACAGAATTACCGAAGTCTTTTTCGGCCACTCAATATTTTTTGCAACGGGAAATGTTTGTTCACAAGAAACATCCACATCGCTATCACATGAATCGTGTGAAAAATCGCGAGTGGAATTTTAAGAACAAAGATGCATCTCTGAATTTAAATTTTAAAGGGTTGAATCGTAGAGATTGCCTTGGGCAGTAATCAAGACTATTTGTAATTTATGTAAATAATTTACAATCGCCTTACTAAATTTCAGTAGTCACGTTGGTCCAGCGGTAGCATGCTCGACTTGTACTCCAGTGACCCGGGTTCGAATCGCGGCGGTCGGAATTTTTTTGGCTCTGTACTTTGAATGTCCAGGATTACCCTAGCCTCGTAAGGACAATTAGGGTAGTTGTAGAGAGGATAACGACAAGTGGTGGAATTACGAGATCGATATTGGACGTTTTCTTAGGCACATACAGTCTAGAGGTCCGGCTAGTACGCTTTCTTAAGCACTTACTGTCTACAAGTCCGGCTTATACGTTTTATAAAGCACTTACTGTCTAGAGGTCCAGCGTATTATTAAACATTTTCTAAAGCACTCAGGGACGGCCGGTGCTAAGGAGCTGCGGAACTCCAGCACCCCCAGACGAAAAGGAAAAAAAAGTTTTTTTTTTTTTCATGTTTCTATAGCTTGTAGCAAATGAAAATCATTAGGCATATCTCGAACAATCAGTTCATAAAATTATCATTATTTAAAAAAAAATCGTACTAAATAAAAACTAGGTACCTAATTAGATAAATCTTTACCCAAACTTGGTTGTAGAGAACATAAATCTAATACGCTCTTCTTACTTTTTGGCTCTCCGTGCGGAGAGCTGCCGCGCTCAGTAGAGCATTTCTCTTTTCTCTGCTCATGCCTTCTTGAAAGAGAAGGCATGGAGCAACCAAACCAACCCGCACAGCGGGACTAGGAGATGGGCAAAGAAACGAAAAGAATTTGTCTCCAGGGAGTTAGATAGTGTCCACTGAAAAATTTCTGATTGACTTCAGAGCTTGTAGAGCTATGCAAGTATGCAGTAGAAAAATGCAAGTTATTTTTAGATTTCCGTTCATGAGGAGAGGGGAAGCCGGAAGGAACTACAACTAGTTCAAGGTTCAAGTAGTTCAGCGAGACGTCCGCGCGGGTCTTGGTTTTGTGCCCTTTCGTTCCGTTCCGCGTAATTTCTTTTAATAATTTCACGTGTTTTTGTTTTAAAAATTAATTAATAATCGGTTACAATTTATTTAATGATTTAAAGTACAGTGTAACAAATAACAAATTAATCATTGAATTTACCTAACAGTTTATTTTACCCAAAGTTTTGTAAACATATCGGTCTATAATTATAACATTTATTTTATCCTTAATTTTGAATTCATTTTAAGATTAAATTTGTGCAATCAATTTAAGTTGGGTTTGAAACTTCTTAGAAAGGATATTAAAATTAAATTAGCATTATCAATTCATTCTCTTTAAAGTTTAAAATGTATATGTTTACTTTTAATGAAAAAAGTATAGTTTTTTTTATCACATAGGAATTACATTTCAGAGCAGGTATGGAAAAACAAAATCAATTCAGTTGACATCTTATTAAGAATAAGTTTTCTTTGTTTTCACTTGAAAAAAAAAAGATTTCAAACATACATATTTGATTCTGACTTCAATGAAAAAGCCATTCAGAAGTTTTGTTCTAAATCCAGCGAATGGATTCTACTCCAAATAATCAGTAGAGTAAAGAGTAAGTCCTTTATAAATTCTTATTTTCTTTCTTTTGAACATTTTTTTTCTCATGTATGTTGAAAAAAAATCTACAATGGTCTTGAAAAATAAGCGTTATTCCAAAATTATCATCAAATTTGCGTCAGCTAATCCTTTTTATAAATTAAAACAAATTAATTTATTATTATACCTAACCACTCTAACAGAATTCTCGAAAATCACCACACGTGAGACTTGAACTATTGACCCCCTAGTTAGAATTCCCTCTCCCTGACATAACCACTTCCCCACTAGGCCTTGCAGACATGTATTAAATGTTGCATAGCTTTTCTTTTCGTAAAATTTTGACAGCACCCCCAAACCAAATTTCCACCGGCCGCGCCTGAAAGCACTTACTGTCTAGAGGTCCGGCGTAATATTATAAGTTTTCTATACTCTGAATTTTGTGAGAAGAAATCCGGTGTTGCAAAACATTCCTACATTAGCATGTGAGAAACAAAGATTTTTGTTTCTCACGTAATAAAAAATATAAACCGGCGTGAACGACAGGCTTATCGCCTTGTTAAACCGAAAAACAGTCTGGCTGGGGGACTTTGAACAGGGAATAGACCAGCAGTCTGGCTGGGGGACTATAAACAGGGAGTAGACCAGCATTGGCTAGGTTCTGGGGGCCCTTGTCAATTATTAGCCTCCTTGTACAGACAGTGGTACAAGTGCTCAGTCATTCCTCCACTGTCTGGCTACTATCGTTCACGATGACGCCACCCTATGATGATGAAACCGAAAAAAAAAAGAAAAGAAGAAGAAAGAGTAGAAAGCACTTACTGTCTAGGGGTCCGGCCTGTCCAAGCAAGCTGTTCATGCCCAGGTCATTCCTGTCCGCCACTAGTCGCATGCGAATGTTCTGCCCTGTCAGGCCTGGCCTCAGCTGCAACTGGCCCTGCATGCCTGGAATAACACATCAACCTTACGATTATACACGGAATACCTAAAGTTTCGTCATAAAAAAAAAATAAAAAAATTGTTTCTTTGTGTTATTATATCACAATTTTAGTGGGTAGCGCAGAAATATAGGACTTTTCCGTATTTTTAATATCCCAATGTCTTATTTTTGCCTATAATTCCGCCACTTAGTCGCTGCTAACATTAAAGCAGCTACTCATTTTTCCTCACGAGATATGAGTGGACCCCGAACCCCCAAGTACAGAACAGAAAAAATCCTGCCCCGCTGGGGATCAAACTCAGTTCACCGGACGTGCAATGCCTAGCGCGCTAACTCACTCGGCCTCGGTGACTACTAAGTTTCGTCATAAGAAATGCATGACTGGAATAGAACACCAATCTTACAGTTAACTCTTTGACTGCCAGATTGACATGTTTCCTAGCCGGACAACCAAAAATGTGTACACTTCCCTAATGGTCATATGTAGAAACATATCTGATTCTCATTTCCTTATACTTTGACCTATATTAGATTTAAGAACAGCCTTGGAATCCTGAAAATCTTGCTAGCATAAAAAATTGTACTGGCACAACTTGAGTTGTGTCATGGCAGGCAAAGAGCTAAACATGTTTTTTGGGCTTAGATCTTCACCATTAGTTTACACCCTTAACAACAAGCTAAAATAAATTAATAACAGGTACTGCCCGACGATTAGGACTAATTAGTCCCACTATTCCACTAGTAAGTCCATGACATATTATTATATGGTCAAAATTCCAAGTGGGAGGATAACTTGTCGGCTCTTAACTGGGTTTTGATCCCGTGATTTCTGGATTACCAGACGGACATCTTGACCTCTGAGCTACCGGGATAGAGTGAAAAACAAGATAAATAATGTTTTTGGACCTGCATGTGAGGACACATCAACGTTACAATTAAACATGGTATTTACCAAATCCGACCTCAGTAGCTTGATCGATAAGGCGGTGGACTTGTAACCTGGAGGTCGGTGGTTCATGTCCCGGTTTCAGCTTGGATTTAGTAAAGCGAGTTTGAGTAGTTGTGACATCACGAAAGTGATTAAAACAAATATGATAACTTTTTTGGTATTTACACCCAATTTTCCATTACCCCCCCCCCCCCGTAAAATTTACATCCGGCGGACTCACCTTGGAGACCTGGGGGCTGCTGATTGAGTACGCCGCCGGGGGCTCCCTGTCCCTGCTGCTGCGGCAACAGGCCGCCCACACCGGCTCCCTGCTGCACCGCCGCCTGGAATGGACATTGTGAGTTAGGATAAGGTGGGAAATCGAGAAAAAAAAAATGTCAGTAGTATACAGGGCGGATAAAGATTTTCATGATTTTTGGGCGAAACTTTGTGGTGATAATGGGTGAAAAAAGTATTTCATTTTTTGTATCGTTGTAATCATATTCGTGAACGGTCAAGAATGCTGGCTATGAAAGTAAAAATTGAATTATAATTACAAGTGAACTACTTATTACTATTAATTTTTTTTAAGAGGAGGGTTTTTTCAATATTCTATTCAGCCATGCTCTAATGCTGAGTCATATGCGGGACTTGACGGTAGGGTATTGTGTGTCGCCCCTCTTAAAGGGCACCAATTCTGTCGGCTTACTCACTATGAAACCTATGAAACCATAAAATAATGTTCAAAACCAATCAAAGAACTTGACTACTAGTGCAAGCTATGAAACCTCCCCGCTAAAAGTGCACACTTGAGACTTTATTATTCTACGCGGACAAAGCCAAAAAGCGAAACAGAAATGAAACAGACCTGTTGCTGCTGCTGTTGCACTAGCCGCTCCTGCATTTCTTTCCTCTTCTGTTTCTTCTCGTCCAGCTCTGTGTTCCACTTGTAGATCTTCTCTGCAAGCCGGTGGTAGTATTCCGACCTGTTCAAAACCACAGAGAATCAATCAAAGCTGCTCGCTAAACAGGAGGAAGACCAGTGTCTCGCTCGAGGACTAGAGATACAGTTTTATTGTAAAACTTTTTTTTTTTTTACATAATTTCTTTTTCTTTCTTGATGAATTTTCTTTTCCAAGGGTTTCATGGTTTAAAAAAGAAAAAACCCAAGTTCGCACATAGAAATATGAGGTTCAGGTTCAATAAAAGGTTCAATGAAATATGAGGTTCAATAAAAGAGGCAACTTGTTTTATATTAATTTTTGAATATTTATTAACACTGGGACCACCTCAAAGCAAAAAAATCTCACATCCCTGACATCTCAATGATGGAAACCTATTGAAAAATGTCGCATCGGCCAGAATTGAATAACCTACAAACTACAGCCCCTTGGTTCACTACATATTCTATTTTGTTTTTTTTTTTATTTTTTTTTATCATGTCCTATTTTGTTGAATGAATGTAGTTGACCAATAAAGTGTTAAATAATAATAATACAGTACAACGCAACTTTAAACTTCAAATTTTAACTAATACTAATTAGAAGAAAAAAAAATCTTTTTTTTTTATAATAAAAAAGAAAAATGGAAGAGAACTCACCTCGACTCACTCATCTCGAACATCTGCCCTTCCACCTTCTTGGCGTATTCCACCAGCTGAACCATCCGCCTGTCCTGCAAGGCTTGCGGGTTGAATGTGGGGAAGATGGTTTGGACGCTGAGGACACGAGAATAAATTCGGTTTGAACTAATTCATATTAAAAGAGAACCAAAAGCCAAGACCTATCTCTGCCAATCCCTGTCCTTGGCGATCCAGAGAGGGAATGCATTCAGTATTCTTGGGACTTTTCCCCCCAATCCCTCTCTGGACTACATCTATCAACTTTAATATATGTTTGTTGTTTCATAAATAAAGCTATAATCCTATATAAATTTCCAAAGAAATTCATATTTATATAAAACATTTTTTTACGAATAGCCATGACAGAAATTATGAAGGACCAGAAGTCATGAAAAATTTATAATAATAAGAACATGGTCTCGCTGAGGGACGTTAAACAACGAGAAGACCAGTGTCGCCCCAGAGGACCATGTACAGTGAACGGACTAGCCAAACCTAAGAAGCTTGGCTAGCTTGCAGTTTTCCAAGTGTTAATAATAATAATGAATTTTATTATTTATCTACAATGTTTAAATATTTATAAATTTCCCTCTAAGTACTATGTGTACTTATAGGGATGACTTTAATGGCTTCTAATGAAAAAGTTCGACATTTCACGATGGTTGCTCGCACATAGAAATATGTGTATCAGGACGAGCCAGCTTTCAAATTAATTTGGCTGGACACTATCACTCCCCTCAGCTACAGCCAAGGTGGTTACAACAACAACAACAACAAAAAGTGATTGTTTGCCAGCATCAATGGCGCCTAGAATGAAATCCAGCAACGTCCAGCGAAGTGAAGACTTCGTGATCCTGGCATTCCAACCCAACCCGGGCTGGCTGATGTTAATGTGGGTAGCAGGTTTGTGAGTTTCCTACAAATGGAGGGTAACATGGCTTCCTCGTCGTTATATGGCTATGCAAGAAAGCGAAGTTGAATCCAAAATTAAAAAATAAGTTGGGAACTCAAGTGGCAGAGAATGCCTAAGGCATTAATTTCGCCCCGGATTACAAAACAATTGTAATTAAAAATTAATATTGATCTTTATTATTATTTTTTTTGTACATACTTCTAAGTTTTTTTTTTAATTTATTGTTATTAATTTTATTCTTTGTTGATGATTATTTTGTAAAAATAAATAAAGTGTAAATAAATAAACTCACAGCTTGAACACAAGATGGTTCCTGAGGTTGGGCATGACACTGAACTGCCAGTCCTTGGTTCTCTGCACCACCGCCGCCATGATCTGGTCAATCTGGAACGCCACCTGCTGCTGTGGCGGTCCGCCGCCCATGGGCGTACCGGGGCCGCCCGTGCCGTTCGTGTTGAGGCCGCCCGGACCTCCGCTGGAAAGGACTTGCGAGGGGCCGTTGCCCCCGGCACCTTGCTGGTTGCCCATCTGTAAGGAGGAACAGGAGAACTTTAGAATCTTGGAACTTAGAAGGGTTGGGTGGAAGAGATTGCCATAGGCAATAACCCCGCCCTTTAGTTAGGACTTATGTTTTTATATATTTTCTATTCTTTTTCATTTTTATTGTTTCCATTTTTTCATTGTTAAAATAATTATTTGAATGTACATAATGTCCATTTATACCTAATAAAGCGTTGTATAATAATAATAATAAAATATATTGAGAGTTCAAATTTTATATTGTATAGTTTGTTTTAGTCTAATACAGGAACATTTACTTAAATATTAATACACCAGCCTCTGTGGTGTAAAGGTTGTAACTACTGAGATCTCGAATTTTCTGACAGAAAGTCAGAAAATTCTGTTGAGAACACTTGAGGCTGGAATTTCCGGCTCTACCCAGGTTGAGTGAGGTTAATGTGGGTAGCTAGTACTGGAGGGTGAAACCACCGTCCTGATGACTATCTCAAATCAGGACATTAACACCAAATAGAATGAACTGGTCACAATAGATCTGATTAGGTCGCAGTGTTGACTGTAAAGCTTTCATTGTCTTGTATTGTATTGTCTTGTCTTGTATTTTTTTTATTTTTTTTTAATGTTAAAGAAAAATCGAAAAGTGAAATTTTATTAAAAGTTACAGATAGAACATTGAAGTCAATTCTTCTTATGGCAATGCTCCCAACACGCTGGCAGCATTACCTCTCTGGATTGTCATGCTTATTTTTGCTACTAGGTGACTCATTGATTGTGTGTTCCCTGTTTTCTCTATCATCTTTTTTCCTATCTCCTGAATCCATTTCTTTCCCTCGTCACACCACACTCCCATTGTCTCCACTGCCATCACACCGAGCTCTAATTGTATTGCATTTACCTGCTGCGAGTTCATATCGGCCACGCTGGTCTGATGGGAGGAGAGCTGGGGGAGCAGAATGTCGGAGGTGGAGGGAGTGGAGGTGACCACCCCTGACTGGGGGTCCAGGTGCCACTCCGCCTTCACGCTGGAGAGCATCGGGTTGCCCCCGCCCCCCACGCCTGACTGGGGCCCTGACTGACCCATCTGAGGAGATAAAAATATTATATTTTTTACTGTCATAAAGATCAGTATCAGTATAAACAGATGATATTTATTAATTTATTCACAACAATTAGTCGTAGTTTACAATTTACAAAAATCAAGAAATAATACAAAATAAAATAATGTTAAAAATACATATGTCCAAATGTTACAGTAAAAGATATACATTAGAAATACAATAATAAATTACAAAAAAAATTAAAGATGATAAAAAAAACTGAGAGAGATTGGTGACCTGACCCATTTAATTTAGAGAAAAATAGAATATTAATGAGTTTTTTTGACAAAGATTATTGAAAAAAATCTGACCTATCTAAGGAGTGAATAATAGGAAATTAATGTGAATTATTTTTGACATAAAGATGACTGAGAAGAACTGACCTATCTCAGGAGAGAAGAAAATGAAATTCATTTGAGTTCTTTGTTGTTTTTGTTGTTTGCCATTAAGATGAATGAGAAAGACTGACCTGAACCATCTTAGGAGAGAAGAATTAATTGGAAATTAATACTTGAGATTTTTTGCAATAGACATGATTAAGAAAAACTGACCCATCTAAGGAGAGAAGAATAGAAAATTAATATTTTTTTTTAAATTTTTATTACCTATTATTAGATGCATTACTTAAAGGTGATTTGAGAAAGACCAAAACGAAGGTGAAAATAGAAAATCAATGTATTTTTTGCCACGAAGATGATTGAGAAAGACTGACCCAACTAATATTTATTATCTGACCTGGTTGCAGGGTTTTCAGTGAAACCCTTACAATTAACACTGCGACCTAATTAGATCTATTGTGACCAGTTGATTCTATTTGGTTTTAACGTCCTGACTGAGATAGATAGTCAGGACGGGGGTTTTACCCTCCATTCGCTGGGAATCGTACCAGCTACCCACATTAACCTCACCCAGCCTGGGTAGGGCCGGAAATGCCAGCCTCACGTGTTTGGATGGAACAGAATTTTCGTCGAAAAGTCTGCCCCAACCGGGAGTTGAACTCGGGAACTCTGGACTACGGGCAGTAGTCACAACCATTACGCCACGGAGGCTGTCATGACCCAACTAATAAGCTAAAAGACAATTTCTGACCACCCGAAGAGACAAAAAATCAAGGCTACCATTTATGATGAGGTCCATCCAACACATGCAACTTTGCACATTGGACCTCACCTAAACTTTAACTACTATTTTTAATATATTCATAAAAATTGATGAACATTTTTAATTTTTTGTTTATTTTTTATTGTTTAAATGTCCGTTGATTTATAAAAATACAAATAAAGTACCTTAAAAAAAAAAATTATAGAAATCTGGCTACTCACATTCATGCCACTCCCGTCGTCGCCTCCAAGCCCCACGAAGAGAGAGTTCTGTATGTTCTGGATGGACTGAGCCTGGGAGGGGGTGGTGGAGGTGGAGGAGCTCATCAGCACAATGGAGGGGTTCTCCCCAGGGGGTTGTTGCCGCCCTGGCCCAGTCCGGCGATGGAGGAGATGCCGCCTACAGGGGAACAAGGGAGAGTAAAATTATAAATAAGAGCCACAAATATACAATATTTTCGAGTAAAATTATAAATAAGAGCCACAAATATACAATATTTTCGAGTAAAATTATAAATAAGAGCCACAAATATAAAATATTTTCGATTCAATATTTAGGATTTTTTTTTCTCAAGATAATAATTATTATAAGTATATTTTTATTTGGCGTGCAGCACAATACACTTGTTAGCTTTACAAAAGTTCAACACCCAATTAAATAGTAGGTATACACTATTTTCGATTCAAAATTTAGGATTTTTTTTATCAAGATAATTATAAATATATTTTTATTTGGAGTGCAGCACAATACACTTGTTAGCTTTACAAAAGTTCAACATCCAATTAAATAGTATACACTATAGAATGTTTCACAGCGTTTTTAATTTCGAATGCATGAAACAACAGATTCTCTAGTAGACGCTTATAGCATGTGTTGTAACTTTCCCATACCGTAGAATGCTTCGCCTCTGATGGGCGAGAGGTGACACAATACTTCCCATTTACCTGCTGGGTCAACACGAGCACACCGCAAGGTATCCCTTACAAACAATTGTACTAAATTAAGAATACAAATTTTTGTCGACACGGGGGATCGAACCCGGGACCCTCTGCATGCCAAACAAAGATACTAGAATATTATTTGTAAATTTAAATTTGGTAAATAGAACTTCTGGCTGGGGGACTATAAACAGGGAGTAGACCAGCATTGGCTTGGTTCCGGGGGCCCTTGTCAATTATTAGCCTCCTTGTAAAGACAGTGGTAGAAGTGCTGAGTCATTCCTCCACTGTCTGGCTACCAACGTTCACGATGACGCCACCCTATGATGATGACATAGAACTTATAGTTTTTTTCTACTATCTAATGTGACTGTAAAAAAGTATGAAATTATTAGTACAAGAAAACCAAGAAGCTCCGCACTCACCGGCACCCTGTTGGGGTCCTTGGAGCCCAGGGGCGGACCCGGGGCCGCCCAGACTGGACGCCACGGTGTTGGGCGGGGGCGGCCTGGTGACAGGGGCGGGCGCCAGGTCTGACCCGGGGGCGGGGCACTGGATGCCGAGGGCGTCACAGGCCCGGCGCATGTCACTAGGGGAGGGGCGGGGCTGCGAGGTGGTTGCCGTGGTGACGGGCGTGTTCTGCTGGATCAGCACTGCGAGGGCGAGGGAAATATTTTTTTTATTATATATATAAACAAATTGTAAATATATTTAAGATACACAATTAGCTCTGTCCCGGTAGCTCAGTGGTAAAGGCGGCACTCTGTGAATCCAAAGATTCCAGATTTCGTGGGTTCGAAACCCAGCCGGGACATGACAAGTTAGTTATCTTATCCTCCCATTTGGAATGTTTACCACATAATAATATGTTTTGGACTTACTGCTGAAATAATGGGACTTTAATAGTCCTAATCGGGCAGTATAAATAAGGCGATATTATTATTATTAATTCACAAAAACAAGAGACCCATACTATACTGGGTCTCTTAGTGTGACAAGTCTGTGTAAAACATACAGTTTCACTTTAATATTTCTTTTCTTATGTACTATATCTTATATGTAACCATGTAATGTAAAAGAAATGTACAATAAAACACAATATTATTATTATTATTAATTGCGGCTGTGTCTGCCTTTGGTATATCCCGAATACACACCAAGATCAAATCAATCAAAAAGATATAAACTATCTCAATGTTTTTTTTTTTTTTTTTTTTTTTTTCAATGTTAGATTATTTTTTTTCTTTCCATTTTCATGTGTACTGTATACGTACTTCTGTTGCAAGTTAACAATTAATGAAGAAAAAAAACATCATTTTACAACCTCTGTGCGCTTCTGAGGGTGCTCATGTCGAATGTTACTCTTTTACAATGTGAATATATTTTTTTTTTTTTTTTTTATTGCTATCATTAAAATAAAATTTATTACTCTTCAAGATAACACATTGAATTCCACGAAAAAAACTTCTCATAAACAAAAAATAAAGGAAAAATCTTGAATGAAAGTTGTGCCTTACCATTGGTGGGAGTCCGACTTTTGAGCGGTAGACAAACGGGACAATCGGTGCGAGTGCAGTGCTTCCAGTGCGAGATGATCTGGCGAGAGGAAGTACAGTGGGAGACAGAGCAGGAGCGGTAAGCCTGGCATGTTGTGATGTGGTTGAGGACGTTCTTCATTGTTTTACAATGGGGTAGCTGACACTGTGGATAGATAAATAAGAAATGTGTTTTACAATGGGGTAGCTGACACTGTGGATAGATAAATAAGAAATATGTTTTACAATGGGGTAGCTGACACTGTGGATAGATAAATAAGAAATGTGTTTTACAATGGGGTAGCTGACACTGTGGAGAGATAAATATTATAAATAAGAATTGTGTTTTACAATGGGGTAGCTGACACTGTGGAGAGATAAATATTATAAATAAGAATTGTGTTTTACAATGGGGTAGCTGACACTGTGGATAGATAAATAAGAAATTTAATATGTTTTACAATGGGGTAGCTGACACTGTGGATAGATAAATAAGAAATATGTTTTACAATGGGGTAGCTGACACTGTGGATAGATAAATAAGAAATATGTTTTACAATGGGGTAGCTGACACTGTGGATAGATAAATGAGAAATATGTTTTACAATGGGGTAGCTGACACAGTGGATAGATAAATAAGAAATATGTTTTACAATGGGGTAGTTGACACTGTGGAAGTGTGGATAGATAAATAAGAAATATGTTTTACAATGGGGTAGCTGACACTGTGGATAGATAAATAAGAAATATGTTTTACAATGGGGTACCTGACACTGTGGATAAACAGAGAATAAGTTAGAATTGGAATAGAATTTTAAATGAAGAAACAGAGTAGAATAAATGTTATAAAACAATAGAATTGAAAATCAAGAGACCAAGATCCATGGGCCTGGCTGGCATGTAGTGATGATAATAATAATAATATCGCCTTATTTATACTGCCCGATAAGGACTATTAAAGTCCCATTATTCCAGCAGTAAGCCCAAGACATATTATATTATTATGTGGTAAAAATCTCAAATGGGAGAATAACCTGTCATGTCCCAGCTGGGTTTAGAACCCATGACCTCTGGAACTCCTGGATACACAGTGTGACACCTTTACCACTAAGCTACCGGGACAGACATGTGGTTGTGATGTGGTTGACGACGTTTTCCTTTGTTTTACAATGGGTTATATAAAGTCTAATTAATAAATTTAATGACTTCAAAGACCGTGTAGAGTGCTTCAGGCGGGCGGCGCCGACGCAGCCAATTCCTTCGGATATTCGTTCAGGAGATTTTGTAATTTGTAATTTATTTGCATTAATAATTGTACATAATAGGTATAATAGCTAAAATTTATATTTAATGCGACTACCCCACACTAAGGGGAGTCCTCTTGTTTTGTGGGGTAGTTTCATTTCTTAAAATAGTTTTTTTTAGATAGTAAACATATTAAAACTCCGTAAGTCTAGGATGGGAGGAAACAGAGTTAGGGGGGGGGGGGTTAAAGTGTTTCAGAAGAGGTGAAGAGAGGTCCCATTTTGGGACTTTTACTTAAATCTCAAGAATGCTACATTTTTGTAAAAGCTTTGTAAGTACAATTGAAGCAATAAAATTTGGGACAGTCAATTTTGATTCTAAGCTACATTTGAAAAAATCCCAGCTGTTTTTGAGATATACGCTATAAGAAAAGCAACTACTAAGTTGATAGTATCTTCAACTGTTCAGCCATAAACCTTAAAATAGCCAAAATTTGGTAAATCCATATTTTTGGTGGATTTTACGGTTTACGGCTAAGTGTTTGAAGATATGTATAAAAAATTGAGAATTGACTAGTTTAGAAAGTCATTGTTGGAACCTACTACAGCAGAATTAAAAAGTGACATATTAAAAAAAAAACAGTTGCTTTTCTTGGAGCATATATCTCAAAAATAGCTATGAATTTTTCAAGTAGCATATAATCAAAATTGTCCCAAATTTTATTTGCTTCAATTTTACTACATACAAAGCTTTTACAAAAATGTAGCGTTCTTGAGATACAAGCGAAATTTTTTCCTCCTCTGAAACATTTTACCCCCTAACTCCATTTCCTCCCATCCTAGACTTCAGGACTTTCGGTGTGTTTACTATCTCACTCTCCTAAACTAATATTCAAAGGAATAGGCTGCATCGCCTCTCATGTACTCTACAACTTATTCTTTAACTGGCCTATTAGCTGACACTGGATATAAGAAAAAAGGGCCATATTATGAAACAGAATTAAAGTTAAGTTTAGCTAGACACGCCCTAAAGTCAGAGTTTCAACCAATCACAGCACACTATAGCCTAAATTAAGGGATGAGCACATAGATTAAAGTTGATCCTGTTTTTCAACTTGACACGAAGTGTTGAAAGACAATACATAGTAACTACTGTAATATGTATGAGAATTCAAGAGAGAAAGTTCAGTGAGAGATATAAATCACTTCAACGTTTAGATCATTAAAATACGTCTGACCTGAGCTATAAAAAGATATTCACAAAGCAAAAAGTCACGCTTAAAACCTACCAGTACCTACAAATGGAAAACTTTGAAAATAACTTTATCAACCCAAACTTGGGTTGATAACAAACACGGTTGAACCCAAATAAAGAGGAGTTTATGGGACCACCCGACCAGCAGTATTTTCCTGTCTATCCTGTTTAAAAAGTTTTTAAAAGCAGGTACAATCTTTAAAAAAAACCCACGAAATTATTTTTTGTACACTTAGATTTCCTGCTTACATTCAGGTTCAACTTTTCACCATTAATTAGACTTCAAAGGTCCGCCAACTCATTCTCAGAACATATGGACTATTTCACAGTGTCTCTCAGTGACATAAAGGATTTCTTTTCTAAACATCCTGATCTTAACAACTAACTTTCTTCCACCTCATTCAACTTCACCTACCACATATTGATTGATTTTTTTCACCATTTTTAGTTTTAATATTAATTAGTTATTACCTGAATATTTTTGAGTTTTATACTTAAATAGGTTTTTTATAGCTAGGAACTAATTATTGTATAGTTAGCAATGGGTCCGCCCGTATTTTGTTGTATAAATAAATAAATAACTGTATTTTGAAAAAGATTTTCTACCTAAACAGTCATGATTTAAATTACCAAGTCCTATGGAAAATGTAACTGGGAAAATTGTAAAAACAATAATAATAATCTTATGTAGTTGGCCAATTACAATAATCCTACAGGAAATACATTTTTTATTGTTAAATACTATTAAAACTTTAAGAGTGTGTCAGGAAAATCGCTTCCGTGATTTAGATCAGGAAGATCATGCTGACTATTATCTCAAGGGCACAGGCAGGGAGGGGATCTTCTCATTCCAAGAGAGGGGAGGTCTCAACTCTCCTCAGAAGAGAGGGGAGGAGAATCTCTCCCTTCTGATTGGCTGAGAGATTATTCCCTGTTCCCGCCCACCTTGAAATGAAAGCCCAGCAGATCTTTCGTATCATCGGCCTTTGTCTCATCATTCACACCTCTGAATTGCACTATTCTTTTAGTCTTTGCCCTCATTAGACTTCAAATTTGAATGAAAAGATTATTTTAAATACACAACACAGGTAAATGAATCAATGAATATAATAAAATACCTAAGTATGTAAAGACACTAAATATTATTTCATTAGCCGAAGAAGAAGATCTGATGAAGTCTTTATAATTAACAATTTACCTATAGTATAACTAGCCACATAAGCTACACTAAGTTTTTTCTTTCTTTTTTCACAAATTACCCATATTTATTTACATTTTTATGTTATTTACAATGCATGAATTTACAAGTCGGTAAGTATTTAATATCAGTGTGTAATTGAGTTGTGTGTTCATTTTATGTGGCATTTTAGAAAATGGCTAACAACACCAACAGCTATCATTAGAATATCACAGAGAAAAACAACAAACCTGTAAGTTATTAAAAAATGATTATATTCACAACAATTATAATCTCTTAATCATGTGAAACAAAACCATTTAGATTAATATAAGAAATAATGTACATGACTTCTGTAAAAATCAAAGCTTCTAAGAACTGACTGAAGATATTCTTAGACTATTGCGAAAAAAACAAACAGAAAATAACTAAGAACCAACATCATGATATAGTACTTACGAGCTTGGAAAATATATACACAAAATGAACCATTCAAAAAAATAATATTGATGATAGTATTAATAATAATTAACATTCTAAATATACTTGTTTAATAAAGCTGGCAGTTATCAGGTACTGTAAAGATTTTCCACCTTTTAACACCTTTGTATCACAATCTCTCCTACTTGTTTCATGCTTCTTAGGATAACACTGAGGTGTCATCCAGGAACATAGGGAAATGATACAAAATTTTGGCCCAATATTTACGCGTTGAGTCCTTGATGCAAGAATTTTATTGTGCAAGAATGCAAGAATTTGAGGTTTATTAGCCATTTGATCAACTTTCATCAAATTCCTACACTATTGACAATACAACAATTAGGGGGTTTAACTTGATTTTTGAGAAGTAGTTTTATGTTTTGTAAAAAAGTTTTTGTTTATCTATTTTCCGAACAACATTGTACTCTATGTTTTATTGTTATATTCATGTAAATAGAGCTTTGCTCGTTTAATAAATGAACCGATAAACCCGGTGATATTATATATTATAATATAGAAATTAACCCATTGAGTACTCACCGGTCTCCGTTCCCCGTTGGCCTGACTCTCGCGCCGCTGACACTGATGTGCGTGCAGCAGGAGCACGAGTTGCTGCTGGATCAACTTCTTCTTGTCCGGGTCTCCTGGAGTGGGCGTGGCTTGAGGAGGTTGACCCGGGGGGACTCCGCCTCCTACACCCATGGGGGGAGGAGCTCCTTGCACTGGAAACACAAGAGTTCAGAAGAGCTGTTAGAGTGATATGAATTGAATACTTTTATTTATTTGTACAATAATGATATTACAAACAATACATCTCTTCTAAGCTAAGTCTAACTTCTGATGGAAGAAACGTCACTCTTTTTTTTTTTTTTTTTTAACAAAACTAACTCATAACAATGAATTTGTTCTTTATTATGCATGGAAGCAAGGGAAAATTTTCTAATGTCTTTATCAATTGTTTTATGGCAGAAACCTCTTTCAGCTCAAAATTTATAATTGTAGTAGGTAAATGAAGAAAAACATTTATAATCTTGTTAAAAATATAACAATTAGGGCCACATTATGAAACATGATTAAAGTTAAGCTAGGCCAGACACACCCTCAAGTCAGAGTTTCAACCAATCACAGGGCACTATAGCCCAAGTTAAGGGATACTATCCAATTAAATTAAATCTATTCTAATTCTAGACCAAGCAATAACTGAACCAACTTATTTCCCTTGCGGTATCGAGGGAACAGTGCCAGCATAGAGGGTACTTTTCCTCTCCAGTTTCCTCTGTGAAGTTTTTGATTTACAATTTTTATTATTATATGATTGTTTTGCAAACTATTTTGCCTTTTTTAATTTTTCTCTATTACAGTCTTCTTTTACTCCATGAAGCGTCCGTGTTCTTCGCAAGGTAATTCATCTTTTAGATAATTTGGACTCAGCTTCTTTTAACATTCAGATAGGTACTTGGAATTTTGATGTTGAAAATTTAGAAATTCGAGCGCAGGACTTGCAGCCATACCGGCGCATGCCAGGTATGGCTGTATTTTAAATTTTAAAAATATATAATAAAATTGAAAAAAAATTCTGTTTTCTTTTTTGACTCTTAGAAGTTGATCTTAAGCTGTACCTTGTTGCTGAGGTGGGCCCTGTTGCAGGCCGGGGGGCATGGGGCCTCCCGGGTTGCCGGGCCCTGGACCAGCCCCGAACATGTTGGGCCTCTGCTGTTGTTGAGCTGATTGTTGCTGGATGACTTGTTGTTGCTGTTGTTGAGCGGACTGCTGTTGTTGAATCACTTGCTGCTGTTGTTGTTGGGGACCTCCGGGGCCTGGCGAGCCATAGCCCGAGTACGAACTTTGCTGTTGCAGATGACCACCTGAGCATGGGGAAATGTACAAGGGGGGAACAATTAATATATTTATTAATGTACTGCTCACTATGTGAGTTGCCAAAAGAACACAGTATACAAATCAAACTAGTTAGTTATTTCATCTTTCTTTGTTGTTATTTTTTCTTCTATTTTTTTTTTTTTTTTTTTTTTCATCATCACAAGAAATTGTAATTGAGAATTCTTGGTGTGTTTATATATTGACATTTGTAAATAGGACTAGCTCCCTTAATAAACACCTGCTTACCGGGATTATTATTATTATTATTATTACTATAAGAAACTTAAGAAAATCTTTGAAATTAATGTAAAAAAGAGGAAAGAAGACAAGGTTAACACCAATGAAAGTACAAATAAATTGTG
Source organism: Bactericera cockerelli (assembly GCA_024516035.1). Lineage (NCBI taxonomy): Eukaryota > Metazoa > Arthropoda > Insecta > Hemiptera > Triozidae > Bactericera > Bactericera cockerelli. The sequence goes on from CM044961.1 coordinate 11,551,035, forward strand.
TTTTTACTAAAGTTTTATTTATAATTACACCAGTTAATGGAGGATATCAGTTAATAAATTTCTAAGTAGTGCAAGATCATGGGTTGGATGGTAGTGATTTATGTAAATAAATTTCAATAAAGAGTTTACTAATAAAAAATAAAAAACTACATTTTAAGATAGAGATTTCATCACCATGAATATTTTAGTTCTGACAAGTTGACTTCAAAGCAGTGCAAATCAAAAACAAATTCTCAGATTTACCCATATTTTTGTTTTGGTAATTACTTTAGTTTAAAAAAAAAAAAAAAAAAATGAGAATTGTAAATTAATTTGTACAAAGTATTTTTTAATGAGGTGCAAAGGCATATCAAAGGTAGGTTACTCATGGAACTTCAGAATTAACATGGCTATGGTGGTCCTTGCTAAAAAAAAAAATCATCAAGCTCCTTGTATGGATAGTGTGAAATTCTTAGATTTTTGATTATAGTGTAGAATTTAGTAGTTTCTAGTCATAACTAGTTGTGTGCTTCTTAATAGAATGAACATGAGAATTATTGTAACATAACATTACAGACTATAAAAGTTTTTTCATGGGATGATAAATTTATGGAATTATGAATGGATCTTACGTGTGCTACTAAATTTTTCACTCCATAAACAGAAAATCTGACGGTAAAATAATACTAGGAAAAACTCAATCTCACTCACCTGACATGCTGTTTGTCATCTGATGATTGACCAGGTAGTTCTGCTGCTGAGGGTTCTGATGCATGGGCCCCCCGGGGCCGCCCATACTGTTAGGGCCTCCACTACCCCCGGGCCCATTCTGCAGACCCCCGGGGCCTCCACGAGCCCCCATGGGCGTCTGCTTGATGCCCCCTAGACTGGACGCGGTGGCAAAGTTGACATCGCCCATGGTGGAGGGGCCCCCACCTAGGCCCCCCACCCCTCCACTGCCAATGCCCCCTACACCGGGCTTGATCAGCTGGCTCTCGCCACTTGTGGGCACTATGCCCCCTGGTGGGCAGAGAAACAAGTATGGAGATTTAGGTATTTTGGAGATTTTTTCTTTTCTTTTTCTTTTGATTAGCATTTTATAAAATCTGAGTAGATACTCGTACATGAATAACAACTAGTGGCTGCATTAACAAAGTATGTAGAATTGTATAAAGAAAATAATGTAAGGAAAACTCTGGGTGATGCTGAAATATCAACCAAATTGTGAAGAGGTTCTTGCTTTTCTCATATTTTGAAATTTAAAATCTTGTTAGGCTGCAGACGAAGTGATATATTTGAAAACAACAAACAAAAACAAAGCAAGATACATGAGCTATAGAGTCTACAGATTGCATGGACTGCTGAAGAAAGACAGACATGGGTTGATTTTTCTGGGTTACCAAACTAGCACTCACCAAAAAATTGTATTTTAACACCTACTGTGTTAATTTTGCTTGAAACAAAATAAATAAATAAATAAATATGGAGAGATTTTATATAAGTAATCATTGTTTCAAATATTTGGAGAAATAGTAAACATTAAGCAATTTCATACAAGTACTCTTTGCAAAATATAACTTACCATACACCCTACTACCTTACTATAAAAAACTGGTTCTGATTTGGATGATCCAATGATTTTCATGCATATAATAATAATGTTCTTCCAACCATCAAATTTATTGAACTACCAAGCTTTACATATAATACACATTAGTTCTAGTTAGATTTTTTTATGTAGGTTTTTACATCTGTATATGGGTATTTAAATTTAGTTTTCTTACTTTCACATTGTTTTACACATTTTAAATAAAAAAACAAATTGGTTTAGTCAGTTAAAATTGTACTAAATAAACCCAGCTTGTCCACAATCTTTCACTGAATAATCAGTTGGTTTTTCTGAACAACAATAAAGAAACTTGCAACTTTTTGCTCAAGTCTCCACACTTGGGAAGCAACTAGGCTAAAATTTAGGTGCCTCATACAACAGAAACTGGGTCCTTGATGCAACTGGTGTTTGAATAACTGCACACTGCATTTATTAAGTCCATCTCTAGCTGATCAAATTTTGAATGGTTAAAGCTGGAATTTTTAATGTAGACCTGAGAATGTACTGTTTTTTGTTGTTGTTGATTTATTTGAAATTTCAGGGAGTCTTGGGGGGGTCAACTTTAAAATCTCAAATGAGAATATCCAGTTTTTTAAGTTGTTGATTTTACCTTGATATCAAAGGTATTTAAAAAAAAAAAAAAAATTATCGCTTACTAAACCAAAATACCAACCATTAGAAGTTTGAAGTTTCAGGTTGATTTTCTCTGAAACAGCAAGTGATGAAGTTGTTCTGTATTTACTTTGTATCTCTCTGAATGTTTATCAAATAATAATTATGATAACCAGTAAATACTCCTAATAATAGGGTTCCTTCATACTAGATTTAGTACCAAACGATACAACATAAGAGAAGATAAATATTCAAAAGAGAGCAATTTCATCACTTAGGTAACGAGATTGTTGACGCAGCAGCTCAATTGGATAATTTTCCGAATGTCTGCATGACTATTTCACCCCATGATCTGAGAACCACAGTTCAAAATCATTGCAATCAATCTTGGCAAGTTATGTGGGACAGTGTTGTAAATAATAAATTGAAAACTATAAAACAGGAAGTCGGAAAATGGGAATCTGCAGTACGCCAGAGAAGATACGAAGAAGTGGTACTTACTCGTCTTAGAATTGGTCACATAAGACTGACTCACTCTTTCATCTTTACCAAGACCCCTCCTCCTGTGTGTACCTGTGGCAACCCCCTATCTGTTCGTCACATCGTAAACGAATGTCAAACTTATAATGTAATCCGCCAATCATATGACCCAAAACCATCATTAATGAACTGTACCAGTGAAGTGGACGCACTGATGTCCTTTCTAAGAAGTTCCAATCTCCTTCACCTCATGTAGACCTTGAGAGGATCGGCACGAACGACCATATTAGAAATTGGTTAAAGTGCCTAATGGAAAAAAAAAAAAAAAAAAAAAAAAAAAATGATTCAGAGAAAATTGACCTAAAACTTCAAACTTCTAGTAAATGCTGTTTTAGTACCTACAGTAAGCAATAAAGATTTTGGTTTTTTAAAAATTATTTTGATAAAAAATGATAGGTACTAACTAGCTACTAAAAAAAAAAGAATAACACTACCTAGCTAGCTAATCAAAAAAAGAAAAAAACATTTTTAAAATCCATACCACAACCAAAACTTAAGGATGAAAAATTGTTTGTGTTTAGAAATTTTCATTTAGTTCTTTAATTAGCTAAACTAAAGAGAATTTTAATAAAGTTAAATGTGGTACTAAAAAATAAAATAGGAAAAAAAAAACCAAACATCACTCACCAGCAATGACATAATCATCATATCGATTTTTGATGTTATTCATCTGAGAAGATACGTTCACACTTGCACTGGAATGAAATGGACCAGAACCTGACACATGGTGTACATGTGATGCATTACCACCATTCAGTGCAGACTTTTCTTTTTTACCATGAGTACTTTGCATGTGTACTATGCATCCAAGTACAAACCCTCAACACACAATCTGCAAACAAAATAAAAAATAAATCAAAATATGTTAGTGGAAAATTAACAGTTCCAAAATGGTATTCACACAATACCACAATGACTATAATTACAGATCCAATACTTCAGAAATTTAGGACAAAAAAAATGCAAAATAAGGTCTTTAATTTGCCAATACAGAATTTTTTTTTTAACACAGAGTGTAGGAAAAATGCTATTCTACCATGGATGAAGAGAATGGGTCACTTGCACCTATTTTTTAAGTGATTCTATCAAAAGAGTTCATCATAAAGTTTCCCATGGTACTTTTTTTCTTCTTTTTTTTCCCCTTGACTATAACTGGAAAATGTAAATAATTTTTTGTAAACTCTGGATACAGGAAACAAGTCCTGAAATTTTAAAGGGACTTCATTATGAGTAATACAGGTGTTTGAAGCCTAGAACACAATTAAAATCCTTTGAAGAAGAAAAGAGCCTCATGAGAACATGGAAACTGAAAAATCCATCTTATAATATGATATTACAAATAATTTGATTTTTTTTTTTTACCAAAAGGCTTTCAGCATTTGTTTAATGTGCTTTTGATTGTGGTAATGGCTTTTTCTGATATATTCAATGTGCAATCAGTTCCTTATTCACTATATTTTTTTCTATTTAAAAGTATCCATTGGTTGGGAAATTTCAAGTGTAAAATTATAGTAAAAAAAGGTTTTCATATTTGTGATTTCACAACTACTCAATCTTGCACTGTTTATACTGAAATTGGGACTTGAACCATTGAACACAAAATTACAAGTCTGCCACCTTCTTGATTATGCTACTGTGGTTGGTTTAGATCTCAGAAAAAAAATTACTGAGGCGGGGAGTTTGATCAACCATATTTTTTTTTTTTTAACAGTATCTCTAATTAACAGGTTGACAACAAGAGCACTTTTCATTGAATTTGCCCTGGGGACCAGACACTTGGACACTTGGAAAATTTGAAAGACACAAATTAGAAAGGGAAAGATTTTGTGGGATTTTTTCTATAGGTCCTACAGAAAACCCAAGGACACTTTTGAATTTCAGAAGTCATGATCTAGCCCTTGGTATGGATTTTGAGATAAAAGAAGGCACATATTTGTGTCTCCCTCTTTTCTTAAAATGGCTCCAAAAAAGTCAACAAGACACAAATGTGTCCCTTGTGGCACTCACAATAAGACACAAATTTGTGTCTCATGGTTGTCAACCTGTTAACCACATTTTTAAATTAGATTTGGAAGGTATGTTCTTTTATAATTATTTGAAAAACTTATTCTTCTTAAAATTTTAGAATAAATCAACAAATCATTAGAAATGGAGGTTAAACATGGGTTAGATACACCCTTATAAGGTAGGGGTACACTGTAAGAAGTTTTTTTGATATTAATTAGTGTTTTGAAGATAATTGGCAATGAAAGTTGAGGGGCCAAAACTATGAACAAAATACTTTTTTATTATATTTTTTGTTTATTTTTTTTATATAAGAAGATGAAAAATGAAAAATACCTTACTGTCCAGAAACTGCAATATTAAGCTTGCCTTCCTAACTAAATATAAACCAGCTTTTTTCTGAACCAAACTATCAAATCATTACCAAAAAAATAATAAATACCTAATAGGGGAAAAATTGAAATTCTTGTTGTACTGAAATAATGAACATGTAATGCACTCATTATTACATTACATTATTACATTACATTAATTATAGAACTTACTGTCATTATAATGTAATGTAAATTACAGTTTCTACAATGATTTCATTTCATTTTATAAAACTAAATTTATAAAAAGTAGTGTTTAAAAAATATTACCTAAAATTAGTCAACTGAGATGGTGTTCTACCATGTACTTTGAAATTTATAAAGATTAATTTGGAACACTACCTTTAATTTTGATGAAACCAACATTAATACTTCTATTTAACAAGCACTACTAGAGGCTTTCAATGACTTGAGCCCTTTGATGATAACTTCAGAATAATTGTGAAATTTTGGTGAAATTATAAGAGACATTTTTGTAATATCTCTGTGACCCTAAGTCTTGGATTCCGTACTGTCTTAGATGGTGAAAACCAATTCTAAACAATGACTTAAGTTATTGAGTTTGTCAAATTAATTTCACCTATAGTATCAAAAGATGAGAATTGCAGATTATTTTGTGGATTATTTGATCTTTATGATTAAAATTGCAGGCTATCAAGCTAAGAAATACATGGAGGTGTAAATTAACAATTAACTATCAATGGTACTTGGTCAGTATAACTGATACAAGTAGAAGGTCCTTCTCGGTAGTTAAATACCTACTAGCTAGACTTTCATCAAAGATTTTTACATTGGTGTAGGTATTAAGATTGAAATTCTTTGTGACAATATTTTGAGTCAACTAATGTTTCTGTTTCATGAGCATTTCAAAATCTGAAGCATTAAAAAAAAGTTGTCTTTGGTTCTGAATCTTCAAGGGAAAATCAATTTTTCCTGTCAAATTACATGATAGTGTTTTCTTGGAGCTAAGATCTGAGAGCCTAAATTTAAACTACAGATAAAAAGTTATCCGACGGGAAAGTGAGAGTTTTAATGGTTTGAAAACTTTGAATGGAATGTTATGAAGCAATTTCATCCATAATTTGTCGGATTGGGTAGCTTTTATGCGTTTTAAGGCCAATTGAAACTTTGATTGAAATGGGTCCCAAAAATAGGTTATGGAGAAGAAGTTGATAATGTACAAGAGAGAAAATTATTTTATTAAGTAAATTTCACCAGTGAACTTTAATCAAGATGATTTATTACCACAAAATAAACTGAAATCACTGATTTCAGCAAAATTTACCTGTCTGGAGATCTACATGACACAAAATTTTCTTTTATAAAACACACGAAAAAAATTAAACGAAATCGGGAGAATCTGTAAGAAGCTTGGCTTTCAAAACAATAACACTCAACTCTAAACACTGGGATTTCACTGTTGTATGGCGTGACCTTCTTTTCGAATTAAATACATAGTTATTAAAAACTTTAGATTTTAATATTATAAACGAAAAAAACACTTATTCAGATTAATTAAATATCACTAATTAAGTTCAAAGTTTTCCTTAAATTTATTAAAAACTTAAATGAGAAAAAGTCTCCATAGAAAAAAGAATGGCTACTCGGTACACACTCTTCTCTTGCCTATGCAACTCTCTCGTTTGCCGTCCTTGAAATGAGTTGTTTTGCGACTCCATGTTCAATACTTCCCCTACTTTATGCAGTGTTACCAACTTCGAAAATAAAAAAGAATGTGTATTTTTTTAGGACGGCTCGGCTGTACACAGGATTTATTTAAAAAGATTACTTTGTCTTTGACTTATTTTATTAGAATAATGATTAGGTATTAAATAATTTTCGGTTATCTTGTAGGTATCAAAATTAGGTATATTTTAGAAAGAAAATCCACCTAAATCCAATGAACCCCTTATTGCACACAACGTCAGTGAGTTGTTCCCTGATTTCAGGGGCGAGTCGTAAAGGAAGTAAGTTAGGTATTACCATAGATTTTCTAAATCTATGGGTATTACAAAGCATGAGATGTCCTCCAAGCCTCAAACACAAGTACCTACCTACGAGTAATAGGGAACGCCTAGTTATTTTATAAATCGTTTAATTAGGTATATTAATTGGTTAGATTTTTCTTGAGATAAATAATTATAATTCACAATAATTAATTACCTGTAGGACTTAATGGGTACCTATATTATGTAGGACGTAGGTGTAGGTACCCTATCCTCTCATAAATCAATGAAAATTTGATAAAAGTAAAACAAAGGGTATGTTTTTTTTTATAATAATGTAATGCTTTATTTATAATTCACAAAGGAAATATATATACATAATTATTTTAGGTAAATTTTGTCCCATTGTCTGGTTCCTATCTCGTAAGATTTTACCCACAGCATCAGTTAACACGGTGATTAATTTTAATATTAAATGAAATAATGTTATAATGGTGAACTAAACTTTTAAAAGTTCATCGATTCAGCTGCTGGATATTCTAGCAAGTGTCATTCTGTGTGGGCCATTTTTAAGAAGCTACAAATATATACGAGTATATTTGTATAATTAGCCAATTTGTTTTATCTGTTTTTGTAATAAAATTAAAATGAGTCACACATTTTTGTGAAGTAGGTATATAGCTAACAAATGACTCTTAATGTAGGCAGATGATGGATAAGTCGTAAAGACCCTAAATTTTAAGAAAATCCTCAGAAAGAATCCGGTTAGTGAGATACACTTATGGCAGTTATGGCCGGGTCAAGACTCGACTGCTGGGTCCCAGCTAATATAAATTAAGCGTGAAGTGATCAATTGGGAGCTCTGTGATTGGTGGAAATTGATCATGTGACGGTAAATCTACATGAGCTTGGACCCAGCAGTCGAGTCTCGACCCGGCCATAAATCTCATACTTTATCCCAATAAGCAAAAATCTTGAGTCGTATTTTTCTTTCTAACTAAAAAAAAATTCCTGGTTAGGTTTTTTCCAAATATTTCCATTTTATTCCCAGGTCATTCGTGAAAGAAAAATGCGTTTGTTTACTTAGATAAACAATGGACTTAACCTATAAAAGAACTGGAAGCAAGAATTTTCTACTTCCATCTTTGGTTAACTTTGGAAGTGGAAATTTTTCCTCTTCCAAAAGAAAAATGACTCGCTTCCAGTTTGGTTCATTTTATTCCCGTTTGGTTAATTTTGGTTAGAAAGAAAAATACGGCATTGGTAATCATCCCCATATGACGGGGAAAAAAATACAAAAGAAAGTCAGCAAACTCGGATCTGAATATTATACGTCTGAAATTTTTCCCCTGAGCGGAAATCGAACCTGAGGCGATCACTTCAGAAGTAGGAAATCACTTTCAGCAGGTTGCGAAGTAGGGTACCTACACTACCTACCTAATTATTTATTTTATCTCTATCTAATAAACGAACTTTTTCAATTTCAAAATTTACGTTGGTAGTAAGAGAAACTAATCATTTCCCCTCCTTTCTCTAGCGTAGTTCATAAAATTCCCGCTAGAGCGCGCAAATGAAGTTACCTTCCGTGTATCAGCTGATTTATTACATTTTCTGGTTAAGATTTCAAAGTAAGGCGCAAATTTTTTAAATGAAACGATTTTTTTCAATCCTGGTTGATGGTGCATGTTGTGATATCAAAAAGTATTCAAAGGACCTGTTTAATAAAACGGTGATTTACATTCGAGTTTCCTTAATAATTTGGAAAGCAAAGCAATGGTAAGAACATCAATGCGTTCTTTTCGTAAACTTTCACTATTTTACTAACGAAATAGATATTAGGTCATAAAGCTAGCAAAGAACTTACCGGCGCGCGATGCGGCGCAATAGAAAGATCTTTTTTCAATGTAATAAATCTATTATAATCATTAATTATAGTTCTGTTGTTCTTTTAGTATATTAATTTATCCAGCCATATGATAATTATTGCACGTCATTGGTGACCTGGGTTCGGATCTTCAGCGCGGCAGGATTTTGTCTCAGTAATATAAGTACTTCTTGCTTATACATAATTATCTACTTCCGTCACCGGTCCTAGTCATATTTCTTCACAATGAGGTAGATTTGAGCCTGTAGCATCCAACTTACCTCCAAGGTTTTTTTTTTCGTAGCCATGAAACAGGAGCTTCCTGTAGACGCTTGTGGTCTGTGTTTTAGCTTGCCCATCCCTTAGTATGCCTCCCTTCTGATGGGCGAGAACACGAGCGCACTGGATCCAACCCAGGATCTAACCACTGAGCTAATCGCGCGCTCGTATGGAATCGAGTTATTCATAGTGGCTACTTACCCAAAGCAGATAGGGACTTTTCACCAATAAGGTACTCGTTTGCAAAGCGAAAGGTCCCGGATTTAAACAAGAGCGAACGAAAATTTGCACTCAAAATTCATTTGCAATATTGTTTTGTGAGGGATATCTTCCGGTACACTCGTGTTGACCCAGCAGCACCTATTCAAATGGGAAGTATGGTGTCACATCTCGCTTATCAGACGGGTGGGATACATTCGAACCTGGATATAAGAGAACTCAGTAGTCACTGTGGCAGAGCGAGTTAGCGCGCTAGGCATTGCACACATGGTGACCTGGGTTCGATTCCCAGCGGGGGAGGATTTTTTCTGCTCTGTACTTGGATGTTCGGGGTCCACTCATACCTCGTGAGGAAAAATGAGTAGCTGCTTTAATGTGAAGCAGCGACCAGTGGCAGAATCTTAGGCAAAAAAATAATACAAGATATTGTAAATTAAAGTGGTAAAGTCCTATGATTCTGCGCTACCCACTAAAATTGTGACATAATAACACAAAGAAAAAGCATTATTATTATTATTATTATTATAAGAGAACTCAAGGGACCGGAATTTTTTCTCATCTTTAAAAATAATAATATTATCAAAATGGCTGATTGGCCTAGAAAGTGCATGTTTTTGGCTAGGAGCCAGCATATAGGTACTCCCGGCCGTCATAATTATCCATACTCTCCGTTGTGAAGGGTTCATAACGAATTTACTTCCGGCTGTAGAATGGTTCTAACGAATTCACTCCGGTAATAGACGTTTTTTTTTATTTTAGTATTAAGAAAATAAACTAGAAATTTGTCATTTTTATAATGAATCACCTTTTATAGGAATCTTAAATCTCTACTGATGAAGGCAGAACATGAAGGTCATGCCTCAGGAATATGTAAGGTTAGGATGATAATAGAAGGCAATGCCTCAGTTATAGTATGGTTATTGGTTAGGTAAATGCATAAAACCATACCCGGTTAAAAAGGGTAGGGAAAATCACAAGAAGGCCATGCTTCAGTGTAATTCAATGATCCCTATTAGGTTTCAGGTTCGATATAAAATTTATGCTAAAAAAATGCATGCAATGGGAAGATCGGTGTTGAAAAATGACGAGGGAATCTCTCGGTACTCTACCTGACCAAAAGTTGGGCGGAGAGACTGGTAACGTCACACCCGCTCGAGACCTAGTCTCTAGACGCTATGGTACCTAAGTTCGAACCTGATACCTAAGGTCGTAGACCTATGGTACGAAGGTTCTAGATCCTATGATACCTAAGGTCTCTAGACTATGGTACCTAAGGTCTCTAGACGTAGGGTTACCTAAGGTTCTCTAGACGTATGGTACTAGGTCTCTACGCTATGGTACAAAGGTCTCTAGACTCTATGGACCTAAGTCTCTAGACGCAATGGTACTAAGTCTTAGACGCTAATGTACCTAAGGTCTCTAGACGCTTGGTACCTAAGGTCTCTAGACGATATGAACTAAGGTCTCTAGAACTATGGAACCTAGGTCTCTAGACGACATGGTCCTTAAGTCTCTAGACGCTATGATACTAGGTCTCTAAGACGTATGGTACCTAAGGTCTAGAACGCTAGGGTATCTAGGTCTCTAGACGCTATGGTACCTAAAGTCTTAGGCTAATGGTACCTAAGGTTTCTAGTACGCTTATGGTAATAAGGTACTAAGCGCTATGGTACCTAAGTCTCTAGACCTATGATACTAAGTCTCTAGACGCTATGGTCCCTAAGTCCTAGAGCTATGGTACTAAAGTCTCAGACGCTATGTACCTAAGGCTCTAGACGATATGGTACCAGGTCCTAGACGCTATGGTACTAGTCTAACGCTAGGTACCAAGGTTCTCTAGACGCTATGGTACCTAAGGTCCTAGATCTAGTACCTAAGGTCTCTAGACGCTATGGTACTAGCTGTTCTGAGATGCGTTCGACTCAGCATTCAATATTATTCATCGGTCCTTGGCCAACACCATTATGAAAGTGAACTCGAAGTAACTTCCTATTCTACTTTGCCATTTCTTCCTTTCTTACATTAATACATTATTTTATTACAATATTTATTGTATAAAATGTACCTACTATACATTACTTTTAGTGTATACCTATATACTGTCCCTATGTATTACAATATAGGATAGTGTAATATATAATAACATCAGAGGGACTACGTATCCTGCGACTCGTAACCTGGAGGTCGGTGGTTCGAGTTCAAGCTTGGGTAATTTTAGTAAGGTTATAATAATAATAACACTCTTTAGTGGAAGGTTACGCATTTTCTACCACCTAACCCTCAGAGTCTTATTTTATGTGGTCACAAACTCAAATTAATGAGTGAAAATTCATGTACTCGGTGGAATGCAAACCAACCAACGGATCCTACCCTACCTGGATTACCAGGACTAGCGCGTTAACCACTTGACAACCGTTTACTCAAACATGTATTCGTGAAATCGAAACTCTATGGAACATGATCAGTCGTGATCGATGTTGCTTAGCAATATTAACATCAATGCTCCATGGGGAAAATCTCTGTACGTACGTATCTGAAGTTGGATTGGTACCTAAAGTTCTTCTAAGAACAGGCTCTTCATACTAAGCCTGAGGCATTTATACATAAAGGCTTACGCGGACACCAAGAACTGTTTCAGTACCAAGATCATGGTTTTGAAGGCTAACTCTTGCGAAGAGCCTCAGGCTTGTTATACCTATACCAAATTGAAAGTGGTCGTCTACTTTTATGTATGTAGGTGCAATATCATAGTACCTACATACATAAAATAATTTTTTATACGCCATAAAACATATGAAGGGTTATCTGGAAGAACCACCTATGTCACTTATGGACTTTTCAGGAAAGAAGTTTTAAAGTAAATATTGGTGTCCACAGCACGCAAAGTTAACCTACCTTTTTTCCCAAATTTGAACGACTTAGACCGATTTTTTCCGAATTCTGAATTCACTGCGATATGAAAGACAACACATAGGTTGTTGTTCTGTAAAAAAAAAAATCTCGAAAAAGTAATATAGGTGGTTCTTCCAGACTGCCCTTCATATACCTAGTTAGTTAGTTATCTGGCTCCATTTTTTATGCATATTTTTTTATGTAAGGTGACCATTTAAAATTTGAGCTAAATAGAATTTGAGTCAGTCTTATAATTCAATTTCACAAAAAGAAAACTGCAAAACACAAGAAATAATTTGCATCACACACTCAAATTAATATAATATTCCAGTTGTCAAAATTTCGGTGATTATCTTCCAATAGTTCTGCAATAGGGGTTCTAAATTCTTTCTTCAACAAAAGAGATCGAAAGTTGATGAAAATTTCGTAAAATCTGTACTAAATGCACTCAATGAACTGCAAACTTTGGTTTGACAGGTATGGCTGATTTTTTGATTCGATAGGAAAATAGCACATACTAGGTGGTAATGTATTTTGGGTCTTGGATACCTGAAGAGACCAATTTAATTTTATTTTCAGGGTTGATTTTAAAAATAGAAATGATTGTACTTCGGGCCAACCAGATCCGTTCTAGGTACTAATATGTGCGTTAAAAAGAACGGAAAACAGGCACAAAATTCAAGTATAAGGTAGTATTAGCTACTCAGTAGATCTATTAATGTTTATTAAAATTACAAAAAAACGTATATTAATGTTTATTAAAATTACAAAAACGTAATTAATGTTTTTAAATTACAAAAAACGTAAAAATAAGTACAAAAGGAATTTGTTTTCAACATAAATTTATTTTCATTCTACCTACTTTTTATGGTATAAAATTCTAAAGGTAATAGTTTTATAACAATACTAATTTGACTACATATAAATGAAAACCAGAAGAATTCCAGTACAACATTAATGTTATTTAACTATATAAACTAATATACTAGGTATACAGACTAATATAACACAAAAGTCATCTCCACTGAATAGGATCTCGTGCTTCTCTGGGGACTATAGGTGAACAGACTTGGTAATCCAAAAGTCGCAGGTTCGAAACTCAGCCGGGATGTGACAAGTTTACCTCCCGTTTGAAATTTTGACGACATAATTTGAGCTTACTGGAACAATCGGACTCATCTAAGTAAGGCGATTTTGTTATGAGAACTACAAAACTAGGGGCACTGTTCACATATTTAAGCAACTAGGCAGATATGTACCTACTATGGAACTATAGTCACCTCCTCTAAATTGGAAACTCCATCCAGCCCTTAGTGGAAGGTAACACCAGGCAAGGATGCTCAAAGCATTTCTACACTAACCCTCGAGTCTTACTATTATGTGGTCACAAACTAAATTATTGAAGAAAAATTCGTGCACTGAGTGGATTCGAACCAGCCCCTACTGAGCAGCTAATAGAGAACTATCACCCAGCCCCTACTGAGCAGCTAATAGAGAACTATCACTAGCCCCTACTAGGCAGCTAATAGAGAACTCACCAGCCCCTACTGCAGCTAACAGAGACTATCACCAGCCCTACTAGGCAGCTAATAGAGAACTATCACCCAGCCTACTGGCAGCTAACAGAGAACTATCACCCAGCTCTATGAGCAGCTAATAGAGAACTATCACCAAGCCTCTACTGGAGCTAATAGAGAACTATCACCCAGCCTACTGTGGGCAGCTAATTTAAGAACTATCACCCAGCCTACTATGAGCAGCTAATAGAGAATTATCATCCAGCCTACTGACAACATATAGAACTATCACCCAGCCTCTGTGGGCAGCTAATATAGAGGGACTATCACCCAGCCTTACTGGGCACTAATATAGAGAACTATCACCCAGCCTCTACTGGGCAGCTACTATAGAGAACTATCACCCAGCCTCTACTGTGGGCAGCTAATATAGAGAACTATCACCCAGCCTCTACTGGGCAGCTACTATAGAGAACTATCACCCAGCCTCTACTGTGGGCAGCTAATATAGAGAACTATCACCCAGCCTCTACTGGGCAGCTAATATAGAGAACTATCACCCAGCCTCTACTGGGCAGCTACTATAGAGAACTATCACCCAGCCTCTACTGGGCAGCTAATATAGAGAACTATCAGGATGAGTAGCGCCAAGAGACTCGCATGGCCCATGGCGCTCATTTTGAAATCTCTCGAAGAACTGTGTAGTAGGAGAAGATTCGTCTCATGAACTGAAAGAAAGTAGGAACAAAGTTTTGTTCATGTTAGATTTTGGCATTTTTAATAATGTTGAAGCCTACAAATTAGGTACAAAAATTTACCGAAAATATGATAGAACAGACCAGACGCGTCTGGTGGGAAAATGTTTTGGGGGGTGCTGCCACTTAAACCGGACTAAAATGGAATTTATAACTTAGCTCTCTCTCAGTATGTAAAGAGTTTGAGTTTGTTTACCATGCCTATAATCATAGAGGTTATCCATTCCATTCAGGTTATCCATTCAGAATAACCATTCAAAATCAAACTCTCGTGATGCTAGGCGCTTTTCTACCCTACTCAGGTTGGGAGAAGTTAATTTGAGTATCAAGTTCATGAGTTGGAAGATAAAATCTCCGTCGTGATATGATCAAGTTGTTGAAAACAACGTTAAAAGCCGATTAAAAAAAAGAAGAAAGATCTTGTTCAAGCAAATAGTAATAGTAATAATATCGGGTGTACCGATTCATTTATTTACGAGCAGAGCCCATTATACATTAATACACGATACCAAAAATAATTAAAATACTAATAATTAAAATAAAGTAGAGTAGGTATGTCTCTATTTAAGTTATTCTATCATCACCTTTTCACATCAATTGCTCACCTCGACAAAGGACGCGAGACAGAGGACATACATCTTGAGTCCGTTCAGCATGATAGGGACTTGAGTGCGGGCTGTGATCATTTGGACAGACCGCTTGAATTGCCTATCCCGAAGATACCACGGCGTTTCATACGCCGAGTATGAGAGTTGAGTTTGCTGGAAAAACGATGAAAAGCATGAATTTTTTAAAAATCAAATGGAACCAGCGTCGCTGGCACATTGAAAACACCAGTTTTCGTTCTGTCTCAAGCAAGGTATTGGCCAATAATATTAAAGGAAATCATGCTTCAGACCATGCTCAATTGCTCAAAGGCGTTTTCTGTTCATATATTTTGAGAACTTCTAGGCCGTGTGACACATCTGTCACCTGACTATTCAGTCCGGCTTTCCAAAATATTTTTTTTTTTATATATATATAAAAATAAGTTTATATAACATGCAGAAAAAAATATATACGGCTGTGAGAGTGCTGGAACGAGGACCTACAGCCGTATTTATGAACAGAAAACGCCGTTTGAGCATGGTCTGAAGCATGATTTCCTTTAATATTATTGGCCAATACCTTGCTTGAGACAGTGCTCAGACAAAATTCGCTGTTCCCAAATACGGCTGTGAGAGTGCTGGAACGAGGACCTACTCACCCAGTACTTAATAATCTCGCCGAAGTAGTTGTTGAGAAACTGATGGAAGATGCAGATGGCGAGGAACACATACATCTTGGTGTACTCGACCAGGCCCTGGGCGGACTGGAAGTGGAAGAGGGCGAAGCTGAGGGAGGTGACGGCGTGGAAGAAGTCCACGATGATGGTGGAGGTGAACGTCTGCTCCAGGAACCGGATGAGGCTGTGGGTGAGATGGTGAGATCACGCCAGAGATGGGTTTTATTTATTTATTTTTACAAAACAATCATCAAAAAAAAAAAAAAAAAAAAAATAGTAATAACAATAAATTAAAAAAAAACTTAGAAGTATGTACAGATAGAAATAAAGATCAATATTAATTTTTAATTACAAATTGTTTTGTAATCCGGGGCGAACTTAATGCCTTAGGCATTCTCTGCCACTTAAATGGATTCAATGGAAGAAAGTGCTTTAAGCTCTGTCCGCACTTGTGCGCTTTCCCTTTCACTTTCAACATGACGCAAGGCAAACCACCCCTTTAGTTGTTACATCCGAATATCAAATGTGTAATTTCTATTCAAAGCTTAGGAGATCTTCAAAGCTTAGGAGAAGTACCTTTGTATAAATGTTTCTTTATAAAGAAAATAAATAAATAAACTATTATTATTATTATAACCAAAAAAAAGGAAAAAATATCTCATATTGAAAAAAAAATAAATCATCTATTTTTCTTATTTCTGCAATTCTTACGATTTCACCTACGGTAGTTTTTTGTAAAAAAAAAAAAAAATAAAATAAAAAAATAAATAAATAAATTTATTTATTTTTGGGAGATTTTTTTGTTGGCTGCACCCGAGGTACGGCCCGAGGCATGGCCCTATTTTTATTTTTCCAAACTTTACTCTACACAATGAGGCATTGTCGTACATCGTTTGGGGTCTGAACTCAGCGTCACTGGACAAAATATACGTCTCAAACTTACCGTAACACATTGGCGTGGGACTGAGCAATCTGTTTCAACCGTGCATTGTCACTGTCACACTGCATCAGCCGCAGTAGACGGTAGTTTTTCGCTTGTGGTTGGTTTATCTCCTCTTTGCTTGTATCTTCCAAAGCATGGTTTCTCTCTTTCTCCAGCTGATTCAACTCAACCTGGTGGTTCTTTCCGCTACCATGTTTGGAATTGTTTCTCTCGCCTTGCTGGTTTCGTTTCTTCGCTGATAGCAAGTCCTCCTCTTCCAATGGGAACATGCTCTGCATGGAGATGTGGATGAGCTGGAGCTGGCCCGCACAGATGTAGATGATGGAGAAGTAGAAGGCATCGATAGCCAGATAAATGGTACACGAGGTGATCATCGCCCAGAATTGAACGCAGAACATGATTTCGTACCTGAAAATCCAACAGTTGTGTATGAGGTTCTATCATACAAAATTGATACATAAAGTTATCATATTTGTGTTAATAACTTTCGTGATATCACAACTACCTACTCAAATTCGCTTTACTAAATCTACGCTAAAACCGGGACTTGCACTATTGACCTCCAGGTTACAAGTCCGTCGCCTTATCGATTAAGCTTGTTTGCTTTGTTATGATCTAAAGTGTCATTTTTTTCACTTACATTTTGAACTTTCTTTTTGGCATAGCCATTAATTCTTTTCGGATTTCTAATTTCAACATCTCCAGATGTTTCATTGATACATGTTGATACATTGTGGGATAGCAAGTATACCCAGCAACCCAGAAAATGTAAAAAGAACGAATAGAAATTGGAAGACCTCTGACTGTGTTGTTCGGTGTATGGAAAATTATATTTTTCCATTTATGTTCTTCTTCTTGAAGTATTCTATAAAATCCTTAGAAAAAAAATGAGTAAAACTAACTTACCAAGGTGAGTTGATATAGCTGAAGCTGCCAGTCCAAACATTCATGGGCAAGATGCGTCTCTGACTGAGGTGAGCGTACTTGCCTGAAGAGGCTTCACTTTTGTGTTGATGACCTTCCTGATGTGTGCGAGGCCCATGAGTGAGTTCAGCTTCACGTTTAATTCTTCCGGACATATTTCTGCCATGTTTAACAGAGTCCATGTTTGCTTTGTTATGATCTATATTTTCAGTATACTCCTTTACATTTTGGACTTCCTTTTTGACATAGTCATTAATTCTTTTCGGGTTTCTAATTTCAACATCTGCAGATGTTTCACCAAACTTCGGTATTAGCTTTTGCTCGAATGGTTGGCTCGTTTTTTTGTCTTCTATTTCAATAGCACTGTTATTTGTCAAGTTAGGGTCACCAAAGTATTGCCTATTGGTTTGGACAAAGAGTGGATATTCGATGGTATTGTCTCGTTTAGCAATCCTAATTATACTGTGATTCAAATGGAATTTATCAATTTTCAATAGTTGTTGATGATTGGCTTCCAGCATTATATGGTTTTTCATTGATAAGTTATAATCGGACTGCTCTCTTGATGGACTTTGATGATTGGCATCTTCTTCCATTGATCGATTGAAAATGTCTGTCCCCGCGATGATTGATCGTTTCGAAAGGATGACATTTCGAACAGTTTCTTGATGGGTAAGGTCTGTCTCCTCCATTGATTGATTGGAGAGGACGGATTGGTTGAGAAGCAGCGTGTCCATCGCGGTGGGAGAGTCGAGGCTCATTTGCGGTTTGACCAGAAGAGGCGCGAAGCACCAGACAATTGCCAGGAGAGAAGCGGACATGAAGTGGACACTTGAGAGGAACTTTGCGTGCCGCAAGTGATGCTTCATGCGGAATTCTTTTGTGTTGGGGCCTGTGGGAAGGTGTAAAAGAGAAAATTGATTTATTGAGTAAGATTTACTTGTATATAAAACTTTTTTTTAATTCCTACCAGAAAACTAGTGTTATGGTCGTCCCTTGTCAAATCTCCCACCATTCAAATTCAATCTCAAGAGTCTTAAGATACATTTCATGTATTAAAGTATTTTCGGGGCAAGGAATTCGATTGTTATAGACCTCTCTTTAAATAAATGTTCATTAATAAAAAAAGTATTTTCGTAAAGTATTTCACTTCACTAAACATCAATATTTTTTCTAAAAATATTTAGTTATACAATATTTTTGAGTTACCTAATTAATTATTTACCAAATTGAACATTTCATTATATAATCACAACCCCCCCCCCCCCTAGTAAATATGAAATTAAAATTATAAAATGTTAAGTTCATGTAGTTCGATTGATTTTGTCATGTCTATCGTTTATTTAATTCAATTATGTAAAAAGAGATATGCTAAAAAAAAAAAAAAAAAAAACAAACAAAGCAGATAAAATTTTAATTTTCTGGTAAACGACTGTTTGTTGAATTGAACATTTATGTAAAAAGAAATATGCTATATATAAAAAAAATCAAATCAGATCAAATTTTAATTTTCTGGTAAACGACAGTCTGGCTGGGGGACTATAAACAGGGAGGAGACCAGCATTGGCTTGGTTCTGGGGGCCCTTGTCAATTATTAGCCTCCTTGTAAAGACAGTGGTAGAAGTGCTGAGTCATTCCTCCACTGTCTGGCTACCATCGCTACCATCGTTCACGATGACGCCACACTTTAAAGGTAAACGGCTGTCACTTTTTCTCACCTTTCTTCTCGACCAGGGGCGTCACTTTTTTCTCACCTTTCGTCTCGACCAGGGGCGTCACTTTTTTCTCACCTTTCTTCTCGACCAGGGGCGTCACTTTTTCTCACCTTCTTCTCGACCAGGGGCGTCACTTTTTTCTCACCTTTCTTCTCGACCAGGGGCGTCACTTTTTCTCACCTTTCTTCTCGACCAGGGGCGTCACTTTTTCTCACCTTTCTTCTCGACCAGGGGCGTCACTTTTTCTCACCTTTCTTCTCGACCAGGGGCGTCTCGTGAAACTCGGTGTGAATGGTGGCCACGATGTGCCGCATCGCGTCTATGTTCCACACGATGAACAGCTGCTTGTACATGGCGGAGGCGGTGAGGGTGAACACGTCCACGGTGGAGCTTACCTTTCTTCTCAACCAGGGGCGTCACTTTTTCTTACCTTTCTTCTCCACCAGGGGCGTCACTTTTTCATTTATTTTATTTATTTATTTATTTACACTTTATTTATTTTTACAAAACAATCATCAACAAGGAAAACAATAATTTAAAAAAAAACTTAGAAATATGTACAGAAATAATAATAATAATAATAAAGATCAATATTAATTACAATTGTTTTGTAACCCGGGGCGAAGTTAATGCCTTAGGCATTCTCTGCCACTTAACCCCGGATACAAAAAAAAAAGAAAACTAAAACAAATAAAATAAAACATTTATATTTACATTATTATAAAGAAAAAAGAAAAAAAAAAAAAGGAAACTAAACTGAGGATGGGGAGGTAAGGAAAAGAGGAGAGGGAAAAGACGGGAAGGAGAGAATAAAAAAAAAAAAAGGGGGAAGGAGATATACCTATACAATATAAATGTATATCTATGTATACAAGAAGAATTATTGACAACAACAAAAATTATCATCCATTTAGTAAGTGTTCCTTTGAATGAATCTTGAAAGATAAACGGTTCTGTATTAATTTCAGATCATCTGGTAACTGATTCCAAAGCCTAATAGAATTGACCACAAAAGATTTGCCCATAAAATCGGTGCGATGAGATGGAATATGAAGTAAATGAGATCTTGTGTTGTAACGATGGATAGAATGTAAAAATTGATATGAAGAGTGAAGATCTCACCTTTCTTCTCAACCAGAGGCGTCACTTTTTCTTACTTTTCTTCTCAACCAGAGGCGTCACTTTTTCTTACCTTTCTTCTCAAACAGGGGCGTCACTTTTTCTCACCTTTCTTCTGAACCAGGGGCGTCACTTTTTTCCCACCTTTCTTCTGAACTAGAGGCGTCACTTTTTCTCACCATTCTTCTCGACCAGGGGCGTCACTTTCTCACCTTTCTTCTCAACTAGGGGCGTCACTTTTTCTCACCTTTCTTCTCAACCAGGGGCGTCACTTTTTCTCACCTTTCTTCTCAACCAGGGGCGTCACTTTTTTCTCACCTTTCTTCTCAAACAGGGGCGTCACTTTTTCTCACCTTTCTTCTCAACCAGGGGCGTCACTTTTTCTCACCTTTCTTCTGAACTAGGGTCGTCACTTTCCAGAGGCGTCACTTTTTCCTCTCCTTTCTTCTCAACCAGGGGCGTCACTTTTTCTTACCTTTCTTCTCAACCAGGGGCGTCACTTTTTCTTACCTTTCTTCTCAACCAGGGGCGTCACTTTTTCTCACCTTTTTTCTCAACCAGGGGCGTCACTTTTTCTCACCTTTCTTCTGAACTAGGGGCGTCACTTTTTCTCACCTTTCTTCTCGACCAGGGGCGTCACTTTTTCTTACCTTTCTTCTCAACCAGGGGCGTCACTTTTCCTCACCTTTCTTCTCAACCAGGGGCGTCACTTTTCCTCACCTTTCTTCTCAACCAGGGGCGTCACTTTTTCTCACCTTTCTTCTCGACCAGGGGCGTCACTTTCTTCTCACCTTTCTTCTCGACCAGGGGCGTCACTTTCTTCTCACCTTTCTTCTCAACTAGGGGCGTCACTTTTTCTCACCTTTCTTCTCAACCAGGGGCGTCACTTTTCTCTCACCTTTCTTCTCGACCAGGGGCGTCACTTTTTTCTCACCTTTCTTCTCAACTAGGGGCGTCACTTTTTCTCACCTTTCTTCTCAAACAGGGGCGTCACTTTTTCTCACCTTTCTTCTCGACCAGGGGCGTCACTTTTTTCTCACCTTTCTTCTCAACTAGGGGCGTCACTTTTTCTCACCTTTCTTCTCAAACAGGGGCGTCACTTTTTCTCACCTTTCTTCTCGACCAGGGGCGTCACTTTTTTCTCACCTTTCTTCTCGACCAGGGGCGTCACTTTCTCCTCACCTTTCTTCTCGACCAGGGGCGTCACTTTTGTCTCACCTTTCTTCTCGACCAGGGGCGTCACTTTTTTCTCACCTTTCTTCTCGACCAGGGGCGTCACTTTTCCTCACCTTTCTTCTCGACCAGGGGCGTCACTTTTTGCTCACCTTTCTTCTCGACCAGGGGCGTCACTTTGTCTCACCTTTCTTCTCGACCAGGGGCGTCACTTTTTTCTCACCTTTCTTCTCGACCAGGGGCGTCACTTTTTTCTCACCTTTCTTCTCGACCAGGGGCGTCTCGTGAAACTCGGTGTGAATGGTGGCCACGATGTGCCGCATCGCGTCTATGTTCCACACGATGAACAGCTGCTTGTACATAGCGGAGGCGGTGAGGGTGAACACGTCCACGGTGGAGGAGATGAGTCGCAGGTCTATGGTCTTCAGGATGGCCATGAACTGGCCCGCGGAGATGGCGAGCAGGACGAACGCGGTGAAGTACTGGGCGATCTGGGAGAAGTTGAACAATTGACAACGAAATTAAGAGCGGACTCAAATCCCAATGACGCGAAGTCCAAGACTCAAATCCCAACCTTTCGGCTTGAAGTCCTCCGCTCTTACAATTAGCGATTGGACTAGAAGCTAAAAGAATGCGTATCATGGGTGGTGATAACGTGAAATATTATATTAATGCCCTGTGGTATTCTCTTCCAGATCCACCTTGAATAAAGCCAACGTTGATTTAAAAAAAAAAAAAAAAAAAAAAAAAAAAAACAGGAGTGTTTCACAGCCGTTTTTATTCTGTAGCCATGAAACAGGAGCTTCTGTAGACGCTTGTGGTCTGTGTTGTAGCCTACCGATCCCGTAGTATGCCTTCCCTCTGATGGGCGAGAAGTGACACAATAGGTACTTCCCAATTAGGTGCTGTGTCAACACGAGCGCACCGGAAGGTATCCCTTAGAAACAATTGTAACCAAATTAAAAATACAAATTTAGTCGGCACGGGGATTGAACCCGGGACCTTTCCGCATGGCAAGCGAGTGGTTAACCACTAAGCTAATCGCGCGCTCTTGATATTATTATTAATAGACGTTTTTGTAATATACCTCTGTGGCACTCAGTCACAGAAGCGTACTGTGTTAGATAGGGAATACTGACGCTTAGCAATAACTTGTGATAAAGAATTTGTCTATTAATTTCGCCTTAATAGAGCATTTTCCCCCCATTTAAAGCAATAAGCAAAATAGTCACCGTGACAGAGTGAGTTAGCACGGTAGGCATTGCACGCACGGTGACCTGGGTTCGATCCCCAGCGGGGCAGGAATTTTTCTGCTCTGTACTTGGATGTTCGAGGTCCACTCATACCTCGTAAGGAAAAATGAGTAGTTACTTGTTTGAGTCACGATCAGTGGTGGCATTACCAGAGTAAAAATAAATTAATGTAATAGAATAATTTGGAAAGTAAAATGTGCTTCACCCACAAGAAATGTGCTTCACCACAAATAAAACCATACTTACAATTAGCTAAATCTTGACACAAGTCCACAGATGTAGGTATTTAAAAAAAGTCGATTGATTGCGCCCTGAGTTTAGCGCCAAATTCTAAAAGAGTTATGATATTTGTGTTAATCACTTTCGTACTGTCACAACTACTCAAACTCGCTTTACTAAATCTTTGCTGAACTTCAGACTTGAACCACCGACCTCCAGGTTACAAGTCCGCCGCCTTATCGATCAAGCTACTGATCGGTCGAATTCTAAAACAGAATAATTATGATTATTAAACATGTTCGATCAAGTTTGATAAGCCGAACCCCTTCCTCAAGTAGAAATTTCAACCAATCACAGTGGACTATTTGTTAAAAAAAATGAGTGTTTCACAGCTTTTTTTATTTCTTAGCCATGAATCACCAACTACTGTAGTCGCTTGTGGTCTATGTGATAATAACTGCTTGACGTTTGTAGGTATTTTTCTCAATGAACATATTGTTATTTTAAATTATTAGAAATTTGAAAGTCAGTAATGTCATTAGATAGGTATATAAAATTAAATTACTACCACTCCTACCTTCTGAGGTGTCCTGAATATCTTCTTTTCCGTTGGCCACATCAGTGCAATCTTGAGCAACAGAATGTTGTAGTTGAGATAGACGTGGTTATGTTTGATCCTGGCCATCATGCGGTTCATGAAATGGAATCTAAGTAGCACCACTAGTGGTCAAGAGGGAATCGATGAGATGTTATGAATATCTGAAAAAAAACTAGTGAATAATAATAATATCGCCTTATTTATACTGCCCTATTAAGACTATTAAAGTCCCATTATTCCAGCAGTAAGCCCAAGACATATTATTATGTGGTAAAAATCCCAAATGCGAGGATAACTTGTCATGTCCCGGATAGGTTTCGAACCCACGACCTCTAGAATATCTGGATTCACCGAGTACCGCCTTTACCACTGAGCTACCGGGACAAAATTAAAATGGACACTCAAAATACTATTCACGCACTTTTGAGAAATCTAGTACACTATCAGTTCGCCGAAAAATGAGTCGAGGCACTCGTTTTAGAAACCATTCTCACTCTCATAATTCCCATTTCAACCTTCCAACCGTCACACAACATACTCTGATTGGTTAATTTGAATGAAATAACCAATCAGAGTGAGCAATGAAAAAAAAGTCTTTCAGTATGGTTAAAAACTTTGTTTGGGTCAACACACAGTTCTCAATCATTAGATCCATTGACTTGAGAATTAGAGAATCAAGGGAAAAAAAAATCGACCAATTTCCTATGTTTAAAATATGTATAAAAAATTGTCTTCACCCAAACATAAAAAATAAAATAGAGTAAAAAAAAAATCAGAGTGAGTTGTGTATCGGTTGAAAGCGAGATTGGGAGATTATGAGAGTGAGACAGCTCACTCCAAAACGTGTGTTAAGCCGGCTACACACGCGTACATGCGTGTATCTGGCTGGCTTTAGGCGTGTGTTCGAACTCTTGGGTACAACTTTCGACGGACCTCAGTAGATGATTTTTACAGGAAGAGATGCCGGTGGTCGAGGCGGATCTTTTGAGTATAATATGTCGAGCCTCGGATAAACGAGGCCGAGTTATAACGAATTCTTTGCTAATGTATCCCGTCCTTTAAAAATCATCTACTGACCTCAAATTTTTAATAATAATTATAAATGCCCGCAGCACGGGTGTATAATTGTATATTTACGAGCCTAGCTCTATTTACAAACAGAAAACAAATAACATGAATACGAGTATATCACATAAGAAAGGTTTAAAAACAATCGTATCAAAATAAATTATGACAAAGATGCTTATATCAACAAGTTCTTCACCATACTAGTTGAGTTCAGGGGACGCAATCATGGAATGATACTTTTACACCCCGCGAGGGCGGTATTCAGTTAAAGTATCATGCTAACAGAGTGATGTTCAATCACCAACAATCAACAAATGTTGTGTTGTTTTTTTTTCTAACCCTTTGCGAGGAAAATGTATTAACCCCTTGGCAAAGCCAGCTCACGCTATAAGGTCAACTCAAGTGAAAATCTATATCTATAAAAGAAAGCTGTCTGTATGTGTGTATGTATGTATGTATGTATGTTCTTTATACAAATCCACACCGTTTGACCGAGAAACCTGAAATTTTGCACATAGGTCCGCTTGGATCAGGAAATTCTTCTAGGCTAGATTATATCTCCCTGAGGTTAAGCTACAATGAGTAAGGATAAAAATGGATGGGTGACGCAAAAAAAATGCACGTTTTTTGACATAAATGACATTTTTTCTCGAAATTTGTCGCGACGACCTATCAACTCAGAGCGAGAAAGTTTTAGGCAAGGGCTTGAGCTTTCAATTGACATATCGATCGCGAATTTCTGATGAGCCGTTCTTGAGCTACGCCGGGTAAGGTAAAAAAAATGGATGGGTAACATGTAAAATATTCACGTTTTTTGACCTAAATGACATTTTTTCTCGAAATTTGAAGTGACGACCTATCAACTCAGAGCGAGAAAGTTTTAGGCAAGGGTTTAGGCTTTCATTTGACATATTGATCGCGAAATTCTGATGAGCCATTCTTGAGCTACGCCGGGGAAGGCCAGAAAATAGATGGGCGACAAAAAATATTCAGGTTTTTTTTCAAACCTAAATGACATTTTGTGTGTGTGTGTGTGTGGTGTGTGTGTGTGTGGTGTGTGTGTGTGTATGGTGTGTGTGTGTGTGTGGTGTGTGTGTGTGTGTATGGTGTGTGTGGTGTGTGTGTGGTGTGTGTGTGTGGTGTGTGTGTATGGTGTGTGTGTATGGTGTGTGTGTGGTGTGTGTGTGTGCGTTGTGTGTGGTGTGGTATGTATGTGTGTGTGTGTGTGGTGTGTGGGTGTGTGCGTGTGTGTGGGTGTGTGTGGATGTGTGTGTGTGGATGTGTGTGTGTGGATGTGTGTGGTTGGGTGGGTGTGTGTGTGCGTTGTGTGTGTTTGATGGGCTGGCGAAGCGGCGGGTGTAACCCGCTAGTTATTTAAAAAAATCAGCAAGTTCTTACCTTTTGTTCTATATTCAGAATCTCACATAAGAGTAGTTAAGAGTTATGCCTCTCTCCGAAGAAGCGGAAGATGACCAACTTTTTCCAACATCTATGTTCTGTTTTTCTATTAAAAAAAAAAAAAAATGATCACCACAACGGACGGCTCACTAAAGTGTTAATGTCCTTCAGAGAGAAAACTTTATTTCCCGGTAGCGTGTGGACCCCGCCCCCTCGTGGGAATTCACTTGTGAAAATTGCAAACACAATTTGTCAATTATCCTAATAAAATAATCATAAAAAAATAATATCACTCCACCGTGGTTATAAAAAATGTTGTGAAACATTTTTATTGTTTAACACGTTCAGTTCCATACAAAAATAATTCCATTTTATTATATTTTTTGCTATGTTTTAAACTGGGGTCTGGCTGGGGGACTATAAACAGAGAGTAGACCAGCAGTCTGGCTGGGGGACTATAAACAGGGAGTAGACCAGCAGTCTGGCTGGGGGACTATGAACAGGGAGTAGATCAGCAGTCTGGCTGGTGGACTATAAACAGGTAGTAGACCAGCAGTCTGGCTGGGGGACTATGTTTTGTGGGACTAAATTTTGTGGTTGGATGGAAGAGCTCAAAAATTGAGAATCCTGCCACATTAAATAAAACCAAAAAAAAAAAAAAAAAAAAAAAACTATGAACACCGAACAGGGAGTAGACCACCATTGGCTTGGTTCTGGGGGACCTTGTCAATTATTAGCCTCCTTGTAAAGATAGTAGTAGAAGTGCTGAGTCATTCCTCCACTGTCTGGCTACCATCGTTCACGATGACGCCACTCTATGATGATGATGTTTTAAACATTATGTTCGTTTGCAAACTTGGCTTGGGTACAGGGTTCTAGAATTTCTAAACTAAAGTCTAGTCTCTAGGATGGATCGCATCTACCCAAGCTCACTGTTCTCTTCCTGACCTATTCGCCTATTGCAATGAACCTGATCAATCAGGTAGCAATGAAAAGTTTGTTCTCTTATATTGAGGTATCTCTTACATATAATAATTTAGTGGAAGGTAACCACCAGGTGAGGTTAATGCTCAAAGCATTTTCTACCACCTAACCCTGAGAGTCTTTTTATTATGTGGTCACAAACTCGAATTAATGAGGGAAAATTCATGGAAAAAAATAATGCATTGGGTGGGATTCGAAACAACGGACCCCTAGGCTACCTGGATTACCAGACTAGTGCCTTAACCACTTGACTACCAGTGCACGGTTTTCTTAAATCCAGTTTTGACTATATAATATTTGTCCGAGCGATTTCTTTGATCACGTGTCAGAAGCCATTTGACTTCTGACATTACGACGAAAGTCCAATATGACTGTGTTATTCGTGGAACTGAACGTGTTGAAATAGGTTAGAGTGGGGTAATTTGGGGTTAGCGGAGAACGGGAAATGTTGTACCTTTACAGGGATAAATTCAATAAGATAATAACAGTAATCTGAGACGACTTTAGGAAGTGGACATCTTGAATGGTGCTATCAAACTATTAACTGCACGGGTACAATATATTTTATGTGAAACCTCTTTTGGATTTAAAAGTTTCTTTTAAAACTTTGTCTTTTTTATTATTGATGAATTTAGTATTTCTTTAAACCAGGTGAAAACTTAGGTTTTGAACATTTGTTGTGCGTTATTACCTGTGCCCTGTATACAGGGTAGATAGGTGTGTCATTAAGGGTACTCAATGAATAGAGACTTATTTGGTTTTATTTAGTGTGCTTCTAAATTTCCTATACTGAAAAAATCTGGTGTGAAGTCACACGACTTTCCTCATCCCTCATCCCCCAAAAATAAGTCGAATTCCGCCACTGGTGACTCAACGGTAACAGATAGCAAAAAAATTAATGCCAAATTCGTAATAAGCACCTCAGAATCATTTGATTTGATATGTTGCAACCCCCATCTAGGATGAATAATAAAAAAGTTAGTCAAAGCGCCCCCCCCCCCAAAATACCGGTAAATTGGAGCCGAGGTCCAAAAATTTAAAGATATCAAAAAAGTGATCAGAGTAGACCCCTATTATTTTTTGATTGTAAGAAAAAGTTGCTCTAATATTCCCTGATCCAAACGGACCTATGTTCGAAATTTCAGGTTTCTCGGTCAAACGGTGTGTATTTGTATGAAGAACATACATACACACAAACAGACAGCTTTCTTTTATAGAATGATATTATTGATTATGATGGAGGACTACTGAATTACATTCAACGTAGCTCCACGATGACTATCTAACTAAACCTTGTGAGTTAGTAGAATATTTTTCGGTGAACACTGAAACTGAATAGTTAAAGGATTTATATTAGCGACTGATAATTAAGTAATTATGCAATGTACAACAAGCCAGCGTCTATGGCACGTTGAATACACCAGTTCTCATTGTCACTAAAGTTAAGCAACGTCCAGCGATACTAGGACTAATGGTCACCCTTCGAAAGTCAATGGGTGATCATTCAAATTCGAACCCGCATGATGCTGTCTCTTTTTAGCCCCACTCAGGCTGGGTCAATTTGAGTAGCTGGTTTGTGATTTTCCAGCGAATGGTTGAAAGCCACGTTGAACCCAAATTAAAAAAAAAAAATTATACCTCACAAATATTATGTAATTTGAAACCTAACGTACGATTAGGTCAGTGTTGAGACACTCGTATGGCCATGCGAAAAGTCCCAGGTTTGAACTCAAGAGGCGACAAAATATTTTGATTATATAGCTGTGTTAGTAAGGATTACCTTCCGGTTCACTCGTGTTGACCTATGAAAGGTATTGTGGCGCTTCTTCCCAATCAGAAGGGAGGCATGTTGATCAGTTCACAAGTGTCTACTCTCTCTTCTATCTCTCTAGAACTCTTTCCATTTATGAACCTTTCACGTATCGTTTAGAGGGGATCGATTTCAACAAGTTATTAAAAATCCCGATCCACTATTTAGATAAAAAAATGGGATTTAAAAAGTCAGTCGAAATTTTACTTTTGGTGACTACAACAACCGGTTTTTCGTTGAATTCTTTTGAAAATCCTATATTTAATTAATTTGTGGTGGGTCAACTCTCATTGATTTATTGATACCTCAAGCCACAACCAAGAGTACAGACACCGACAAAAAGCGGTTAAATCTCCGCCGGTGGTGGTTATACTTGTTAGTCATATGTCCTTTGCACAAGGAGCCTATGTACCAAATTTCAAGTCAATAGCTAAAAGCGTTCTTGAGATATCTTATTTACAGATTTTTCCCTTTGTTTCAAACACATTATGTAACCAATTTCGTTATCTCGGTTCCAACAATGCCTTCTCATAGGTTCTCATGAATCATCACATAGGCTCACAAACCATCAGGTATATAAAGAAGGAATCAACATTGCCTGAGCCAGTTTTGTTCGGTTTCTCGGAGAGTTAACATCGTCTCTCTGCTTGTCGGTTCGGTTCGGTTTTTTTTTTTATCTTCAATACCCATGTTTTAAAATATAATGTTTAAATCTCTTTTTCATTTTCTTTTAATTTTTATTTTATTCATTTGTTAAGTGATTTTCCGTTTAAATTGCAGTCGACAGCATAGCAAATTAGGGTGAGTGTTTTTATGCATGCTTAAATTATATTATCATTTACTTAAAGCCGGGAGACCACTGAGTGTAACATTTTGAATTTTAAATGGAAGTGTTGCGCAATGTTTCCTGATCATCCATGAAACATTGCGCAGCGTTGCCCAACATTTTGAATATAAAATGGGAAGTGTTGCAAAGCTTTACGAATTTATGTTGCTCAAAGTTTCTTAATGATCCATGAAACGTTGCGAGTCAAAATGTTACACTTAGTGAGATTCTGGTAGAACTAAAAT
The DNA here is from genome assembly GCA_024516035.1 of Bactericera cockerelli. NCBI lineage: Eukaryota > Metazoa > Arthropoda > Insecta > Hemiptera > Triozidae > Bactericera > Bactericera cockerelli. Next base: position 11,581,161 of record CM044961.1, read on the forward strand.
TTTCTCTTCTTTTTTTTCATCATACCTCTAATTTTTTGTTTCACATTTTGGTGCTTTTTCCACAATCCTTTTTATTTTCAACTAAATTTTCCTATCAATAATCTCTTCTCTTGAGCCTCAAGATTTCTATTTTCTCTTAATTGGCTAGTTGTCTACCTACTATAGTTTTGAGCTGTGATGTTTTTTTTTCTCTGAATATATCAGGACCTCAGCCATTCTCTTTCTCTGTCCTATTCTAATTTACTGAACTATACAGAGTGAACGAAAAGTTCCGCGACGGATTTTATTTTTTTAACGGTTTAAGATTCACATACGTGAATTTTTGCATGAAGTTCTAACACAAGTTTGCCCAATTTCTACAGGGTGTCCCAAAAGTAGTTAAACAGGTATCAACTTTCGATTTAAATAGAACATCATATTTTTTATTCGATATTTCAAAGCTACCTCAAATTTTAGACGCAATTGACCCCTAACTTGATTATTTGATTAAAACTATGAACACCGCGGAATTATGGACTTTAAAAAAAAAAAAAAAAAAAAAAATGAAGGTGTTTAAACCCAGAGTGTGATACATCAAATCAGTGTAATTTTTCAGGCTAAATTACGTGGTAGCATTGGTTTTTTTTCCTCCGAGAATCTCGCTCGAAAGAAAATATGTAAACTCTACCAAGTGATTTAGCATGAAAAAATACACTGATTCGCTAAATCACACTCTAGGTTTTAAACACTTTTATTTCAAAGAAAGTCTATGATTCCGCGGGGTTGATCACAGATCCGTTTTCTCAAATTATCGAGTTAGGGGTCAATTGTGTGTAGAATTGAACTTAGTTTTCAAATATTGAATAAAAAATAGGGGGTTCTACTTAGAATCGAAAGTTGATGCTTGCTTCACTACTTTCGGGACACTTTGTAGACTTTTCGATTACGACAAAAAATGGTCAAATTTGCGTTAGAACTTTACACAAAAATTAAAATATCTATCTTAAACCGTTGAAAAATAATCACACATTCTTTGTCCATTTCATAAATTAAACACCTTTTCTCTGTCCTTTCCTTTATTATCTATCACACTCACTCTTATCTTATGTAACAATTCTCAGTCCTTTTCTTCTTTCATTAATATTTCTCTTTCTCCCTGGATCTATTCTCTTTTCATCAATTATCTCTCACCTCTTCTCTTTCTCCCTGGTTCTTTTCATCAATTATCTCTCACCTCTTCTCTTTCTCTCTGGTTCTATTCTCTTTTCATCATTTATCTATCACCTATTCTCTTTCTCCCTGGTTCTATTCTTGATTGATCAATTATTTCTCACTATTATCTTTCGTCTTTGTTCTATTCTTTTGTTATATTCTTTAGTAATAAACACCCGTTTACCGGGCTTATTATTAATTTAATTACCTCTCACCAACAATCTTTCTCCGTTGTTCTATTCTTTTTTCATCAATTATCTCTCACCCATTGTATTTCTCCTTTCTTCTATTCTTCTTTCATCAATTATCTCTCACCCATTCTCTTTCTCCTTTGTTCTAATCTTCTTCCATGATTTATCTTTCACAAATTCTCTTTCTCCCTTGTTCTATTCTTCTTTCTTCAATTATCTTTCATCCATTCTCTTTCTCCCTTGTTGTATTATTCTTTCATCAGTTATCTCTCACTCATTGACTTTCTCCCTTGTTCTCATTAATTTTCTTTCATCCATTATCTTTCTCATTTTTCCTATTCATTTTTCATCAATTCTCTCAAAGATTCTTTCTCATTTGTTCTATATTTTCCATCAATTATCTCTCACCCATTGTCTTTCTCCTTTGTTCTATTATTTCATTAATTCTCTCACCCATTCTCTTTCTCTTTTTTTCTATTCTTCTTTCATCAATTATCCGTCACCCATTCCCTTTGTTCTTTGTACTATTCTTCTTCCATGAATTATCTTTCACAAATTTTCTTTCTCCCTTGTTCTATTATTCTTTCATGCTTTTTTTTCACGTATTCTTTTGCTCCCTGGTTCTATTCTCTTTTCATCAATTATCTCTCACCTTTTTTCTTTCTTGTGGCTCTATTCTTTTGTCATGAATTGTCTCTCACCCATTCTCTTCCTCCTTTGTTCTATGTTTTTCATCAATTATCTCTCACCCATTCTATTTCTCCTTTGTTCTATTCTTCTTTAATCAATTATCCCTCACCCGTTGTCTTTCTCCTTTGTTCTATTCTTCTTTAATCAATTATTTCTCATCCATTTTCTTACTCCTTTGTTCTATTCTTATTTCATCAAATATCTGTTACCCATTTTCTTTCTCCCTTGTTCTATTCTTCTTTAATCAATTTTATTATCTCTCACCATTCTCCTTCTCCCTTGTTCTTCTCATCAATTATCTCTCACCTTTTCTCTTGCTCCCTTCTATTCTCTTTTCATCAGTTTTCTCCCACTCATTCTCTTTCTCCTTTGTTCTTTTCTTTTGTCATGAATTATCTCTCACCCATTCTCTTCCTCCCGTGTTCTATTCTTTTTTCTTCAATTATCTCTCACCCATTCTCTTCCTTCCTTGTTCTATTCTTCCTTCTTCAATTATCTCTCACCCATTAGCTTGCTCCCTTGTTCTCACTAATTTTCCCTCACTCATTATCTTTCTCATTTTTTCTATTCATTTTTCATCAATTCTCTCACAGATTCTCTTTCTCCTTTGTTCTATATTTTCCATCAATTATCTCTCACCCATTGTCTTTCTCCTTTGTTCTATTCTTCCATTAATTCTCTCACCCATTCTCTTTCTCTTTTTTTCTATTCTTCTTTCATCAATTATCTGTCACCCATTCGCTTTCTCCCTTGTTTTATTCTTTTTTTTTTTTTTTTTTTTTTGGCTTTCTTTAAAGTGGCTTTCTATTTTTATCAATTATCTTTCTCCCATTAAAAATATTCATTTTTGAAAACATTATATATTAAATCTGTTAAATCGCAACTGTTCAATCGCAAGTCAGTTCAGGTGTATCTGTTAAGACGCTAATAGATACACCTGAACTGAGTAATAAAAAAACAGATACTGTACTAGTGATTAGGTTTCTGGTACCTAGTGAGTGCCATGAACCTCATAATATATTATTATACGTATTATAGAAGCGATCAATCATGATTTTTTTGATATTTTTTTGTTTGTTTGTATTATTTTAACTCGCCTGCATTTTTTTGTAATTTCTTCATTTTTGTATTTTCTTCGTTTAAGATCTCGATTATGGCGAGGAAAAGTACGGCTGTAAGGTTGGAGGCTGTAGTCCTCTTCCGCATGGTTTTGTACTCTTGCATTCTTAGATTTTTTGTTTCGCATGCATTTTTTCTTCTTATGGTGAGGAAAGGTCCGGCTGTAGGGGAGGAGGAGCCCGAGGGTGTTGGGTTGTACTGTTAAGCTACAACCCAACACCTATTTCAAAAGCGAACGTACAAGATAATACTAGTAACATCGCGTATTATCGCTTTTTTTTTCTTTTCTTTTTTGTCTGTTGCATTTTTGAATTATACTTTCTTGCATGCTTATGTGTTTTCTCTTCCTTATACTAACTTTTTCTTGTAGTTGTTGAATATTGTGATTTTCCTTTTTGCATGATTTTGTACTGTTGCATTTTTAGTTTTATGTTTCAGAACTTTTTTCAAGGTGTCATGGACTGTCATGGTTTACCCACCCAGCCCACCGAAACTACCCCGGCCAACCAGACGACTCGCCCACACCAACCACCCAGCTCACCTGGAACTCCCAGACCTGTCACCCAGCCAATCTAACCTACACAACCCGCCCAGCCCACCTAACTTACACCGCCCATCCAGACGTCCCGCTTACCCCTACCACCCAACTCACCTCGACCCCACAGATCTCAACTAGCTAATCTAAACTAACCAGCCTACACAGACCTCCCATATGCACTCTCCACCCAATCCACCCTATCAAGTTGATTATTGAACTTGTGTTTTTTTTACATGATTTTGTAGTGTTCCATGCTAAGTTTTTTCAGATTTATTTCCAACATACTGAGTCAGGTATTAAGTGCAATACAGTAAAGATACTATACAAGCGATCAGGTCAGGTATTGAGTGTGATAAACAACAGATACTATACAAGCGATCAGGTCAGGTATTGAGTGTGGTAAACAACAGATACTATACAAGCGATCAGGTGTCAAGTATTGAGTGTCATAAACAACAGATACTATACAAGCGATTAGGTGTCAGGTATTAAGTGTGATAAAAAACAGATACTAGACAAGCGACCAGGTGTCAGGTATTGTGTGTAACAACAGATATTATACAAGCAATTAAGCATGTTTTTTTTGCAAGATGGTTTATTTTATTTTTTTCAATTCGCATGCAAATTGTGGTTTTCCTCTTTCGCATGATTTTGTACTGTTTCATTCTTAGTTTTTTTGTATCGCATGTATTTTTTCTTCTTATGGTGAGGAAAGGTTCGGGTGTAGGGGTGGAGGAGCCCGAGGGTGTTGGGTTGTAGTGTTATGCTACAACCCAACACCCATTTTAAAAGCAATAGTACGCCACAATACTAGTTAAATCGCGTATTATCGCTTTCCTTTTTTTTTTCTTTTTTTTTGCCTGTTGCATTTTGTGTTTTTTTTTTGTTGCATGATTTTTTGTTGCATGCTTCTTTGTTTTCTCTTCCTTATAGTTCCTTTTTCTTGTAGTTGTTCAATATTATGGTTTTCCTTTTTCGCATGATTTTGTACTGTTGCAGTTGCATTCTTAGTTTTATTGTTTCAGAACTAAGTTCAGTCCAAGCAGCCCACCCAACTTACCCAGCCCTCTTCAACCACACATATAACCAGTGTACTCAACCTACACAGACCACCTCGACCGGTCCGACCACCCAACCCACCTGGACCACCTAGACCCCCCCAGCCCACGTACACCACACAGTCACCCCGACCATCCTGTCCACCAAGTCAACCAAACCCGACTCAACCAGACCGTCCAGCCCAATAAGTTCTCAGTGAAGTTAAAGTATGTATTGAATTGATATGAAAAGTTTTTATTTATTTATTTATTTTAACTCTTCTTTTGGTTTTTAATTTATTAACTGTTTCTTTTGTATGTTGTATTTTGTGGTTTTCCTTTTTTTTGCATGATTTCGTACTTTTGCAGTCTTAGATTTTTTGTTTCAGATCAGGTGTCAGGTATTAAGTGTGATAAACAACAGATACTATACAAGCGATCAGGTGTCAGGTATTAAGTGTGATAAACAACAGATATTATACAAGCGATCAGGTGTCAGGTATTAAGTGTGATAAACAACAGATACTATACAAGCGATCAGGTGTCAGGTATTAAGTGTGATAAACAACAGATATTATACAAGCGATCAGGTGTCAGGTATTAAGTGTGATAAACAACAGATACTATACAAGCGATCAGGTGTCAGGTATTAAGTGTGATAAACAACAGATACTATACAAGCGATCAGGTGTCAGGTATTAAGTGTGATAAACAACAGATATTATACAAGCGATCAGGTGTCAGGTATTAAGTGTGATAAACAACAGATACTATACAAGCGATCAGGTGTCAGGTATTAAGTGTGATAAACAACAGATATTATACAAGCGATCAGGTGTCAGGTATTAAGTGTGATAAACAACAGATACTATACAAGCGATCAGGTGTCAGGTATTAAGTGTGATAAACAACAGATATTATACAAGCGATCAGGTGTCAGGTATTAAGTGTGATAAACAACAGATACTATACAAGCGATCAGGTGTCAGGTATTAAGTGTCATAAACAACAGATACTATATAAGCGATCAGGTGTCAGGTATTAAGTGTGTGTAACAACAGATATTATACAAGCGATTAAGCATGTTTTTTAGCATGATAGTTTATTTTCATTTTCTCAATTCGCATTCGTGGTTTTCTACTATCGCTGTACTGTTGCATTCTTAGATTTTTTTTTGTTTCGCATGCATTTTTTCTTCTTATGGTGAGGAAAGGTTCGGGTGTAGGGGAAGGAGGAGCCCGAGGGTGTTGGGTTGTAGTGTTATGCTACAACCCAACACCCATTTTAAAAGCGATAGTACGAGATAATACTAGTTGAATCGCGTATTATCGCTTTCTTTTTTTTTTTTCTTTTTTTTTGCCTGTTGCATTTTGTGGTTTTATTTTGTTGCATGATTTTTTGTTGCATGCTACTTTGTTTTCTCTTCCTTGTACTACTTTTTACTTGAGTTGTTCAATATTGTGGTTTTCCTTTTTCGCATGACTTTGTACTGTTGTATTCTTAGTTTTATTGTTTCAGAACTAATTTCAGTCCAACCAGATCTACCCAGCCCCGCCAATTTACCAAGCCCACCTGGACCACGCAGCCACCCCGACCACCAAGTCCACTAAGTTAACCCAACCCAACCAGACAACCCAGCCCTACCCGACCACCCAGCCCACTCCGCACATCCAGCCTACCGAGTCTACCCGAGCAGACCACCCAGCATCGCCAATCTACCCAGCCCAACCCAAGAACCCAGCCCACCTAACGTACCCAGTCCCACCTAACCAATAGGACCTAGGTGACCAAGACCAATTCTCGACCACCCTGACCACCCAGCCTATCCCAAACACCGAGCCCACCGAGTCAACCCGACCAGACCACCCAGCATCGCCAGTCTACCCAGCTCTACCCGACCACCCAGCCCACTCCGAACATCCAGCCTACCGAATCTACCCGAGCAGACCACCCAGCATCGCCAATCTACCCAGCTCTAAACGACCACCCAGCCCACTCCGACCACCCAGTCTACTCCGACCACCCAGCCCATTCCGACCACCCAGCTCACCGAGTTAACCCTACCCGACCCGACCATTCCGACGACCAAGACCAGTCCAACCACCTAGTCCACCTAGCCTATTAAGTTTTAGTATTAAATTTTAATATATTGTGCATGTTCGATATTATTTGCTTTCGTCTTGTTTTTTTTATATTTTATTAAAAATATATTTTATACAAGCATTCTACAAGCGATAGTACGAGATAATACTAGTTACATCGCGTATTATTGTTTTTCTTAGCTTGTTGCATTTTCTGTTGTTTTTTTTTTTTTTTTTTTTTTTTTTTTTCTTTTTTTGTATGATAATACGACATGCTTCTATGTTCTCTTCCTAAAATTACTTTTTCTTTTACTGGTTGTATTTTGTGGTTTTCCTTTTTTGCATGATTTTGTGCTGTTCCATTCTTAGTCTTTTGTTTCAGAACTGATTTTAGTACATTCAGCTCAACCAGTCCACTCAACCTACTTAGCTCACAAAGACCTGTACACCCTGACCACCAAGTCCACCCGAAACCAACTCGACCAGCCCGACCAATCCAACCACATTAACCACCTTGACCACCTTGACCACCATGACCTGTTTGACCAGCCTGAACACCTCGACCACCGAGACAACCCAGCCCACGCACACAAACCAGCCACCCCGACCATCCTGTAACCAAGTCAACCGAACCCAACCCGACCACCCAGCCCACTGAATTCTCTGTGAAGTTAAAGTATGTATTGAATTGATAGGAAAAGATTTTTATTTATTTTTTAACTCCTCTTTTGGATTTTAATTTTTTGCATTATTAAATTTTCACGTTCATAAAATTAACTTTTTTTTGAGTGTGTTGTATTTTGTGGTTTTAATTTTTTTTTTGCATGATTTGGTACTATTGCATTCTTAGTTTTTTTTATTTCGCATGCCTTTTTTTCTTATGGTGAGGAAAGGTCCGGCTGTAGGGGAGGAGGAGGCCGAGGGTGTTGGGTTGTACAGTTAAGCTACAACCCAACACCTATTTTAAAAGCGATAGTACGAGATAATACTAGTTAAATCGCGTATTATCGCTTTCTTTTTTTTTTTCTTTCTTTTTTGAATGTTGCATTTTGTAGTTCTACCTTATTGCATGCTTCTGTGTTTTCTCTTCCTTATACTATCTTTTTCTTTTACTTGTTGTATTTTGTTGTTTTCCTTTTCTGTATGATTTTGTACTGTTGCATGCTTAGTCTTTTGTTTCAGAACTGATTTCAGAACAGCCAGCCCAAACTCCGTCAGAGTCAAACCAGTTCACTCTAACTATTCAGCTCACAGAGACCTGTACAGTAGTGTACACCCTGACCATCAAGACATCCCGAAACCAACTCGACCACACTAACCTACATGACCTCTTCGACCACCCTGACCACCTCGATTAGCCTAACCACCTCGACCACCCTGACCACCTCGTCTACCCTAACAACCTCGACTACCCTAACCACCTCGACTACCCTAACCACCATGACCTCTTCGACCACTTTGACCTCTTCGACCACCCTAACCACCTCGACTACCCTAACCACCTCGACTACCCTAACCACCTCGACTACCCTAACCACCTCGACATCCCTAACAACCTCGACCAACCTGACCACCTCGACTACCCTAACCACCTCGACTACCCTAACCACCTCGAAGACCATGACCTCTTCGACCACCCTGACCACCTCGACTACCCTAACCACCTCGACTACCCTAACCACCTCGAACACCATGACCTCTTCGACTACCCTAACCGCCTCGACTACAATAACCACCTTGACAACCCTAACCACCTCGACTATCCTAACCACCTCGACTACCCTAACCACCTCGAATACCCTAACCACCTCGACTACCCTAACCACCATGACCTCTTCGACCACTTTGACCTCTTCGACCACCCTAACCACCTCGACCACCCTAACCACCTCGACTACCCTAACCATATTTTGTTATTCATCAACGATGTCGTCAACTGTCTTTCTAAGCACGATGTTCAATTCTTACTTTTCTGTGATGATCTCAAGATTTTTCGCGAGATTCGCTCTTCTAACGACTACCAAATACTTCAAAGCGCTCTTCTTGACTTAAAACAATGGTTTGATAGTAATCTTTTAGAGGTTAATCCTTTGAAATGTAATGTAATATCTTTTACACGCTCTAGCAGTCCTCACTTGTTTGACTATTCATTGAACTCCTATAGTATTCCTCGTTCCAATTGCGTCAGAGATCTTGGTGTCTTGTTTGATTCTCAGTTATCTTTCAACCCGCATATGGAGGCTATCTGTTCCAAAGCCTCAAAAATGCTGGGATTTATCTTCAGATCCACCAAGGACTTCCCTGACGTAACATCGTTTAAAATCCTCTACTGCTCCTTGGTGCGTAGTGTCCTAGAATTTTCCTCTACAGCTTGGAATCCGTCTTATGAGTTCTATTCTGCTCGGATGGAGTCCATTCAACATAAGGCCCTGAGAATCATGAGTAGAAAGCTTGGTTGTCCTGAGGAATCCTATGATTCTTTGGAACACCAACTCCGTTTACTTCCTCTAAAGAAAAGGAGAGAAATGTTTGATATGGTCTTCTTTTTTAATATTCTTCACTCCCACTTAACAGTTCCTGAACTCCTTTCGTCCATAAATATAAATGTACCTGGGCGTATGGCCACTCGTGCGCCACTCCCATTCAGACCTCCATTTGTTCGGACGAACTATTTACAGAACTCCCCAATGATCCGTTTTCAAAGGAATGCTAACACACTGAAAGACAGTATCGATTTCTTCTGTACTACTGTAACTTCCATCAAACAATTCTACCTTAACCATTGAACATCATCTTTTCCTTCTCTTTTTCCTCTCCCTCCCTCCTGCTTTCTTTCTCTCTCTCTCTCTCTCTCTCTCTCTCTCTCTCTCTCTTTCTCTTTTTCTCTTTCTCTCACTTTTACACTCACTCTTTCTCTCTCTCTTACTATATCGCTCTTTGCTTCCTTTCGCTTCTTTCTCTGTTTTATTTGACTTAAAACTGTTTTTTTTTTTTTTTTTTTTTTTTTTTTTTTTTTACATTGTTATATTTAAAATTATTTTTTGATAGTTAGGGTACAATTATAATTAGATAGTATAGGGTCCGCCCGTGTATTGTATTAAAAAAAAAAAAAAAAAAAAAAAAATAAATACCCTAACCATCTCGACTACCCTAACCACCTCGACTACCCTAACCACCTCGACTACCCTAACCACCTCGACTACCCTAACCACCATGACCTCTTCGACCACTTTGACCTCTTCGACCACCCTAACCACCTCGACTACCCTGCGTAGTACTAACTTAGTATTACGCAGCATTAGTATTAAGTTTAGTATTTAAGGGTTTAGCTGCCATAAACGCTACTCAATTTTTTTGTCACAATTATTATTACGCAGCATTAGTATTAAGTTTAGTATTTAAGGGTTTAGCTGCCATAAACGCTACTCAATTTTTTTGTCACAATTATTATTACGCAGCATTAGTATTAAGTTTAGTATTTAAGGGTTTAGCTGCCGTAAACGCTACTCAAACTTTTTTGTCACAATTATTATTACGCAGCATTAGTATTAAGTTTAGTATTTAAGGGTTTAGCTGCCATAAACGCTACTCAATTTTTTTGTCACAATTATTATTACGCAGCATTAGCATTAAGTTTAGTATTTAAGGGTTTAGCTGCCATAAACGCTACTCAATTTTTTTTGTCACAATTATTATTACGCAGCAGTAGTATTAAGTTTAGTATTTAAGGGTTTAGCTGCCGTAAACGCTACTCAAACTTTTTTGTCACAATTATTATTACGCAGCATTAGTATTAAGTTTAGTATTTAAGGGTTTAGCTGCTGTAAACGCTACTCAATTTTTTGTCACAATTATTATTACGCAGCATTAGTATTAAGTTTAGTATTTAAGGGTTTAGCTGCCATAAACGCTACTCAATTTTTTTTGTCACAATTATTATTACGCAGCATTAGCATTAAGTTTAGTATTTAAGGGTTTAGCTGCCATAAACGCTACTCAATTTTTTTTGTCACAATTATTATTACGCAGCAGTAGTTTTAAATTTAGCATTTAAGGGTTTAGCTGCCATAAACGCTACTCAATTTTTTTTGTCACAATTATTATTACGCAGCATTAGCATTAAGTTTAGTATTTAAGGGTTTAGCTGCCATAAACGCTACTCAATTTTTTTTGTCACAATTATTATTACGCAGCAGTAGTTTTAAATTTAGCATTTAAGGGTTTAGCTGCCATAAACGCTACTCAATTTTTTTTGTCACAATTATGATTACGCAGCATTCGTATTAAGTTTAGTATTTAAGGGTTTAGCTGCCGTAAACGCTACTCAAACTTTTTTGTCACAATTATTATTACGCAGCAGTAGTATTAAGTTTAGTATTTAAGGGTTTAGCTGCTGTAAACGCTACTCAATTTTTTGTCACAATTATTATTACGCAGCATTAGTATTAAGTTTAGTATTTAAGGGTTTAGCTGCCATAAACGCTACTCAATTTTTTTTGTCACAATTATTATTACGCAGCATTAGCATTAAGTTTAGTATTTAAGGGTTTAGCTGCCATAAACGCTACTCAAATTTTTTTGTCACAATTATGATTACGCAGCATTCGTATTAAGTTTAGTATTTAAGGGTTTAGCTGCCGTAAACGCTACTCAAACTTTTTTGTCACAATTATTATTACGCAGCATTAGTATTAAGTTTAGTATTTTAGGGTTTAGCTGCCATAAACGCTACTCAATTTTTTTGTCACAATTATTATTACGCAGCAGTAGTATTAAGTTTAGTATTTAAGGGTTTAGCTGCCATAAACGCTACTCAATTTTTTTTGTCACAATTATTATTACGCAGCATTAGCATTAAGTTTAGTATTTAAGGGTTTAGCTGCCATAAACGCTACTCAATTTTTTTGTCACAATTATTATTACGCAGCAGTAGTATTAAGTTTAGTATTTAAGGGTTTAGCTGCCATAAACGCTACTCAATTTTTTTGTCACAATTATGATTACGCAGCATTCGTATTAAGTTTAGTATTTAAGGGTTTAGCTGCCGTAAACGCTACTCAAACTTTTTTGTCACAATTATTATTACGCAGCATTAGTATTAAGTTTAGTATTTAAGGGTTTAGCTGCCTAAACGCTACTCAATTTTTTTGTCACAATTATTATTACGCAGCATTAGCATTAAGTTTAGTATTTAAGGGTTTAGCTGCCGTAAACGCTACTCAATTTTTTTTGTCACAATTATTATTACGCAGCATAGTATTAAGTTTAGTATTTAAGGGTTTAGCTGCCATAAACGCTACTCAATTTTTTTTGTCACAATTATGATTACGCAGCATTCGTATTAAGTTTAGTATTTAAGGGTTTAGCTGCCGTAAACGCTACTCAAACTTTTTTTGTCACAATTATTATTACGCAGCATTAGTATTAAGTTTAGTATTTTAGGGTTTAGCTGCCATAAACGCTACTCAATTTTTTGTCACAATTATTATTACACAGCATAGTATTACGTTTAGCATTTAAGGGTTTAGCTGCCATAAACGCTACTCAATTTTTTTTTGTCACAATTATTATTACGCAGCAGTAGTATTAAGTTTAGTATTTAAGGGTTTAGCTGCCATAAACGCTACTCAATTTTTTTTGTCACAATTATTATTACACAGCAGTAGTTATTACGTTTTAGCATTTAAGGGTTTTAGCTTGCCGTAAACGCTACTCAAACTTTTTTGTCACAATTATTATTACGCAGCATTAGCATTAAGTTTAGTATTTAAGGGTTTAGCTGCCATAAACGCTACTCAATTTTTTTGTCACAATTATTATTACGCAGCATTAGCATTAAGTTTAGTTTTAAGGTTTTAGCTGCCGTAAACGCTACTCAAACTTTTTTGTCACAATTATTATTACGCAGCATTAGTATTAAGTTTAGTATTTAAGGGTTTAGCTGCCGTAAACGCTACTCAATTTTTTTTGTCACAATTATTATTACGCAGCATTAGTATTAAGTTTAGTATTTAAGGGTTTAGCTGCCATAAACGCTACTCAATTTTTTTTGTCACAATTATTATTACGCAGCATTAGCATTAAGTTTAGTTTTTAAGGGTTTAGCTGCCATAAACGCTACTCAATTTTTTTTGTCACAATTATTATTACGCAGCATTAGCATTAAGTTTAGTTTTAAGGTTTTAGCTGCCGTAAACGCTACTCAAACTTTTTTGTCACAATTATTATTACGCAGCATTAGTATTAAGTTTAGTATTTAAGGGTTTAGCTGCCGTAAACGCTACTCAAACTTTTTTGTCACAATTATTATTACGCAGCATTAGTATTAAGTTTAGTATTTAAGGGTTTAGCTGCCATAAACGCTACTCAATTTTTTTTGTCACAATTATTATTACGCAGCATTAGCATTAAGTTTAGTATTTAAGGGTTTAGCTGCCGTAAACGCTACTCAATTTTTTTTGTCACAATTATTATTACGCAGCAGTAGTATTAAGTTTAGTATTTAAGGGTTTAGCTGCCATAAACGCTACTCAAATTTTTTTTGTCACAATTATTATTACGCAGCATTAGCATTAAATTTAGTATTTAAGGGTTTAGCTGCCGTAAACGCTACTCAATTTTTTTGTCACAATTATTATTACGCAGCATTAGTATTAAGTTTAGTATTTAAGGGTTTAGCTGCCATAAACGCTACTCAATTTTTTTTGTCACAATTATTATTACGCAGCATTAGCATTAAGTTTAGTTTTTAAGGGTTTAGCTGCCATAAACGCTACTCAATTTTTTTTGTCACAATTATTATTACGCAGCATTAGCATTAAGTTTAGTTTTAAGGTTTTAGCTGCCGCAAACGCTACTCAAACTTTTTTGTCACAATTATTATTACGCAGCATTAGTATTAAGTTTAGTATTTAAGGGTTTAGCTGCCGTAAACGCTACTCAAACTTTTTTGTCACAATTATTATTACGCAGCATTAGTATTAAGTTTATTATTTAAGGGTTTAACTGCCATTAACGCTACTCAAACTTTTTCATCCCAATTAGTATTACGCAGCATTAGTATTAAGTTTAGTATTTAAGGGTTGATTTTTAGTAATTTGGCTGTCGTAAACGCTACTCAAGTAAATGCCACAATAGACCTCCGCCACCTTGACCACCCTGACCACCGCGACCAACAATACCTCCTCGACCACTCTAACCACCGTAAGACTTTATTCCAAAGGACTGAGTATTGGAATTAGGTTTTAGCATTTGGGATTTTTTTTCTTTTGTTCGTTCTTTTTTTGTGCATGTTTATTTTATGTGTTGTTGTCTTGAAATATTTTGCATGATTACTGCATGTTACATCTGCCCTGATCCCTACTCAAGTTTTTGCTATTAGTATTAAATTTAGAATTTAAGGCAGGCAATTAGCTGCCCTAAACGCTACCTAATGTGTTTGTCATTTAGTATTGTAATTTTTGCTACTTAGTACACTTAGTAAGGCAGATGTATTTTGACTGTAGGGGTTTTTGGGCAGATGTATTTTTGGCATGATGTTTTGTTTTTTGCATTTTTTTCAATTATTTTTTTCACTTGTTGGCGCCACAAGTTTTTTTTTTATTTATTTATAAGAAATAGTTTATTACGAAGTGGATTAGGCCTTGCAGTATGAATTCTTCTTTTTTAAGTAGATATTCATATTGTTGGGGATACCACTTAGGAAGGTAGAAAAACGGGCTGGAACTCTACCTCTTGGGTGGCCTGGAAACGAGTTTTTTTTCTTGTATAAGTAAATTAGTTATTTTAAAAGTGGATTAGGCCTTGCAATATGTATCCTTCATTTCTACCTAGGGATACATATCGTAGGGGATACCACTTAGGAAGGTAGAATAACGGGCTGGAACTCTACCTCTCGGGTGGCCTGGAAACGAGTTCTTTCTTTTATAATAGTTAATTAGTTATTTAAGAAGTGGATTAGGCCGTACAATATGTACATATTATATTGTATCACTTCATTTTGAACCAAAGAGGGATACATGAATTGTATCCTTTGATTTTGAACGGAGTAGGGATACATAAATAACGTCGGGGATACTATTTAGAAATTTAGGAAAATGGGCCAAAGCCCTTGGGTGGCTTGAAGTTACGTTTTTTTTTTTACTTCCGATAAATTTCTAATATTAGATATCGGAAGTATTGTGTTCGTTTTTGTAAAAAAAATATTTTTTTTGCTCCGATTTCAATTTTTTTTCATATTTCTGGACGTTTCATAACCTCCTGAGAAAATTTCGTTTTGTGTCCGTCTGTCGGTCTGTCTGTCTGTCGGTCTGTTAAAACGATTCCTTGTAACGCGCAAATCTCGGAAACTACTTGACGGATTTTGATGAAATTTTGCACACATCTAGGAGACATTCTGTAGATGGTCCCATTTTAAATTCATCGAACTCGTACTAGTGGTTCTGGGTGAAAGAGACCATGCGCCTGCCCTCTAACTTTTTACTTAAACGCTTATATCTTGTGAACGGTACACCCGATTTTGATGAAATTTTGTATTTATATGCATATTACTGTTTTACATAGGCTATTTATATATATTTTTTAATCTATACTTATATAAGAGAGTTTCACTGACTGACTGACTGCCTGACTCACTCATTCACTCACTGATTCATCACTGTTTCTCCGAACTGGTAAGTCCTAGGAAGCTGAAATTTGGTAGGTTGCTTTGTCTTATAGTCTAGATGTGCAATAAGACGGGATTTTTCGAAATTCCCACTACAACACCTGCCATTGGCGAGAAAGGATTTTTTGCTGTCACGGCCATGCCTCGGTCCGCAAAGCGGGCGACAGCCCGCTAGTTAATTATAATTTGACTCTGATATATAAGAAAATCCGAAATTTTGGACAAAAAAGTCAAAAAATAAGAACCACGACTTGCCGATACAGAATTTTTTGTGAAATCTAGAATAGAGAAAAAACGATATTCTACCATATAAAACAAATTTGAAGAAAAGCGGTTCAGTCGTTTTGGAGATACAAGTAATTTTGTATAAAATCTCAAAATTGGCACGTGTTTACAATGTGAAACAATCACGAGGAAGTGTTGTGTCCATAATTGGCAGTGTTTTTTTTTGCTTAAAGAGACCCAAATTAGAAAGTTTTTACTCTCAACACCCAGGATGCACTCTCTTTGTGTTCACTGGTAGTCAAGTGGTTAAGGCGCTACTCTGGTAGTCCAGGTAGCATAGGGATCCGTTAGTTCGAATCACACCCAGTGTTTGGATTTTTCCTCATTAATTTGAGTTTGTGACCACATAATAATAAGTCTCTGAGGTTTTGGTGGTAGAAAATGCTTTGAGCATTAACCTCGCCTGGTGGTAACCTTCCATTAAAGAGTATTATTATTATTTGTCATAGCAAATTTTCATTAATTTACAATATGGTGCATACCTATACTAATAGTTGAATAATACAACACACACATTGTTATTTATGCATAGGTATATATTTGTGTTATATTAAAATAATTTTGTCTTGATTGTTACAAATAAGTTTTAATCAAACTTTATACGAAAATCACAATGGGTCACTTTCAAAGAGAGTAAAAAATAGGGACCCATTCTAAAGTAAAAAACACTGCCAATTATGGACTCTATACTTCCTCGTGATTGTTTCACATTGTTAACACGTGCCAATTTTGAGATTTTATACTAAATTACTTGTATCTCCAAAACGACTGCACCGATTTTCTTCAAATTTGTTTTATATGGTAGAAAATCGTTTTTTCTACATTCTAGATTCCACAAAAATTTCTGTATCGGCAAGTCGTGGTCCTTATTTTTTGACTTTTTTGTCCAAAATTTCGGATTTTCTTAAATATCAGAGTCTAATTATAATTAATTAAAAAATATATATAAATAGCCTATGTAAAACAATTATATGCATACACACACAAAATTTCATTAAAATCGGGTGTACCGTTCACGAGATATAAGCGTTTAAGTAAAAAGTTAGTGGTCAGGCGCATGGGCTCTTTCACCAAGAACCGCTAGTACGAATTCGATGAATTTAAAATGGGACCATCTACAGAATGTCTCCTAGATGTGTGCAAAATTTCATCAAAATCGGTCGAGTAGTTTCCGAGATTTGCGCGTTACAAGGAATCGTTTTAACAGACCGACAGACCGACAGACCGACAGACCGACAGACCGACAGAACGACAGACCGACAGACCGACAGACAGACACAAAACCAAATTTGCTCAGGAGGTTATGAAACGTCCAGAAATCTGAAAAAAAATTGAAATCGGAGCAAAAAAATATTTTTTTTTACAAAAACGAACACAATACTTCCGATTTCTAATATTAGAAATTTCTCGGAAGTAAAATATACCAGAGAAACCCATTTCCATCATCCAAATCATGAAAGTGAAAGACCTAAAAAAGCCTTCTACAGTTGCTGTTGCTGAATAAGAAAAAAGCGGATACGATTATTTGTTAACGTCATATTTACTGAGTTCTCATGAGCCTTTCTTTTAACCAAGAATCTCATCGTGTTCTGAACGGGCTTCAAACACCTCTATTACTCATAATAAAGTCCCTTTAAAATTATTGTAAGAAAATGTTGTTCTCTAACTTGTATATTTAATCCATCCAAAGGAGCGGCCCTTGCGGCTGCATTTTGGAGCCCTGCGGTTTCAGAGTGTGTACGATTTCAACCAAAAGTTTCGTGGTTTGTGTGGTATCAACTTCCATTGCAATTTTCAAGTTTCTAGCTCTCACCGTTCTCGGAAATCGAGTTCACAGATGGACGGACACACCGACAAACGCACGGACCAATGGCCGAAAACAACTTTTTTTGTATCCTGAGTCTATGCTTCGTCCAGAAACGTGTGATACTTAAAAAAAAGTATATAACTCTTTGTCTAAAATTAAGAATAATAACACAAAAAAACACTAACTATCCTTGAAAAAATATGAAAAATTCCTCGCCGCACAGTTGATCCGAACCAGAAATCTTTCGATTGAAACTTTCCTCTCTCGGTCACACCACAGGCGAAATATTTCAGCCTGAATTTAAAATTCCTCCCGTGTCTCCAATGTTCCATCTGATCAGTCATCTCAAAATCTCAATTTCAACAGTTTTTACCCGTATCTTAGTTCGGACCTGAGTGGTTTTAAATCCTTCTTCAGAGTTCTTTTTAATCTGGATTAAAAAAGTACATTTTAAATTGGAAATAGTCTCCGGTGTATAGTCTGTTTTTAATCAAAGAAACCAAAATTCATCTTTAATTATATAAGGTGTGCTTTGAGCATTGATCAAAGACATAATATTAAATTTTGCTGATTGGCAGTGCCGCCAACAAGGGTGGTCAGCTGACTCGTGTGCTAAAAGCTGTTTGAATTCAACCTCTTTGAATTCAAAGAGACTATCGGAATCTTTCGGGATTTCCGGAATCAGACGAACATGACCGACAAGAATTCGGGAAAGACAGACATGGAAGAGAACACTACTTATGGTGTCAGCCAGAAAGCTGGTGTGAAAACAACCACGGTGGCGCCCACATTAAATCCTGCTGGTGAGTATTTTTTTTTTTTGTATTTTAATGCTGATGCACATTGTATAGACAGTGGTAGAAGTGCTGAGTCATTCCTCCACTGACTGGCTACCATCGTTCACGATGACGCCGCCCTATAATGATGAAGATGATGCACATTTACTTTTCATTGGCAATATGGGAAAGGAAGTACGATTGAGTCATTCAATTTTTGTTTCAATAAATTCAGTTTCTAGTTGTGTGGATACCCTAATAACTGGTGTTCATCTTGACATTATCCAAAGCCCGATTCTTCCGAATTTTTTACAGAATACGTATATTATGTATAATGATAAATAAAAAAATGATTTACTTCTGAAAATGAGAATATTTTACCATTTAAATGAAATTAAGAGTGCTTTTATGTTTGGTTAGCTCAGTTAGCTTTTGTGTTTGGTTAGCTCAGGTCCATTATACTATATTAAGTATCATCTTCACAAAGTAAATAGATAATGGTATGGAAATGATATCTTCATCACATCTTGAATAGTCAAAAACTTTACACTAACTTATTATACCATTAATATTTTATCACTTAAAAGCATTAAATATTATAAAATAACTATGAGATGCATAGTCACTATAATAAATAGACTGATTAAGCCTGGCCATTACCATTTGATTGTGTAGAAAGTTGATTGATTTAAACAGTTCATTAGCGACTATGTACATGGGTCTAACAATGTTCATTGAATTGAATATATTTTCTTTATACAATAAGGGTTTGTACATAGTTATACATCTCCTAAGATAGTATAGTATAGTATAGTATAGTAGTGCTTTATTTAGACTGTCGGCTCGAGACAAGAAGTCCCATTACGCTCCTTTTTGGGAGCGTAATGGGACTTCTTGTCTCGAGCCGAAAGGGAAAGCCGAGCCGAGCCGAGGGAAAGATAATGCTACCTTTTTGGGAAAACAATAAGGGATTGGCATTTCTATACCTTTACTCATGTGTCTTTTATTACTATCAAACAGACCAGGAGGCGAAGGTGAAAGAGTTCGGCCTCCTCCCCGACATGAAAGCCACTGAGGAGTTCCTCATGGAGAACCCCGGCTTCATCAACGAGACTACGGCACTGGCGCTACTCAAGTGGAGCTCCCGGCTCAGTGAGCAGCGAGAGAGTGAGTTCAACTTGGTGAGCACCCAGTGTCTCTACGTGCTGTACCTGCTGGACCTAGCCCGTCAGGTGAGTCATAACTTGGTGAGCACCCAGTGTCTCTACGTGCTGTACCTGCTAGACCTAGCCCGTCAGGTGAGTCATAACTTGGTGAGCACCCAGTGTCTCTACGTGCTGTACCTGCTGGACCTAGCACGTCAGGTGAGTCATAACTTGGTGAGCACCCAGTGTCTCTACGTGCTGTACCTGGCCCGTCAGGTGAGTCATAACTTGGTGAGCACCCAGTGTCTCTACGTGCTGTACCTGCTAGACCTAGCCCGTCAGGTGAGTCATAACTTGGTGAGCACCCAGTGTCTCTACGTGCTGTACCTGGCCTGTCAGGTGAGTCATAACTTGGTGAGCACCCAGTGTCTCTACGTGCTGTACCTGGCCTGTCAGGTGAGTCATAACTTGGTGAGCACCCAGTGTCTCTACGTGCTAGACCTAGCCCGTCAGGTGAGTCATAACTTGGTGAGCACCCAGTGTCTCTACGTGCTGTGCTTGGCCTGTCAGGTGAGTCATAACTTGGTGAGCACCCAGTGTCTGTGCGTGCTGGACCTAGCCCGTCAGGTGAGTCATAACTTGGTGAGCACCCAGTGTCTCTACGTGCTGTACCTGATGGACCTAGCCCGTCAGGTGAGTCATAACTTGGTGAGCACCCAGTGTCTCTACGTGCTGGATCTGGCCCGTCAGGTGAGTCATAACTTGGTGAGCACCCAGTGTCTCTACGTGCTGAACCTAGCCCGTCAGGTGAGTCATAACTTGTGAGTCAAAATGTCTGTCATTGGCAAGAGTCTCAAATATCACAATGCTTTCTCAATTTTCATTTACGTTAAATCATGTCTTGTTAAATAATCCACTATTGTATCTACCATTGCAATCTTTTCAGCCCAAATAATTGTTAACATTTGTCTTTTTAGCCCAAATAAAACATAAAGCTGTTAAAGCACCTAATCTGTGATAAAGGTGAATTTGAAATAGGTAATTCTCAAGTATGCATTGCACATGGCATAATCAATTATTAAAAGGCGCACATAAATTTAATTTAATATTTTTTCTGCTTCTGTGTTGTGTTGAGATCTGGGGCGAAGTTACTATCTCAGGCATTCTCTCTCACTCAACCTACTTAAATTGAAAGTTCGTCTCTCCCCTCAGGTTGACATTGACCCCATCTACTGTGTGACTCCATTCTTCGCCCGCATCAGTGAGCCAGAATTCTACGAGATGTTTGAGAAGGAGATCATACCATTCCGGGAGCGGCTGCAGAACTCTCCCTGGGACCAGGTCTTCGATGATGTAAGATATAATTACAATAATCTAACCTAACCCAAGCCAACCCAATTTAACCTAACCTGCACAACTCTCCCTGGGATCAGGTCTTCCATGATGTAAGATATAATTACAATAATCTAACCTAACCCAACACAACCCAATCTAACCTAACCTGCAGAACTCTCCTTGGGACCAGGTCTTCGATGATGTAAGATATAATTACAATAATCTAACCTAACCCAAGCCAACCCAATCTAACCTAACCTGCAGAACTCTCCCTGGGATCAGGTCTTCGATGATGTAAGATATAAACACAATAACCTAATCTAACCTAACCTAACCTGACCTAACCTAGCCCAACCCAATCCAACCTAACCTGCAGAACTCTCCCTGGGATCAGGTCTTCGATGATGTAAGATTTAATTAGAATAACCTAACCTAAGCTCACCTTTTTTTTTTTTTTTTTTTTTTTTTTTAAAAAAAAGTAGTTTTGCACCGAAACCGCTTTCGCATTACTTCAGGTCACTTTACTTTTACATCCATACCATTCCAGAAACGGAAAAACTCGGTTAGAATTTTTCGCTTCGTCTGGGATTCGAACCCGCGACCTCCGGGTCAGCAACCAATGCTTTTAACCACTGAGCCACGGAGGTCGGCTCACAATAACAATAACCTAACCTAACCTAACCTAACCCAACCCAACCTAACTTAACCTAACCCAACCTAATCTACCCTAACCTGCAGAACTCTCCCTGAGACCACTAGTCCGTTCCAGAAACACTCTCCACTCTCACAATCTTCCTTTCAACTCCCTTTCTGATTGCTCAATTTGAACGCAATAACCAATCATAGTGCGTTGTGTGACTATTGAAACGGAGATTCAGGGATTTTGATAATGGAGAGTGTTTCTGGAATGGGCTACAGGACTTCGATGATGTAAGATACAGTTCAAGCTTAAATTTAATTTAAATTCTCTTTCAATTTGCGAATTATTATTTGGAGCCAAGAATTTTTTTCGATCTCAAAATTTAAAACAGGACTCACACAGCTCCTCTTCTGTCCCCAGGTCCTGAAAGGCATCTCCTCGGACGATGGCAGCTCCCTCAGTGGATCTTCCTCTTCAGAGGACGTAGCAGGAAACCTAGATCCCATCGAGGTAATACCTAAGGCCTATTTCTCTTTTGGATTAAAAAAAAATTCCAGGTTCGATATTTCCAAATATTTCCATTTTATTCCAAGGTCAATTTCACCACATTCGTAAAAGAAAAATGCGTTTTCCTCATAAAAGAAATTTCCTCTTCCAAAAGAAAAATGACTTGCTTCCAGTTTGATTCATGTTATTCCCGTTTGGTTAACTTTGGTGAGAAAGAAAAATACGGCTCTAGTTAACTTGACATTTAATCTGTTTCTTTGGGTTTAATGGAAGTCAAGTGGTTAACACGCTAGTCTGATTATCCACTATTCAGGTAGCGTAGGGATCCGTTGGTTCGAAGCCCACCCTGTTCATGAATTTTTCCTCAATAATTTGAAATTGTGACCACATCTCTTAAAAACCCTTCAAAGCTTAGGAGAAGTACCTTTGTATAAATAATGTTTCTTTAGAAAGAAAATAAATAAATAAACTTAAACTTAAGTGTAAAAAAAATATAAAAAGACTCTGAGTGTTAGTTGGTAGAAAATGCTTTGAGCATTAACCTCGCCTGGTAATTACCTTCCACTGAAGAGTGCTATTAGTATTATTATTTAACGTCGCTTTCAACTACTTGGTCATATCACAACGATGTTTTTCACCTCTCATTTCCTTGGAAAATTATCCAGCTACTCAAATTAACATCACCCAGCCTGTGTGAGGTCGGAAACAGCCAGCAGAACATTACTCGAAATCCCTAAGTCGGAGTTTCAACCAATCACAGAGCACTATAGTCCGAGTTAAAGGATAATGTCCACTTTGATTAAATGTAATCCGGTTTTATAATTCCGCCCCTATATTTACTTCTCTTGTATCCAAGTTCTGCGGTACTTATTAGTACTTATATTTTAAATACATTATCAATTTGTTTCTCTCTAATCCATTTGGTTTGTCTGTCCCGGTAGCTCTGTCCCGGTAGCTCAGTGGTAAAGGCGGCACTCTGTGAATCCAAAGGTCGTGGGTTTGAAACCCAGCCGGGACACGACAAGTTATCCTCCCATTTGGGATTTTTACCACATAATAATATGTCTTGGGCTTACTGCTGGAATAATGAGACTTTAAGAGTCCTAATCGGGCAGTATAAATAAGATGATATTATTATTATTATCATAGGTATATATATTTTATTTTGATACATCATCATCTTCTCGTTTTTAATCCAAGTTTAAAGACCTCGGGATTAAAAATGCATCTTCTGATTCAGTTCAATACTTTTCTTAGGATATGAGCAGTACTCATCAAAAACATTATTGAAAGAAAACTTCATCAAGAAAAAGCAAAAGAACTGAATCAAAAGGATCTTATAAACTGATAAGTAAATGGAAACTTCCAAAAATTTCGGAGAAAATTTTCGGTGGAAAATCGTGGAGCAATTCGATTTCGTGCACAGTTTACATTTAGTAACTGGTTACTCATTATTATTATTATTATATTGGTTTCTTCCTTTTTCTCCCGACACAGATGTACAAGAACCTGCCACCTAATCTCCAGCAGTGCATCGACAACGAAGACATCGAGGCATTGGAAGCTGCGCTTAACGACCTACCAGAGGATGTGGCAGACACCTACATGGCCCAATTTCATGTAGGTGTCTGCTACATCCTCTGGATGTAGGTGTCTGCCCACCCTGTTCATGAATTTTTCCTCAATAATTCTAGTTTGTGACTACATTATAATAAGACTCTGAGGGTTAGGTGGTATAAAATGCTTTCACCTCGCCTGGTGCTTACCTTCCTCTGAAGAGTATTATTATTATTATTTAACGTCGCTTTCAACTACTTGGTCATATCACTCTCTAATCCATTCAGTTTCTTCCTTTTTCTCCCGACACAGATGTACAAGAACCTACCACCTAATCTCCAGCAGTGCATCGACAACGAAGACATCGAGGCGCTGGAAGCTGCTCTCAACGACCTACCAGAGGATGTGGCAGACACCTACATGGCCCAATTTCTCGAGGCTGGCCTCTTCGTGCCCATCGAAACCAAGGGATCCGCGGCCAGTGGGAGTGAAGAGGAGAAGGAACTGGGGATCGAAGATTTATCGGCGGGAGAGGACGGAGATACGTCACAATGACGCATGCGCAGTGGGCTTGTATTGTAAATAAAGAAAAGAGGTGCTGATAAGGGTTGCATGTTGCATGAAGTATGGAGAGAATGCATTTTTTTTATTTTCAAGATGAGTGTTTTACAGCTTTTTTAAAAATATTTATTTACAGAGGAGACTTCACATTCAGAGTCCTTGCTCACAGGCTTTTTTATTTTGTAGCAATGAAACAGCAGCTATTGTAGACAATTGTAGTCTGTGTTATAGCTTGTTTACCCGTAGTAAGCCTCTCCTCTGATGGGCGAGAAGTGACACAACACTTCTCATTTATGTGCTGGGTCACCACGAAATAGAATAGAACTTACCTGGTGTCATTTGCTCTTAAGGGACCGAAGAGACGGATTATAAAACAGGATTAAAGTTAGGATAAGCCAGACTTTCTTTCAAGTCGGACTGTAGTGATGTGCTGTGATTGGTTGAATTTCCAACTTGATGGAAGGGGCTAACTTATCTTAAATTTAATCTAGTTTTATAGTTCGGGTCCTAGCAGCACGGGATGAGTACGCTGTGATTAGTTGAAACTCCAACTTGAGGGGCGATCCAGTTTTCATTGAATCCAGTTTTAGTATTGCAGCTTTTTTGTTGCTTTTGTGGCATAGTATATTATGACACAAGTGATCATCTTTCACAGGTTTTGCTCATGACAACATAAATCTTCTTCTTCTTTTCCTTTTCACAAACCTACTTAGGGTCGGCATTGGTCAACCTCTTCCTCATTTTTTAGATTGGTTGGTTCTGGCACTCCTACTTCCACATTTTACTGCTGGATGCTTTTCCTAACACCAACCCTGTTAAGGCGACAACGATTTGTGTTATTGTTTTTGACCTGACAGAGCTGGTACCGTATCTGTTTACCGTCCTCTCATGTAAGCATAAATAATTCCTCCTGATTGCACAGAATCACCTGATCCAGAGAAACTTCTATTACATGTTTATTGAGTTTCTAATAGATGTTTAATAATCTTCTATGTTAAGCACTCGCTTGCCATGCGGAAGGTCCCGGGTTCGATCCCTTGTGCCGACAAAAAATTGTATTCAAAATTTGGTTACAGTTGTTTGTAAGGGATACCTTTGGGTGTGCTCGTGTTGACCCAGCACCTAAATGGGAAGTATTGTATCACTTCTCGCCCATCAGAGGGGAGGTAAATTACGGGATGGGCAGGCTACAACACAGACCCCAAGCGTCTACAGTAGCTCCTGTTTCATGGCTACGAAATAAAGAAGGCTGTGAAACACTCATCTTTAAAAATAAAAATAAAACCCATTAGAACATCTATTTATTGAGTTCTACATCTATTAGAATTTGGTAGTCTGCTTTTTCTTCAGACTCTACCAGGTAGTATCCCAATCTTTGCCAGAAAACTGGTCTTCATAGTCCCCAATTATCAGTTTTCAAAAAACTATTATCTATTTCATCCATCAGTCAGAAAAAAACATTACCTGACATTATTTTTATTAGAATAACAATTTATTAAATTAAAGAACAACACGTCACATAATTTTGAGAAGTCTCGTCCTACAATCCAGTACAAGTTGTCTCAAAAGTTACTTGTTATTTGTATTGAATCTTTTGTCATTTTCTGAGTGTTACAATATTCAGCGACAAATTCATGCTCTTTGCAAACAATAATAATGTCCCTTTGTTCAATTTGGGAACTGTTTAAGTAATTTTCAAGGCCAACTTGTAAATGGTTTCAGACATTTATAATTTACAGTTTGAGATGTCAATCACAAGTTACATGATGTTTACATGTACAATGCATAGGTATAAATATAGTTTTGTACTAGTGGCTACTGAAAAACAAAAAATGGAATTACAAATTTGGAGTGTTAGAGAGCAATAACCTGATATGAAAAGACTGGGAGAAATTCATGGAACCTACTTTGGATGAAAATATGCCATGGTATTCCTGAGCCAAGGCTATCCTCCACTTATATCCATGTCTGTTCAAATTAATGTATCCTTTTTTTCGGATGTGATATTGAATCTATCGTATTGCTGAGGTTAGTCACTGCATGCAATAGGTCAAACCATTCCGGTTTCTAACTTGATTGTGTTCTTAGAATTTTAATTATTTTATCATTTCATTGCACTAGAAGTGACAACTAATGTATGGTTTTGTATTATCTTATTTAGACTAGCAAGTTGTCGTTCGAGCAGGCAGGACCCTTGGATGGCCAATTACAGGCGCCGATGGTGTTGTCGTAAGCCAAATGGATGGGACACTTGAACTCGTGCAGACTGAACTTCTTCTTCCACTGGTCCCAGTTACATTGGTAGAACTTGTTGCAGTGCTTCGGGTGTCTGAAGAGACCCGCTCTCTTACACTCAATAGTTCCAAACTCTGTGATAGACAAGTTGTCGTCCTCGTGAGAATGCTCCTCATTGTCTGAATCATCATAAGATTTCTCAGTGGTGGATGTGACGGACGATTTTCTTGCAGAGAAAAGTTTCTTAGGTGTTGCCTTTACACTTGCATGGAATCGTTCGGACTTCTCAGCTTCCTCCTGCGTATTGTAGGACACCACGTCTACACTAGGAGCGGCAGTCTCCAACTTGTGAGCACTGTATGATTGAATGGAGTTGCTGTTGTACTGACCAGAGCTGCCCAGCTCGGATATTGGACTAGCCGTGGTGGATTTCAAGATCTTGCGTCTTCGGACAACCTTGATTGGTTGGCTCTGACTGTGGCAGTCGCAGGTAGCTCCTAGTTTCTCTACAAGCAGAGGGTTGAAGTCACTTAATCTGGAAACTATGACAACTTTGTCTTGATGTTTGATACCCACAACATAGGTGCCATCGGGAAGATCAGAAGCGCCGGCCTTGGATTGATCAGCGATGTCCAAAGCGTTGGAAGCGCAAGGCTTGGGAGTTGCAGTGTATGATTGAACATCGTAGGATCCAGTAGACTGGTAACTTTTGATAGGTTGAAGATTACCTGGTCCGTACACAACAGGAGGAGAGGAATAGGAGGAATAAGACTGAGGGATTGATGGACCTACGGGGTAGACTCTGGAGGATTCGAACGTGGCAGTATAGGTGACAGGCTTCTCAGTGGTAGAGTACACAATTGGAGCAGCAGTAGTGGATACAAAAGGTGTTGGTGAGTAGCTCACAGGCTTTGGTGAGTAACTAGACCCAAAGGAATAGTCCACGATAGGTTTGGAAGTTGTAGATACTACCGAAGGAGAGTATGGCGCAGCTTTAGGTGTGGAATAGCTAGACACGTAAGAGTTTTCGTAAATTGGAGAAGCTGTCGTAGAGACGAAGGGCTTGGGTGTGGAATAGCTGGATACATATTGGTACTCAGCTGTGGTAGGAGCAGGTGTTGACGACACGTACGATCTGATAGGGGTGGAGTATTGAATAGGACTAACAGATGAATAATAAGCAGGAGTTGTGCTGTAAACAATTGGTGCAGGTGTTGAGTAAGAAGACGGCAAGACACTCGAGTAGAAGTAATCTTTGAAAGAGGATACCTCAGGCAAAGGTTGAACGACAATAGGATTAACGTAGAAGCTCTGAGGGTTCTGAGATGGGGCAGGAGATGAAGATTCGAACACATAGGGTGCTTGGTATCTAGTCTGCTCGTATCCAGAACTGAGGAAGGTTTGAGATGGAACGGATGCGTACGAAGCTGGAGCTGGGACAGCATGGTCACAAGGCTTCTTCACATCATAACTAGAGACACTCTCAAGAGGAGGCAAGTATTCTTCTCCTGCGTAGGACTGACTGTCATAGCCTAAGTTGCTCTTCACATAGTTCTGACCATTTAAGAATTTGCCTCCGTCAGAATATTGAGAACCTGCGGAATAGGTGTTCGCCGGACCGGCTGTGGTAGAGTAAGCAACTGGTGCTACAGTTGAAGAAGCATAGGATCCTTTCTCGGTGGTAGAATAAGAGGCTGGTAGTTTAGTTCCATATTGAATCTTTCCTACACCAGCATTGTAGACACCAGCACTATCGGCGGAATAGGATCCGGATTGAGCGTATTGTTTGGACTCTCCACTGACATAGCCCTGGCCGAAGCTAGGACCCGAGTATTGGCCGGAAACATATTGAGCTTGTCCATTGTACTGAGAGTATCCTGGGAATCCTGTGAGAGATCCACTGTAATCTGGAGCTGGGGTGTACCTGACAATAGGCGCGGGTGTGCTCGTGGGGTAGTAGGTTTTGGGTGCCGCTGTAGAGTAAGATACAATAGCAGGAGCTACTGTAGATGATGGGGTGTAAACGTTTGGACCTGGCGTATAGGCAACCGGCTGTGGTGTGGAATAGGACACAAACGCTGGGCCAACAGAAGGAGAGTATGGAGTAGGTGATGGAGAGTAAGAGCCACTGGTTTTGGAGTAAGATTGAGCTGATTTTGAGTTGTATGAGCCAGATGAAGAAGAGTATGACGCTGGTTTTGGTGAGTAGGGTGCTGAAGTTGAGTATGACACAATGGAAGGAGAATAAGGAGCTGGAGTAGGGGAGTAAGAACCTACAGATGGAACATAAGGTGCTGGAGATGGGGAATAAGAACCAACAGATGGAACGTAAGGTGCTGGAGTTGGGGAATAAGAACCAACAGATGGAACGTAAGGTGCTGGAGTTGGGGAATAAGAACCAACAGATGGAATGTAAGGTGCTGGAGTTGGGGAATAAGAACCAACGGATGGAACGTAAGGTGCTGGAGTTGGGGAATAAGAACCAACAGAGGGAACGTAAGGAGCTGGAGTTGGGGAATAAGAACCAACAGAGGGGACGTAAGGAGCTGGAGTTGGGGAATAAGAACCAGCAGAAGGGACGTAAGGTGCTGGAGATGGGGAGTTCTTCACAATAGAGGGAGAGTAAGGAGCTGGAGTAGGAGAGTAAGGAGCTGGAGTTGGAGTGTAAGGAGCTGAAGTTGGGGAGTAAGGTGCAGGAGTTTTAGAATACTTCACATCAGATGGGGAATAAGGAGCTGGAGTTGGAGAATACTTTACAACAGAGGGAGAGTAAGGTGCAGATGTTGGGGAGTAAGGTACTGGAGATGGAGAATATCTAGAGACGAATGGGGAGTACGGAGCGGGACTTGGGGAGTAAGGGGCGGGAGTTGGCGAGTAAGGAGCTGGAGTTGGGGAGTAAGGAGCTGGAGATGGAGAATATCTAGAGACGGATGGGGAGTACGGAGCGGGACTTGGGGAGTAAGGGGCGGCAGTTGAGGAGTAGGAAGCACCACTGTAAGAAGCGGGCTTTAGGGTAGTAGAAGACACAAAGTTTTCAGGACCAGTTGTGTAGGCAGTGGACTTGGCAGGAGAGAAAGAGCTATACTGCACTGGGGCAGGGGTTGTGGAAACATAGGATCTACCAGGGTAGATTGAAGAGAAAACACCGGGAAGAGAAGTGGAGGAGCCGTAGAATGGGTTCGGTGTAGAATAGGAGGCCGTAGGGTAGGATGAGAAACCTCCCGGGGTGGTAGAGGGTGAGAAGAAAACTTTTCCGGACGTGGAATAACCAGTTCCGTCAACGTTTTCGGAAAGACTTGGCTGCAGAGCGTTTACTCGGATCGCCAAATCCCCGAATCCTCCAGTGTACTGATCAAAGTTGGTGTGAACATTGCTGGCGGGAGAGTGGATGTGACCACTTTCACCGTCTACGCCAAATCGCTCGCCACTGAGGCTGACGCCAGAGTATGCACCTCCCACACCACTATAGCCAGACGTGGTGCTTACTGGTGATGCAGTAGTGCTGGCAATGCTGCTCGGAGAGGATCCAAATGAATACTGCTCAGTGGATTTTGCGAAAGACGGAGCAATACTTGGGCCAGAGTAAGTTAGACCATTCGAAAGGGTGTATTGGCCTGCTTGGGTGGAAAGGAATGGAGAAACAGTGCTAGAGACAGGAAGGGGACTAGCAGAGTATTGCTTTCCGCTGTATTGTCCGGAGGTACTGTACTGTCCTGCAAGGAATGGAGTGGCGGTTGTAGAAACCACTGGGACCGCACTGTATTGCTTGGCACCACTGTATTGACTACCTCCACTGTAACCAGCTCCGTTGTACTGTCCAGAACCACTGTACTGCCCTGTGGGAAATGGAGCGGTGGTAGTAGATACTACAGGAACCGCACTGTATTGCTTGGCACCACTGTATTGACTACCTCCGATGTATCCAGCAGCTCCGTCAGTTGATCCACTGAAGAGTTCTCCTGTGAGGAATGGAGCAGCAGTGGTTGAGACCACTGGAACTGCACTGTATTGCTTGGCACCACTGTATTGACCACCAGCACTGTATCCTCCGGATCCAGCAGAGTACTTGCCACCGTCATATTTTCCAGAAACCTCCGCGTATGGGGTGGAACTTGGCACACCGCCATTAATGGCAGCTGCAGCGCCATAGTACTTGGATTTACCATTGGCAGAATACGCTCCTCCACCCGATGAATAGCTGCCACTCTCGTCCGATCCGGAATATTGGCCTTCCTGTCCAGCAACATACTGTCCATCATCACCTGAGTAGGTTCCACCTGCGACGCTGCCTCCGGCATATTTACCTCCAGCATATTTGCCACTAGCACTGCTACCTGCGTACTTACCCGCGGAAGAACCCGAGTAACTTCCCTTACTACCCGCTTTGTATCCGTACCCCCCGGCAGAAGCAACGTATTCTCCACCGTTGGCATACTTCCCGTCACGGTAAGATCCATCATCACCGCTATCACCCGAGTATTGACCGTGTATGTATGCGCCTTCATTTCCGGCAATATAAGCTCCTTCATTTCCAGCATTGTAGGAGCCTGCACTACCCTGAGAGTATACACCAGCTCCACTCTGCACATAAGATGCTCCTGAAGTTGCTTCATTTCCTGCCTTGTAAACACCTGAACTACCTTGCGGGTATGCACCTGATCCACCTTGTGAATAAGACGCTCCTGAAGCACCTTCGTTTCCAGCCTTGTAAACACCTGAACTGCCTTGCGGGTATGCACCTGCTCCACTCTGCACATAAGACGCTCCTGAAGTACCTTCATTTCCAGCCCTGTAAACACCGGAACTACCCTGTGGGTATGCTCCTGATCCACCTTGTGAATAAGACGCTCCTGAAGTACCTTCATTTCCAGCCCTGTAAACACCGGAACTACCCTGTGGGTATCCTCCTGCACCGTAAGACGCTCCGGAAGATCCAGCATATCCCTTGCTCTGATCATAACCTTGACCGGCGCCATAAGATCCTCCAGTTCTCTGCCCGTACGCGTCCAGGTTGGCGTAGTTTCCGTACTGGTTAGATCCGGCCGTGTAGCTCCCCTGGTCGCCACTGAGGCTTCCGGCTGCACCGCTGTAGGCTTTGCTTCCGGTTGCACCGCTGTAGGCTTTGCTTCCGGTTGCACCGCTGTAGCCTTTGCTTCCGTAGGTCTGAGCGGACTCCCCGTTGTACCCTCCCGCAGCATTGATGTCCAGGAGACCGTTGGATCCGTAGTAGGTGCCTGGGGAAATTAAAGTGATATGAATTGAAGTGGTTGTTTTTTATTTTTTATTTTCAATGTCTTATTTTTGTTTGAAAATTATCTCTGTCATTGAAATTTCAATGTATTACAATAGTTATAAGTATCTTATTGTCAATCCTCACTTTGTAACTATTATACAATAAATACAAATATTTTTTCTATCTATCTATCTAATTGAAGTGGTTGAGTACGAGCCAAGTTTTTTACTTAAGTTGGCTAGAGACGATCACTCCCCCCAGCTGTACCTAGGCCAGCTGGACACAACAATATTGAAGTTTCTCAACTTTCAAGATTTCAAGAAAAGAATAGCAGGTATCAGTCTATCTTTGTTCAATTAAATTGTTTTATTTATTTATTTATTATTTATTATAAACACTGAACGGGAGGACCCTTGTGAC
Organism: Bactericera cockerelli; assembly: GCA_024516035.1. Classification (NCBI taxonomy): domain Eukaryota; kingdom Metazoa; phylum Arthropoda; class Insecta; order Hemiptera; family Triozidae; genus Bactericera; species Bactericera cockerelli. Next base: position 11,613,174 of record CM044961.1, read on the forward strand.
ATGATTATGATCTCAGTAATTTATTACCCGCTATCCACTTTATGTTTACTCAGTATAGAACAGTTCTTCCATCTAAGTAGGACAATATATTGCTACACCATTGATACTCATTATCTAATCATAAACTCACATTTTTGGAATAGTTTTTTTTTTAACTAATGTTGTTTAGTCTATACAGAAAGTAGAAGAAGTTGTTGTTGTTGTTGTTGTTGTAGCCAGCTTGGCTACAGCTGGAGGGGTGAGTGATGGTCTCCAGTCAACTTTATTTCAAAGTTGGCTCGTCCTGAACCACATATTTCTATGTGCGATCAACCATCATGAGGACTTGGACTTTTCTTTATAAGCCATTAAACCCTTAGGAAACTGCAAGCTAGCCTCGCTTGTAAGGGTTGGCTAGTCTGTTCTCTGTTTATAGTCCTCTAGCGAAACACTGGTCTTCTCCCTGTTTAACGTCCCCCAGTCAGACTAAGTAGAAGAAGTGAGCTGAACTCACCCAGAATGGCGCCGCCACCGGCACCGTTGTTCTCTATTCTTCCCCCGGACACCAGATAGTCTGGCACGGTGGCGTAGGACGGCTTGTGGCGGCCTTCCAGGAGATCCCCGTAGGTGAATCTGGCACCGCCCACTCCTTGCGATCCTGTGGAGGGGTAAAACAATCAGAAAGGTAGGTAAATAAAATATGTTTTTCGTTGAAGTCTGTCCCGGTGGCTCAGTGGTAAAGGCGGCACTCTGTGAATCCAGAGATTCCAGAGGTCGTGGGTTCGAAACCCAGCCGGGACATGACAAGTCATCCTCCCATTTGGGATTTTTACCACATAATAATATGTCTTGGGCTTACTGCTGGAATAATGGGACTTTAATAGTCCAAATCGGGCAGTATAAATAAGGCGATATTGCGATATTATTATTGTTCTTGTAAACAACTTTCATTCAGCTGAAGGGGAGTGATGGTCTTCAGCCAACTTAAGTGTCAAAGTTGGCTCCCTCTGAACCACATATTAATATGTATGTGCGATCAACCATAATGAGAACTTGGGCTATTTCTTTTTAAGCTTTTAAACCCTTGTGAAACTGCAAGGTAGCCTGGCTGGTCCGTTAGCTGTATATAGTCCTCTAGAGAGTCTAGAATCTAGTGACTAGTAAGATACTGGTCTGCTCTCTATTTAATGTTCCCCAGCTAGTTCTCATGCAGTGTGTCTGTTTTATACGATTGCTATTAATATTGTGTTTTTGTTTTGCCTAATTGTATGTCATCTTCTTAACAACATAGCTGATACTGTGATGGTACCTACGTAACAGTGAGTCTCAGTCGAAACCACTTTTGAAAACCACCGGAAACCAGTTCTAAAAGTCAACATAGAATTATCTTTGAAAATCAATTGAACACAAATGAAAAAATCAACTGGAAAACACATTTGGATGGTCCACCGAAAATCACTTTTGATAATTCCATGAAAATTAACTACTGTTATTTTATTTGAAAATGTAAATAGGGCTAAACCCGTCAGTAAACACCAGTCTACCGGGCATTATTATTATTCCACTTTCTCTCCTTGGAGGGTAATTATTACCCTTCAATGGGTAGTACAACTAGTACACCAGGAGCGGATCATATGATCAAGTCTCCTGGTGTTTTAACTTCGGGAGCGGATCCGAAGCTCAAGTCTCCTGAAGTTGTTTGGTTCATAGTGTGGGGAGGCAATTTTTTATTATTATTATTATTAAAGATCAACCAAAATTAATTGGGGATCCGAAAATGACTGGAAATCATGTCCGAAAACTCACCGCATCCCTGAACGTTCCAGGGCCAATCACAGACGAGCGTCTTTTCGTTGAAGACCAGACTGAAGGGACAGCGGAACTCGTAAGCCGTCAGGGGCGTCACCCCGTCGCCCGCATGGTCCAGACAGGCGAAGAACCAGCGACAGTTCTCAGGGTCGGCGTAGTAGCCGGGCTGGGCGGGGCACTGGAATCTGTTGCGAGGAACCGGGGCGATCTCACTGGAGCCTGGGGATGATTATAGGTGAGATAATTTATAAAGAACTACAGATCTCATTTTTTTTTTAAATCTGAGATAGAAAAATCTAATAATTTTTGTTTAAACGTTAAGCAGCCTCCGTGGCGTAATGGTTGTGACTACTGCCCGTAGTCCAGAGTTCCCGAGTTCAACTCCCGGCTGGGGCAGACTTTTCGAAGAAAATTCTGTTCCATCCAAACACGTGAGGCTGCCATTTCCGGCCCTACCCAGGCTGGGTGAGGTTAATGTGGGTAGCTGGTACGATTCCCAGCGAATGGAGGGTAAAACCCCCGTCCTGACTATCTATCTCAGTCAGGACGTTAAAATCAAATAGAATCAACTGGTCACAATAGATCTAATTAGGTCGCAGTGTTAATTGTAAGGGTTTCACTGAAAACCCTGCAACCAGGTCAGATAATAATAATAACTATAACACAAACACTTCATTCAGCGACTTTGTGAAGGGGAATGAGCCCGCAATGCTGGCTGCATTCCCCCTCTGAATGGCCATGCTCAAACGTTGGATGAGGTATGATGCTGCTTTCTTATCTCCAGTCCTCTTCAACTAATTTGTTTCCTAATTCTTTAATAAGTATCTCATATGTATCTCAGACTTCTTTTAGAATCAAAATTTTCTCTTTAAGATAACCGTCCTCTGTTCCATGGTTTGTAGCCTGGAGTTCCATGGTTCAAGTCCCGGTTTCAGCGTGGATTTAGTAAAGCGAGTTTGAGTAGTTGTGATATCACGAAAGTGATTAACACAAATATTATGGTAACTTTTTTGATAGCTTAACTTTTTAAGATAAATCTATGAAAACTAGCTTTTTTAAGACAAGTAGTGATAGTTCTAAAAAGAATGTTTATGACATTTTCAGGAGAGTATAAACCTTGTCTCTGATTCCATTATTTGTAAAGAAAACAATCTCCCTGAAGCTTTTGAGTAAAAAGAGGAAGTACACGATCTTTAGGTGGATTGCTTTGTTCACTTATGGAATTCATTACCCAAGTTTTATAAACACCATATTTTTTGGTTCGTTAAAATTGGTTCTGGACCGTTCAATTAACAGACTTCAACTTCTGAACGCCCAAAATCCATAGACTCAATTCAATCTATCAATCCGTCTCCTCAGTGTAGAGTTGCAAATGGAGAAATTTAATGGAAAACTTAACAGACACATTGGACAGTAAAATGGCAATCCAAGTTCTCCATGAGCTAACGTACAACTGGGTGTATGTCTACGCTGTTCTCACCTTGGCAGGCACCGCCGTCCGGTAATGACCCAGGCCAGACACACACCTCCCATCTCTCGTCGAAAGCCAGACCGGCCGGACAATCGTACTCAAACACCGTCCAGTCTTCTGTGTACTGGTTGAACTTGACACAGCGGTAGAACCTGGGGACAGAAGGGTTAATATTAGTTGAACTTGACACAGCGGTAGAACCTGGGGACAGAAGGGTTAATATTAGTTGAACTTGACACAGCGGTAGAACCTGGGGACAGAAGGGTTAATATTAGTTGAACTTGACACAGCGGTAGAATCTGGGGACAGAAGGGTTAATATTAGTACAGTACAATCCCGCTCACTCGAAATGCAACGGACAGAAGCGTCATTTCGAGATATGAAGAGATTCGAGATATCGGGATTTTGAATAGGGAGTGGAGTTCGACAAAGACCGAAGGATCTCTGAAGAGTTAACGGAATTTTCGACTTACCAGGATTTCGAACCAGCGAGATTCTACTGCACTTACTTCCGATAACGAGTAATATATATCTACAGTGATCAGAAATATTGTGTTTTTTGTATTTTAATAAAAGAAAAGTGTTTCACAGCTATTTTTCTTCGTAGTCATTAGTCATGAAACAGCAGCTACTGTAATCGCTTGTGGTTTATGTTGTAGCTTGACCATCCCGTAGTATGACTGCCTACTGATGAACGAGAAGTGACACTGGGTGAACACAAGTGCACCGGGAGGTATCCCTTTCAAGCAAATGTAGACAAATTTTGAATATTTTTTTTATCTTAGCTCTAGTGTTTGAATCCAGGAACTTCGCCATGGCAATTGGTCCGCGATTTCAAAAACGTTTATTTAACAACTAAGACATGTTTCGCCTCCTGAGCAAAATTAGTCATGAAACAGCAGCTACTGTAATCGCTTGTGGTTTATGTTGTAGCTTGACCATCCCGTAGTATGACTGCCTACTGATGAACGAGAAGTGACACTGGGTGAACACAAGTGCACCGGGAGGTATCCCTTTCAAGCAAATGTAGACAAATTTTGAATATTTTTTTTATCTTAGCTCTAGTGTTTGAATCCAGGAACTTCGCCATGGCAATTGGTCCGCGATTTCAAAAACGTTTATTTAACAACTAAGACATGTTTCGCCTCCTGAGCAACTTTGTAGCGCTGGAAGTAATGAGGCGTTCTCTCCCATTTAATCGCTTACTTACTTACTTACTTTCCGTGTCCTCTTCGTTCCTCGGTCAAATTTTGTACTTCCAATACTCTGAAACATTTAGGGCTTTTTCGTTTGCCTGAAGTAGATCATCCAGTGTGCAGGGGTTTTTTAAGCTCACCTGTTACATCCAGTAGGGTGTACAAAGTAGCCCTGTCTGGAACACTGGAAGTTGACCACCACGTCTCTCCTGACCACGTGAGTTGCGCCTTCGTGGTCTACTACACGCACCACACGAGTAGGGGCGTCTGCAAGAGAAGAGAAGCGAGATTTTGTACTTGGACCTATGAATGACTGTCTATTTTTTTTTTTTTTTGCGAGATTTTGACATTTTCATGTCTTTGCTCTGGCACATAACCAAAATTATGTGACGAAATTATGTAACGAAATTATGTAACGATATTATGTAACGATATTATGTAACGATATTATGTAACGAAATATCGAATTGTAAAGGGAGAGAAGTCTTCTAATTTCGGATATCGATATTATGGTTTCGATATTATCGATATACCTAATATCGATATTTTCGTTTCGATATTGAAACCCTAAGAGAAGAGGGAAAGTGTGTGTCATGCGCACAATGGCGAAGTATTGAATTGTAGAGGAAGAGAAGAGAGAAGGTATGTGTCATGCGCACAATACGAAATTTGGTCAGTTGGGTTTTGGACCTTGAATAGTAAAGATGAAAATGTCGAAATGGTTGCAGACTCGTATGCAAGCGTTTTTTTACTTGGTCCTATGAATGACTGTCTATTTTTTTATCGGTGTATTTTACTTCCGAGAAATTTCTAATATTAGAAATCGGAAGTATTGTGTTCGTTTTAGTAAAAAAAAATATTTTTTTGCTCCGATTTCAATTTTTTTCATACTTCTGGACGTTTCATAACCTCCTGAGCAAGTTTGGTTTTGTGTCCGTCTGTCGGTCTGTCCGTCTGTCTGTCGGTCTGTTAAAACGATTCCTTGTAACGCGCAAATCTCGGAAACTACTCGACCGATTTTGATGAAATTTTGTACACATCTAGGAGACATTCTGTAGATGGTCCCATTTTAAATTCATCGAATTCATACTAGCGGTTCTGGGTGAAAGAGACCATGCGCCTGACCACTAACTTTTTACTTAAACGCTTATATCTCGTGAACGGTACACTCGATTTCTATGAAATTTTGTAAAAATATGCATATTATTGTTTTACATAGGTTATTTATATTTATTTTTAAATTAATTATAATTTGACTCTGATATTTAAGAAAATCCGAAATTTTGGACAAAAAAGTAAAAAAATAAGGACCACGGCTTGCCGATACAGAATTTTTTATAGAATTTAGAAAAAACGATATTCTACCATATAAAACAAATTTGAAGAAAATCGGTTGAGCCGTTTTGAAGATACAAGTAATTTTCTATAAAAACTCAATATGTGCACGTGTTTACAATGTGAAGCAATCACGAGGAAGTATTGTGTCCATAATTGGCAGTGTTTTTTTTTTCCAAAGATATCTTTGTAAACCATGTTTGCGAAACTCTCAATCGGCAATTTTTTTTATGTAAAGACCGTTGTAAGTTTACAGACGAAGCCATTTATTTATTCAAGGCTTTGATAACTTCATACATTTAACATAATGTCAGTTTCACACACATGTATTGATTTGTATAGATCGATTCAAATACCAATGAAAAACGGAAAACTAGGTATCAGAGCAACTTAGCAGATTTCTACTATTGGTCATTTTATTTCATATTAAATATATAATTAATTAAAGCTCACTCATGGATGAAAGCTTACTCATATACAAACTCACCCATGGATATAAAGCTTACTGATATATTTTAAGTTTTTTTTTTCTTCGTAATTGTAACTATTGACATGAGTAACAACTTTTATGTTGAGAAACACGAAATAAATTTGATGTACATACAAACTCATCCATGGATATAAAGCTTACTAATATATTTTAAGTTATTTTTAAGTATTTTTTGTTCTACCTACGTAAGTGTAACTATTGACATAAGTAACAACTTTTATGTTAAGACACACAATAAATTTGATGTAGGTACTAACTCATAAAAAAAACTCACCCATGGATATATAGCTAACTGATGTAGGTACTAACTCATAAAAAAAAACTCACCCATGGATATAAAGCTTACTGATGTAGGTACTAACTCATTTAAAAAACTCACCCATGGATATAAAGCTTACTGATGTAGGTACTAACTCATAAAAAAAACTCACCCATAGAGTGCTCATGCAGTTCTTGTTGCAGCTCCAACAGCTGGGTCTGTCGTGGCTTTCGAATGACTTGGGTGAAGGTTTGGTACAGGGTCCTCATCAGGGCCGGAGCTAGGCCCTTCTCCCCTCCACACACATGCGACCAGTCCTGGTCTTGAATGTCCATCACGGCCGCGCCTGCTAGGTTACTCAGGGCGATGTATTTGCTCTGTGAAAGGAAAGTTTACTTGTGAACGTATCTTTACCACAGAGGTTTTTTTCAAAGAAAGGAGAACTCTGTGCGTTATTATAGGCGGGACAATTTTGTCTTGGTATGATAGCATTACCAAAAAAATGTGCATTCAGATGCACATTGGGAAGGAAGAGGATAATATTAGGTTTGATCACGATTACTGACTGGTTGGTTTTTAATGTTGCTGTGAAGATATAGGTTCTGTGTGTTTCTTATAGACCAGACATGGCAATGTGTCTATTATAGCATTTAAATTTAAAGGAAAGTTTACTTTTCGTATTCTGTAGGCATTACCACCAGTAGTCCTAGAAACACTCTCCAGACTCTCCATTTTCAAAATCCTCGAATCTCCGTCTCAACCGTCACAGAACGCACTCTGATTGATTATTGCGTTTAAAGTAACCAATCAGAATGCGTTGTGTGACCGTAAAAGGGAGATTATGAGAGTGAGAGTGCTTACTTTAACGAAGGCCAGGGTGATTGTTTCAAAGGAGATTCATTTATTTTTATTTACCTAACTACCTAATGTATACAGTTAAATTTCGCCTTTATAAATATAGTTTTTTTTTTAAGTTATCATGCATACTTGTGTTATTCACTTCGTGATATCACAATTACTCAAACTCGCTTTACTAAATCTACGCTGAAACCAGGACTCGAACCACCGACCTCCAGGTTACAAGTGCGCCGCCTTATCGATCAAGCTACTGAGATCGGTGCCTTTATAAATATACTGTCAATTTTAATCGAAAGAAATGCTTTGAACTCTAACCCAAGTAAAAACGGATACAAGGATGACTGGTTTCGATTTTTTTTTTCTTCTTAATACATATTAATACATTTATTACATTTATTTTGTGTAAAAAATACATTACTTAATACTTAATAATACTAAAAAAAAAATACTTAATACATTAATTTTCAAGTTTTTTTTTATGTGTAAAATTACAGGCGCTACTAAACCCGCGGACTCCTGACTGTGAGGTCTTACCTTGATGCTAGCGCTCATCTCGTCGTCGAAAGCAATCCAGGTGTTGTTGAGGAAGGTGTAGGGGGCGGTCAAGTCTTCATCCCGCTCCGTGGTCCAGTTACCTTAAGTAAATAAACAACAGGTAGGTTTTTATAAAATTATGAACTTTTGCCTTAAAAATGGAACTGAAATTTGAAAGTGATGTACATACATATATATGTATAGCAGATTTATGTGCATACTATTTTTAAATACTATTTTTTAATATATTTATAAAAATGATGAACATTTTTAAATATTTTTGTTTATTTTTTCATGTTCTTTCATTTTGTTGTTTTTGATAAAATGTTCTTTGATTTATAAAAATACAAATAAAGTACCTTAAAAAAAATAATTACAATACATTTTAGTCCGCTAAAAAATAACTCGTACGCTCGCAAAAAATTGATTGGCCTAGCTAAACATAAAGGAAACACTTCTTTTATCCCAGGTTCCCTTCTGGGAGGGAGGGCGGTTCATTGGAGAATTTTTTACATAAAAATTATGAAGGATTTTTTTTACTTATGTTATCATCTTGTTGGTTTCTAAATAAAGAAATGTTATGAAACATTCAAGAAAAAAAAAAAAAAAAAACATGAAAAATGTCTCTAGATTTCTAGAAAAACAAAGGTTGTCTTACCTTTCTTGGTTAGTTTGCACATCTGGGCGGGAGTTAGGATCTTGGGAGCACCGAGGGCGGGGCTCTGAGGCAGTGTGAGGCTGGCATTGGCCAGCTGGAACTGGTAGGCGTGGCTAGGGAAGGAGAGGACGAGCTTCTCCTTGGGAATGCCCAGGCCTGAGATCAGGTCCACGAGAGAGTCCTGTGGGAAGAAGAGGAAATTATTCGAGCCCACTACCAATTAGAGGGAATGCATCAAGTATTCTTGGGACTTTTCCTCCCAATCCCTCTCTGGACTTTATCTACCAACTTTAATATGTTTGTCAATAGTTACTGAGGTTGAAGTTATTTTCCTTAAAGTGGCAATAAATTGTTTTTTCCCTGTATGACAAACAGGTAAACATTTATGGCATGCTAAGAAGCCATTTTATTCGGTGGTAAGATACTAGCTTGCCATGCGGAAGATCCCGAGTTCGAATCCCAGAGCTGACAAAAAAGTTGTGTTAAAAATAAGTTACTTTTGTTTGTAAGGGATATACCTTTAGGTGCGCTAGTGTTGACTAGGAACTATTGAGACTTTCTCATTACGATTTTCAATGAGCTGACTTCTTAATTAAAAAAAAAAAAAATCATTACGTCTCATTGCAATCAGACGCACTATCTAATAACTATTTGGCTTTTCTTAAAGATGAGTGTTTCACAGCCTTTTTTATTTCGTAGCCATGAAACAGGGAACTATTGAAGAAGCTTGTGGTCTATGTTTTAGCCTGCCCATCCCGTAGTACGCCTTCCCTCTGATAGGCAAGAAGTGACACAATATTTCCCATTTAGGTGCTGGGTCAACACGAGTGCACCGGAAGGTATTATAACCAAATTAAGAATACAAATTTTTGTCGGCATGGGGGATCGAACCCGGGACCTCCCGCATGGCAAGCGTCTACACTCTAGTAATGCCGCCATCTTTCATTACCTATGCAGCGACTCATCTTTTTTCTCACGAGATACTTTGTGTGAACCTTAGACATCCAAAGTATAGGCTACAAAACTTTCTACCCAACCGGTATCTGAACCCGGGTCACCTGCAATACCTGCATACAAGACGAGTGCGCCCCACCAACTCTGACACGGTGACTACTTTGCGGAAGTAATAAACTAAAAACTCACAGCGTTGTGGATATCGTTGATGCCCATGAGTCTACTGGGGTGGTAGGTGACGTTCGCTCTGGACTCTACAATGTTGTGAGTGTTGAGAACGAACAGGTCTACGTATCTGAAAACAAAACAATGGGATTCAATGGGTTAATCTTGAAGCACACTGTAATCGATTTATAGCACATTGCATAGTCATAAATAATAGGCGTTCATAGAAAAAGTACATTTTAATAAAAAAAAAAATCAGTTTTCTCTTCTTTTTTTGTGTACAATTGTACATTTTACCAAACGTTCTTAAACTCCTTTGGGTCGGTATTTTTATCGTGAATTGCTTCTCTTTGTTAGCCTCACTGGGGGATGTTAGTTGGATAATAATGAATACGGTACCATGACAGGCCAAGATACTAGCACGACTTGTTGGCGCCCTAAACAGGGTTGGCCATAGGTCGAGCCATAATGTGTGGAAGCAGTAGTGCCAGAGCCAACCAAACCCAACCATGTGGAAGAGGTTGGCAAATGTCGACCCCAAATAAGTTTGAGAAAAGACTTTTTTAATTTGAGTCTAACGTCGCTTTCAACTGAATTTGGGGGAAAAAAAGTTATCATATTTGTGTTAATCACTTTCGTGATGTCACAACTACACAAACTCACTTTACTAAATCTTTGCTTAACTTGGGACTTGAACCACCGACCTCCTAGTTACAAGTCCACCGCCTTATCGATCAAGCTACTAAGGTCGGTGAATGGTCATATGGGAATTGGAGAATAGAAGAAGAATGTGGTTTCTCTCCATAAAATCAGTAGGTACAGAAAATTGAGAAGTTTTTTTAGATGACATTAGACAATAACTGAACAGCTAATTCAAGCTAATGGGCTCTTAGCACCAACAATTACAGCTGAATAATTATGTATTGTATGCATGTCTTCAATTACCTACCTAACCTCTCAATTTAAAAGACTATTTTTTGTACACATACGAGTATTATTATTGAGAATCTGGGTTAATTTATCACAGCGGGGACAAATAAAAACGGGACTTTTTGGAACAAAGAATATCCATCGCTATTCAGAAAGCAACGCATCTTGTGTGACGGAGAAGACCTTCCAAGCCAATTGTGAATGGAAGAGTTTTTTACTTGTGATATTTTAGAATCAATGCAAACCATACCGCATGTCGTTCTTAAGTCAAATGTCAAAACAGGATCTTTGGGTATTTTAGTCAATAAATTCGAAGGAAGATGTATTTATTTAAATAAGTCGTAGGTCGGAGTTTGTCTGTGTAAATCTCGCTGAGAGGTGTGGATTTGTTGAAGTACATAAATTTTGGCATCTAGATGAAACATTGAAACAACCTTATTTATTGCTACATGCGAGGTCTTCAATCTTAACGTAGGTGAAAATCTGGAGATTTGGTTTTAATTAATAGGATGAACTTTAATAAAAAATTTAGGACCCCTCAAGGAGTGATAGTTGCTTCATGTTATAATAATTTTGCCTCATCTCCCTGGGGTACAATAAACATATTAGATTAGGTGTCAGGCTAAAAGACAGTAACACAGATCATTGCTGCCCTTAAGAGAGTTGCGTTATAAAAGGGCATCCAGGCGTGAAATTTCGAAATAGGGTTGCCAGAACCAGACAACCTAAACCATGAAGAATTGAAAAGATTGTCAATGCCGATTTCAATTATTTTTGGGTGGAAAAAAATATTCTTCTTTTACTAAAAGAAAAAAAGCTCAAGTATGATATCTTTGTGGTGAAGCACAAGTCCTCATAAGGCTACTTCATACAAGTAACCACTCATTTTTCCTCGCGAGGTATGACTGGACCAAGGACATTTAAAATACAGACTAGAAAATTATCTTTATTTCCCTCTGGGATGTGTAGAACATTTTCTTTCCAGGTCACCGAGTGCGCCATCGACTGGACCAGGGTTATTAATCATTTACGATTTACTAATGAAAAAACATTTTTTTTACAAATACGCACACAACAATTCCGATTTCTTTCTACATACTCGGAAGTAAAGAACTGAAGATTCATCTCACTCAACATCTCCGTGCGATCTCACAAACTCCGATACAGATTTACATTTTTGTAATTCTATCGGACATACATTATTAATTTACCATCTCGAAGTAAGGTCAACTCAGCAGAGCCAATTCCTCTTGAGAAACTTACGAGTATAAGTGTATTCCGTATAGCTATCTGATGACTCAGAAAAGGCTTGAGGCATTTTCTTGACTAGTCAGTCTGGTCAGGGTCAGAGCATTATATGAAAAGCGAAACCAACTTTCGACACTTGATCTTCATACATCGTAATAATTTATTATGAGATCCACAATGTCCTCATAATAGATGAGTTAAGTAGTCACCGTGGCCGAGTGAGTTAGCGCGCTAGGCATTACACGCACGGTGAACCGGGTTCGATCCCCAGAGGGACAGGATTTTTTCTGCTCTGTACTTGGGTGTTCCGGGTCCACTCATACCTCGTGAGGAAAAATGAGTAGCTGCTTTAATGTTAGCACTAGTGGCGGATTCCAATATCCGGAGTTCTGGAGGTCATACCACTGATTATCATAATTATTTGTGTTAATCACTTTCGTGATATCACAACTACTCAAACTCGCTTTACTAAATCTACGCTGAAACCGGGACTTGAACCACCGACCTCTAGGTTACAAGTCCGCCGCCTTATTGATCAAGCTACTGAGGTCGGTAGGTCATAGTACTACTTAGCACACTGCCTTTATGTGGAAGAGAGGCTCATGGTTGCCATTGTCTTTGTAGAAAAAAACTAACTTACTGATTTAACCGATAAATAATATAGTAGGCACTTTACTAACATAATTATACATATAAGTGCCTATGACTAATCTCTTGAAATAACTAGTCTAGGCACTTTTCTTAAATCTCTTATCCATTTGTTAAAATACGTGTTAATCCAATGGCAAGGTCAAAAATTCATTTATACATCACGATCAAAGCGAAAGTGTAGCTTTGAAAATGTACTTGGATAATAGAGAAGTACTTACTTGGTTGCACACATATGTATAAGTTACATTATAAGAAAAGATACTATACACCTTATAGGTTTGGGTAACCTCACCCAATGTGGCTAAGGTGTATGGGCAACCCATCCCTCTAAGAAGACTTGGCTATATGAAATGAAAAGATACTATACAGGGTGGACCAAAAAAACGTTTACACCCGTTAATGGTAGATTACTGACGACATTTCTAGGACGGATCTGCAATCCGTTTTTTCGGATTCGCCTTTATAACTGCACAAAGTGATTTTTTGCAACTTTCTGAAAAAGTCCAACTTTGGCTTATTCTTCAGGTCAGAACTTTTTTTCTGTTTAAGATGAGTTGATTCTGAACATTTCTGCAGAAAGCCAACAAAATTTCGATGTTTCTAGCTACACTACTTTGTTTTTTACGGTTTGGTTTGGCATCTTTTTTGACACCTGAATAGAAAAAAAATTCTCATGTAATTTTTTTACACTTTGAAACACTCAGGATTTGCCCGAGCAAATTTTGGCACAGACATGGGCAAGTTTGATAAAAGTTGGCGACCAACCCAAGGATGCTAAAAAATAATTTTACAATTTTTTATCACGTGATCTTCTGGGTAAATAAACCAGGTAAGTCTCAAAAAATGATGTTCAAAATCTTAAAAGTGTTGACCGTGTAGGGTCGTCTTGTACTCAAAGAGTAATTAGCTATTTATGTCTGATAATTATTTTCCTTGGAATTAATTAAAGGCCAGTCAAATGAATGATTGTTTGTTTCTCGATGATAGTTTTCAAGCATATTTTTCTGCATTCTATGAAATACTATCTTTAAATTTATTGAGTTTTTTTAGTACAAGTTGCATTATTATAATTCGGATGCTGAAATAGCAGATACGCATTTAGCATATGGAGTTGCCAACAGGAACATTTGGGATCACGTGAAAAACATAGTTTACGAAATCTGGTAGCAAGAATCCTGTTGGCATTCGATGACCTGACAGAAAAACATGGAATCTTCCGCAACATTCGACGGAACGTGATGAAGAGGTTCAACCTTTGCATCCAGGAAGGTGGACGCCACTTCCAACAGTTCCTCTAAGGGAATTGAGAAGGGAGGGAGAGAGAGAGAGAGAGAGAGAGAGAGAGGCAAAGAGCGAAAGAGAGAGAGAGAGTGAGACAGAGAGAGAAAGGCAATAAGGTAGAGGGACAGTTCTGAGTTAGAACTAAGGTACTAAAGTCACCATTGGTTTCAAAAAAAAATTGTGAGGAGAATCCATAGTGTGTACCTACTATGGCTAAATAAAAAATGGCAACAGTCTTTTTTATTTTGTAGTCATGAATTTTTTGCTGGCTCTGGCGTTCGGACCGGGTGGACTAGCTTACCACTGAGCTAATCGTGCGCGTCTAATCGTTTCTCATTGAACATACTAACACAAAATGTTTTTTTAAATACCTTATTGTTTATATCAAAATAGTATAAAACATAATAAAGACTGCAAAAGTTTATTAATTTTACAAAATATTATCTTTTTTTTTCAAGACTTCTATTAAGAGTTGGCAATCGGTAAATATTTGTTATTTAATTAGTATTGTTTATGATAGAAGAACCTACCTACATATTTGCCTGGATTTATTTCATAAACTCTATTTTCATTTGGAAAATTCGCTAGTTTTTTTTTCTCTCGTAGGGAAGCATAAGAAAAACCATCCTTACATTATCAAGGCAGTCTCTCAGGGGCTCACATGAATAATAATTTGTGTATTGTGATACCAATAGTATCTGATATAACTCAATTGACAGATGGTATTACCCCCAAAAAAACCATAAGTTGTTGGTGTTACAACAGGTCAGATACAGGTATGAATAAAATATTCCATCAGATTTTTTTGATGATTAAAATAATATTGCCCACCGAGAATTGAACCTCGGTCATGCGATAAATACTCTTAGCACTACCACATCTAGCTAACACCACTGACATTCTGAGAAGCACGAAAATTATCATTTGAATTTTCCTAAACTGGCTGATGAAGGCATGTGAGACCGCGGTATTCAAAAACAGAAATGTAAACAATTTTTGTAAACAATACAAGACGCCCTTACACAGTCTACAGCTAGAAAACTCTTAGAATTTTTGAAGAGTTTTTGGCAAACATCTAATAATTTTTCTCAGAAGATCACCTGATAAAAAATCGTAAAATTATTTTTTAGCATCCTCGGGGCGGCCGCCAACTTTTATCAAACTTGCCCATGTCTGTGCCAAAATTTGTTCGGACAAATGTCGAGTGTTTTATTTAGTAAAAAAGTTTTTTTGGGTGTTTTTTTTCTGTTCAGGTGTAAAAAAATATGACAAACCAAATCGTAAAAAACAAAGTAGTGTAGCTAGAAACATCGAAATTTTGTTGGCTTTCTGCAAAATTGTTCAGAATCAACTCATCTTAAACAGGAAAAAAGTACTGACCTAAAGAATAAACCAAAGTCGGACTTTTTCGGAAAGTTGCAAAAAATCACTTTGTGCAGTTACGAAGGCGAATCCGAAAAAACGGATTGCAGATCCGGCCTGGAAATGTCGTCAGTAATCTACCATTAACGGGTGTAAACGTTTTTTTGGTCCACCCTGTAGATAGGTATCTACAAAAATTCATACTCTGGGTGGTATTCGAACCAACGAATCCCTGCACAACCTGCATTACCAGACTAGCGCATTAACCACTTGCCAGGTAAAATGTCCCACATTGGGGTATCTCTGAAAATTCCTCCTTGATAGATAGAGTTCATACTCTGAAGCTATACAAGATCATCAGGTTGCACTAGAAAGAAGTACACATAAAATCTAAGAAGAATGCATAGTACTCCGAAGATTTAAGAAGAATCAGCAGTTTTTTAGGATATTTGTGTTAGTCACATGAGTGTTGGTTAACCGCCTTACTGAAAGTGTCCATGCTTAATAACTGAACCACCGACAGAGGTAACGACTGCGCTGTCTTATCGATGGAGCAGCTATAGTTAATTGGCGGTAAATAATATCAGAATGCACTCTTATTAGGTCACCTTCTAAGTTGTTTTCTACTTTCCTTATCCTTAGAAAGGAACGTAATGGAATCACCCAATATTTTCAATATTTACTTTCCATATCCTGTAGAAAGGAAAGTAATAGAATCACTCAAAATTTTCGAAATTTACTTTCCTTAGGTATCCTGTAGAAAGGAAAGCAATGGAATCACACAAAAAAATTTGATACTCAGTTTTTTTTATTGAATATTTACGAGATTTAAAGAGAGGTCTGTCATGCTCAGAGTGCTTGTCTCCTTTTAAGTTCTTATGGAGTAAAAGTTTACGTAAACAATTTCTTCTGGTAACGGACCATGCATGTACTGCTGGTTCATTTAAAAGGCTGTCGACTTTTACTTTGGTGCCCATATGGAGTTTGCCAGGTGTTGCGAAACATCTACAACATCATTATTATCAGTAGTTTGGACAGTTGGACCTTCCATTATTTTACTTTGCCATCAATTATTATTATTATTAATATACAACACTTTCTTAGATATATTATGTACAGTACAAATAATTATTTTAACAATGAAAAAAATGGAAACAATATATACAATAAAAATGAAAAAGAATAGAAAATATATAAAAAAACATATGTCCTGACTAAAGGGCGGGGTTATTGCCTATGGCAATCTCTTTCACCCAACCCTTGAATAGATATTATTATGGATTTTGCCAAGTGTTCTGTTTTGCTGTTTACATTGGTTTCATTGTGCTTCGCAGCATCATCATCAAAGACAATTTCAACCACAACAAAACTAACAGCAAACATTCATGCCGAAATTAAAAGACAGTTTTTTATACCTCTGTGCACTTAGTTCTAGATTTTGCGATTATTTTCTAAGTTCTGACCCGAAAGTCTATTAATTTCGCCCGAAGTCTTGATTAAAAACAATAACATATTTTTAGCATCATCTCTTTAGTGGAAGGTAACCAACCACCAGGCGAGGTTAATGCTCAATCACTATATCTACACTATATCAAATAATAAATAAATAATAAACACATCGATATCACACACTTTTTAGCTTTGCTGCATTTCGTGGGATATTAAGTTGGCTGGAGACCATCACTCATTCCAGCTGTAGCCAAGCTGGTTACAACAAAAACAACAATCTTCTTCTTCGTTTACTCTGTCTTATCCCGCTTAAGCAGGGTCGACGTTGTTAAACCTCATGGTTGAACCACAACAACATGGTTCAACCACAACAACAACAACAAAAATAATTATTTACAACAACAACAAAAATAATTGTTTAAATAATAATTAAATTGTCTGGAAACGGACCAGGATCCCGCCGCTTATGAATCTGGTGTTCTAGTGACCGCATGGAACATATTACGCAGATATAACTAAAACTATAACATTAATAGTATACGCTTCATTAGAAAATGAAAGGAATAGTGCCCGAGGCAAAGGCTAGGAGAATCAGAGCAAGTGCTACTGGGCCAGGAACTTACAGTAAGAAGCGCAAAGTAATTGCAAGAGTAATAATAATAATAATAATAAGAAGTACATTGTAATTGCAAGAGTAATAATAATAAGAAGTGCATAGTAATTGAAAGAGTAAAAATAATAATAAGAAGTGCATAGTAATCTCAAGAGTAATAGTAATAATAATAATAATCGTCAAGGAAAGAGTAATAATAATAATCAAGGAAGTGATCTGGATTCTTTATTGTAATAAAATCAGCTGAAGATAGACTTTGCTCAAGTTATGTGTTGGCTCCCTTCAGTGGATATAATTGTGTTCAAGTGTGTTTTATCTATTCTATGTAAAACAGTGTATTCGTTCATGTATGACGTGTGTGTTCTGACTTTTGCGATAATGGTGAAGTTGTAGCGTACTCCAGTTTGATCAAGTTGAAATTTTACAGTTTGAAATTTTACAAAAGTTCTTCAAACTTTTGTAAATTTCAGAGATTTTACAAAAGTTCTTCAAACTTTTGTAAAATTTCTCAAGAACTTTTATAAAATTTCTGAACAATTTTTATAAAATTTCTGAAGAACTTTTGTAAAATCTCTGAAAAACTTTTGTAAAATTTCCAAAGAACTTTTGTATAATTTCTTCACTTGGATACTTTGCAAAAAGTGTGTATGTAAACCTACGCGTTTTCTTTTATAACAATTATCTATAAGTTAGTGTACTTACTGACCTTAGTAGTTAGTATCTCTATTAATAAAAGGTGGCGGCTTTGCAACCTAGAGGTCGTTGGTTTGAGTCCCAAGGATCATAATTATTGGTGGGACGATTTTGTTAGGTACCTATGTAGTGTCAGTGTGTGTAATCACGATCACGATTAACACAAACATAATAACTTCAAAGCTAATATCCATAGAAGAGTTTTAGGAGATGAGCCTATGAGTTTTACACTGATAACTCAATGCTATGGCATACCTATGCCTACATTCCTTACGATATGAAACTATGAGACTAACTTCTTATCCTAAATTTGTATATAATTCTCACATAAATTCCTAAATAAGACCTTCTCACTTTTCTGTTTGTAGATACTAATTAAAATAGAGAGGTTAGTTGATGGCATGCATAATCAGAACTATAATGAGAACAAATAAGCTGGAAACAGCTTATTTGACTCTGAGGGTTAGGTGGTAAAAAATGCTTTGAGCTTTAACCTCGCCTTGGTGGTTACCTTCCACTAAAGAGTGTTATTATTATTAGTCTAGAGTTTGGAGAAAAAGGCACATCCACTACAACCCATATCACTTTTGAGCTGTTGTGGTCAACGATAAACACACGCAATTTGAAACATTTGACATGTTGGGATCCTATATCCTGAGCTGTCAAACTACATTACATTGTACATATTGTACATAAGTACATTGTACATATCTTAATATATAAATGTCAAAGACACTGACTGACTGACCACTGACTGATCATCGCTCTACAGCCCAATCCGTAAGTCCTAGGAAGCTGAAATTTGGTAGGTAGCTTTGTCTTATAGTCTAGATGTGCAATAAGAAACTCCCACTACAACACCTGCCATTGGCGAAAAAGGATTTTTTGCTTTCACGGCCATGCCTCGGCCCGCAAAGCGGGCGACAGCCCGCTAGTTGTACATAAGTACATTGTACATGAAACATGTAAGGTTGGACGGGTGGTCGAACTATCAATGCATGAATTAGCATTATTGAAGAGGCGAAGACTTATTTTATGTTTCTATTATTTATTCAACTCAAGAATATCTCTATATAAAAACTCAAATCTGTGCGTGTCTGACTGGCTGACCATGTCCTCTTAGGGGTTGTCTGTTTATAATACCACAGCCCAAACGGTAAAAAATATTGAAATTTTCATAAATACTGATTTTCTTCAATTTTTTTTAAATTGTAGAATACCATTATTCTAGATTCTACATTCTAGATTCTACAAAAAATTCTGTATCGGTAATTTGAAGACCTCATTTTTTTCACGTTTTTGTCTTTTTTTTTTTTTTTTTTTTTTTTTTTTTTTGATTTTCATTAATATCAGAGCTAAATCATAATTAATTAAAAAATAATTATAAATTGCCTATGTAAAACGATAGTATGCATATACAATATACATAGTTACAAAATTTCATCAAAATTGGGTGTACCGTTCACGAGATATAAGCGTTTAAGTAAAAAGTTAGTGGTCAGGCGCATGGTCTCTTTCACACAGAATCGCTTGTACGAATTTCATGAATTTAAAATGGGACCATCTACAAAACGTCTCCTATATGTGTGCAATCAAAATCCGTTGAGTAGTTTCTGAGATTTGCGCGTTACAAAGAATATTTTTGACAGACAGACCAACCGACTGAGAGACACCAAAACAAAGTTGCTCAGGAGGTTGTGAAACGTCCAGAAATATGAAGAAAAAAAAATCAAATCGAAGCAAAAAATACTATCGGAAGTTTTCGATAAATTTCTACGGAAAAGAGACTAATGATTCATTCCTCTTTGGACAGTATAAACAAATAATGTTATTTATAACATTATTATCAGTGAATTACCGCGATATGACCAAGCTTGGGTTATCCGTCATACAATTATAGACTTCTCACCACTCTTAACTAGACATCGATTAATCGATAACAACTCTTTTTATTTCCTCCTAACCATCACTCGTGGCAATTATCACATCATCCCGCAAACAGCTTCACAGTTACGCATCCGCTCTAAGAATGGTAAGTGGTGAGTCTATAACTTTACAAGAACAAATTAAACTAAATAGCATTCTTATAGGGTATGTGTCAAGCTGTCGTCTATTAAGGTCTATTATTTAACACAACAACTGCCGTGGATGCAACGAAAAATCAGGTGGACGCCATTAATGCACATTTCAAAAATCTCCTGCATTCTTTCTTTTTTAAATAGAATTGTGCTTTATTTACTGATAGATATCAATTACAATAATTTATTAATGATAGATATGAGGTATAAAAAATAATAATTCAATGCACAGATACATTACATCTTTCTCATCTGTTTCACATTTTGTATGGAAGTTTTGTGTTCAAACCCCGAAGCTATGCAGTGAACGTGTTGAATCTCAATAAAGAATAATGGTGCGTCTGATTTGGATCCTCAAAGTGACTCGCTTAATTTTGTATGTCAAGATACCTACACACTTAAAAACACAGTATAAATAATGTAATGGTTGTCAATACCCGCTTAACCTACTCTTTAACTAATGTCCGGAGTGGCCCGGCCGGTCATACTTAACCTACTGATAAATAAATCCGGCCGTTAAAAGTTACGAGCCCCCTGGCCTGATTCCAGCAAATGACAAGCTTTGAGAAAGCACAGAGCCTCTTGAGGGTGATTTGATTCGGTTATTTCCGATTTCTTTCGGTTCATCTCGAACACCTTCGTATCTTCTCGCTGTAAAAAGGTTGTTTTGTGGTTGATAATTACATATTTAGGTGCTAAGACGGTCTCTTGGTTGATAATGATGACCTTCGTTTCTTTTGGATTTGGTTGTTGATTTGCTTTGGGTAGGCATTTGATTATTGTAAGTGCAAGGGCGTTCAGAGATGGTTTGGCATTCAAAGAAGATATTTGGCATTCAAAACAAGACATTTGGCATTCAACTGATTTCTATTTCCTTGACTGGAAAATAGAAGAAAAAATATTAGGAAAATAGAATATGTACACCTATTATTTTGAAGTTGATGGTATAACCGATAAGACCTTTATCATCAAAGCTACCTTGAAAAGCACGAGTAAAAAATCATCCCGGTGGTAATGCCACCATGACTTATGCCACGACCAACTCTAACATCTCCTCCTCCTCCTTGTCCTTATTCTACTTTGCCAGCCTCCCTGCCTCCCTAAGTAGCTGATTAACAGGACCTCCAACTGCGCAAAGTCGACCTTTATGGAGTCACTTTACGGTTGAATTCAAGGAGACAATTTGCCTTTCAAAACAAGACAAAGACAAAAAAAAAAGCCTGGCCATTCAGCCAGCATTGCGGCTGAATGGCCAGACAAATTCACTGAATGAAGTGTTTGTGTTATAGTTCAATAAAAAATTATAATATTCATTTACTTCCAGATTAGGAGACAAATAATTGAGAGTTTTGTTGGGCAAGTTGTTAAAAGTTTCCCAGCCTCTTATATGATTATTACCTGACTCTACCATCACAAGCGAAATCACCAGTATTAATAGAAAATAACATTGTAACAACAACGACAATATTGTTGACATGTGCCAGCGTGCGGCGATACCAACAATAACATCAACACGGACAACATCACGGTAAACAACAACAAAAATTTCATCAGAACTACCCGTGACTTTTTTATTGGCAATTTTGCCGTAGGTCTATCAGCTAGCTATTAAAATAATAACATACTGGCCACAGCGGCACCCACAGAATTATTATAATTATGGTTTTATATAGGGTATATATTACATACCTGTGTATGACAAGTACGTATTGACTGTCAGTGTTACTTAAATTAAAATACATCAGGACTTGCATCTTAAAATGTACAGCACAGGTTCACTAACAACATACTCCATATTATTATATAGGTATGTAACGTTGATAATTTGTATGCGCTATGTGGTAGAAGCACTTACCACACCACTACAGCTTCATATCAGTAGGGGTAATCCGTAATACCAGTAGCACTTATATGTAGAAGATGATTTGAAATTTTACTATGAAACACGTAATAAACTAACTTATTGGATGTCCAGAGAAAATATACAAAGTATTCCGACATAAAGTTGGAACATTAGATTTGGTTGTGATGGCTGTTGAGACAATGGTAGTTTGTTCTAAGGAAGGAAATTAATGGATAAAGACGATTGGGAAGAAAATGAATTAAGAAACAGTGTATCCTAGATTGACGAGCAACCTAATATAGAATTGGAGAGGAATAAACACCTCGGCCGAGGTGTGAAGAACGCACTAAAGAAAAAAGAGACAGCGCGGCAGAGTGTAAGGTTTAGTTTAACAATTCAGGGGGGCAATGATGTAAATGTCTGCATTTCACATCACATAGGGTGACGTCATCGTGAACGATGGTAGCCAGACAGTGGAGTAATGACTCAGCACTTCTACTACTGTCTTAACAAGTCTGCATTGCCATCAGAAAAATTCCAGTCATTGTTTTATTTATGTTGCACTTTTCGCTGGCTGAAAGAACATGAAATGCATGGGAACTATGTTTTCCGTAACCTTACACTCTGCCGGGCTGTCTCTTTCTTTGTATAGGCGTTCTTCGCACCTCGGCCGAGGTGTTTGATAAATACATATTTTCTTTCAAAAAAAATCTACAGAGGAGTGAAATAATATACTTATGATGGATTCTCTTACCTGGCCAGGCTCTTCAAGTCGTAGTGTTTGGCGAGGAACATGGCGTCCGAAGGCAGGCGCATGATGAGGGTGGGCTTAGGCTCCACCTCCTCTCGACTGGTCCTGTCTCCATTGGCTGCAGCCTCCAGGGAGAGGGCGGGGTCAGTGGGCGCCATGCTGTCTGGGGAGGCAGTGGTGGCGGCTTTGGAGGCAGTGTGGACGGTGGATTTCAGTATTTCCGAGCTGGTGGATACAGAGGAGAGAGGGTGGGAGGTTATATTAACTGACCTGGTTGTAGAGTTTATAACCCCGCCCTTTAGTTAGGACATATGTATATTTTCTTTATTTTTTTCCTGTTTATATTCATTTTGTCAATTTTGTACTTTTGTACTAATTTCTACCATTATTTGTTTGTATATATGTTCTTCTAATAAACAGTTTCATAATAATAATAACAACACTGTGACCTGATGAGATCTATTGTGACAAGTTGATTGATTATTTGATTCAGATTGATTTTAAAGTTTTGATTTATTCAAAACTGGAGATTTACTAAAGAAATGGTGATGTTGCAAAATATGCGAATATTTTGCTTGGTTCGGTATGTTTGGTTGCTAATATATTATATTGTTGTTTGGTAATGCCTTAAATAAATGTCAAAGAAATAACCACAACGGTCAATGGTGACTTCGACTTACCCACACACCACTCTGAATTAATTAAAAACAGATGAGTACAGAGAAGACACATGTTTTTTACTATAGCAAACCAAGACATGCCAAAGATATATGGTGATTATGTCATTCCAAAATTAGGAAATCTGCATATCTTTGCTTTTTATGTCAGGGCATCGTACCTACATGAAAATAATGTATGTGCAATAAAATACATTTTCTCATTCGACGTATCATCGACACTGGGTGGTACCTACTTACATTCCACAGGAACTAGAAGACAAACAGGTGAAATGGTCATGTCTAAAAAGACTAAAGCCATGGCTAAAATTTAAACCTCTTTTTTTTCCCAAGAGACTTAAATTTACTTCCTCACCTGTCAGTGACCACGGTAGTCAGGTCATCATCTCCGGTGCTGGACTCATCATCAGCACTTCGCTTACTCCTCAAATCTCTGCTGGATTCGTGAAGCTCAGCAACAATGGTCTGGGGACAGAAAGCAAAATAGGGTTTGGTCACAATCAAGCTTTGAATATAATTCCATAGGCAATTATATTATCACCGATTTAGAACCTACAATCTATATTCTGTACGAATATCGGTAGATACTAGCAAGCCGCGACCTCCAGAAAACCGTTTTTCCATTTCTTTTGAGCATTTCAAGTACTTTGGTCCGATAGTGGTTTCTTTTGGACTCAGTTGCTTTTTACTCTCTCCAGTCTTGATTCTTGTCTTGTGTTAACACCCTTAATCAGACTTTGTTTTCTTTTATCTTTGTTGTTTGATGTTTATTGTAAGTTAAAAATTATTAATGAAATTCATCTTAATTGTTTACAGGTTATTTCAATTCATCTGAATCATAAGGAACTTTAAGGTGACATTATTTTGCTAATAAATTTTATTAGCAAATTTCAAAATTTAATTTTTAATTAATGTACTAAGATACTCACATAAAAAAATTAAAAAAAAATATTGTGTTAATCACTCACTTTCGTGATATCACAACTATTCAAACTCGCTTTAATAAATCTACGCTGAAACCGGGGCTTGAACCACCAACCTCCAGGTTACAAGTCCGCCGCCTTATCGATCAAGCTACTGAGGTCGGTTGGATACACACATAATTATGTACAAAAAGTGAATATATTCCTAAAATTCTGATCCATTCGGTCAATAAACCGAAAAAAAAGTTCCAGCTGAAATTGGAACAGAGACGGGTGATGGCTTATGGAGCAACATGTTGAATAACATTGAAGAGTTTAAAACTTTGCAAATCACTCTTCAGAAACGACAGAACCATGTCAAAATAATTTGACATATCTCAGGTAACGTCAGATCGATTTGACGTACGTACGATCTTATGGAAGATAAATTGTTTTTAAGGAGAATGAAGGTATTGAAGGTACCATGTATACAGGGTTAAACAAAATTGTGTACTGTTGATAAACACTGTTTGAATTTATCTACTGTGGAAAATACTGAAGTTTAACACTTTCACTGCCAGACCATTTCTAGCTCCCGGGCCAAGTGTTTCTATTTGGACACACCAAGTAGATAGTTTGATAATGCGGTGTATCCAAGTGAACTCATTTAGCATTGATTTTTTATTAGGTAATAGTCTGTTTCTCTGGCCCCAGTATTTTGTTCTTTTCACAGCCAGCTCATTTTAATTTATTTAAAAAAAAAAATTGCGTTGTTCCAAATGGAAACACCTGGTAGTGAGAGTGTTAACAACAACAACTCAAAGTACATCCATAACAACAGCGGAGATGACGTGATGAATGTCGTGAAATGTTGCTGTGATTTTACCATGGGTACAAGAAAACACAATAGCTACAATACTTTATTCATCCTCACATAATGAGTCCTTGAAGTCTCTTGACAGAAAGAAGAAGAAGATTAAGAAAAATGGGAAATGGTAGCCAAACTTATGTGAAGCAAAGAATTATTTCTACGGAGTGATCGATTATTTTTTAGGAATTACTTCAACCCTGTATATTATGAGATAAGACTTTAGAGATGGTTAAGAGATCTTCTTCTTTGGCTAATAGAATACACATCACATATGGCAGAGTTGAGGTAGGTACATAATCTATTTATGTATGTAAGTAAGTAAAAAGAAGCTATGTACTTAAAGTTCCTTTCTACTAATTCATCATGTAGTTGAACCGAGGTAATTTTTCTACAAATAATAGGTAGGTACTTATTTGCTATACTAATGATATCTGTCTGTAGATAAGTATACTTGTGCTAGTTTTGAATCCATGATTGATTACATTTGATCCAACATTGGCGAAATTCAATTTAGCTGATTTGAAGAGGACTCACTGCAGATCTTCCAACTCATAATGTCTCATTGTCCAAGAAGAGAATGCCAAAATCAAAGAAAAAAAATTGCCATTAAAAAGGATACTAATTGGAACTAATTGAAAATGGCGATTAGTAAAAACATCTTTTTCATTTCAAAAACGAATCGAGTATAATTATTGATGTTCCAAGGTACCCCAATAGTCTACATGGTCATTTGAGAGAACTAAATAATCATGATATACCTAGAGAGAAAAAAATGTAAACTTATCAAAAAGAAGAAAAAAAAGAATGAAATTTCTATGATTGATCTTAATGCTGTGTCAGAAAAGCAAGTACAATATTGTAGCAGTCCGCTAAAATAATAAATTTTAATTGTTTCTCTCTTAATTATTAATCAATTTCAATCAAACTTTACTTAATTAGAAGATTTTGAAAACAATCAACTACAACGAAAACCAATAATATGGAACCAACCCATCTCAATCATAAGGAAGAGGTTGAACAATGCCGACCCGAAGTTATATGGCAAAAGGCAAAGTGAAAGAAGAAGATAAGAAAAAGAAAATAAAGTTTAATCAAGGGTGGTGATAATACGTTGGTTCTGAGCGTTAGGTTATTTTAGGTTAGGTTTGGCGTCCTGAAGTAATGCGAAAGCGGTTTCGGGGCAAAAAAAAATATGGCATTCTCTACCAAAGATAGCCTACTAGTTGCAGGTTGTCCTAAAATGGAAGTATTTTGAACTCCATTATTCATATTAGAGACAATTATCAGAGACATGACCATGATTAATGAGTTTTCGGAAGATGTAAGCAGTTTTAGAATCAATAGATTGTGCTTGACTTTTATGTAACTTTAGAAAGGTACATAACGTATCTAGCTATCATTCCAGGTGCATATTTATATAATGTATCTTTTTTTAGTCTAGGTATAATTTCAGTCTGGCTGGGGGACTATAAACAGGGAGTACACCAGTAGTCTGGCTTGGAGACTATAAATAAGGAGTAGACCAGCAGTCTTTCTGGGGGACTATAAACAGGAAGTATACCAGCATTGGCTTGGTTCTGGGGGCCCTTGTCCATTATTATAAGCCTCCTTGTAAAGACAGTGTTAGAAGTGCTGAGTCATCCCTCCACTGTCTGGCTACCATCGTTCACGATGACGCCACCCTTTGATGATGATGAATCTTGCTTTCATTCGATTAAATATTTTTTCCAGGGAGTGTGTCATTTAAAAATAATTCGACCGTTGAAAGGGAGATTTTGAGAGAGTACTTTCTGGAACGGCTTATTGATACCTGCTTGAAACTAAAACCGGAAATCCCCTCACTAACTGATGACTCTTCACAAAAGATATTAGATGACAATTGAAGCAATGATAGTGCTGGTCCAAACATTAGATTAGCTGATGCCGTTGTAATGAAGCAACTTTATGACCATTGATGATATTAGTAAAATAATTAAAATGGTTGTGTATATATTTATATAAATAATATATAAATGGTTATTACAACCAGTTACATATTATTGTATATGTTGATATTGTTGATAATAATGACGAAGAACAAAACAACAAAGTTCTCTTCAGTTACCGATATTATCAACTGGAATCTCCAGCCAAATATTAGCCCACCTAATTATTGCATAACAATTAAAGCCTCAAGACTAACAACATTGGGACTGTCATAATCTCGAGTAGGATGACATCTAAACACTGAGATAATAGGCTTTATTAATCGTAACTCGTATCTTTGTAACTTGATACCAGTTCAGGCACGTTAAAATCCAGGCACCAGTTTGTGACCACATAATAATAAGACTCTCAGGGTTAGGTGGTAGAAAATGCTTTGAGCATTAACCTCGCCTGTTGGTTACCATGCTCTAAAGGGTGTTTTCATTATTTTTCAAATCAAGGAGGAGGGTATATTTGGCCTTGCACAATGTAAATAATATTTATGAACTTCATACCACTATTAGAGTTGAGGGATAAGGTTATATAGAAGGAAGAGATTAGAGAATGTCTTGATGTGATGGGAAATGAGGAAAATAAAAATACTAGAGAAAACGGGGGGCCTGAGAGCCAAAACATTTTTACAGAAAATAAGCTGGTGAGCCAGCGTCGATGGCGCGTTGAATGCACCGGTTCTCGTAGGATCACCGAAGTTAAGCAACCGAAATGGCATTTCGGTCCAACCCAGGCTCGGCGAGGTTAATGTGGGTAGCAGGTATGTGAGTTTTCTGCAAATGGAGGGTAACACCCTAGTGGAGTATACAGCTTACCTATATGACCATGCAGTTGAAAGCGATGTTAAACACAAATAAAAAAAAGCCTGGTGATCAGGTATCAGGTATCATATTCTGTGTAATTCAAAATCGTGATTGCACAATTTATCACTCAAACTCGCTCACCCCTTCAAAGATTTTTGCCCTACTTTTGAGACTCGAACCAACGACCTCCAGGTTACAAGTCCGACACCTTATCGATGAACCATACTGAGGTCGAGGGCATTATAAATAAGGTCTTTGTTAAAAGCTTTTTTTACCTCTTATGTCAGGAACTATTTTTTTATGAATAAAGCAACCTGCCGCAATTTTACCCAGGTGAACCCTGGTGAACTCCCCACGAACACACGCCTGGTTCTACCATTGTAAGTTAATATGAGTTACGTCATGAAGAGTTACCATAGTACTTGATGTAACTTGATTTGGTCAACTACTCATTCCAAAACACTCAACTTCTTAATGGTTATAGGTATTTCTTAAGAAAGTGAAGAGTCCGAAAATTTGGCCTGGTATTTTGACCTAGCGTTTTTTTTTTTTTGATGATCATTTAACACTTAGGACAGTCAATGCAGGGGTTTTACCCTTCATTCGCTATAAAT
Source organism: Bactericera cockerelli (assembly GCA_024516035.1). Taxonomy (NCBI): domain Eukaryota; kingdom Metazoa; phylum Arthropoda; class Insecta; order Hemiptera; family Triozidae; genus Bactericera; species Bactericera cockerelli. Next base: position 11,641,625 of record CM044961.1, read on the forward strand.
TTCCAAACCAGCATTCCGCATTAGCCTCAGACAGCTTGGGTTGGACTGTGGGAATAGCCAGCATCACGACATGCCGTTTCATCTAGCCGAGAATGTCATAACTTCTTTTGTGCTTAAAATATTTTCATTTTATTTATTCACTCGAAAATCTTGATATCCTACTGTGAATACTGTGATGAGCATATTATGCTTTTTTGCACAATGTATTATGCATGATTACGACTTAAATATCGTGGCATTCGTGGCCCACAATTCTTCAAAGTCTGATAGGTATGCAAAATTTAATTTATTACGTACTTTACATTTGAATCTTTCATATTAATATTTGAATAAATATGTAGCAGAAAACCATTTGTCAAAACATGATCTAACGTTGTTCCATTGTCATTTAAAACTTGCCCTGATTGTAAAAATTAATTCAGATAAATATCTCGAAAGCAAAGTGGTACACTGATAAGTTGTTGATTTATTGGGACTTGTTCTACTTTGACAGTCTAAATAAAGCTTCTCCTGAGTCACTCCTAAGCATCAAATCTGATGATCTCATTAGAGAATGCTAGCTTACAAACAATCAAGTACGATATGAAAGACCCAATCTAAGGGTAGAATTAATAGACGTTTTTGTAAGACCTCTGTGGCGCTAAGTCACGGATTGCGTACAGTGTAAGATAGGGAAAAACCGATGCTCAGCAATGACTTAAGTTATCGATGATGTCTATTAATTTCGCCCCAAGTATACCTATTGTCTGTCCCGGTAGCTCAGTGGTAAAGGCGGCACTCTGTGAATCCAGAGATTCCAGAGGTCGTGGGTTTGAAACCCAGCCGGGACATGACAAGTTATCCTCCCATTTGGGATTTTTACCACATAATAATATGTCTTGGGCTTACTGCTGGAATAATGGTACTTTAATAGTCTTAATCGGGCAGTATAAATAAGGCGATATTATTATTATTATTGACCATGTAGACCAAGGCATTGAAAATCTGATTTTCTTCTGAGGAATAGGTAACTCAGGCATTTTCTTATCCCAGTGTCGCGCGTCGATGGCAAGTTCTCGTTCTGTCACTGAAATATATCCAGCAAGGTGAGGACTTGGATCGGTGACCATTTTAATTTGAACCCTCGCTAGGGTGAAATAGTGAAAATAGTGGAACCGGTGAAAAAAAAAATAGTAAAAAAAAAGAAATAGTAAAAAAAAAAGAAGAAAAAAATAGGCCGGAAATAGTGAACATCACGAGGCCTTGTGATGTTCACTATTTCCGGCCTAACCTAGACTGGGTAAGGTTAAAGCTGATGGGTTGCTGGTTTGTGAGTTTCCAGCGAATGGAGGATGAATGACCCATTTCGAATCACATAGAAGTTAAAGGGATGTTAAGCAACAAATAGGAGACATTTTCTTTTCATTCTTTCTTATTTCGAGTCCTCCTGTATATAACACTGTCTTGTTCCTAGAAGCTTCTTCAAAACCAAAAAACCAATGTCAAGGTCATCGAGAAATTCCAAACAACATGTTCGACCAAACTACCAAATCTGACTGAGCTCATCTTCAAAAGCATTAAATTGGCTCTTCAGAACCTAGAATCTTGACAGGTCAATTACAAATTTAAATGTGGTTGCTTCAAAAAAACCTGGACTTGATTATAAAAAAACATGTTTTATGGCGATGAAGACGAAAAGAATTTTGAACTTAAGGTACAAGTTAAATTTCAAGGTCCCCGAAATTTCATTGCTCATGAGATGTTGACTCTCCGTTTTATTTATGTGTTCAATAAAATTTATCATCATACAGGATGTGTCAGAAAAGAACTTTGAGCTAATTTCTAAATTTTCAACGATAAAATTTTAAATATGTATATGAATGTAAAAAGAAAAGAAGCTGAATCCCAACTATCCAAGAGATAAAAATATTGAGAATGACACGGGCGTTTCATGGAGAAACAGAAGACTGTGCAGAAAAAAAGGCAATACAGTTTGCGAAATATTAATATAAAAAAAAAAATATATTTCCAATATCATTATTGATACTTGAAGTAATGAAATTTTTTGGTTCCAGGTGCGTTTAGCTCTTTAAAAAGGTGGGTTTTTAGTGGGTGGAAATCCCACACCCCAAGTCAGGATGACCTGGGTGTCTTAAAAGATTTTTTCTTGCCTTCAACCAAAAAAAATCATTATTTATAAAAATATTTAAAAAAATAATTTTTAATGTGCCCCTCAAAACAAGAAGCCTATATCCAATGCTTTTCAATTCCTAGAATTATTTTATTACAAATGTGCTACTTATATGAAGCTCACCCAGCCTGGGTTGGCTGGGCCTGGAATAGCCAGAATCACTAAAGTTCGAACTTGAGAGTCACCCAATTAGCCTTTACCTCACTGGACGTTGCTTGTTTTTTAACTTCCGAGGACTTGAGTTCAACGTGCCATAGACGCTGGTATCCTTTGAGCTTTGACTGTTCGATTTATACCAGAAATAGCTGTGAGTCAGTGAGTCAGCACTCTTTTCCTCCGTAGACTTCCATAGCATCATTATATGTATAAGTATAGGTATTAGTATCTAGGTATCTGTATCTATTCCACTTTGCAACAAGTGGCGCGCTAAGACACATTCCGACCGATGTGTGAAGGTCGCGAAATTGCACAGGAAGAATGCAGTGCTAATCTCATTGCACTTTCAGTGGTGCGAGCTGCAGTCAATGCAATGCCATTTATTCCGAGAATGCTATAATGCGCCCCATTCCTGAGAGCAATAGTCATGAGTAGGTACCTACATGTCAAAAGTACATTCCGCTAGTACTTGTTGTAAGTACATTTACCATATTTTATGTAGTGGACCTAAGTACATTAGTGTTAGATCAGTTGCAACTTGTACCTAGCAGCAACAATAATAATAAGATCGCCTTATTTATACTGCCCGATTAGGACTATTAGGTCCCATTATTTCAGCCTTAAGCCCAAGACATAATATTCTCATGGGGTTCGGTGGAAGAGAAAGCCACAGGCTCCTCGCCCCTTGGTTCACGACACATTCTATTGTGTTCTTTTCATTTCATGTCCTTTCAGAATGTATCATGTAGTTTACCAATAAAGTGTTAAATAATAATAATAATATGTGGTAAAAATCCCAAATGGAAGGATAACTTGTCATGTACCGGCTGGGTTTTGAACCCGCGATCTCCGGATTCACAGAGTGCCGCCTTTACCACTGAGCTACCGGGACAGCCTCAGAATACTCTATTCAACTATACATGATAATATATTATATCTTAAATAGGTAACTACATTTCGTTTAGAACAGCGGTCGGCAACCTGGGGTCCGCGGACCCCCGGGGGTCCGCGAGAGCTAAATTGGGGGTCCGCGAACCCATTTCAGGATTTAAAAAAAGAAAAGAAAAATAGCTGATGAACTCGAATCATAAATAGTCTGAAGTACCCTACTTCCTCCTAACTCTCTATGTCTAGCTTTGTAATGTGGGGGTCCCTTAAAAAATTTCGAGATAAGCAAGGGGTCCGCGTAGTTCAAAAGGTTGCCGACCGCTGGTTTAGAACACAGTAGTACCTAGGTGGTTTGTTCTTATTTACACCTAATATATCTTTGCACTAGTAAATTAAAAGCAGTACATAAGTATGTATGTATTTCTCATTAGTTACGACTTACAAGAGACATACATAGATTATAGACATCAATAATCGGTTGCATTTCTTTCGTTAGCCTCTTCGGAACGGTATGAAATACTATGAATCAACCGGTTTGAAGGTCATTCAGTGAATTATCATAAATTAAAAGATTTATTTACTATCTACAATTCTAGACTAGTAATGGTCGGAGTCAGGCTCGATATTGGGATTTTCAGCAAAGGGGTAGGCAATCGCCTTTGTGTGGTTGAAACTCGAAAGATTCAGCCTCAGCTCAGAATGTGTTAGTTGAGTACATCTTGCCCCTTCAATTATAACCTGGTATGCAACAGTGTGTTTCACATAACCCTTAAATTATTTTATTGTCATCCGGAAGAATCAGTTTGAATTTCTAAAAAATCTCTTTCAGAGTCACAGAATGGCGACTAATGTTCGTTCTTTGGGACTGAATAATTGGGCGGTGATATAGTCATTCAGTTAGTACAGAGAATCGTTAGTTTAGATCTAATGTATGTTTTTCAGACGAACCCAAGTTGGCCCATTTAGCCAGCCTCCGTGGCGTAATGGTTGTGACTACTGCCCGTAGTCCAGAGTTCTCGAGTTCAACTCACGGTTGGAGCAGACTTTTCGAAGAAAATTCTGTTTCATCCAAACACGTGAGGCTGGCATTTCCGGCCCAACCCAGGCTGGGTGAGGTTAATGTGGGTAGCTGGTACGATTCCCAGCGAATGGAGGGTAAAACCCCCGTCCTGACTATCTATCTCAGTCAGGACGTTAAAACCAAATAGAATCAACTGGTCACAATAGATCTAATTAGATCGCAGTGTTAATTGTAAGGGTTTCACTGAAAACCCTGCAACCAGGTCAGATGATAATAAAGTTGGCCCATGCCGCCGAAAAACTGTACAACAATTTTCGGGACACCCCAATGAACACACCTACAAAATTAAATCAAAATTATAATTTATATCAACTAAGTCAAACTAGTAAGTATTTGGCTATCATTAAGAAGACTATGAAATGATCTTCCTTAAAAAGACCTCTTCTGAATCCATTGAGGACTTGAGTAAAGCTGGACCTGTTAAACCCGATGCTAATCATCTTCACTGTAACATACATAAATGGAATACATTGAGATCCTAATAAGGAGGTGAAATGTATGGACGAGACGATACATTGTAGATTCACTGGCAATTTTTTTACTGCTGTCGTTGTAGGTCTTATATATAGTTGTTGTTTCCTGGGGCTAAGTAGGTTCTTATTAATAATAAATATCTTTAATATGCAGTCATTATGTTACTCATATTGCAAATACTTTCTGTTAAGACAAATCTCTCTTCTGCTACAAATCCTCTTATGCAACCGCTACTCATCACTGTCAAGATTGCCAAGCAGTGGCGCTCCAAGATCACAACTGCACTTCTTGTGATCTTGAAGTTATAATAAAAATCCACTTATGAATGTCTGCACTCTGCATGCACGTCTCATGATATAGCAATATATCGCATGGACGTTTTTCAAGGCGTTCTCTGCAGTGCGATCGTGTTGCCTGTTCAAACTAGAAGAAAAACCCCACCTAAACTAATAGATCTGCATTTTCTGTGATCTAGGTTCTGTATAGAGTTCTAGGTTCTGTATATATTCTTGTATATAGTTCCACTTTGAGCAGAAATACGTGGATTGAATTCAAGTGTTCCAAGATCATGTGATGAACTTCAGTTACAATTATGCAAATGAGGAACACTTCTGATGAGTATTGACTTTGAGAAACAGGAGAAGTAGCTTATATGTAATTATTTTAATGCCATTTAGTAGATATTGAGTACGAAGTGCCAATATGTATTCTTAGATGCAAGTGATGGTGTAAGAGCCTAGAGAAAGGCAAATTTTCTCCTCGATATCTTTATATCCAATGTAAAATACGAGGTTTAAATACATAACTATATGAACACTTGTATATCATCATATATGTATAATGTTATGTGTATAATTATTCAATGTCATTGTGCAGAATAGTGAATACGCGTATACACCTACTGCTGTATTAATGCACTCATCTATTCATATGTACCTTGATTCAGAAGTCATCAGAGGTAACCCGACGGCAGAAGCTAGGTTAAACCAATCCTATGGAGTAGTGCGGAGGACTATAGTAATAGAACTTATTTTTCTTTCTGTCCAAATAATACTAAACTTAAAATGTCTATTGATTTTTATTTATTTTATTTTTTAAGAAAAGGTAAGTGTGCCCCGGAACCGCTTTCACATTATTTCAGAGTACTTTACCTTTACATCCATGCCATTCTGGAAACTGAAAAACTCTTTTTGGAATTTTCCGCTCCGGCCGGGATTCGAACCCGCAACCTCCGGGTCAGCAACCAATGCTCTTAACCAGTGAGTCACGGTTTATTAATTTAGCAGTTGGTTTTGAGCCTTTGTAATGAGGTCAAATTTCCAGATGAATCAGGAAAAATCTATGACTTGGGTGGAGTATGAACTCACGAAACTACAAATATGTGGATTAGCAGGTTATACCCACTCGACCACCAATGAACGGGTGTGAGGAGTTGACCACTTAGTGGAGGTTTAATAGTTTGGGTGAAGTTTATATAGTTTTCTAGATTTATACAGTATGGATCTATCTCAAAAGTTAATACGTAATAGAATCTTTGAATTCGTTATTTCTTTCAAACCCAACCATAAAATAGATAGTGCAATAAAAAACACCGACTTCAGTAGCTTCATCGATAAGGCGGTGGACTTGTAACCTGGAGGTCAGTGGTTCAATTCCCGGTTTCAGCGAAGATTTCGTAAAGCGAGTTTGAGTAGTTTGTAGTTGTGATATCACGAAAGTGATTAACACGAATATGATAACTTTACCTTTTTTAACTTCTTTCAAGTTAAACCCAACAATGAAATACATAGTGCCTGGTTCTCCAGGTACCTTAGTGTGATAGTATAATAGTGCATACTCATATTATTTTATTTTATTAATTTTAAGTACTTCTATATTTATTATGTTATTGTTATTCTAAACATTGTAATGAAATGATGTACAAATAATGCACGAATCTTGTTAAAAAAAAAAGTTAAAAAAGTTATCATATTTGTGTTAATCACTATCGTGATATCACAACTACTCAAACTCGCTTTATTAAATCTACGCTGAAACCGGGACTTGAACCACCGACCTCCAGGTTACAAGTCCGCTGCCTTATCGATCAAGCTACTGAGGTCGGTTAAAAAAATAGTGCATTTGAAAAATCTGACCTTGACATATTTGACCAGCTGCTTGGGGACTTGGTCCAGGGGGTTCCCAGTTCGATTCCCTGGACTCCCTCATGGAACATCTCCTGCGTGAGGTTTGTGTCGCCTGTCTCCACCGACAGGATGATCTGGAGGTCGTCATTCCTATCCAGGAGGTAGTCCTTCTCGTCCAGGAGATCTGGAACAGGCGAGAAGTCGAGGTGAATTGGAAGTAAGAGAGATTTGAATTCATTATTTATTTAGAAACTCTTTATTAGTAGAACATATAATACAGACAAATAATGGTAAAAATTAAATATATCTAAACATTGACAATATTAGTAATAGAAACAAGAAAAAAAAATAAACAAAATATATACACATGTCCTAACTAAAGGGCGGAGTTATTGCCTATGGCAATCTCTTCCACCCAACCCAACTATAGTGTAGATATAAATATTCACCGAACCACGAGACGAGACAGCCAAAGAGAGTTGAGGTTCTTCTTTAAGACTTTTAGAGGACAACAATTTAGACGTAGAAAAATAATAATGAAATAATATTTCAAAATAGTAAGTAAAAAGTGAATACATTAATTAATTGAATGAAACTTAATAATAGGGTTATGGTATCATTAATTTGACATATGAATGAATTAACCAAACTTGTACTAGTCCCGAATATTAAATTTTATTACTATTTCTTATTAAGGTTGACGGGGTATAAAGACTAGAGGACCATTTTAGAATCCGGTATGAGTATGATCCATTAGAAGGCAGAATAGATATGTAAGAAGTAATTATACCTGTTTAAATTTAAAGTTATTATAATAAGTATTGTATTATATTATAAAACATTATAAAAGTATTGTATTATATAATTGACATTTTTACCGTAAGCACAAATACCTATGCACAGCGTTGGCAGTGAGCTAGTTAAACTGTAATAATGATTTTAGCAAAAACAATAACATTGTCAAAGACCATTAAAATAATTGCACGAGATAAGTTTAGCAATTTGTAGTGGATGTGCCTAGTGAACCGTTGTGATAAACCGCAGGTACTAGGTATATGAATTTTAAATAATTAATACATGGCCTCAGATTTTCTTTGGGCTTCTTTTAAACTTTAGAGACAATACCAATTCGTGAATCATCTTTTTTCTCTTGGGATTCGACGTTCTTGTGTATCTAATCTACGCTGCCCTGGGCACATTTTCACCTTTAGAAACCGTGCCTTACTTTTGTGAATCACCTTTATTGATTACTGTATTGACTTTTTTGAAATTATAGATGACTTATTTCTCTGGGCAAGTTACTACCTTTTGAAATAAGTCATCAATGCTTCTGATATTGTCACATTTTGCCTCTGCATGGTCTAAACTTTTTTTGGCCCCAACTCCATAAACTTCCATACATATGATTTACATATGAATAGCCAAAGAAACACAATAGTTTCGTCTGTCCTTGCTTCGAAAAATTCATTGTGGTATTTTCATTGTAAGTTTGCACTTTATTGTTATATTGTAAAATCAACATTGTTATAACTGTGCCTGCGGTATATCGATATAAAGCTTTGACGTTAAGACCTTTATAATATTGTTCACCAATGCCAAAAATCAATACAGAGAGAAATTTGTGGGAATTAATTTAGAGGTCACGAGCGAATTTGAAACGATGATTAATTTGAGCTTTAACATGGTCTGCTTAATGGATGCCCATGGAGGTCATAATATTAATATTAAGTAGGTAGGTAGTGCATATAATACAAAATTTATTATATCTAATTAACTACATAGTAGATTAACCCCCCATTGACTCATAGGACGGTTGACTCATAGGACGGTAGTATTAAAAATGAAGTAGACATGAAAGGAGCCTAGACATATTAGAATAGGGTCTGGGAGTCCATGTAATCCTTCCACCACCGGAAAACAGGTACCTATCTATTTCATGAACACGAAATATTATCTTAATCGATAACTTTCCTAACCCACAAATTTTAAGTTCAGACCGGAGGCTGGCAAATTTTCTTCAAGAAAGTAAATTATTTTGTTACTTTCTATACTTTATCTACAGATAATCAAAAGTAAAAATCATGACATTATACTCTGATTTATCAAACTTGAGTATGCAACAATAATAGTATCGCCTTTTATATATTACCTGACCAGGACTAATGAGCCTAATGACTGATGAGTCATCGTATTATTCCAGCAGTAAGCCAAAGACACTTTATTATGGGGTGAAAATCCCAATTGATATGATAACTTGTCATATATGACCATGCTGTTGAAAGCGACATTAAACCCAAAAAAAAATGTACCATAACAATCACTTCTCAAGGCGTTATCTATGTATACAATATGTATACCTAAAAACTATTATACAATAGTCATGACGTATATCTAGTTATGCCTCTATTTCTTTCAGTTGTTATCATTATCCTTACAAAGCTCCGACCGACTGTCGTTAAAGCTAAAAATTCACTAACCACATGAGAGACATTGAACCCAGGACCTCCCACGTACAAGGCCAGAGCAATGACCACTGAATGGCACTCTGTACAAATGAGTTGTTTTTCGATTCGATCTGATTACTCTTGTCATTTGTAACATTTATGGTCCATGTTTACAAAGCATCGACCTCAGTAGCTCGTTCCATAAGGCGGCGGAATCGTAACTTGGAGGTCGGTGGTTCGAATTCCTAAGGGTTGGGTGGAAGAGATTGCCATAGGCAATAACCCCGCACTTTAGTCAGGACATCTGCATATATTTTATCTATGTTGTTTATCTTCGTCTTGTTTATATTGTTGTCTTTTTTAGTTTTTTTTTTTTTCATTATTTGTTTGTACACACCTACATGTCCTGATATTAAAGAAATAATAACATTAATGAAAAGCATTGGGAAAAATAATAGGGTTAGTCTAAAAATGAATTTCAGACATAAAATACATACAATATCAGCATCTTCTCGCTTGACCACAAAACTGGACAGATATCAGAAAAAAGGTCTTAGAAAAAAAGGTAAAACGCAACATTATTATCATGAGTCACCCTGTAATGAATAGGAAATGGGAAAAATCCGAAAGTTATAAATCCTATCCTAAAATAATATGGTAGGATTTATATCTTTCATTTATATATAAATGATTATAAACATTCATTTTCTCTAAAGTTATTTACTATGTACCTAAAACATTATCTCATATTATGACACTCCTACGTATCTTCATAATTATTACATAGCTACGTCATAATTATACATAATTCCGCATATCCCAAAATTTGTATTAGTCTAAAGACCCTAAAATATGGCACCTTGAACTTCAAGCTTGATATTATAATATCTTCCAAAAATTCCGCCTGCCACAGGCTATTGAGTGGGATGATGATTTTTGGTTAAAATTAGCAAACATTCGTATAGGAGTTAAACGATTGCGCTGGTTAAGAGGGACTTCTTTTTGGTTATCACCTCGGTTATTAACAAAACCATAAAGCGATTTCAGTTTAATTGTAAATTCAACTTTACTTTTAATATTATAATAAAAAAAGAACATTCAAAATATCTATCAACAAGACATCACCGATTAGCTACTGAGTTTTTTGCTGATTGTGTTGTGATCTCGACATTTAATTTTTTTCTTTCCATTACCAATAAGACATAGGTATAAAGTATTGTTTCTTTAATTGATTCATGCATGGATTTATTAATCCTTACGTGTTTCATGGTACGAGATACGAGATCGAAATTCTAGATTTAGTGTTATATTTTTTTGTTTAACAAATGGTCTTGACATAATATAACTATGAATGACCCGTCAGATAATTGAGCTACTTTGATAAGAATGAGATATTGGTGAATCCGTATATGAATGATCAGTATTTAGTGATTTATGTGTATAGGTAATTAGTCAATCCGACCTCAGTAGCTTGATCGATAAGGCGGCGGACTTGTAACCTGGAGGTCGGTGGTTCAAGTCCCGGTTTCAGCGCAGATTTAGTAAAGCTAGTTTGAGTATTTGTGATATCACGAAAGTGAATAACACAAATATGATAACTTTTTTATATAGGTACTTAGTCAGTTTTCACTAACTGTAAAATAAGGCTAAAACTTGACTTAGCACGAACTTTTCTCGATATGAAGAAATGAATGATCGATCATTAATCAGTAAGGAGGCGAAGACAGTCCCTAGTAGCACCCTATATTGTGTTTTGATATATTATATTTTTTCCTGCACACAAATTAAAATGCAAATTAATTGATCATGATATTTAAAAAGTAATCAATGTTTAGCATTCTAGCTTCAACATTGGGTCACTTGGCTCGTGGGTTGATGAAGCAAAAAAGAGATTGTAAAAAAGCGAAGTACGTTTTGAGTTGATAAGTTGCCATCAATCTTTTTCTTTTTAGCATCATTGAAAGATACAGTTGGAAGTTTCGAAGCTAAAAGCGTGTTTACATCAGAAACAAGATTTATTTCATGATATGGACAGATTAATTGTATCTTTATTTTTAAAACAAAAAATCAAATTAATATGTTAATGACTATTTTTTTCAACATGAGAATTTTATGTACATAAAAAAACTCTTAAATGTTGTTAGAAAAAAAAAATTATTACACGGTACATTTCAGTCCGTTGTTTCTTTTGCTGTCTATAAAAAACACGTATATATTTGATGAATCATTGATAAGCATTTAAAAAAATTGGCTTGTAAATAAATAAATCAGAACTATTATTCTAGGTAAGTACGTGCATAACAAAATTATAAGCCAATTTAAAATCGATAGGGGTGAAGTGCCCAGTAAGGTAACCACTCTAATATAATACGTTGATATTTTAACATTTTTAATAATCCTGGCTCACAGTAATCTTCTCAGTGCTGGATCGCGACCATTATGAGAGATTTCGGTTTATTTCCTCTGTGCCTTTCTAAAAATTAATTGATTCATTGATCCAATTTTCGTAGGTAGTCACTTGGTGTTTTAAAACAATTAAAACTAAATAAAATCGGTGCCTAACTTATAAATAGGGCATCCTTCCTCTACTTCTTCTATTATAAAAAATTGGAGGCCAATAACTTTGAACTTGACAGTACCTAAATGATAGAGTCAAACACTTTGTTGAATGTCAACATTAAATCGATTAATTTAAAAGTTTCAAAGCTACCTGTTTGAATGAAGTTCAAGGCGAGTTTTTTGCTTTTAATTTATTGTTATTAATTTGTTGATGATTGTTCTATAAAAAAAAGTGTAAATTAATAAATTCTTTTTTTCAGCTTGTTATCGCCTATCTCATTTTTTTAGATCAGACTTGAGATTTTTAAGAGGCTCAATGCTATTTGTGGAGTCTCAGATGGGAATGATAGACAAACGGCATTCGAAACTTGACTCCAAGTCTAACAAAACACTCAAGAATTCATATTAGAAAAAATACAAGATTCAAGAACTTTACAAATTACAATAAGTAGGTATCCTTAGTTTATGCGAGCGATTAGCTCAATGGTTAAGCACTCTCTTGCCATGAGGAAGGTTTGATCCCCCACGCCGACAAAAAAATTGTAGGTAATTTGGTTACAGTTGTTTGTAAGGGATACCTTCCGGTGCGCTCGTGTTGACCCAGCACCTAAATGGGAAGTATTGTGTCACTGCTCGCCCATCAGAGGGGAGGCATACTACGGGATGGGCAAGCTACAATATAAGACCACAAGCGTTTATAGTTGCTCCTGAATCATGGCTATAAAATGAAAAAGGCTGTGAAACACTCACCTTTACAACAAAAAATACACTGCAAGTGTCGGCGTAAGACTAGAGAGTCCCATTTTGCTTTCAGTTTTAAAAAGTCTTATTTCTTGGTTCAACTTGTGAAAATAGAAGGTTTAGAGATAAAGCTGGAGACTTTACAGCAACGTCTGAGACTCTGAGATAGTTTATCATAATCTGAGTAGCTCAGTAGCTTGTTCGATAAGGCGGTGGACTTGTAACCTGGAGGTCGGTAGTTCAAGTCCAGGGTTCAGCGTAGATTGAGTAGTTGTGATATCACAAAGTGATTAAAACAAATATAATAACTATTTTTTTAAAAATTATCATAAGAAACAGTCACGGTCATTATTTAGTTTATTTCCGTGCTGAAGTACGGAGGATCATCTAGTTAAAAGTAAATTAAATTGCGTAGGTTTTGCTAATGACGTCACAATTAAATACCATCATGTTCCCTCCCATAATATATAATTATGACGATCCTTAACACTTTGTCTATATTTAGCCCATACAACTTTGAGTCTTTAGCACATTCCCATCACTTGGGCAAAGATTCAAAGCCAAAGTGAGACTTGGGCAGAGATTCAAAACTAAAATTAGACATGGACAAAGATTCACGTCTAAAATTAGACTAGGAAAGAGTTATATCTTTTCACTAGCCTGTTAGATGTTGAATAATTTTTGTACAGGGTCGCTCAAAAATAAGTGTAAATTTGTAAATGGTTCATTGAGAGTTCTCGTAAGATCGCTCACGTTCGGTAACGATGGAAGAAACTTCATTTTCAAACCCTCACATCTAATTGATTACGTTTTCTGATCTCTTTTTCATGATTGAGGTTGTTTGGTTTTGCCACTAATACTTCCATATTCCACGCTTGAATGCCCTAAATGTGCTTCCTAATGCCAACCCTTCTAAGGGAGCCAGTGATTTGTGAAACTATTTTTCGGCCTCACAAGGGTAGTACCAGATCTGTTCAACCTCCGCCAACAAGACGCTGGCTCCCTGTGGGATGTTATTTTGCGGATTATAAGATCTATACTCAATGGGTACATAATTTTGTGTTAGTATTTAATGGAAGTTCTTGTGTCGAGCGAAATTTTACATTTCCTCTCGGTAAGGTTTCAGGATCAGTTTACATGATGGCTCAATTGAAAGTCCTCATAAAATAGATAATCACGGAAACTGACTTGCTAAGCCTGAAGCTCTCAGCCACTCTGTAAGCCAGATTCATCCGTTTCTCAACTTAGATATTCAATACACGTGCTGTCCAGTGGTGTAATTATACCCCGGAGTCTGGGCTTGGATTTCATCTCATCACTCTCGATCTCATCTCAATCCAGATGAGATGGACAGTGCCGAAGGGTGCAAGGGTTTTTCCCAAATAACTATTTTTGTTGTAGATATTTTGATATAATTATGTATATCATTCTATGACACCAAATTCGATCAACTCGAAGAGAACGTTCCTTCGCTTTTTTTTATATTTTTATTTTTTTTTAACCTGACTCGCTTTAACTCTATACGCATTTTAGCGAAGTTGAACTACATATAATTATGTGTACGTTGTGCTAAAAACCGTACGTCCTTTAGTGTATTTTAATTTGTGTCTTTTATAGTCTTTGTCAGATTCTATGGCTTGTAGATCACTTTTGAGCAACGGCAACTTCCAAAGGGATCAAAGAACTTGGCAGTTGATTACTCGAATTCAATTCGTTGTTATACTGCCCAATGCTCATGAATTTCCATCCAAGAGAGGGTAAAATCTATATCTTGACTGATTTTCAATGTTAAAGTGACGTTGAGCAAAAAAACTCAAGTCGTTTAGTCAAACCGACCACACCAAGCGTCGACACTGGTAAGAAATACAAAATAGTAATCAGGAGATCTTGCCAGAGAAGATAGATGAACTTGAACATCCTTCTTGGTCTAAAATTACCATCCGTGTATTAAAAGTCAAGGTCATCTCTAATGGAAATCTTGGTCACACGAATGGATTCTGGCAGGCGATTTTGTAACCTAGCCATAGGCTGATGCAACCAAATTGAAGGAATTATTGGACCAAGTTCCTCAGGGCAGGGTCGAGATAGTCAATCTGGAAACTAGATAAAAGCGTGCCTTTCTACGAATGACAGGACTCCATGAAGTGCCTTCATTGATGGAAAATCCTTGCCCACTTTTAGCTAGTAGCCAGCATGAACAGCTTAAGTTCCTTCATTGATGGAAACTACTTGCCCACTTTTAGCTATTAGCCAGCATGAACAGCTTAAGTGCCTTCATTTATGGAAATTACTTGCCCACTTTTAGCTAGTAGCCAGCATGAACAGCTTGACCCTGCCATTAGTAATTGTTGCTTTCATGGACAATTTTACAATAGTATTTCATTTCAACCCCTGTCAGGAAAGTAAGTACCAACAGAGTCTCATTCCAGAAAGCACTCTTAATCTGAAAATCCCCAAATATCCATTTCAACTGTCAAATTTCATTCAAATAATAATACTCTCTGAAAGCATCATTTAAAAAAAGTTTGATTGTTGACAGGGAAATTTGAAGATTTTGAGAGTGAGGGTGCCTTCTGAAACGAGTCACTGATCTTCTAGGATACTTTTGATAAATTGAGAAGCAAAGAGTCTATCCTAAACTTTGATGAAGCTGACTTTCTAAGTCATGAAGAACAATTGATTTGGAAGTGAGGTGGTATGCATACATTGCATACCTGTCAATTAGGTGTCTACTGCCTCTTGACTTCAAGAATAGTAGTAGAACTTCTGAGAAAAGCTGACCTATAAAATAACTAATGAAAACGTATTTCCAAGATTCGATGAAAAACTTTTTTCGAGCCCAATAGTAGATCCTGATCTCCAAGAATATTCTCCATTCACACACGTGTGTATACCAAGAGGTCATTTGATTTTGCTCTGCAAGGCCTATAACTTCAGTCCAATTCAAAATGTTCTTCTTATATTATTAAAAAAAAAGAACTGGATTAACCTCCTGTGTTAAACTCTTATTTTCATCGGATGAACTCTCAATTTCATAAACAAGTTTCTTCTTCTTTCAAACTTCGAGTTTTCATGACCATCAATATTAACAAATCATCATCACTTTCATCAGTAAAATTTCATTTTTATTGCTTGGTCGGACCCAAAATTATTCACTTTTTCAATATGAAGGGGATTAATAATCATGTTACTTCGGTCTAAGATGCTACGCGCTGAATGACTGTAATAAATGGAATGATGCATTCAGTGAAATTGCTTCAGGCAATTTATTTTGGACTTGATTGGACTGAAGGATGTTCTGGTCAGACCACTTAAACCACTTTTATTTTCTAGAAAGAAAGAATTCGCTTCCTTCTAGTAGGAGACTATCTTTAAACACGTGTTTATCTGGCTTTGTTTGTATTTTAGTTTTTAGGCTGAAGGTTTGAAATTGGGCAATCAGTGGCATTATGTAACAATGTATGAATTACCAAAATTTCAAGTGTTTGTTTTAGAATTTGGATTCGGCACTTCTGGTGCTTGTATGGATTTCAAAATGTTTTTGTTAGAGTGGTTCATAATTTTTGTGTCCTATCTAGGTTTGAAATGCATTTGACAATCATTGTCAGATAGGACAGAGCACTGATTGTATGTATAGATTAGCAAATGTTTTTGTTGAAGTGGTCCATCACTTTGTGTCCTATCTTTTTTTTAATGATATTTATTTACAGAGGAGGCTTAACAATCAGAGTCCTTGCTCCTTGTCCTATCTTTTAAGTTGAAGTGGTTGAAGGTATAATGGTGTCAAGCGAGATTTGTATGATTGTAATGCGTGCTTCACTATGTAGAGTTGTAAGTATTTGTTTGGTGAAGTGAATTCTGAGCCACCCATGTTTGTTAACTAGTGGCATTGATTAGCTTTGGAATAGCCTTAAATCTAATATAAGGAATGTTCTATTCCATATAATAGAATTTAGTTGGTTCTATAAGAGCACCCTTATCTCTTTATTACAAATGGTCGTCTTGGTTGTAATAATACTGGCTGATATCGGGTAAAAACTTTCCATCTATCACAGATCTCCATAAAAAACTGAGATTTCTGAAAAGTTCTTGAATGCTTTCAGCTATTAGCCCCCATGAATATCTGGCCAGCCGTAAGTAAGAGCTCTGTGAGTTCTGTGCCATTGCTGAAACATTGTGAATCTTGCACTCCGATGCTCTGAGTTAGAATCTGGGTGAAGTAGAAGATTTTTCTTTTTGTTGGATGATGAAGTACATTCAACCTCTTGAGGAGTTGATGACAACTGATTACTTAGCAAGGATTTAGCGATCCAGTGTGTCTTGGCATTCTATGTAGGTATTAGGATACCGATCACAGTAGCAGAATCAATAAGGCAGTCGTTCAAGTACCAAAGCAAAACACATATATTTTTATTAGATATTATATATAGTTTAAAAAGTGATCATTGTGCAAATAAAATATAGTATGTGCAATAAAAAGCAATATCTATCAACTCCATATTAGCCTTAGCAACAGTAATATTCTTTATCAAAGATGAAAAGATCATCAACTTGTTAAGACATTGTCAGATTGGTATTTCTATTTATGTACCATTACAATCTTATTCGATTCTTCATTCATATAAGAGAATCTCTGAGATAATAAATAGATATATATTCACAAAGGTCAGCCATGTGTTGATTAATACAAATTATATTTATTAATTTTATTATTGAAAGTTGTTGAACGTAGGTACTAGGTGTTATTTAGGTATTGAATGCAAGTATAATAATTATTGAAATATTATTTCATCTATCATATTAAAATACGTATTGTATAAAATGACATAAGCATTTTGAGAGCCTTCCACAAAAGACACTTTTGCCTGGAGTGTTGTTAATAAAATAAATAAAATTTAGAACGCCCATTTGGCATTGATATGTGATGGTTTTTCTTACTGACATTTTTTTAATGCATAAGATTAATATTTTTTTCAATACCTATTGACATTTTATAATTGGAAAAGGTTTGAAAAGATCGACTTTAAAGCTTTTACTTGCAAGAGTCAAGGCTGTCAGGAATATTTCACTTTTCTGCAATAACTATTTTCTGACGTATTTATTTTGTGACCTGAATGCTTCAATGGATTACTTTAGATACACACGAGTTTCATTAGAACAGATTATATCGCACACCTAGTGCAAAAGGTATGTAACTCAAAAAAATCGATTGGGAAAGAAAATTCTCAAAAATCATAAAAATAATAATAATAAACGATTTTAATCGCTTACTGAAAAATCGTCTTTTTTGAGTTACATACCTTTTGCACTAGGTGTGCGATATGTGAATTTCATATTGATTAACTGTGTCAAAACCATTCTTCAAATAAATAACATGAAATTTTGGTTTACCGGGAAACCAAATTTAGATAGCGTGACTGGACACTCTGCAAACATCGTGATTATAAAGTGGCCGTATGGGCTTATTTTTGGCCCACTGCCAATCTTCTAAAAAAAAAAAAAAAAAAAAAAACATCGTGATTCGATAGCTAGGTTGAATATCATAGCTGATGTAAGAGTTTTTCCTAGGTTCCATAAACACATGCGCTAGTAGCCATGTCAGGCCAAATTAATAAAATAACACACAACCCGGTGATGCCCTTAAAAGTGTTGGCGCCAGGACATCAGTTATCATGCAGCTGTAAAAAATGGAAGTGAGAGTGCCAGCACCGAACAACCTCAACAATGAGGAATAGGTTTGACAATGCCAACCCCAATTAGGTTTTGGGAAAGCCAAGAAGACGACTAAAAAAGACATTGGGCAAATAAAAACTTCTGACGGCAGATAATGATGTGGGCACAAAATTGCCGCAGGGTTTCACCACCCTACAACCTTGATATTCTTAACTTTAAACCAGATTATTTCCTCTCTAAGGTCAACCGGACTAGCATGTACTGACAAAGGTTATCAGATCCGCTTTGGTGCAAGCGTACATACATGATCTAAATGATAAACCATTCCGACGCATGTCCGACAGTACAAACTATTCTAGAAGTTAGTAATAGTTGTTGTTTTTGGTGTTGCTGTTTGTTGTTCTTGTTGCTGTTGTTGTTATTCAGTTATTGTATATTTGTAGTAATGGCAATCCTACCATTTACACTTTCTTCAATTTACCTCTCGTGTGTAAGAACTGTTAGGGTGCCATGAGCTCCTAACAGTAAATTGCCTTTGAAATTTATCGTAATGGTCCAATGTAAATTCGAACAACATTATTAATATGTGTTTAGCTGAGGAATGTAGTAATCAATGGTTGGACTTGATACTGCCTGGCTAGGCATGAAAATTGAGTTTTTAAAAATATTCAGTTAATAAGTAACAAACTTTTAACGCTTTGAATGGTCGTGTTCAGTGGAAATGGTGTCAAGACACGTCCAATGAACGAGACTAGAATAAGATTCCCAAAATTAATTTAATAATATCTAACCAACACAGAAATGTTTTTATATAACTTTTAGACCAAGAAATCAATCTTAGAGATGATAAATTTTGTAAGGTAAAAAAGTCCATGCCCTTTCTATATTCCAAATAAGACATGGCAATTCAAATTAAACCTGTTTTAGCCTTTTAATTAAGCATTAATACAATTGATCAACTTGATGAATCCGTGTTTTCAATGTTGGTATTTTTCAACCATGTCGAATTCTTTCCATGTACGACTATTAGGTATAGGGTATTCCGCCCATACAGTCGTTTCTTTGAATTTAATCGGTCTGAATCACAGCAAGGGTTAACACCATTTCACAACCAACATATCGGTAATTTTAAGGTTAGGTTCTGGGGGATTTCTGGTCTCACACATAGTCGGGTGGTTTTGCGAAGTGCTCACTGGCAGTAAGCCAACAGTGAGTAGCGAATTAGAACGGGCCAGCTCCAGGTCATAGGGGGGTAGAGCCACAGCGTGTGCACTACCTAAAGTAGAGTAGTTTGGCGCAGCCATGCAGTTGGAGGTTCTCTTTCGGTGTCCATACGGGGGGTATAAATCGTCACTCTTGACAGGCAAGGGTGAACCACCACACATTTAAACTGGTTACTGGGCCATTATGAATATGTATGCAGTCAGAACTAGTGTATGGATTTCGTGATAACGTTTGAACAATGTGTGGGTTGATGCCGTTTTTTTAGCATACCATTTCCATGCAAACTCATGCTGATTTTCTAGATTTTTAACGTTTTGATTATGCTGTAAGTTAACGTGTGTATAAGATATTGAGATATGTTCGTTGACTTGATGATAATATCAAGCCGCTTGTTTATGGTTCGATGCCAGAGCGAGATATTGGATTTTCAAAGCAGGTCATGTGCCACAGAAAGAGCTTGGGTCGGCCCACACGTGGACTATGAGTTGTTGAGGAAAAGGTGATGAAGTGCGGATTGGTTTGAAATTAATGTTGTTTTCCTAATGTATGTAACTATAATATGTATTTATAATAATAACACTCTTTAGTGCAGGAAGGTGCTCAAAACATTTTCTACCACCTAACAGAGTCTTATTATTATACGGTCACAAAATCAAATTAATGAGGAGAAATTCGTACCAATGGATACCTACGCTACCTAAATTACCCAACTAGCGCGTCAGAATGAAGCAAGCAATGTTAAATAAATCTATTTCCTGAAAAGTACAGTCAGTTCTTAAAGATATCTAGACTAAAATAAGCATGAAATTTGATTTATAATAAACATTATTATTAATCAATTTTTTAAATAGTTAGAGGATGTGCGCAAATTATCTCTTTGAAGCAAACATCGATAGTGGATGTGCAAAGATCACTTTTTTGCAATACATAATTATGTTTAAAATAAAATCGAGATACAAGACAGTAACTTTGCAGCAAATTTCTTTAAAACTGACAGTGAATAAGTAGTTAAGCAATCGCTTGTCATGCGGAAGGTCCCGGCTTTGATCCCCCGAGCCAACAAAAAAATTTGTATTCTAAATTCGGTTACAATTGTTTGTAAGGGATACCTTCCGGTGCGCTAATGTTGACCCAACACTTAAATGGGAAGTATTGTGTCACTTCTCGCCCATCAGAGAGACATACTACGGGATGGGCAAGCTACAACACAGACCACAAGCGCCTACAGTAGCTCCTGTTTCATAGCTACGATATAAAAAAGGCCGTGAAACACTCTACTTAAAAAAAAACAAAGTCTACAGGAGAGCGACGTTAAACCCAAAATTAAAAAAAATAAAAAATAAAAAAAAAGATAGAGGCCATCACTTCCCCAGTTGTAACCAAGTTGGTTACAACAATAACAACAACGACCAGGAACAGAGTTTCAAAGGCCTTCACCTTGATGACTGATGTGGGGTGGATTTTCCACAGAACAAATCATCCAAAAACCACCGCCCCTTATTACCTGCATTAAAATCTTTGTCAAGATATCTAATGGTCGTAATATGTACTTAAATGGAAATACACATGTAACATTTATTGTACATATCTTACCTATATGCTGGCTTGCTAGTAGGTACTAAGAATAATTAGGTAACTACATCAAACATTTTTTGGTCTCCCATCTCTACGAATAAATATTTATCATTAAATATTCCCAATTAATAAAAAAAGATATTCTGTTCGTTTCCTTATGAATTTGCCCTTTTTTATCCCAACTCGAGATATTATGTAAATTTCATTTCATTTCATAAAGCCAAGTCTTCTTATAGGTTTGGGTTGCCCATACACCTCAGCAACATTAGGCCCTATGTGTGTGATTGTACATGATTACTACACATTATTATGAAATATTTGCCATCTTTATTACCTACAATCTACTCATAATAAACTACAGCCAAGAGTTGTTTTTTATGAACGAGTGAGGCCTTTTCATAAATACCTAAGAATTCAAGATAGAACATTTCCGTCTTGGGTGACAGAAAAAACGTTTCCATTTCCAATATCAATAATTAGAAATCATCCTTAAAGGTCCTTTGAGCTTTTGCATGATGAAATAAAAAAGGTGAAGGAATTACAAAAATGTTAGGTATTTACCTACAAAAGTTGAGTAAATCTTAATCAAGGGTGACGAGAAATGCGATAATCTCTACCGCATTCTTAGATTAGATCAGATATCATTCAGAATTTAAATCCGTTAAGAAACGCTGGATAAAGGTAGGGTAGATAAATGAAAACTTACTATTTATCTGATCTTGAAGTCTGTTAGAAAGATGGTGACTCATTCAGTCCAGGAAATTCCTACACTGATTTCTCCATACATAACTTTTTATTTCATTTAATAACAGCAAATTTCTTGTTCTGTGTTTTCCAACATGACCGTCCCATGTGGGATGGTTGGCATCATGACTCTGCTAGATTATTGACAAACACGGACAAACTTGAAGAACATGTTTATGTCTGTGGGATTTTTTTATTGGCTTATTTTGTTCGATGTCGTTAAATATCCACCTCTAATTGATGATGAATTTGATGGGAGTAAACTCCTTTTATGTAAACACAAGTCATACGTATATCTTATAAGTCATATAAGAAGATGCTATCAGTCATGTTATCATGTAAGTATATGTTATAATTCATATAAGTAAATGATAGTAATAATATCTTCTGAGTATACTGAGATAACTCAAAACATTGATGTTATGTCCACAGAGACTGAAATAAATCCAAACGTAACACAGGGTGTACTCCAATAATATTTCAAAAGATATGATGACATTTTATAATGAATATGAATTACCTATGAGACTTCTATCAGATTTGGATAAGAGAGACTTCTTGTAAAAAAAAGAGAAGATTGCATACTTAATTTTTAATAAAAATAAACGAATAGTTATAATATTAAAATGATTCTCATAATGTCACAAGCATATTGTATGTTTAATACTTTATTCTCGAAAATAAATCTATACTAGATATACTTATAATTCTGAGTTTGGCATAAATATTAGGCTTGTTGCCAATTCGAAAAACCAATGATGCCAATGATTAAAATAATCAATAGAACATGATATTTGGATTTTTATATTTAAAAAAAGCAACTTGATTGACCTAATCAATCTCGTCCTTTCAAATTAGACAGATTCAAAGTCGTTTCTGATAGTGCAAAATTTCAACTTCCTATGCAGGCATGTAGCTGCTGCCAATACGGTCCTTATCAGAAAAGTGGTTAAATTTTTTAATATTTGATTCATAAATGAAATTTTCTGACCTGACGGGGCCACTATGTGACCTAAAAATTTAAAAGATGCCGTCTGATATTTTGGATTTTTAAACCCATCGAGTTTGGTATATCGCATGAAAGGTCTTGGTGACCAGATTTTTGATATACCATTACAATTTGGAATACAGAATCTAAGTGAGGTCTACAGTATAATACTTTTGCCTTAGCCAAAGTAGTATGAGAGGTCTGGGATAGCCTTATAGCTTCCAATCCAGGTGTCTATGTGCTCTATGAGTAAGGCGAGCAATAGTCTAAGCTCACATCAAGGTTTGCCATTGCAACTGTCTCCCTGTCTGACCGGATCATTTATCAAAATTAAATACTTCACCTTGTGGGGTGAGTGCGGCTGATAAGACCAGATTTCACGAGAAAAAAAAATCACGAGAAACTGTCCCGGTAGCTTAGTGGTAAAGGCGGCACTCTGTGAATCCAGAGATTCCAGAGGTCGTGGGTTCGAAACCCAGCCGGGACATGACAAATTATCCTCCCATTTGGGATTTTTACCACGTCGTAATAATGCGTCTTGGGCTTACTTCTGGAATAATGGGACTCAATAGTCCTAATCGGGCAGTATGAATAAGGCGATATTATTATTATTTTATTTTTTAAATCGGAGAAGAAAAATATTACTTTTTTTCCAAAAACCAACACAATACTTCCGACTCTAGAGTTTTATCATACTCGGAAGAAAAAACATATCTCACCTCCTGAATAGGATTTCTAAGACCTGCGAATCCTGCACTTCTTTTGGTATTCGAGCTATTCAAACGAATTGTGTGTTTTTGAAATGTACTACACTTGTTTTATATCATCCATACCCTCTAATTGTTATTTTAATTACATTGTATCTATACTCAATTAAATAAAGAGGTGCTTTGTTAAACTGTTGGCATAATGGGACTCTTGCACTGACAGTCTAAATAAAGCACTACTTATAGTATATACACATTACGTAGTGCGTACTTTTTTTTTCTAAAGCTTTATTAGGAGGACAAAGTACAAAGGTAACAGTATAAAATTAAGAAAAGAAAAGAAAAAAAAAAAACAAACAAATGACAAAAAAAAACAATAATGTCCTAAAGGGCGGTGTTATTGCCTGTGGCAATCTCTTCCACCCAAACCTTTTGTGACAGGACCTTCTCGACAGGTGTTATTAGTATCTTTTTATGTGTAATTTTAATTGCCTCATGTATTCTTCAAAGAAAATAATACTCTTTCTGAAAAAAGAAAAGAAAAAATCTGACCCAGGGGCAAGGACTCTGGATGTTACAGACCTCTCTTTAAATAAATATTCATAAATAAATAAAAAAGTTTCACAACCTAACACGAGGCGCCACATTTTATAAATCTTTAAAGTTGTACATATTATGTACGTGACTGTTCTATGTTATGTTATACATAATAATAATAGTTTTATTGAGTATTTCCTCGCCACAAATGAGGCCGCACTTAGTCATAACTGATTTTACCAGAGACTTTGCGTGGAGCCGTGGACCTATGATCGACATTTCTGATTTCATTAGCAAGCTATAAATCTATACCATTTCTGGACCAAGAACCAATTTAGGAACCTATAAAATCTTGTCGCCATTTCCGCGTTACCCTTGAAACATCTCCAGAGAACTTTCTTGTTCTGGCTCTGTATGTGCTATAGAATGTATGACTGCCATGGAAGCTTCGGTTTGCTAGTTCAATACCTTCAAAAACCCAGATTTCTTATGTCAATCACTGTAGACAAGATGACAGGCCGAAAAGCCATGGGATTAAAACGCAAATAAATTAATAATCCAAGAATTTCAATACAAATAACCCAAGGAAAAGTCCAGTCAAACTAGCAGGAAAATGTCCCCGAACATGCAAAAATTTGGAACTCTCTGAAATTTTGATATGTTGTTCGGTACTGTCCAGTTGGTATTGACCAAATTTTCCAACAAAAGTGAGTACCACTAAGCTACCGGAACAGTCTGTCTCGGTAGCTCAGTGGTAAAGGCGGCACTCTGCGAATCCAAAGATTCCAGAGTTCGTGGGTTCGAAACTCAGCCTGACAAGTTTAATAACTTTTCAGCGGCGAAACTGACAAGTTATCCTCCCATTTGGGATTCTTACCACATAATGATATGTCTTGGGCTAAATGCTGAAATAATGGGACTTTAACCGTCCTAATCAGGCAGTATAAATAAGGCGGTATTATTACTTCTGAGAACCTACAAAAACTTCTAAATTTGGGATATTTTTTCAGTTTTCTACTTACTTGTTGCTCAAAAATCATTCATCATAGCTTCAAAATTATAATTAGAAAGAAAACTAGAGTAAATTTCGTACATTTTATTTTAACTTCCTCGGCTACTCTTGAGACCTCTGGCTCAGAGGTCAAGTATTCGTATCCATGCATAATCACAACTATTATATCCACCTATCCCATACATACCGCCGCGCCGATCCAACAGACAGTAATGAGCCATAGCCAATGGATGATTATCAAAAATCATGTACACAAACAGGGTGTCCCTTCTGATCGGACAGATATTGACTGACGTTACAAAATTTACTAGTTATTTTCTCAAGTCTTTTGTCAACCGATAGTATGCTGTCGACAAGTGACACAAGTTCCCAAGGTATGTAGTTGTGTCACTGGTAGTCAAGTGATGGTTAACGCGCTAGTTTTGTAATCCAGGAAGCGTAGGGATCCGTTGGTTCAAATCCCACCAAGTGCATGAATTTTTCCTCATTAATTTGAGTTTGTGACCACATAATTATAAGACTCCGAGGGTTAGGTGGTAGAAAATGCTTTGAGCATAAACCGCACCTGGTGCTTATCTTCCACTAAAGAGTGTTATTATTAGTTGAGAAAGGACTCTAATAATTTCATAAGTTCGTAGCTATCCTCCTGTTTGGCTTGTTACTCACTGAAGAGTCAGACTCTTTGGGGTTAAAAGTTCACAAAATGAGAATCTTCACACTACAATTCAAAGCCGATTTTGAAACAGAAATTGCTTTTTGTGACCAAAATAAAGAAAAATGTTCACTAAATGTTCTGAAAGGAGACAATCAAGCACTATAAGTTAACTAATTCATACAGATGACGCCTATGAAAAACAATTTCAAGTCTCATTTTTCCAAATACTCTTAAGACATCCTGTATATTGGCAGGATACAAAATAATAATACGAGTATGTATGTAGATATTATACTCTACTTTTCAGCATTGGCCCTCGTATTTAACATTCATAGACTAGAACCACAATACCTTTACTCATACGAGGCAGTTTCCATTGTTTACATTTCAAATTAATTAAATTAAATCATTTTGATTTATCATTTTAATATTATTTTATTGTACCAGAGTCTCGGAGTTATTAGTCTCATATGCTTGATTTTCTCTCTCAATTGTCATAGGACTTGACATACCGGCACCTTATGGTCCGTTGGCCTAATGAGGCGAACCTTGAACAACCATGCTGGTCTTGCATGTGTCTGCCTGGGAGACCAATGCGTAGTCCAAAGAGTTGGGACAATTTTTACTATCACTTTTTAATCTGATGTTCAGAAGGACTTAGGGAGAGTATTTTTTTTTAATTTGGGTTTAACGTCGCTTTCAACTGCATGGTCGTATCACGACGGGGGTGTTACCCTCTATTCGCAGGAAAATCACAAACGTGCTATACCCACATTAACCTCGCCCAGCGTGGGTTGGGCCGGAATGCCAGCATGACGGTGAAGAAGACTTAGGGTTGTATGCAGAGTCCTCACTGTAGGGATGCCTGGGTCATTTGTCCCTTCAGCTGATTTTGTTATTCAGAGACGTTTGTTTTAAAGCGTCTGTGCGCATGTGCAATCAGATGTTTCTTTAATAAATAATTGTCAAGGTCGAGTATTCCCTACTGCAAGCTCGGGACCACCCTAGCTTCAACCCTATTGAGATTAGAAAATCGTCTCTGCATACCAGCCTTAGCAGGGAAAGTGGGTGACTCACCTCTCGTCAGGACCCAGTGGGTGCACAGGCAAGGGTCCAACTCCTCTTCGGTGAATCTCGACTGGTAGCAGAGGAGATTCCTGTCGGGAGAGTCCTGGGGACATCTGGAGGCAGCTGGTACCGAGAAACATGGAACAGGAATGTTATCAAGTGTTGGTGTGGTGTGGAAAAAAATTGTTTAAGTGCATGAATTTTTCCTCATTAATTTGAGTTTGTGGCCAGCGCGTCCGGTGCTAAGGAGCTGCTTAACTGATGCAGCACCCCCAGACGAAAAAAGAAAAAAGAGAGGATTTTCTCAAGTTCTAGTTCGTGCACAGTGAAAATCATCACACATTTATAGAATTTAATGCACAATTATTGTGATTGGAATGGTAAACCAACGCAAACTCTTTAGATACTGTAAGAGCGACTCGCAGCACCCCCAAAACATTTTCCCACCGGCCGCGCCTGTTTGTGACCACATAATAATGAGACTCTGAGAGTTAGATGGAAGGAAATGCTTTTAAGATTAACCTCTCATGGTGGTTACCTTCCGCTAAAGAGTCTTGTTATTATTGTTTAAAAAATAATAAAAAAAAAATATGTCGCTTTTAACGACATGGTAATAATATATCGAAGAAAATTTCATATTTCATTGGTTGAAAACTCACAAATAGCCAGTGTGGAGCCGGGAACAGCCAGCATCACAAGGGTTCGAATTTGAATGGTCACTCATGCAAGTCCTATCAGAATGGAAGCATACTACGGGATAGGTAAGCTACAACACAGACCACAAGCGTCTACAGTAGCTCGTTATTCATGACTACGAAATAAAACCGGCTGTGAAACACTCATCTTTTTTTTTTAAAAAAAGCCATAGCTCCATGATCAGTAGAACCTAAGATAAGTTTGAAAAGAATCGGGTGGAATTTAATGGTTTGTGTAAAGATACGCACTACCTTGTGCTTGGATGTGTTCTTAAACTAAATTGGGATGAGTTCATGCATTGGGTGGCATTCAAACCAACAGACCCTTAATTGTCAGATTAGCGCCAATATTCTATGTATAGCTCGTTTGGCGAATGAAAACACTTATGTACAATAACAATGAATTTACAGAAATGAAGGGGTTTTATATCAATGACAGAAATGAAGGGGTTTTCTATCAATGACAGAAATGAAGGGGTTTTCTGTGAACTGAGGGATCAGGTCACTACAGTTCGACCATACTGTAAGTTACAAGATTGTGCACATGAAATTTATGTGTCGCAAATTTTCAATAAATCGAACCCGCTTCTTGTGACTGTAAAGGCCAAGGACATCTGGACGACAGCTGTGAGACCGATGGGTATTTTATCGGACTCGTACAGATCATAAACACTAGGACCCGCTTGATATACTTAGGTAATACACACGTATTTTTAATCACCTATTGTTATCCTTTGAAAGGTGTAATAAATTTCTAGCATCTTAAAACAACTCAAGAAATAATACCTATACAATTGTTTACAAAAAAAGAAAGAAAATTCCGATCATATTAGATTACTTCTTCTTCTTCTTTTACTCTGTCTTATACCGCTCAAGCAGGGTCGAGGTTGTTCAACCTCATGGTTGAGATTGGTAGGTTTTGGCACATGACTGGATGCTCTTCCTAACGACAACGATTCTATTTGATTTAACGTCCTGGATTAGGACGGGGGTTGTACCCTCCATTCGCTGGGAATCGTACCTGCTACCCACATTAACCTCACCCAGTCTGGGTAGGGCCGGAAATGCCAACCTCACATACCTATACGGAGGGAACAGAATTTTCTGTGTGAAAAGTCTGCTCTGACCGGGGATCGAAATCAGAATCTCTGGACTACGGGCAGTAGTCACAACCGTTACGCTACAGAGGCTGGCTATATTAGATAGGTATTCGATTTGTATCAAATTCTGGAAAAATGAGGAAAAACCCCTGTTATAAACCTTGTAGTAAAATACATCTATAAAAAATTGTAAAAAAAAAAAAAAAAGAGGAAAAATCCAGAAAATGTTGAAGAGGATCTAGAATGCAGGAAAAACATTGTTCCATTCAACCGTCACGCAACACACTCTGATTGGTTAATTTGAACGAAATAACCAATCAGAGTGTCAAGGTTGAAAGAAACATTTGGGGATTATGAAAGTGAGAGTGGTTTGTGGAATAATTGGCAGATACCATTAGAATTTGCTCAAAGTCTCAAATTTATGAGAAAAAATTCATGCATTGGGTGGGACTCGAACCTACGGATCCCTGCGATACCTGGATTACCAGACTAGCGCCTTAAAGTCCTCACCCAATACTACCACCAATGCATTGTTGAATTCCGCAAGAAATTCAAATACCCAAGAGAAATAACGAACAATAGAATTCAAATCTCAGACACTGACGTATTGACCAAACCTTGGGTGGCTGGCAGTAGGGCGGTAATTTATAGACTCCCATATTATACACAAACAAGCCCGTCCTCATCTATGGAGGTAAGTCATTCGTTATCCGCACCTCTGCGTTGTGTAAGCAGTTAAGGACGGGCGGGCCATTTGTATAACGAGTTGGGACATAGCGAGCTTGAACTTGGAGCCAGGATAATAGCGGCATCCATGTAGATTCTGAGATTAGATAAGCGTAAAGGAGAATTAACATGGAAAAAATGGGCGTCTCTCTAGACTTGTTAAATAGAAGAAAATATAGAGATGTAAGGAAGATTTAAAATGGGAAAATAGACGTCTACGTACCTATACCTACCGGTTAGATAGAAAGTGTCAAGATGTAATAGAGATATAATAAATACGAGAAAATAATGTTATACTTTATCTTATTCACTATTTTTTATCACACTGCTAAAAAATCTCGCGTAGGATGATCCTAACTTCCTAAACCACTATAAAGTCATTGAACCAAAGAGAGGAGATTTGCGGAAGGAAAAGCATAAGTTCGTCGACTTTTTTAAAAGATAACTGTACCCCGGAACCGCTTTCGCATTACTTCAGGGCACTTTACCTTTACATCCACACCATTCCGGAAACGGAAAACTCGGTTAGAATTTTTCGCTCCGGCCGGGATTCGAACCCTCAACTTACGGGTCAGCAACCAATGCTCATAAGCACTAAGCCACGGAGGTCGGATTTATTTTTTTCAAAGTAGATATATTTATTGAGGTAAAAAAACAAATAAAGTATGATTTATTTGTGGTGAGGCAGAACGCCTCACAATTTTTGTGCGTAGCGCAGCATTACTAAGACTTTCCTTTACTTTTCGAATTCTTTTACTAAATTTTCTTTTTACTCTGGTGATGCCGCCACTGGTCGTTACTCATACAAGTAGCAACATGTTTTTCCTCACGAGGTATAAGTCTCCCCACACTTTCAAAGTACAGGGTAGAAAATTTTCTACCTAGCTGGGATTCAAACCCTGGTCACCGTGCGTGTCAGGCTAGTGCCCTAAAACATTCGGGAACGATGCCTGTCTCGTTTTTTACAGGGTCCGCCAAAAAGAAGGACCCACTCGAAATATCTAGAGAATGTAATGAAAAACTTTGGAAAATGCTAAAACACGTGTTCCATCAGACCAAGAGAGAAACATTTTCTGCTAGGTTTTGTTATTTTATCAATACCAGGGGTGGCCCAGGGGGGTTCAAATTCGAAATCTAAAATCACCGTATGTACATGCAGACCTAGCTAGCTTTAAAAAAAAAGGAGATATTGTACATATTTTCATTTCAAAGGTTTCAATTTTTTTTATATAAGTAATGTAGGTATAAGAAATTAATGTATTTCTATAAATAAAAAATTAAAAACACATATTTTTCTATTTGAGAAAATTAAATTTCTACGCCTCTCTGATGGGGTCAACTTTAAATAAATAAAAATGTAAAACTATCCTTTTTTTAAATAAATTCAATGAGTCTTTTGTTTAATCTAGTCAAGTCTTTTAACCGACCTCAGTAGCTTGATCGATAAAGCGGCGGACTTGTAACCTGGAGGTCGGTGGTTCAAGTCCCGGTTTCAGCGTGGATTTAGTAGAGTGAGTTTGAATAGTTGTGATATCACGAAAGTGATTAACACAAATATGAGAACTTTTTAGTCAAGTCTTTTTATGTAGTATTTTCTTTAAGTTATCAAGATTTTTGACGTCTATTGTATATTCTTACCTGTTGTTGTGAAGATCGCGAGAAGAACCACGAGATGAAACTTCCACTCGCCCTGGTGAAACAGAAAATGAAACAGACTTGTGTTAGGTACAATTATATTACTCTTTATTTTCACTCATCTGGCTTTTTACTGATGAATTAAAATGATCGTTTTTATTTTCAAAAACTATACAACATCGGAAATTTCTGTATCCCGCCTTGCCATTTTTTTTCTTTCTTTTTTTAATAGACGTGCTTTTTACAATTAGGCTAATTAAGGAATAAGTTGTAGAGTGCGTGAGAGGTGACGCAGCCAATTCCTTCGGACATAAGTTCAGGAGGGTGAAATAGTAAACATATTGAAAGTCCTGACGTCTATTAGGATCGGAGAAAAGGAGTTAGGGGGAGTAAAGGTTGTAAGAAGGAGGTGAAAAGAGGTCCCATTTTCGGAATACCTCAAGAATGCTACGGTTTTGTAAAAGCCTTGAATGGAATACAATTAAAGCAAATAAAATTTAAAAGAATTTTGATTCTATGCTACTTTGAAAAATTACAAGCTGTTTTTGAGATGTACGCTTCAAGAAAAGAAACTATATTTTAAAAATAGTTCAGGAGGGTGAAATAGTAAACATATTGAAAGTCCTGACGTCTAGGATCGGAGAAAAGGAGTTAGGGGGAGTAAAGGTTGTAAAAAGGAGGTGAAAAGAGTTCCCATTTTCGGAATACCTCAAGAATGCTACGGTTTTGTAAAAGCCTTGAATGGAATACAATTAAAGCAAATAAAATTTAAAAGAATTTTGATTCTATGCTACTTTGAAAAATTACAAGCTGTGTTTGAGATATACGCTTCAAGAAAAGAAACTATATTTTAAAAATATGTCGCTTCTTAATTCCACCCTGGGGGGCTCCAACAATGACTTTTTAAACTTATTTTGATTTTGATAACTTACTATGGCGTTTTACTTTGACATTAGGGGGGATCAATTACCATCAATTTTTCGATATCTTCAAGTTAACACCAAAGCCCGCCAGCCACCAATCAAAATTCCGCCACTGGCGGTTCCATCGATCAGTTTTTGACAAAAAATTCTTGGGTTAAGGTGTTTTATATGTATGATTTAGGGGGGGTCAACTCTTATATATTTTTTGATATCTTCAACTGATTAGCCAAAAACCCTTAAATCGACCAAAAATAAGGATTTTGGCTGGTTTTACATGGAATTTGAACCTTACCTTAAGCTCATCTAATTGTATGTAACATAATAATGTACAAAGATAGTGTCCAATCGGACAGAATCATCTACCACCAATTAGTAGATACAGATCACAGAAAGATAAGAACTAAAAACAATTTTGCTACAATTTTTGAGAAACGCTTAATCAATGGTTTATCGATTATGACATTGTGGGACTGTGGGTGTTTCATTCCTGTGAGGACATTATTAAAACCAGGTAGATATCTACATCCGGACCAAGAGGAAGTTATTAGGTGAGACACCTTTAGCCTTTAGGATTTCTGAAAACCACAGTATTTCACAGTATTGGTTGCAATCATCTTTCTTTGTAATGCAATTGTGTCATGTTCGGCTATGGAGACATATATTTTTTATAAAGCGTGTGATTTTTTACAACGCTTTGTGAATTTTTTGGCCAATGAATGTGATTATTAGAACTGCCAAAGTAGGCACAAGGTCAACAATTTAAAAAAAGGTTACAAATAAAACTAGGTATTTTAAAAGCTTCTTTCATAAAGTGCTCTATTTTGGCAAGCAAAAGATAGGTAGGTATGTAATAGTATCATAAAATTGAAACATTGGAATATTATGTAATACGCCAGTATTAATTTCACAACTTATTAGTTCAAAATTAATACATAATAAGTGGAAACAAAGCTCGCTGTTCCCAGCATCACTCAGGCTGGGTGAAGTTAATTTAAATACCTATAGCTTGTTTGTGAGTTTCTAGCTAATGGAGGGTAACACCCCCGTCGTGAAATGACCGTGCAGTTGAAAGCGATGTTAAACCCAAATTAAAAGAATCACAAATGTGTAATAAATAAATGATTCGTGTTCTTTAGGAAGTAGGTACCTATATCAAAAATTTAGTGGGTAATGCAGAATTATATAGGACTTTTCCTTTTTTTAATTATTGTGTATGATTTGCACAAAGCTCCGTCGTCGCTACTCACATTAAATCAGCTACTCATTTTTCCTTACGAGGTAAGTATGAGTGGACCCCGGACATCCAAGTATCACACAGTAGAAAAAACTCACATCCTGCTGGGATCGAACCCAGGTCCACATGCGTGCAAGCCTAGTGCGCAACGGTGACAACTATAAAATATAAAACAAAAAAAAAAAAGAACTATAAATTTTCCAAATAAATTAAACTTCTTTTTCATAATAATATTTTATGTAAAGTCGCTTTTGAATCTCTTATGTCTGGATAAGAGTCTCACAGAATGAAGGAGCTAATTAAATCTTTTAGCAACTGGATTAACATGAAAATTAACTCAATTTAATTTCCATATTTCTAATAAACATCTTAAACAATAAATAACTGCAAAAGATATTCTTAACATTTTCCTGACCACATCAGGATCACGAGTAGTTTTGTTAGAGAAAAGAATTTCTATATTTACCATTTCTTCCTTCATTGCAGAGCACACTTGAAACACACCGAAATGAAAAACCAATATCAAATCATGAGCAATAAACACTTAATAAATTAAATAAATAACACGAAAACACTTAGAATAAATAATTAAAAGAATAAAGTCAATAAGTTACACATAAGAACACAACACGGAGTTTCGACACAACTTTGGCGTCAACGGGCGAAAGTTGGGCGAAAAATGGGCGAATGACAAAGTCAAGATCGAGATTATTTCGATCGGAATCGAGCGTCTTTTTGGATCCGGAATGTCGGGATGCGAATGAGATCGGTCTTCACTGGACCAGAGTTCAGAGTCAACTGCTGGGTTATACAATCTGGTGCGAGTGACCAGGAGCCAGCAGAGGAGATGTCCTCCGAGCCAAGTTCTGGTTGAGGCGAAAAGTTTTAACCCTCGACGGCATGGAGACAAAGTTGTGAGATCGTGTGGAATTCACATGCATATTATTATATTGTCTGAATAAACATACCCTTATTTGCATAATAGTACTTACAGGGCTATATTAGGCTGTAGGAAAAGCTAAAATCCAACCAAGTGTGAAAAACTTTTGCAGAGACAAAGTGTTGGATTTGAAATATTGATCTCACTGAGGCAAAATCTTCTTGCTGATAGATAATTATTTTATAGGTATTTGATGTAATAGACATTTTTTATTTAATAAGAAAGATTTTTTCTTAGGAAACATCAGGCACGGACAAAACACTGTGGGGTGATAAATAGACAAGATAGTGGTAAGGTTAATTATGTAGATTTTTATTTATTTTTATTTAATACATGACAAGTAAATAGTTTTAATACATTTATTACAATGACAGTTTACACCATAATTCATAATATTTTTTTAACTGAACTTAGTTTTTTTTGGCTGTCGTCATCTCACACTAAGTATGGTCCTTGTGTCGGTATAGATACCTATATACTTACCTATTTATTAGGTAGATATATTATGTACTTATACAGGGTGTTTCAGAAAAGTGTGCATTAATTTTAACCACGTATTTTATGTACCATTTTAGGGGGGGTCAACTCTATAACAAAATGGGCGAAAGTGCTTCATAAGGGAGATCAGTTAACCCCCCTGTGGCCGTCCCTGAAAGTGCAATGACCTCAATTCTCACATCAAAATAACGGCGTCATCTTGTATTGGGAATCAATTTTTTTTCCGCGTTTCAATAACTCTAACAGGTAAGGCGTAATTCAAAATCTAAGATTTTTTTAAAGAACCTTTAGAGATGTGTATCTCCCTTATGAAGCACTTTCGCCCATTTTGTTATAGAGTTGACCCCCCATAAAATGGTACATAAAATACGTGGTTAAAATTAATGCACACTTTTCTGTAACACCCTGTATATGTGGCTATGTCTACATATTTATAGGTCTGCATTTTTAATTTAAAATGTTCAAAGCGAGCCACCTTTCTTTGATAAGATATTGTTCCCCATTATCTCTATTGGATCAGTCCGGTGACAAAAATGAGTCGAAAACTCAAAGGTCAAAAATCCTACTTATCTATGAGACATTGTACGAATATGTGTGGCGCGGCAACAGAAATGAAAATGAGATTTTCCTGTAGACATTTTCTCTGTTGTCCCCACAAAGAGACTATTTTGTCTGATAATATGAAATATTTTAATTAAATCAATACCTATTAATATTGGAAACAGTAATTAACAGCAAAGATAGTAATAATAATAATACTCTTTAGTGGAACGTAACCACCAGGTGAGGTTAATGCTCAAAGCATTTTCTGCCACCTTACCCCTTAGAGTCTAATTATTATGTGGTCACAAACTCAAATTAATGAAGAAAAATTGGTGCACTGAGTAGGATTCGAACCAACGGATCCCCACGCTACCTGGATTACCAGACTAGAGCGTTAACCATATATGAAGGGTTAATAGCAAAGTTGCAGACGTTCGAAATACATTGCTTCTTTATGGCTAGAGGCTTCAAAAGTATTTGCTGTCTGGACTATCTGGATGCTAGGATAATTAATTCTGGATTATCTTAGCCCTAGTAGTGCTATATTTCGAATGTCAGCTTAGCGAAATAAAATATGCTCTCATTGCGTCAGTGAATTACGTTGGAATGGAATGCTAAATAATGTTCTAAGATTGCATCAACTGTGGAGGAATTCTCCCAACATGAAACCCAACACTTAGAGATAGAAATATGAACTTGGTGACTTTGTGGAACTTCAGATTGTGTTGAAAAGAAAAGAAGCGGCGCCTTCTCAATTATTTTTATAGGTGACAGAATTGAGGAGATATATGATATTCAGAGTAGGTATGGCTGAAATGTTTTGTACTGAAAAGGCATGGCTGTAAATTTCCTATTCTGAGAAATGCTGAAAAGCAATTCCAAAGTTTAACAATCTTGAATAAAGAAAAAAAGAAAAAGTGAGAATTGATCAGTGGCGGAATTAACTTTTGGCTTAAGCAATGTCAGGATTACTACTGCCCAACATTCAATAAGTAGGTACATAAATACGTATACCTATTGGGTACTTTGTGGAACTAAGTACAAGAACAAACTTTTCTAAATCTGTGATATAAACTAAAAAGTGAAATCATAACAATAATAACACAAAGACCCAGGCTAAATTTTGTGGGTATTATTGTTCTGTATCGAATTTGGATCAGATTGAAGCTTGGTTGAAAATGTTTTATTATAATAGTTAAGAATCCTACATTCATTAATAGTTAAGAATTCCTACATTTATGAATTCTAAGATGGCAAGATCACTTTATAATATTATCATTATATTTTCTCAGGAGCTTCTGAGGTTTAAGGGTAGGTCAGTTTAGGTTAACTTCTGATTTGACCTAAACTCCTAAATCTAGTTTTCTATGAATAGTAAGTACATTTAGCAGTTTATTAGCATATTCTCACAAACGCCCCTAAGTATTAAAGGTTGGGCCGACCTAGGTCAAATATTTTCACAGTAATGACAAAATAGTTACCCCAAACTACTTAAATATACTTATACATATAGGTTGACTTATTCCTTGTAAAATCAAATGCTGTATAAAGTATAATGCAAATTTACCTAAATTATCTAATTTTATATGAATAGTATGTGCATTTATGCTCGCATACATAATTATGCATGGTTGCAAGTATCATATTTTTTCATACGCCTGCAAGATACGATTTAAAGTCTAGTTAATGGAAAAATAGGTTTTGTTGGTTACGCCAAAATCAAGTTCCATTATTAATGGAGAACAGATATCTTTGGTAAAGTACAATACATTACACTCAAGTAGTAGATTTACAATTATGAATAATGAGTCAGTGAGTGAGTAACTGAGTATAGCCCCTGGACATACTTAGTTATAATTAAGTTTGAAGAATAAGTATCTACCTACATTATAGCTTTTCATATATCTATATCCAGAAGCCTTTGAAAGTTGTAGGTCGCTTATTAGTATGACTTTTAACTGCAAAAATAAAATCGTAGAAAGAAGAATAATCAATTCTGTTTATAAGTTGAGTTAAAGTTATCATATTTGTGTTAAAGTGAATAATACCTACTTTGGAAACCGCATGTAGACTTAGTTAATATAATGTAGGCTTAGTTAATATAATCCTGTTTCATAATTCGAGCCCTAATGTCATGACCTGTAGGCGAAATTTTATGTCCAAAACATTGGAGAAATAGGCGGCATTGTTTACATTTGCAGAACGGATTGGGTTGGGCGGAAGAGATTGCCACAGGCAATAACCCCGCCCTTTCGGTAGGACATTATCCTCATTATCTTTTTTGTTCTTGTTTCTTTGTTCAATTTTTTATTTATAATTTCATTGTATTTTACCTACTTTATATATATTTTTGTCTTACCTAATTAATCATACTATAATAATAATAATTTCGAGCTAAATTTCAAGTTGAATAATACTCGTACATCAGAAATTTCATCTTTTGTACTGATAGTATTCTTCATAATCATCGGAAAACAAGAAATTACCTCAAGACTCAACATATTATTACATCCAGTGAATTTAAAAGATTTATACAATTTCGATTGTCATGTATTGTATACTCTTTTTGTCATCATAATGTCCCAATCTCAACAAACATCCACTGGAAACAGAGGTTGGGCACGAGAAGTAAAGAACAGAGATCCCAGGTACCTCAGACCAACGTATACTTACCAACATAGTGGATCATCTGAATCTGAAATCTCGTCTTCTTCCGATGATTATTACACTCCACCGCGGAATAGGGACGCAGCCAGTGTAACTTTGCTACGATCCGACAATGTTTTGAATACCAATTCACCAAATCAATCTATTACCCGTACTAATCATGATTTTATTAGACATGACATTTCGAATGATGCTACTTCTGATCATTCCATGCCAGAGTCAAATCAAAATGCAACTTCTACACCGACATCAAGCGTACGTCAACAGAGCAATACGGGTCGTATGCGTTGGACAATTGAATTGAATAAACATGTAATCTACGCATACTATAAAGCAACAGAATTGGATTCAAACAAGAAAAATTATCTCTCTCGATTATATTTGATTTGGCATTCTCTTCATCCTTCTCTCGACTTTAATGGGAATAAATTAGCTGGTCAAGTGAGATCTATTCTCAAAAGAAAGGTATTCACACCTCATGAACTTGAACTCATCAAGGACAAAGTTAGGAATGAACAGCTACAATCCCTTCAGTCACCTAGACCTAGACAACAAGATAATCCTCCGAGTATACCTACTGAAAACATTATAGTACAAAAAAATGATGAAAATATAGTGTGTATTGAAAATGTAGTTCAGGCAGAACATATTGAACCACTTGTTGAATTTCAAGATGAAGCGCGGGATAGTGAAATATGTGAAAAGTTTGACCATCTAGTACAACAGTATGCAAATGTGGAAATTGATAAAAAACCAATACTTCCTAAGATTTCTTATAATAATGTTAGTCTCAGAACTGTTTTAGATGTAAATGCAGCACTCAAGTCTAAATTTCAATCAAGTCGAAATATTTCTCAAACACATAATTTCATTTACTGCGCTGCATTGACTGTTTGTTATCTACTTAATTTAAAAGTTGACGATTCAATTAGACCAAATAGAGACAAAGAACCTCCTTGGAAAATCAGATTAGAAAGTCAAATTAAATATTTGCGTAGTAAAATTGGAGTCCTTACATACTACTTCAAAAACAACCATCAAGTATCGAACAAAATTAAGATTAAAATCAAACACATTGCATCCGAATTTAATGTTCAATACTGGGCACCGGACTATATCAAACAATTACAAATATTATGTGAAAAAATAAAACAAAGAGTTGCTGCACTTGGATACCGCATAAGAAAATATAATAAGAGAAAGAAAAGGTTCCAGCAAAATAAGCAATTCCGACAAAACCAAAAAAAGTTCTATCAGACCATGAACGACCAAAAAATCACCGAATGCACAAAAGTACCAACAGCTGAAGGTCTATTTGATTTTTGGAATAACTTATGGGGCAACGATAACGTTCATGAATCTAATGCTCCATGGATTCAAGAAGAAGAAAATAGAATGAAAAATATACCTGTTATGAGGAGTTTGAAAATCTCAAATACAGAAGTGATGCAAGCAGCCAAGTATTTGAAAAATTGGAAAAGTCCTGGACCGGATCAAATACAGAACTATTGGCTTAAAATGTTTACCAACTGTCATTCAGTGTTGGCAAAACAATTTGAAGAGTGTTTAAAACAACCAAATCTATTTCCTGAAAAATTTACTCAAGGCATAACCTATATGATACCAAAAACCCAAAACACACATGATCCAAGTAATTTTAGACCAATTACTTGTCTACCAACAATTTACAAATTATTTTCTTCAATAATAAAACATAAAATATACAAACATGTGACAGAAAATAATATATTGGCGCAAGAACAGAATGGCATAAAAAAAAAGGCAAGAGGGAGTAAAGAATTACTTATCATAGACAGTATTGTAACCAAACATGCTAAGAAAAATAACAGAAATTTATCTGTTGCTTGGATTGACTATCGAAAATGTTACGATTCCATTCCTCATTCGTGGTTGATCAAGATCTTGTCCATTTATAAGATTGATCCAATTGTTATTAATTTTATTAATACATCCATGAAAAATTGGTGTACTGAACTGTGTTGTAAATTAGCTATGAATGTGGCACATGAAAATAACATATCTCGCGAGATCAGAACGAGTAAAATTACTTTTAAGAGAGGAATTTATCAAGGGGACCCTCTTAGTAGTTTGTTGTTTTGTCTTTGCCTTAATCCTTTGAGCAATATTCTAAATTCTTCATCACATGGATATAGAATCAATATGAAAAATGCATATCAGTTTTCTCATTTATTTTACATGGATGATCTGAAGATATATGCAAATGGAACTGAGCAATTAAGACACTTGTTAGAACATGTATCAAACTTTAGTCAAAGTATTTGTATGAGTTTTGGATTGGACAAATGTAATGTTCTTCATATGAAAAAAGGAAAAATGTGCGATTCTGATGACATGAAACTATCCAATAATATCAAAATAAACAATCTTAAAAGGGATGAGCATTATAAATACCTTGGTATACAACAACAAATAAAAATCAATGACACAGAAACTAAGAAACAATATGAATCACTATTTATAAAAAGAGTCAACACTGTTTTAAAAACTGAACTAAATGCAAAAAATAAAATACAAGCCATTAATAGTTGGGCCATACCATTACTTACGTATACATTTGGTATTCTCACCTGGTCAAACACAGATCTTGCATATCTCAATAGAAAAGTTAGAACTACCTTAACAAGTTATAGATCGCATCACATACATTCAGCTGTTGAAAGATTATATTTGCCCAGACATGAAGGAGGACGGGGATTGATGGATTTGCAAAACTTATATTCAAAACATATACAAAAACTAAGAATATACTTTGAAAATATCAATACAGATTTCATATCATATTTCAAAAATGCTGACATATTTACACCTTTACAACTGTCTAACAAGGAATTCAATGTACCACCTGTTAAATCTTATGAAGAAATGAAAAATAGCCTTATGTCAGGAGCTATGAAAGGTAAATACCCAAAAAGTTTGTACAATGAATCATGTGTGGATAAGAAACTTTCTTCTTCATATTTACAAGATGGATATTTGATGTTGGAAACTGAGGGGTTCATCCACGCCATTCAAGATCAGGTGATCAAAACTCGTAATTACATAAGACATATAATGAAAGTAAAAATTGATACTGATCTTTGCCGCTTATGTAACCGAGTCACTGAATCTATTCAGCATCTATCATCCGGCTGCAGTATTCTAGCGCCTAAGGAATATACCAATAGACATAACCTGGTAGCAAATATTATTCACCAGGAATTACTCAAGAAGTTTTCATCTAGTAACAAAACATCAGTTCCCTATTACCAATACAAACCGGCACCCATTATTGAAAACAATATTATGAAACTATGGTGGAACTTGGCAATACAGACGGAAACAAATATTGTAAATAATAGACCTGACATAGTACTTATAAACAAACAAGAAAAGTCAGCAAGTATTATAGATGTGACAGTACCTTTAGATGATAATATAAGTACAGCTTACACCGCAAAACTGGTTAAATATGAAGAATTAAGAAGACAAATGAAAAAGATATATGACCTAACACAAGTACATATTTTACCGATAGTCATTACATCAAATGGTCTCATACATAAAAATACTATCAAAAACTTAGAGCAGCTAAATATACAACAAACAAAAGTAATCGTGAAGAAATGTCAAAAATCTGTCATCCTTTCAACCACAAGTATGATAAGAAGAGTACTGGCTGAAGAAGATTGAACAGGTATGTTGTGTATGTAAGAAGAGAGAAGTATGGGATAAGAGAAGACACCACCACCAGCATGTTCTCCTGCACCACTCACCTGAACACCTCGAACAATAGCGCCGCCAAATATGAAGATCGAGAAAGATAGTTGAATTTATGTACCTATTACCTATTATGTGTTGCTTTGTTAAGCCCACATAATGTATTAACTTACCTTTATTCAATAAAGTGCTCTTCTTGATAATAATAACGGAGTCCGTGCTTTTAAAAGAATAGAAAAGTATGTATCTTACATGATATTCATGCGTATTTACATGGATCTTATGTAGATATGTTAGGTATGTATAGGTTTCATAGTGGTATTATAATTAAGAACGGCAAGTACTGTGGCGTTCTCATATATCTTAATCTCTTCAGACGCCTCCGAGGAAAGGGTAGGTCGCTTATCGGTTCGGCCACATCTTTGGCCAGGGTCACATGAGCTCCACGGCTCAGAGATATTCTGCTGATTCACTCGGGAGGTCAAGGCAGCTGGTCCGGACTTCCCCCGAAGTGATATAGACTGATATAGAGTCTATATTATAGACTGAGGCGAAGGTTGGAGATGTATGTATGAGAGGGTTGTCTCCGATTCAACTAGATCAGAGGTGCCTAACTAGAACATAATGTATGCACCTAGCCGACCTCCGTGGCTCAGTGGTTAAGAGCATTGGTTACTGACCCGGAGGTTGCGGGTTCGAATCCCGTCCGGAGCGGAAATTTCTGACCGAAATTTTCCGTTTCCGGAATGGCATGGATGTAAAGGATGCCCTGAAGTAATGCGAAAGCGGTTCCGGGGCACACTTACCTTTATAAAAAAAAATGTATGCACCTAGACACCGACCTCAGGTGCTCAAGCGATAGGGCGGCGGACTCGTAACCTGGAGGTCGGTGGTTCGAGTCTTGAGAACGGAAATAATTTTAGTCAGGCGAGTTTATAATAATAATAATAATAGAAAATCTTATAAGGGCAAAGCTTTATAAGTAAAGCTATTAATAAGCCCAGTTTGAGTAGTTTTGACATCAACATTGTGATTTTAATATACAAATTTAATATGATGAGTTATCTAATATGTAGGTACCTAGGTACCTACATGGTACATATATC
The DNA here is from genome assembly GCA_024516035.1 of Bactericera cockerelli. Lineage (NCBI taxonomy): Eukaryota > Metazoa > Arthropoda > Insecta > Hemiptera > Triozidae > Bactericera > Bactericera cockerelli. Next base: position 11,684,252 of record CM044961.1, read on the forward strand.
TGAAGTAATGCCACACGGCGGTTCCAGGGCAACATGTAATAAAAACACAATTAGGAAGAGGTTTTTAGATGGTAAAAAACCTTCTCGTCGGCTCACAGGCATTAATTTACGCTCATGTTTGATACAAATTTTTCTCTTCTATAAAAAAAAAAAAAAAAGGTTCCTTTATCTAACGGCTAGATCGCATTCAGCAACAACTAGAGTAGAAACATAATAATATATATCTAATATTGATCTGAATTGCCCTCATTCTGATCAATGACCATACAGTCTATATCCGCCCTTTAGGTATAGGGCATACTTGTTTCTTCATTTCATTGTCCAGCTTGTGGGTAAGTATACTTATGTATGTATGGTTTCCTTTTGTTTTAAACTTAAATGAAGGATAAAACCCCCGTTGTGATATAACTAAAACTGACCATACATTGGAAATGAATATGTCAAACCCAGAAGCAATACCTAGGTACCTTAGTACCGACCTGAATAGCTGGATCCATAAGGCGGACTCGTAATCTGGAGGTCGTTGGTTCGAGTCCCAAGTACAGCAAAGATTTAGTAAAGCGAGTTTGAGTAGTTGTGATATCACGATGGTGATAAACACAGAAGGTGATTTTAATTATATCATTTGATAGCAAACCTAGGTAGGTAAATGAAAAGAAAATGTAGCATAGAACTTTAAAAAAATATAGCATGGAATTTTTCTTCATTCATGTGAGAGTTTTTCACAAACATAATTGGTAATATGAGTCCTATAGTTGCAAAACCAGCCCCATCCATGTTTTTAAATTTTTCAGGAAATGGAAAAAACTTCTCAATTCTTTAATAATTTTTGAATATTTTATATTTTTTTTTTTCTTTGGCAAATAAGAGATTTTTAGCATGCTCTATGTGAGTTCTTTTGGACTTTTTCGTTACTCATCTGTAAGGTTTGAAATTATTATGCAGAATATTTGAACAGGAACTTTTGAATCCTGCTATGGTAGTATTGAACAAGATTTTTTTTAGTAAACGCGCGGACTTGACATTTTGGTATGTGATCTACTTAGCGTGATTCACTTTTTTGCTGGGATTTCCAGGTTTTGTGGGTTGTATGCACATTGCACAATGCACATTGCACACCCATTAGGTACCTACAGCTACATGTCCAGATTGCCCAGTATCTTTTAGTTTTACACATTTATTAATTATTACCACACAATCCGTTGTTCCTGCATGATTATTGTTAAAAATAATGAATAATTCCACTCTATAATTTTACAATGTTCCTCATACGGTTAGACCCACATCATCTTGTAGAGGTGTCACCTAATAATTACATCTAAAACAACTTCTGGAGTACAGTTTAGAATTATTTTCTATTATTTTTATTAACATTTATTACTCAAACTCTTGTTTGTACGGATTGTTTTTGTATAAATAACAATTCCAATAAACAGGGTGTCCTAGTTTTTGTATAGAACATTTCAGAATCACCTCCAGGAGACATTTTGAGTATAAAATATTCTTAGACAATTTTCGAAAAATGAAAGAAAAAAAAAACTTTCGAAAAAAAATTTTCATCTGAAAAATAAACTTGTACTTGTTGAAAAGAAGTGATAACGATTTTCATGTCTTTGTGTATGATAATTATTAAGCAAATTTGCCAAGTAAATACCTAATACTAACATTTTGTACCTATTTGTATCCAAAACTGAATTATTATTTTGTTTGCATCTCCGTTAGACAGCATTTTTCGAAAAATGGTTTGAGATTCTTTTATAGAATAAGAATGTTCTCTAGAATCGATTTCGAAGTTTTCTAATAAAAAAAAAGCTAGGACATCTTGTATGATTTCACAGTGTTCCTCATACGGTTAACCCACATCATTCTATGGTATAAAGGTGTCTAGATGACGTCAGAGCTGGCCCTAGCTTCCATCTTCTCTACTCCCAGGAACTCTCCCCATGACTCAGCATCCTCAATTATGGACATCGCCTGAGTGGGACGTGGATCGATTCCCCGGGCGGTAATGATTCCTCTAGACCCCAGCACGCCGGTTACATAATTACACGAGCCATAAAAAAATATTCGCCAAGGTCGAATGTGTGGACATCGCATCAGTAAATCAGAGGATCAAAAATTGCTGGTTTGATTTTTTTTTTTTTTTTTTCAAGATTGTTTTTCAACAGACAGATTGTTGCAAAACAGAAGAATTTGATTTATTTGAAGATGTGTCTGAGAAATACGGAGAGAGAAAAGTAAACAAAGACGAATGAGATGAAATAGCTGATGGCGCATAATGATGATGATTATGATAATTCCGAAGATGAAGAAGACAAGAAGAGGAAGAAGAAACAAAGATGAATTAATTTTGTAGCTAAAGAATAAGAACAACCCCCCCCCCTTGATCCCGCTAACTGAAAAATTGCACAGGTAGAGGGTCTACTTACTAGTTCTTCTACATACAAGCATGCCACAGGTGGGTTACTTGGTTTTAAATTTGATCTCATGGCAAAGTATTATTTTTATACACTTTATTAATAAGGAACTTTATTAATTTAATAAGGAAGAAGATTATTTTAACAGAAATAAACAGAAGAAAATGGAAAAAATATAGAGGTACATATGTCCTAACTAAAGGCCAGGGTTATTGCCTATGGCAATCTCTTCCACCCAACCCCAATCTACGTTACGGAGAATCGGTTACATCCTAGTTCCAGGTATTAGGTACTAAGTTAATACTTAGAGATACCTTGTATTTTATTTGACTGATGTGGTATATTTTAATTAGTATACGTCCTATAATTTTATGTGCTAATAATTATATCTTTCAATATATCTAAGGTATAGGTTTATCCTTGCTAGGATTCGTCAGGGTAGCCACTCGTTGGGTTTTTCCGGATTGATAAACCAGATCAACTCCTTAATATTTTGTACTTGAAGATGATAAATTAGCACCGGTTACTCCTTACGAACATACAAGAAGTCTGACATGTATTTAATGAAATATTTTGACAGGCGCTGACTAAATTGAAGGTTATTTTATAGAGAATCGTCTCTTTATTAATGTGGGATTTTTTTCCTTATGATAGTTCAAAAATCACAAATCGGGTAAGTAGTTGTGTTCTCCGCAATACTTCTGTGGCAGACGGATGCTCAAGACAAGAAAGATATCACAAATAGCATATCCAATTATCCACCTTAGTAAATTAATCAATTGTTGAAATTTTCAAACAAGACATGACTGTGTAACTTTGTATACCTATTAGGTACATTAAGAAATTGATTGATATTTATAGGTATGTAGGTAGGTAGATTTTTGGTTTTTAATTACCAAAAGAATGGGACGTTAAATCTCGTAAAAACTTGAAGTTATAAAATACATGTACTAGAGTGAAATCATCATTACCAATGACCCTCTTCTCTACAACTCGGACAGTTTTGCATGCCAAATAGAGAAGATCAGTTTAATCATTTATTTGAAGGTCATGCAATCATTTAAAATTTGAGATTCCAAGTGTAACATTAAGACCCGTGGGCGATGTAAGGGTTAACCCAAACCTAAGAATGTATTTCTACTTCTCTAATGTTCCTTCTCTCCCTGTCTCATTATTTTCGGTGTTTACTACATACTTGCGTAAATTCTACGATGTACGACAATGCCTCCCGTGTAGAGTAGGGTTAGGAAAAATAAATATAGGGCCATGCCTCCCTACGCAACTAGTGTACAGCCCTCATTTTTCTCTTTCTCTCTCTATCTTTATCTCTCTCTTCTCGTTTTTTAGTTTTCTAGATATATTTTTTTCATTTCAAAAACCCCACCCACCCCTTTCTCTCTTTCGTTTATTTATCTCTCTCCTACCCCCTCTTTAACTTTTTCCTCGTCATGTTAAGCTACCTCCAGCTCGGCGAAAGATTAGTAAATAAATTTCGGTGTCACCAGAATAACTTTGATCAACTAAAAAGACCTACTGTGTTTCCAGGGGTTAATTGCTAACAATGGGGATTCACCTCACCGAAACTGCAAACCATAATATGTGGGCGGTATGAAATCCACCACAGATAGTACAAAACCACTATGGATCAGTTGATAAATGGGTATCACACTGACTTGCAATGCAGGAGGTCTGGGTTCAAATCTCAGCAGGGTCGAAGAACTAGCCGCTGGTTAACAGGCGAAAGCGCCTCTATCTCTGAAAATTTAATTTAAGCTTGATTTTCTTTTTCTTATTTAGGTATAGGTACATAGGTATTTAGGGCACATTATGAAACAGGATTAAATTAAGCTAAGTCAGACACGTCCTCAAGTCCGAGTTTTCAACCAATCACAGCGCACTATAGCCCGCATTAAAGAATTGTGTCCACTGCCCGCACTTAGATTAAATCTAATCCTGTTTTATAATTCGGCCCTTGGGGCCATTCGATCCAAATTTTTGGGATCTTCATCTGTCACGATGAGGCGCTAGTGTAAATTCTTCATTTTTCACAAAACCCGCCAGTAAGATTCTCATGTTCTTCAAAATTATTTTTCATGGCCTTTCTATTGCTACATCTTACTATCTATAATTATGTACCGTTAAATCTAATCAGTGCAAAAAAAGAGGAATAAATACATTTCTTAGACTTGTCCTCGGGAGGTCAATTAAATTCGAAAAAAATGCGAGGAATATTTAAAATTTGCACTATGAAATGCTATTTTTAAACTGGATCATTACGACGATCATACATGCGAATATCTCATTAATTCTAATAATAAAGTAAATGAACGTAATTATTATAATTAATCAACCTTTGTAAGAAGAATAATAAACTTTCAATGTTAAGTTTCGTCCACTCTATACTTCAAGAAGTCGATTATTTTACAAAGGAGCTTCAAAAGAACAGTGTATTCTACAGTGTAGAACAGTGTAGAATACCTATTTTACTAATAAAATACACACGCATTCGAGATTATCTTTACAGGTAAGTAACTACTGTTAATAATTAATATAATGCATCTTAGGTAGGTACCGACATTATAAATAAATGGTAGTGTAACAACACTAATAACTATACTGATCCCAAGGTAGGTATAATCCTCTTTAAACAGACATATTCTTCACTAAGATGATAACTAAACGCTAAGCATTCGTTACCTTATCGCGAGCATCATTATATTCAGAGCTTAATTTCTTTCGCACAATTAACTGCTGGTTAATGGCTGTCATTAGTTGTGATTATGATAATCGGCTCAGTAGTTATCCATTATCAAAGCTCAGAGGTTACCTGCTCGATATTGGAAGTGGCTCTCAACATGGATTATAGCAATTTGTACCTAAGTAATATAAGGTATGAAAGTAAATTAAATAGTACCTACTTCATTTTTAGGTATTCCTAGGATCTTTGCGATGTCCCTAGAGTGCTCAGGAAGCTCTAGGGACGATGTTTCAGAGCGCGCGATTAGCTCAGTGACTAAGCACACGCTTGCCATGCGGAAGGCCCCGTGTTCGAACCCCCGCGCAGACAAAAAATGTATTATAATTTGGTCAATTGTTTGTAAGGAATACTTCTGGTGTGCTCGTGTGACCAACACTAAATGGTAATTATGTGTCACTTTATCGCCCATCAGAGGGGAGCATACTACGGATGGGCAAGCTTCAAATCAGACCACAACGTTTTCAGTAGCTCCTATTTCTGTACGAAATAAAAAAGGTGTGAAACACTCATCTTCGAAAAAAAAAAATGGTAACTTCTGGTCCATCTGAGGAGAGCATACTACGGCATGGACAATTGGACAGCTATGACACAGACACAAGCATTACAGTAGCTCCTGTTCCATGGCTACGAAATAAAATAAGGCTGTGAAAAACTCATCTTCAAAACAAAAAAATGTGTACTTTGGTCATCAGAGGGGAGGCATAATACGGCATGGACATTGGACAGCTATAACACAGCCACAAGCATCTACAGTAGCTCTGTTCATGGCTACGAAATAAAATAGGCTGTGAAAAATCATTTCAAAACAAAAAAATGTGTACTTCTGGTCCATCAGAGGAGAGGCATACTACGGATGGACAATTGGACAAGCTAAACACAGACCACAAGCATCTACAGTAGCTCCTGTTCATGGCTACGAAATAAAATAAGGCTGTGAAACTCATTTAAAAAAAAAAACAAAAAAAAAAAAAAACAAACAACAATCAAAAAAATTCTAGACGATGCAAAAAAAATAAAGTGGGAAGTACGGCGTTCGTCAAGTTAAGAAGCGCTGCGCGCAGAAAATTTATGCAGAGTGACCTACACCGAGCAGAGTGGTGGAAGAAAATTAAAAGGTAGCATTTCTCTGTGCCGATTTATCTCTAATATTTCATCTTAACGAATTCAATTTCATTTGGTTCGCGGGTCGCGAAAAAGACACTTGACTGTTACCCTTGATCTGTTTTCAACTATCTCTCACTCACTTTACTATCTCTCTCTTTCTCTGCTACATATTAGGTACTTTATACATATAAATTATACGAGTAGATACATAGTTCGGTAGTTTTGGTACCTATCGGTAATAACTACCTCAGCTAGTATGGTGGTTAGCAGTGCCGAGGAAGTAACTTGAAATCGAAGGATATCAATTTATCCAAAGCTCAACGAACTCACCTGACATCGGCCTTTGAGGAACAAATCACAATTTGGTTACCAGAATCACTTTCATGTGAAGACTTCAAAAATTTTGTTGTTAACGTTTTTGACGATGCAACGTTCTTCATCTTTTTGTTTATTTTTGAAAAAAACGGTTGAAAATTTTGCCCAATAGTGGAATGACAAACGACCTTTGCACAAAGTGCAGTAATCACAATGAATTCGCCGCGGCGCGTCGGTTGGTTTGGCAAAGTTGAACTCAAGTGTGCTCCTCCTCATGAAATACTACCCTAGTTCATCGACCTCAGTAGCTTGATCGATAAGGCGGCGGACTTGTAACCGGAGGTTTAAGGTCTTTAGCGGGTTGAGCCGCCAGGGATGGTGCCACAGAAGGCGAAACAATACACCCCGAGCCCTGACTTCAACATAATTATCAAACATACCTTGCTAATCAGTATAAACAGAAAAGTGAGAAGTTGTACTAGATGTACATGAATATCAGAACATACCTGGACAGCTGTTTCGAGTTTATTTGCTCTCATCAGCAGGTAATATTTCTGAATATTAATGACATCAACTAACTCTCTATTTTAATCAGTATAAACAGAAAAGTGAGAAGTTGTACTAGATGTACATGAAATCAAAAAGATATTCTTCCTCATAAAAAAGTTCCGCGGTATTTACCTCCGCCACTGGTGAGTAAAGTGGTCTGGGTGAACACCACGGTCCCTAGCGAGGCCTTCACCTATGGTCCACAGACGCGATACCTGACTTGGACCAGTGCCCTGGCCCGTAGGAATATGTCACCGTGCTCCGCGGTGCTACAGAAGAGTGACCTTAGTGCGGGCGGTGTGTGGGTACTGCAACGGGGGTGCTCAAACTTTTAGGGCGGAATTAATAGACCTAATCGAGATCACAAGTTTAGACTTAAGTATTAGCTTCCACATTCAAAACGCTACGCAAAATCTAGACCTAGCTCCACAGTGGTACATTTGAACCTGAATATAATAGAACCCAGGGGACAGAGAAAAAATCTATTATAAAGAGGTTCTAATATAGTCAGTTCTCTATTACACATAAACAGGTGACACAGGGACCTGAGATTTTCTCTATTATAAAGAGTATTCTATTATATTAGCCGAGTCCATTATATTCAGGTTTGACTGTACTACAAACGTCTATTAATTTCGCCTAAGTTTTCCAAAATCAGGAACTAATAATGTTATCAAGTTATCATATTTGTGTTTATCACATACGTGATGTGACTTGTCCTACTATGTTCTGCATTTGCCAGGACTCGAACCCTGACCTGCCAAATTATAAGTTCGCCGCCTTATCAATCAGCTACTTTGGTTGGTTATCTTATATTATAAAATGATTCGTTTGTGTGTGTGTGTATGTTTATTTATTTATAACTCGGAACCGCAAGTCGGACTGAGCTGAAATTTCGTATGGTTACCAATAACTGGCTCAGAACGGTTATGCGCTAAGTCAAAATGTCCATTTTCCAAAAGTTGAGCTTTTCAACGAGCTTTTTTCAAATATGTACTAGCATATCTGAGCATATCTCGCAAAGTTCAAGTCCGATTGATTCCGATATTACAAAAAACTACGCTACCTCGGTTTGGCGAGCAAAACCCTCGATTTACTCCACTAGCGCTAATTTGACGAATCCTTTTGCAACTAACGTTTCCCATTCCCGGTTTCGTGTTTTTCAAGATTCGTAGAACCGACCACGAGTGAATATGAGTTTTGTAAACAAAAAGGTTTCGCAAAAAGTGTTCTTTTTGTTGGTAAGCCCGTCATAAGTTTATTAGAACTCTAAACATGTTTACTGTAATGCCAATCGACAGTCGACATTAAACTTTACAAACCCCTAGATTTTGACTGTCCAAATGTATAGTCAAACATTTGCACTTATATGTAGGTACATGAGGCGATATGGTCTCTTTGATCTCAATAAATCGATAAAACCAAATTGAACCCATTAAGAGAAATTGTTCAAATTAAAACCATTAGAGAAATGGTCAGAGCCAAATCACGGTAGTTACATATTTCATTGATTTGATTAAGGTTATAGGCCCGTCAAGATATGACCAAGCAGTTGAAAGCGAAGTTGAACGTCATGGTAAAAAAAAATAGGTTATAGGTGTAATTACCCTTCCCTGGTTAAAGGTTGGAGTTGATTATTAGTTTGGGTGAGTGAGTTTTATATTTTGACAAGGGCAGTGAGTTCATTTCGCGTTTTTAAGACATGGTAAATTTACTTACCTCCCGTTGAAGAAATTTGTTCTAAGAGCCGGATTAAAACTAAAAATAAGCCAGACTGACCCTCAAGTCGGAGTTTCAACCAATCCACAATTTTTGATTTTCAGTCGTCAAAACCAAAATTATTGACGAAATTTGTAACGAAATTATGTAACGTATTATGTAACGATATTATGTAACGATATTATGTAACAATTATGTAACGATTTATGTAACATATTATGTACGATTTATGTAACGATATTACTTAAGAAATTCATTAAATATTATGTAAGATATTATGTAACGATTTATTAAGATATTAGTAACGATTTGAACGAATTGAACGAATATGTAAGAAATGTATGTGACATTATTCGAAATATTAATTATAAAATGAAAGGGCAGATCATGCAAGCGTTTTTCTTCCTCCTGTTTTTCTCCTTCAAAATCGGCTGCTAGCGGGGTTGTCCTCATACAGCTAGCATATTTTTGCTGTATTTATTATTAATCCTTTAAGTTCTACCAATTTACAAGATGAATTTTTTTTACTGATTCGAATTTAGCTTTCTTTGAGGCCTCAAGAAATTCACTGTTACAGCTAAATAGTAATCTTGATTATGAATGGATGAGTTTTTTTGGCTTTATAATTTCCGTTATGCATTAATATAATTTGTACTTAATTAATGAGGGGATAAATTTAAAACCATGTCACTCAGGTAGAAAAAAATTGTGCTGAAAGTTTGGACCTGCCAGGGATCGAACCATACCTTGGGGTCAAGAAAAAGAGGTGTTTTATCTCTTACCTCGGAGGACAACAAAGTTCCCCATAGGTGCAAAGATAGTGTGTAAGGTTATTTCGTTTAATTTTATTAATGGGGACATGACTTAAACTCTCCCTAGAGGTACCTTCATTAGGTGTATATGTAGTATATGTACTATGTATGTATTATGTATTTACCTGCAATGTGCGAGATACCTGGAATCATGAACATATAATTATGTGCAATTATTATTAATATTACCTATCAATAATTGTAGAATAATTCTTGGTAAAAGAAATTTTATCTTTATTAATTTATAGATATCCATCATATCCCCAAGGCTTCGAATTTCTTATTTAGGTACCTAGCTGTTCTTTCTAGGTATTTACTTATTGTTATCAATAATGTTGAAAGTTTCCAGCGAATTGTTCGTGGTAGCAGGTTTGAGGATTACCAGAAAAAAAGGTTAAGTAACACCCGCCTCTATTGACCTCTCAGAGGTCCGAGATAGTATTGCAGAGACGTCTTGCAAAAAACCACTTTCCTCTAAAGCGTCAAAATGACCAATATTTCAATTTCTTTCAGCTGAGCAAAACATCACTAAAAAAAATATCATAATATTATTAAATCTGTTTAAATCACTTTCGATGGCTGTATGGAATGGCCTTGCCAGCCAATGCCAAAAAAAATCACTTTCGTGATGTCACAACCACCAAAATCTCGCTGCTAAATGTTTACCGAACTTGGGACTCAAACCACCAAGGAACCGACCTCCAGTTATAAGTCCGCGCCTTATCCAATCAAGCTACAAAGATTATTATTATTTTTATGAAACTCTTTATTAGAAGAACATACCTACTATAATATACAAACAAATAATGGTAAAAATTGAAATACAAAGTTGACAAAATTTAAATAAACAGGAAAAAAAATAAACAAAATATAACATATACATTATGTGCCTAACTAAAGGGCGGGGTTATTGCCTATGGCAATCTCTTCCACCCAACCCTTGTGATCGGTACAACACATCACTAGTCTAGTCAGTTTCCCCAGGATCTTTCATCCGGCCTGCAAGACTCATTGGCGCACATCCGCTAAAATGTCAAAACCCTTTTTCTGCAATGAAATTCCAGAAAGCCACCACATACTCGCTGTCACAGCACAACTCTCACCTTGACCCAGTTCTGATTAAGAGAACTCGGTAGCGTGCACCACCCACTACTGCATGGGGTTCACTGTGGTGCTATTATGATCCGAATTACTCTCCCATCGGAAAGTAGAGAAGGGGAGCTAGGTGGATGGCGGTGACTGTGATTTTACGAAAACGATTCTTATGTCTACTGTTATTGTTTAGTGCTTGACGTTTATTTAACATTTCTAGTCTAAGACTAGTTCCTTCGAACGGGTGTTTTACCCTCCATTCGCTGCAAACTCACAATCCAGCTACACAATCAAACTCTCCAGTCTAGTTTGGGCTGGAAATAGTCAAGAGAAGAGATTGAATTTGAATGGTCATCACTCATACATTGATGAATCTTTGTTGGTTTCAAGACCTTTACTATTACTCTACTTAGACTAAGTACCATTATTCCTGTTGTTCCCCACGTAAACAATGTGCTGGCACCACTCGGACTGACAAGCAAATCCAAAGCAAACTGTCTTCCAACAATACAGGACTGTGCTATTTGAATTTTCTAAGAGCTTAACGCCACATAATGGTAATGGTAGTAAATTCCTACACAATAGAAGTGAATAGTCACATACATACATAGAAAACATACCTTATAGACGGATCTTAAGAGTTTAGAATTTAGACTAAACCAGGGTCAGAGTTGACGGCTATTGTTCTGGCTCTGACAATGATTGACTCTTTTTGGGGATCGGAACTGTACTCTGATTTGCATAGCCTCAACATCCATCAAGTGCAGTGCTGTGGATTTATATTAATGGGTTGTTGTTATGCCGTGTTGTAAACATACAGGGTGGCAAAAAGTCTCACCATACCCCTTGTATATCTTGAGAACCACTCAAGATATCGACAAGGGGTAAAATACGGGTTCCTTCATTTTTTTAAAGAGAAGATGAGTGTTTCACATCCTTTTTACTTTCCTTATCCTATAGAAAGGAAGTAATGGAATTGCCCAATATTTTCGATAGTTACTTTTCAGGGCCAAAACACGTTTTAGGGTCACCACGCTTAATCCAAAGTTTAAATTTACATATTTGGTGGCGTTTGTCGGGTCTGGCTAAAGAATAAGAGATATGAAATTTTTATGAGAACAAGTTTTTTTGTGATAAAAAATAATAGGGGTCTATTCTGATCATTTTTTTGATATCTTGAACTTTCGTTGGGGGGGACCGGATTTGACTAACTTTTTTATTATTCACTAGATGGGGTTGTGGGCATGTGAATATCAACCAATGATTTTGATTGCTAATGAAGACTTTGACATTGTTTCTTTAGCTAATTGTTACCGTTGAGTCGCCAGTGGTGGAATTTGACTTCTTTTCGAGTGATAAGGAAAGTCGTAAGGTGTCACACCAGATTTTTATTCGTAGCTGGATATGTAGACGTTGGGTCTGTGTTGTAGCTTGCCCATCCCGTAGTATGTCTCCTCTCTGATGGACGAGAAGTGACACAATACTTCCCATTTAGGTGGTGGGTTCAACACGAGCGCACCGTAAGGTATCCATTACAAACAACTGTAACCAAATTAAGTATAAAATTTTTTGTCGGCACGGGATTTCGAACCCGAGACATTCGCATGAAAACGAGTGCTTACCACTGAGCTAATCGCGCGCTTTTTTTTGGAGGATTGATTTGGAGCCCAAAAATTTCAAGTGCGGCTGGCCATATTGGCTGGCGACCACAATCAGCTTAAGAATCTTAAATGGAATGACCCATCTATCCACAACTTGGTGCCATATGGAACTAGCCCTTTAAGACAGAGTATTAGAAAATGTACATTTTTTTTCATCTTCTTCTTTCCTTATTTCTGGTTTCTATGGTCGTCTTTGGTAGTCTGGCTCCAATGAACAAACCTATGACTTCAAATGTATCCACAGAAATAGCATATTCTATAAATACTGTATTCCTGCCCTACTAGGGCTGGATGAGATCATTGGAGAGGTTCGTGCAGCGAAATGGTGAGTCTCCTGTCATGATATAGAAGTTAGAGACAAATAAATAGATTTCTAGTTCAAAAAGATGTCCATGAAAAATGAGACAGTGATTGATAAACATTTATTTGTATTAATAATGACAGTAACAAAATCTAGATATAAATAACACAAAAAAAAAACACACTTCCAGGGGTATCAGAACACATTCAGAGAATTTTTTCTGTGGGGTCAGTTGAAAATTCCCATATTTTTAAATAGGAATTAAGAGGTATACAATATTGAGAGAAAATCTAGGGAAAAATAAATAAGATTCATAAATAAATCTAATATTTATGAATACTAATACAATACTTTCCTTATTATAGGATAAAGAAAGTAAAAAAAAAAACTAAGAGAGAAAAACTGGAGAAAAGAGGACTCGCTAAATAGAAAGATATGGAAGGAAAGGATTCATGGAACAAAATGCCGACCCCAAGTAGGTTTGGGAAAATAAGTAAAAGAAGAAGATGAATCCTGTGGATTTTATTTAATCATTTTCATTTAACAAACAGATTTTTTTCTAGTATTAGTCACAAGAATCTTTTTAAAATCCTAAAAAGGGGACTTACTTTTTTCAAGTGTGTTTTGGTATACCCTGAAGAACAATTGATTTACTTAAAATAATACTATGTACATTCGTATCATTTATAGGTCGGTATTTAGCCAAGAAAAAAACAAAAAAACTATAATTTTAAAAATAAAAACTATTTTTTACAGTATCACAAGAGTAGATGAATATAAAATGTAGTGAGTTTTCCCCTATGCAGAGAATCCAGTGTATAATATGCAATGTGGACCTCGACATTTTTTCCTCAGTGGTGAAGGCGACTCTGGGAACCCAGAGATTTCAGAGATCGTGGGTTCGAAACCCAGTAGGGACATGGCAAATTATCCTCCCATTTGGGATTTTTACCACATAATAATTAATGTCTTGGGCTTACTGCTGGAATAACGGGACTTTAATAGTTCTAATAGGGCAGTATAAATAGGGCGATATTATTATTATTTAACCATTTTATTATTCTGCCATTTTTTTTTTTTTTTTTTTTTTTTTTAAGTGAGTTTTTGAAGTTTTTTTGAAGTGAGCTATTGAATTAATAATGTGTTTTTACTGCTGATTTCTATGGATACACATATACTTAGCCAGTCTCCGTGGTGTAACGCTTATGACTCCTGTACGTAGTACACAGAACTCGAATTCGATTCCCGGTTGAGGGCAGAATTTTCTGACAAACAAATGTGTTCCTTCCGAACACGTGAGGCTAACTAGAATTTGCTGGTCCTACCAAGGCTAGGTAAGGTTAATGTAGCTAGTACGATTCCCAGCGAATGGAGGATAAAACCCCCGTCCTGATAATCTCAAATCAGAAGTACTTGCATAATACATTATACTTATTAGGTTATAGTTCAATGGGAGTAGCATCGTAACAATATAATAAAAAAAACGCCAAACATTTCAACAGATTGTTCCTTCCATAAATAATGCTGAATTACTATTTTGCAGAAAATCTGTTAGCAAATACAGCATTATGTTTTGAATCCAGAGGAATGAACGGTTATTATTCAACTAAAAATTAATATGGAATGAAAAATGAGCAAAAAGTCAGCTAATAGCATCCTATTACTCCAGGTTAATTGTTTTTGGTACGCAGCTTTGGTAGATTTGAAAAAAGAAAAAAAAATTGAATTTCATACTTTTTCTTTATGAATTTGATAAGAGTCAGAGTTTAACAAGTTTCCAAGAGCAGCAATGCGGTAAAATGATATTTCAAATTTAATTTTAAAATATCACTTTACTTGTCAGTTAAGGTTTCCTAAATTTTGACTTGTTTCCTTTTGCCATATTAATTGAAACCAACAATTTTCTAAAAGTCTTTGAATTGCAGTCTGCGTTTGGTACTTACTACTTTTTGATTTTGGGAGAGCTCAAGTTGATCAGTTAATCTCACACTGGAGTTTTCTTCAGTATATTCTAGGTTTCCCTGTATCTACCGATACAAGCTCTAGCAAACAGCTTCCACCAGGCGTAGAACCACAGGAATGAGTGCTACAACTCTTCCTTCACCCGCCAGGTCAACCCCGGAGCATGCAGTCGCTTTTCACTCAACCGAGCGTACACCTTGTTAATATGAGCAATTTGCCCACCACACTTCTGGTACACACTGTACAAGTGTCGCACATAGCGGGCTGTTGTCCCTCGGTGCTTTCCCACGGTGGAGACTATCAGGTGGTTCCGAATGAACAACTGAACGGAGCGGAAGTACTTTAGGCGAATTAGGTACTTTTTGATTTTCATCGTGAGATTAGAGGACAAGCTAGGAGGTCTAGACGAAGCGAAAAAGGAACTCGATGGGAAATGAGCGTAGGCTTTGTACACTTTCACCTTATAGCGCGAGATGTAAGTGTGAAGAAGTTTGTTGACATTGCTAAGGCATTCGAATGCGTGACCTTTGTTCGTTTTTAAAACAGACGACTAAGTAAATGTGAACTCCTAGCGCGCTGTCAGGTATTTCACGCATTAGAAAACTAAGCAGATTTGTTTGTGAGAAGGGCTCGCTTCGGTCATAGAAGCAGAATTTTCCGGGTGTCCCGCAGGGAACAGTAGTAGCCCCGGGATTCCCGCAGGTACAAAAGGATAAGAGAGATCATTTGTGTCAACGTCTATGCGGGCGAAACAAAGCTCCCTGATGTGTGACAGAATGTGAGAAAGTAAGAGGAAGACGTGAGAGTAAGGCAGGCAGTGGCCGCAGTACTTGGAGTAAAACAGCACGATAACGTTGGAGCGAGCATTGTGAGTGATGGACTGGAAGTTGACAGCGTTTAGTTCCAGAATGGTCGAGTTTATAAGTACTCCGTCAAACTTTCTGTTAAGAGACAAAATGTTCTTTGAGGAAACCTTCTCTAAGGATCTGACGGATGACCAAAGGGCATTGTTCCTCTTATACCGTGTGAGCCGATCACCTAGGTAATCTTTAACGAAAACAACCAGACTATCTCGTGTGATATTCGCGCTGAGCAGGTAAACATTCTCGTTATTATTAACGACATCTACGATAAGCGCGAGGTTTCATCTTTGTACGCGCTCAGATCAATGTTCAGATTGTCGAGGAAGTACCTGTAACGTTTAGAATCTAGTGAGAGAAAGTTGAGCGATTTGTTTGTAGCACAGTTGGAAAATGCGTTGCCCCAGTTCAGCGGTGAATGTGCTGGGAGATAACTGTCTAGCCTGCTCGTTGATTGACTCAACAGTGTAACTGTTCAACTCTCCACTCCTTGAAAAGTCTGTTTCTTGACCAAGGAGATCTTTAATGTTAGGCACACGGAGAATCCTATTAGCAACTCTGAGAAGCTTGCACATGTGTTTGGAATTCTCATAGAGCAGATTCATTATGGAAAACTTATCGATGAAAGTCTCACTCTTATCGACTGATTGATTAGTCACCGTTGAAACGAAATTCGATGACGTGATGGTGGAGCTTACATTGAATATATCCTCTACATTCGAACTGCTCACCGGAAACAAAACTCCTGTTTCTTTGTTGATGTTCAGAACAAAAGAGCCAAAATGATTTCCATCGGGTGACTGTCCTCTTTGGTTGTCTAGAGTTTGATTTGCAAATGCTTTCATACGTTTAATTTCCTTCTCTGCTAAGGATCTCTTCAAGGCAGAACCTTTTTCCAGAGCTTTTCTTCTCGCGATTATTTTCTCGATGATTTTCATCTTGAGTTGATCACAGGTGTCCGCTAGAATTCTATCGTTGGCGGCTTCAACAATACTGTTCACTACCAGATGGTTGATGAGGATCTGGTAGTGCTCTTGCTTTTCTTCAAGAGATGAGGAAGGGGTGTCTGTGGTGTCGTAAATAAAGGGATGGCAGTTTTTCGTGAAGTCTGCGGCGATGATTTTCAACAGATTGTAGTAAAGGTTCATGTCTGGAACAAAGAAGAAGGATCAAAAGTTTTTAATTGTTTCAATGGAATTCGGGTTTTTTCCTTAATTCATAAAAAGTTTAGATGGTAAAGTTACGATTCTTTACTTCTGTCATCAATGTATCAATTCATCTTACCATGTAACTAATAATACTACTAGAGAGAGAGCTGATTTAGCTCTAGGGACAACATCTACGAGATATAATAAGGGTATTAAAACCGAGATATAAAACCCCCTGATCAAATAAAGGATCTGTTAATAAAACATAGCTTACTTCTCAGCAGATTCCTCGGAGTGAACAATACAAGGGAGGTTTCATTCTTGAGATAATAGTTGAGAGTCATAGATTTGGTGCCAGAAAGATTGACCCAGTTCACTGGTTTAGCTCCCAAACTGCCGAGGATCCATTCTATGATGTTTCCCTCGGTGAAGTTGCCTTTGTAGTTCTGGAATCAATCAGGAAAAATTCAAGAAAAGTTATACATATTGACCATTGGTCTTTAAGTCCCAAACAGGTTAGTCACAATAAACAAACTTACTTACAAACATAAAGACTGTTACTTCTAAGATACAATACGTTATGTATACATAGGCTAATACGAGCTGGTATTATCTAGTCCAAAAGTTATTATATTTGTGTTAATCACGATGTGATATCACAATTTCTCAAACTCACTTTACTAATAATTTTTTGCTGAAATTAGGACTCGAACCACCGACCTCCGGTTACGAGTCCGCCGCTTTATGTTGTTGTTGTTGTAAAATGTGTCCGCCGCCTTATCGATCGAGCTACTGAGGTCGGAACCTGGTATTTTCTAGTAATTCCTTTCCCTTTTTTCTTCCACAATAAATGAGTTTTAGGGCGCTAAGTCACGGATTGCGTACTGTGTAAGATAGGGAAAACCGACAGTTAGCAAGGACTTAAGTTATTGATGTTGTCTATTAATTCCGCCCTTAGTGCCTGTAGCAAAGGACTGAGTAGGGTAAGAAGACACGCTTACCATGGAGTTGTTGAAATTGAGTAGCACCAGCGAGGGGAACACTTGAGTCAGGTACAGGGACACCCGAGAGTTGAGGACCACCGCGAACTTGATGTCTCGATACGGATCCAGCTCGAGAAACTTGAGGGCCACACTGTGGAAGATTTGATAGAGGCGCGCGCCTCGGGTAGACTGAAGATCCGCGCATAGTACCACCAGACCCTGAGGTGAGGAGGAACCGTGAGACAAATTTCATGACAATAATCGCGACAGTTTCATGACAATGAGAAGAGATGAAAAATGAGACAAATTTCATGACAATCTTCACGCAATTTGTGTTTTAGCTATCTGAGGAACTAACTGGTATAATAATATAATAATTCCGTGTCCGCGAGTTAGGTATTGTCACGCCACTGCTACAACCAAATGATAGCCATAAAATGCTGAAATGACACTTATTCAAATTGCCCAATCCTATCCCCACTTCTTAGTTCCTACGCAGTCGAATCACAAATATGAATAACGCCGCCTAATTCATATTTGTGATTCGACGGCGTAGGAACTAAGAAGTGGGGATAGGATGGGGCAATTTGAATAAGTGCCATTTCAGCATTTTATGGCTATCATTTGGTTGTAGCAGTGGCGTGACAGTATTGATACCTAAGTAACGGTGGTGAGAGGATTATATGGACGCCCAGATTCAATGTCTAGGCTCCTTTCATGTCCATTGATTCTATTTGGTTCTAACGTCCTGACATGATTAGTGGTAAGAAGTAGTGAAAGAGGAATAGTGGTAATAGATCAGATAGTGTAGGGATCTTTGTGCTTTTATCCCAACCAATGTATGATTGCATCAAGAATTATTTGAGAACTAAGAGCCACATTATGAAACAGGATTAAGGTTAATCTAAGAATGACACTCCCTCAAGTTGAGGTTTTCAACCAATCACAGCGCACTGTAGCCTGAGTTAAGGGATATTGTCCACTTAGAATAAATCTAATCCTGTATAATTCAGTACTATTAATAGTACCAAAAATAAATTAAATTATTCAGAAACAATAAATTAATAGTTTCTTGTTATTATTTCCAAACATATCTATATAAATTGGAAGTATATTTTAATGTCAGCATAAAGAATTCGAGGTTTTTTTTTTTTATTTTTTTTTTTTTTTTTTTTAAGGTAATTGTGGCCTGGAACCGCTTTCGCATTACTTCAGGGCACTTTACCTTTACATCCATGCCATTCCGGAAACGGAAAACTCGGTTAGAATTTTCCGCTCCGGCCGGGATTCGAACCCACAACTCCGGGTCAGCAACAATGCCCCTTAACCACTGAGCCACGGAGGTCGGCTATGAGGGAAAAAAAACTGATTGAACACTCACGTCATTGTTGGACTTGAATCTGGACAGATGCTCGGTGGAGTCTATCTTGCTGATTGGATTCAGCACGTTCATCACAAAGCTGATCAAGTGATCTGCATACCAGTGCCCCTTGAACTGTACATTGGACACTTCAGCCAGACTGCTGCCCCTGCGGTATATTAGGAGAGCGGGGAAGCGGTTGAGTTTGCTGAAGTGAGTCGACACTGGCCCCCTGGCTGCCAGCAGTTGATGGCGAAGAACTTGACCTGAATTGGAATATATTTATTTTTTAACAGAAGTAACAAGTGTGAGTAAATTGCAGTAGTACATAGTATAATGGAATTTATTCATGTTGTTGAGGTAATCAACTGTACTAAAATGATAACTTAACTATTTTGAGATTTAAAAAAAAATCTAACTTTGGGATTTTTCTGGTCTTTTTTCTGAGTGAGCACTTTAAATATATTTGCTAAAGCTCTAAATGAATAAAATCTCTTGTATTAAATCTTCAAATAGCAATTTTTGGGTGCTTTTTGTCAGCCCTTTTTAAAATTTCTCCAACCCCCAATATGAGCTCTTATAGAGCTCATTTGATGCACATAGTCAAAATTATTATTATAAAAATAATAAATACTATTAATAAAATGGTATTTTTTATACTTTTCTGATCTCTTCAGGTCTGTAACTGTTCATGTACTTATAAAAAAATTGATTAAATTGGATGGTATATTTTTAACCATTTTAAACCAAACATACTCACTTGTTTCAAATAAAACCGGCAAGTCACATCAAATTCTTGTCTAACAAACTGTGAGTCAGCATCCCAAGGAGCGTACAGGAGTATGACAGAGACCTCTGACTGTATTGCTTGTTTCATAGCTGCACCCAGGTTACCATCATAGTAATCCTGAACACATGAAACTATTTGTGAAGAAAGCTGGGCAGGACTTGCTTTGTTTGTCTTGGTTACTCTAGTATAAAAAATAAAATAACAATAAACTCAGACTTTGAAACAAGCTATTGCAACTAGCAATAATTTAGCTAGTTGCAATACTTGTTGAGTACAACTGTTCTCATAGGATTGCTGAAGTTAAGCAATGCTCAATGAGATTTGGACTACTGAAATTTGAACCTTTAGTGCTGATGCTGGCTATTATCTATGGCACCCAGGCTGGGTGAGGTTAATGTGGGCATTTGTGAGTAAAATCCACACTGAAATGACCTCTGATATTAAAGACAGGATAAGCAACAACAAAAATTCTTCAATTAGTAAAAGGTACAAAGAAATTCTATGGTTAAATTTACTATACCTAAGAATGTTACCTGCTTATTTATAGAGAAATTACTCTTTTTTTCCTCCAATTTTTATCATTATAAAAATGTAATAATAGGTACTAATAAGGAGATAGAAAATATCAACTTACGAAGTCACAAACATAGCATAGTACACAACTAATGTCAGTACAAGTGAAACAAACTCCTTAGTCATAGTGGAGTGGAGCAAAGCCTGTAAATAATGCTTGATTGATGGTGTTCTTGTGTCCCGGGTTTGATTTGCTTCACTTGTTTTATTCTTGTCTTCTTGATTATCCGACAAGTCATTCTCGGACAGTAGCATAAGCATAACCATGGGGAAAAGGTGTAGGATATGCATTAATAATACACTTAACTTGGGGTACTTGTTACATTGATGAAATCTGTAATACATACAATGGAATTAGAAAAATTACCTACTGCTAAATGGAGAAGAAAAAAAGCCTTTTTGTAAATACATTTTTGCCCCAAACGGAAATTAAACCTTATAACCTGTAAATTCAAAAAATAGAAGGGTTCAATGAAAAAGTAAAAAAAGTTTGAAAACCTCTGGAAAGGATATTTTGAATTTGAAGAAAAGTTCTTACACAAAGGACTGGTGATGTTTCAGTAAAAGTTCCATGTCAGCAAGATGAAACAAATGTTGTAGTCAACTTTAGGGAGTGAAACCAATTCAATTCAGTCAAAAATTGTGTGGTGAAAATTCAGGAGTGTAATGCTCTAAAAATAATCTTATTCTTCACTGCTGAAATTCTAGTGATTTACCCCTGTCCACAGACAGATAGCTGTAAATTTCTAAATGACACCTAACAGTGGTAGCACACACCACAAGTGTTGTTTTTCTTCTGACTCATTATCACTGAAGGTAACAGTGATGTGTTTTTCCAGAACACTGAAGTGTTTATTTATCAAAAAAACAAACAGATGTGTCCATCAAATCATTGTTTGAAGATAAATTAAAATAATACCCTGTAATGTAACTCTGCTTACCCTACTAGCAATGAATTCTCATAAGTACTAAATTATAACTGTTCCTAAGCCATGTCATTGGACTTACCAAACAAGATCACATTGTTGAAGTTCACCAGATGAAAATTCATTCATAATTTGACAGTCAAGACATTTTGTTTGACAATTTGATGTGAATGTTTCTGCATTAATTTCAGGGAAACAATATCACTTAGTTTAAAATCAGTGAAAACAAAACGGTACCTATTTAATATTCAACCCATATAATTATAGACACCTAACCTACCTACTTTATGATTTTACTCTTATCACAAAATAAGTTTCCCAGACAATTATCACTAAATAGTAAATTAACATTTCAAAACTCGGAAGTAATAGCAGCCGATAACAACTTGTAAACAAAACACGAAGCGATTTTTTTTCCTTGAGTTTTATTTTTCTTCGTTTTAAAACTCGCTGAACGATAGACCGATAGTCCACGGTCAGAAGAAACTCACGACGCGACGGCAAGGAATATTTTTACGTACTTTCTCCATAGAATTTTCTCATAGCTGTCATATGATGACGTCATTTTAAAAGATTTCCTTGATATTTTCCTCTTTTTCCGACCGAGCTGTCGCATATCATTTTAAATTTTGTAAACAAAGTCAAGTGTACATTTTGTCATTTTTGAAAAGTTGGAAATTTTTCACACTGCACCGTCCACCAACCATCAACGTGTTTAAAACATAAAAGTTGATTTAAAAGTGATTATAGATTAAAGTTCGTTTGACTTGTAACTTGTATTTAAAAAAGTTAATCTCTTCAAATTACTCTTACCTTCATTGCCTGGCTTTTAACTAATCACTCAAAGTGAAAGTTCAAAACTTCCAGCTCACCAGTGGCACTGTTAATTTTATAAACTTTTCTGACTTCATAGGTATTTAATCTTTCATCATGGTTCTGGATTTAGATCTATTCCGAAAGGAAAAAGGTGGCGATCCAGAGAAGCTGCGTAAGAACCAGAAGGACCGATTCAAAAGTGTTGAGCTCATTGATAAGGTCATTGACCATGATACCATTTGGAGGCAATGTAGGCATAAGGCTGACCAGTACAATCAGTTCAAGAATTTGTGCAGTAAAATCATTGGTGAGAAGATGAAAGCTAAGGAGCCTCCTGGTGACAGCAGCACTTTACCTGGTAAGTGAAACTTTCTGTTCACACTTTTATATGAGTGACCCACCTTGTCAGTAATATTCTAGTCAGTGCCATAGCTAGACCTACATTTGGGGGGAGGGGTTTGAGGACAACATATATTCTATCATATTTATTTTGCAAGGGTTTCTTGAAAATTTGGGGGGGGGGCTTCCCCTTCCTACTCCACTGATTCTAGTCTCACTATTTAAATATTGTTAAGTTGTCCCAAAAAATTAACTATCAAATAACATGCTGGACAAAGTTAAGGTGAACTACCTGTCTACTGTCACTCAGCCACATTAGTTTGAACTTTGAAAATTTCTGTCTTATAACTACCTCATCATGAATGACACCCATTGTTTTGGAATGATTTGATAATAATACTGACTAATACCTACATATATTTTAAAACTGTTAGCTTAACTACAACACAGACCACAAGTGTCTACAGTAGCTCTTGTTTCATGGCTACGAAATAAAAAAGGCTGTAAAACACTCATCTCTAAAAAAAAAAAATAATAATAATAACTGGACCAGCTGTTAGCTTAAAACTAGAATTCTGTGTACCATCATTTTGTACTTATTATCCATAGTTTTTTTTTTATTTTCTTCATTAAATGAAGGTATATAAATGTTTTATTTAAAATTGTTAGAAATGTTAATTTTTTTGGTTCTAGATGGATTTGCCTTGAATGATGACAAATTAGAAGCAAGTACATTAAAAGCCCTCACAGTAACACAGATTAAGCAAGTGCGAGTTCTGATAGATGAGCTCACAGCACAAAATGAAAAGGACCTGACAGCCACAGAGAAAGAAAGAAATGCTGCACTGCGAGAAGTGGGTAAGAAATACTCTTTTCTAGCTCTTTAAATATTGGTAATTGATTTTTAACAATATACTATTACTTAACAACCAAATATGTGAAAAAAAGTTCTCACTGATATTGGGTGAAAATTTTCAAAAAATGAAAGAAAAATCCTGATAATTGATAGTAAAATCTATAAATAAGATTTATATTATGCTTGATTTTCACAGGTAACCATTTACATCCATCAGTACCAGTCAATGATAATGAAGATGAGAATGGCATTGTAAAAACTGTTGGAGACACTACCATTAGAAAAAAATACTCGCATGTAGATCTGATCACAATGATTGACGGAGTTGATGCTGAAATGGGAGCTGTAGTAGCAGGTGGGTTTGCATTTCCCCCTTTTTAAAATATTTTTAATTGTACCTACTTGATTTTTTTTTCTATTTTTTTAGTATAAAATAACCAACTTTATTTTTAACAAAACAACATAACGAAACATCTTACAAATAAAATATTTCTTCCAATTTTTTCAGAGGTTGGAAGAGTTCCTCTAATACTCACGGCATTACCTCTCTGTATTATATTTGACTCTAATGTATAGGTATTTAACTTTTATTTTTGGTCTAATCTTTAATTTCCATATTATGTTAAATTAAAAAAAGCATTTATTTCATCTACACTGTGAAAATATCTATGTTAGAAAAAATTAAACGTTTTTTACCCATCAGTTTCAAACTTGTAAAGAGCTTTGTCAAGATATCCAGAAAACTTTTGTTTCACATTCATGAATTTTTTTATTTTTTCTTAGGTACATTTAGAACTTCTTCATTTTCACACAATGGTCTGGATTTCTTTATTGTGTTGCTTTTCAGGTGGGCGGGGCTATTTCCTGAAAGGCCCAGCTGTGTGTCTTCAGTTAGGCCTGGTTCAGTATGCCATGAGCAAGTGGATTGCCAAGGGCTATACGCCTCTCTATACACCATTCTTTATGCGGAAGGAAATCATGCAGGAGGTGGCTCAACTTGCACAGTTTGACGAGGAACTCTACAAGGTAAACACTGGTTGGGTAGAAAATAATTATCAACTGCTCTGGTAAGGTTGAGATTGAAAAAATATGTCATACTAGGTATTTACTCCATGTGTGTTAATGAATCAAACTTTTTCAACTGTTTAAATAAGTCAGTGGAATTTATATTTGAAAACATGATTAGCTCAGTGGTAAGCTACTTATTTTCCATCAGGAAGGTCCCAGGTTCGATCCCCTGTGCCAACAAAAAAAATGTATTCATAAACTTGGTTACAGTTGTTTGTAAGAGAAACTTTCTAGTGCACCCTGCATCTAAATAGATTGTGTCACTTCTCGTCCATCAGATGGGAGGCTACAAAGTAGAGACACTACAATACAGACCACAAGCATCTACAGTAGCTGCTGTTTAATGGTTACAAAATAAACAAAAAAGACTATGAAACACACATCTTGAAAAAAAAAAAAAAAAAATTCTACAATTTTTAAATAATGCTTTGTTTCACATTTTCCCAACATGTTATAAGGACGTTCATTTA
Organism: Bactericera cockerelli; assembly: GCA_024516035.1. Classification (NCBI taxonomy): domain Eukaryota; kingdom Metazoa; phylum Arthropoda; class Insecta; order Hemiptera; family Triozidae; genus Bactericera; species Bactericera cockerelli. Next base: position 11,709,131 of record CM044961.1, read on the forward strand.
TTATGGCTACTTACAAAGCAGCCTTGCTAGAAAGTCCTTGTCTACTAGTAGCCAGTTTAAGTATCTTGATTCACTGCAAAATTTTAAATAAATATATTATTAATGTTATTTTTTTCTCTGTAGGTCATCGGTAAGGGAGAGAAGGAGGGAGAAGAGTCTTCAGAAAGAGACGAGTTGGATGACAAATACCTGATAGCCACCTCGGAGCAGCCAATCTGTGCAGTACATAGGAACTCGTGGTTGCCAGAAGCTAGCCTGCCCATCCGATATCTAGGTGTCAGTACGTGCTTCCGACAAGAGGTGAGGCAACTAGTCCAGTATCAGTGGACAGACAATCCACGTAGTCAATGATCCTTCGTGTTTATATCCAATCCACCACATATTTATGCATTTTTTTTTACTATTTTTTTTTTTTTTTTAATATATCTACACAAAACTGAAAAAAGGACAAATAGCTGATAGACAAATACCATGTTCTTGTTGGGTTCAAAACCCAACAGTGACATGACAGGTTCTCCTCCCATTTGAAATTTTAACCACATAGTAATATTTCTTGGGCTTACTGCTATATTAATAAGATTCATTAGTCCTAGTCAAGCAGTTAAAATAAGACAAACATTATTTATTTATATTGTACAAGTATTGTATTGTAAAAATCTGAAACAACTTCTGTGGTAAAGGGATTTACTATGCCTCTTCAAGCAGTATTATTGTTATGAGTTGTCTCACAGTTGTCTATTTATTCATTGATTTGATCATGCATTTAATGTTTGCTAACCTCAATCTTTCTTTTTATTAATTTGGGTTTAACGCTGCCTTTGACTGCGTGGTCATATCAAATCACTCAATCTTTCTCTTCAGGTGGGATCTCACGGAAGAGACACCCGGGGCATATTCCGGGTTCACCAGTTTGAGAAGGTAGAGCAGTTTGTGCTGACGTCACCGCATGATGGCGAGTCGTGGAAGATGATGGAGGAGATGATTGAGAATTCCGAGGAGTTCTACAATGACTTAGGTGAGCCTCCGTGGCGTAATGGTTGTGACTACTGCCCGTAGTCCAGAGTTCCCGAGTTCAACGCCCGGTTGGGGCAGACTTTTCGACGAAAATTCTGTTCCATCCAAACACGTGAGGCTGGCATTTGCGGCCCTACCCAGGCTGGGTGAGGTTAATGTGGGTAGCTGGAACGATTCCCAGTGATAGGAGGGTAAAACCCCCGTCCTGACTATCTATCTCAGTCAAGACGTTAAAACCAAATAGAATCAACTGGTCACAATAGATCTAATTAGGTCGCAGTGTTAATTGTAAGGGTTTCACTGAAAACCCTGCAACCAGGTCAGATAATAATAATAGGTGAGTGTGATGTATGAGTGAGTAGTTGTTAAAATTCTAGTCTGTTGAATCCGGTAGTGCAGATCCTTTGGTTCAAATACCACTCAATGCATGATTTTTTCCAGTCAACGAAAGCACCGAAGCAACTGAAATAATGGAACTCTGGTCCAAATCGGGCAGTATAAATAAGATTCCATTATGATTATTATTACTAATTTTCCTATGTTCTTTTTTTTGGCAAAGGATTTTATTACCTGACAAGTCTTATTACCCCAAAATTTAAAAAATAAAATCCATCCAAAGCAAGAAATTAATATTTGATGTGTGAGTCAACTTTTTCCTTAATAGTAATGAATGACCTGGAGTATTAGAGGTTTATTCTCAAATGCAGGGTCTACCTTTGACTTGGTAAGTTCACTGGTAGTCAGCTGGTTAACGCGCTAGTCTGGTAATCCAGGTAGCGTAGCGATCCATTGGTTCGAATCCCACCCAGTGCACGAATTTTTCCTCATTTATTTGAATTTGTGACCACATAATAATAAGACTCTGAGGGTTAAGTGGTAGAAAATGCTTTGAGCATTAACCTCGCCTGGTGGTTACCTTCCACTAAAGCAGGGTTGCCCAACCTTTACAGAAGAAGATCTACTATAAAGTCACAGATAATCAACGCGATCGACTTTAGAGATATAGACTTTTAGAACGTCATCTCACCTCTCTAGACGCGATATCGACCCAAAATCACTCCGCGATCGACTGGTTGGGCAATGGGCAGCCCTGCCCTAAAGAGTATCATTAATATTAAGTCAAGTTTAAATTATGATAAAATACCTCCAGGGATCGCCTACAGAGTGGTGAGAATCCCAACTACTATCAGACTTTTTCAAATCAATAATTATCTCTCTTACCTCCAGGTATCGCCTACAGAGTGGTGAACATAGTATCAGGGGCACTGAACCACGCGGCCGCCAAGAAGTTAGATCTGGAAGCCTGGTTCCCTGGCTCCGGAGCCTACAGAGAGCTAGTCTCCTGCTCCAACTGCCTTGACTATCAGTCCCGGCGCCTCCTGGTAAGTTGATTAATAACGAGTAGCCAAGAAGTTAGATCTGGAAGCCTGGTTCCCTGGCTCCGGAGCCTACAGAGAGCTCGTTTCCTGCTCCAACTGCCTTGACTATCAGTCCCGTCGCCTCCTGGTAAGTTGATTAATAACGAGTAGCCAAGAAGTTAGATCTGGAAGCCTGGTTCCCTGGCTCCGGAGCCTACAGAGAGCTCGTTTCCTGCTCCAACTGCCTTGACTATCAGTCCCGTCGCCTCCTGGTAAGTTGAATAACGAGTAGCCAAGAAGTTAGATCTGGAAGCCTGGTTCCCTGGCTCCGGAGCCTACAGAGAGCTAGTCTCCTGCTCCAACTGCCTTGACTATCAGTCCCGTCGCCTCCTGGTAAGTTGATTAATAACGAGTAGTCCCCTTGGCCAAGTGGGTAGAGCACTCAGTTGTATGTATTGGGTTGGGTGGAAGAGATTGCCACAGGCAATAACCCCGCCCTTTAGGTAGGACATTAACTTCATTCTCTCTTCTTTTTTTTGTTCCTGTATCTTTTCTTAATCTTATTGTTTTTCTTTATAATTTCATTCTATTTTACTATATGTATATATGTAGGGTTCAAATCCAGGCTAGGGATAGTTTATTATTTTGATGAGTCCACTCTTACCTTGTGAAGAAAAATGAGTTCTTGTATGACTCCCTAGCAGTTGCAGCATTGAGTAAAATTGTATGTATGTATGATTTTATTTGTGGTGAAGCACAAAGCCTCTTCAAAAAAAAAAAAAATGTGGGTAGCGCAGCATTACTAAAAGCCTCCTTCACTTTTCGAATTATTCTTTTTCATTAATTCCTTTTTACTCTGGTAATGACGCCACTGGTCGTTACTCATACAAGTAACTACTCATTTTTCGAGTAGTTACCTATTCGTCGAAAACTAGACCTACCCAGTTTTTTCACATTTCTGGACTAATCTCCTCAGGATACCAAAAAGTTGTTTTCGGCCATAGGTTCGTGCGTCCGTCTATCTATAAGAATTTATGTGTGTAAACACGATATCTCGAGAACGGTAAGAGCTACAGACTTGAAATTTGGTTTAAATTGAGCCCGGGTTAAAAAAAGTTCAAGATATTAATAAATAAAAATGATCTGAGTAGACCCCTGTTTTTTTTCTGTTGATCTCTAACTTTTTATAACTAATTTAAAGAAGCGGCTCTTGCAGCCATCTAGATCAGAGTATTTTTACGTATCTAGATCAGAACATGTGTGTAAGAAAGTTAAGTCAAGCGGCCCCCGAAAATAGCGAAAAACGTGGGGCCGGATACTAAAGCGACAAGATTTTCAAAATGACCGGTATTGCGTGTCCTAACGCGCTAACTCACTCTGCCACAGTGACTACTGCATTGAGTAAAATTATTATTATTATATAAAATTGATATTCTTTAGTAGTCCTGTGCAACCCACAAAAATGTGAAAAACGTGTTGGTTCACCATCTATAGTTAATACTTGAATAATAACATCAACATGTGGCCTGTACTTGGCCATGGTAATACATTTCAAATAAACCAAGGCATGGTTGTAACATAGAAATGGTGTGACATAATTTTTGTTCAAATTTTCCAAGGACAGGTTAACATATTTAGTTGAGTTCCTTTCTCATTCACTTGTCACTATTTGAAACCATTTTACTGATTCACAGTATAGTATTTCATTTTTATAAGGTCAACAAGCAGTTGCAGTATAGTATGCCAATTCTGTCCCAGTAGCTCAGTGTTAAAGGCGGCACTCTGTGAAACTCTACTCCTCAGAAGTTAGACTTAGCTTATAGGAGATGTATATTTTATAATATTATTCTTGTACAAATAAATAAAAGTATTCAATTCAATTCAATTCAATAATCAGGCAGTATAAATAAGGCGATATTATTATTATTCCAGTGTAATAATACTAAAATACAGAGATGTAAACTGGTACTTAAAAACAACAATGTTTGATGTTTTTAGTACCAATTTAGATTATGAAAGTTCATCAATACCTAGACAAGTAAGTATTCACATTCAAATGTTGGGTGGAAGAGATTGCCACAGGCAATAACCTCGCCCTTTAGGTAGGACATTATTGTTATTTTCTTTTTTACTTATTTATTTTATCATTTGTTTATTTTTATTTTTTTAATTTTATACTGTTACCATTGTACTCTGTCCTCCTAATAAAGCATACTATAATAATAATAAATGTTTAGGCTGTGAAACATTCCTTTTTAATAACAATAAAAAAAATCCTTGGCTTGTGTGTCTCATTACATGTCATGTGTTCACGAAAAATTCTATCGCTTCGCAGGTTCGCTACGGCCAAACCAAGAAGATGGACGCCAAGATCGACTACGTGCACATGCTGAACGCCACGGCGTGCGCCACCACGCGCGTCATCTGCGCGATCCTGGAGACGCACCAGACCGAGACAGGCGTCCGCATCCCCGAGGCTCTGCTGCCCTACGTGCCGGCTCAGTACCGCACCGACCAGGGGGAGATCCCCTTCGTGAAGCCGGCGCCCATCGACCAGGAAGACAGCAAGAAGGCGAAGAAGCAAAAGGAGGGAATGAAGAAGAAATAGAACACAGAAGAAACAAAAGGAACAAGAAACAGAAGGAGGGAATGAAGAAGAAATAGAAAACGGAGGTGAAGAAACAAAAGGAAGAAAAACGAACCCAGGAAGACAGCAAGAAGGCAAAGAAACAGAAGGAGGGAATGAAGAAGAAATAGAAAACAGGAGGTAAAGAAACAAAAGGAAATTCAGAAAAACGAACAGAAGAGAGGACACTGAAGAATAATTAAGAAATAAAATAGCGCTCAAAGGGACAGGAAGAAATGAGGAATTAAAATCATACCAATACTCTGTTGCTTTTATTCTAAACAGATAGGAAAAATCTATGTAAACGAAGAATATACATCTTATTTATCAGTAACTCTGATGCTAAGCTGATATCATACTTGGTTAGATCTAAACTCAGATAGTTATTTTTTACAAGGCCCACCACTCATACCTTAAAAGTTATATTAGAAAAAGTGAGTAGCAATCAGTCGTGACATTCAAGTAATATTGGATGATTAAACTTACAATTCTTAGCATTGGTACTACTTTCTGTATTCTCTGGGTTTCTTCTTGTTGTTCTCTTAAATTCCTTCTCTCCAGATGTAAATCTCTGCTGTCAAAGAGCCTAATATAGTTTTCAATAATTGCTGAAAGAAAATTTAATTTGGAGTAAAATAAAATCGATTTGTAAAATTACCAAAATACCACAGGTTGATTTTATTTGCAAACAAAATTAAATAGAGATAAACAAAAGGTCATGTTTTCTATAATGAACTATTTAAAAGGTCATGGAATGTTTTCTATTACGATACATCTATTATAGTATTATAACAAGGTTAAAAGACTGAATTGATGCAATAACCATCATTTGTAAAAATGAATTTCAGTTTTTCAAAGTATGTACCTACTCCTGTTCTACACTTGAGTATAAATTGTTTTTATCAGATTCATTTGTTGCATTTATCTATTTATTTTTCATCATGAAATTTTATATGCACCATATTTTATGTTTAGCTAGTTATTTTGTGACATTTGCTTCTTGTACATTTAACCTTTTGCTTGTTTATTTATTACTGATAAGTATGTATCAAATGTATCATGCCTAAACTAAAATAATACATCCAGTGCTACTATAACTCTCGAAACTTATATTTTTCTTTCTTTTTCTCCTTCTTACCATTTTATATCAACAAAAAAAATCTATTCAAAAAAGAGTCTACTTTTCACTCAACCATGATGATTGTTGTAAAGTAGCTAATTTGCTTCAACTAGAAACCTTCATATTCAGCACTAAGGACAGAATTAATGAACACTGCTATGGTGGACACTGATACTATAGTATCTGATTTCAATTGTATGATTGGCTGTTACCATGATAGTAACAGCAAAGTGTCTGCTTTAGCATTGTTAATTAATTTGGGCCCTGTTCTTCTTGTACTATACCCAAACTATTTTTTAGACCCTCACTTCCAAGGCAAAACACCATATTCTATAGTTTATAAGATAATAATATGGTCATCAAATAATAGCCTTCAGATCACAGCCATATATTATAGGTAAAAGAAAAGGAATGTTTGCTTTATATATTTAAAAAATGCCTGTGTAAAGGGATAGTTTTTTTACATTAAAAAATTAAGGGAAATCTATTTTAATAAAAAACCCCCATTCAAGTCCTGGAACAAGCAAAAGATTTGGTCTTCATTTGAGCAGTTTTCAAGATATATATTATTAAAATTTAATATCACTCTTCACTCATTGATTATTTTTCCAGTCAACTCAAATATTTATTAACTGAAGACTTCAGGCTGGTTATTGCTTGCTTTCTGTCTGGACAGTTGATCACAGCAGTTCCTGAAACTATCCAGTTGGCTCCATTCTGTAAACATAGAGAAGTATTCGAGTTAAGAGAAGTTATTCCTTGCTACCAAAATATTCAATCATACACAGTGTTGAACTCTTAGTATAACCTAGAAGTTAGATTAAAACACATGTCTTCTTTCAAATACTAAACCACACCACTAGGAATGATGAATTATTTCTTATCCACAGCTACTCATAGAGTTAAATAGTTCTATCATTCATAAGTAATGAAGTAGATGCTAGGTACTATGTATTCTAAAATTATCTGTGGATTTTGATGCCAGCCAATGCATGGATTTTTTCGTGACAGTTTGCAACAATAAACACTTCTTTACTCCAACAAGTATTTATACAGTTTGAAACAGAAATTCTTTAAGATTATAATAAAATTACTTTTGCACACTCATCAATAGTGTTGGGACCCACTCCTCCATCCACTTCAATGTTCAGAGTGGGGTAATTATTCCTCAGCCATTTCACTTTGTGCATCATATCTTGCATGAACTTCTGACCACCAAACCCTGGCTCTACTGTCATAATGAGAACCAAGTCAGCTGATTCAATGTACTCTGCTATGACATCCACGGGAGTTTTTGGTTTAATGGCAAGGCCAACTTTCATGCCAGCTTCTTTGATTTTGTGGATGACCTGAGGTACATCATTGACAGGTTCAACATGGAATGTGTACTGGTCTACATTAGCATCTGCCATAGGTTCCACCCACTGAAATCCAAGAAACAATTTAGAGATTCCGTAGGGAAGGTGCATGTGTTTTTGATGGCTTGGAAAAGCATGTGTTTGTTTGCTAGTAGTCAATAAAATTCAAAATCAATTCCCTGAGTGGAATAAATACAATGAACACTGTAGGTATCCTTGGAATAATACCTATTTAAAAAAAAACATGGCAACTATGTCATAAATGCCACTTATGGATTAAGTATTGCATCTGGTTTTACTCAAGGCAATCAATTTGGTTAAATTCAGAGACACAAATAATTGCCTCATCAATTCAGGTTATTAGTGGCATTATGCTATCACAATGGTTTCAAAATTTACTGCCATAAATTATCTATGTATATTAAGTAATAGTGGCACATGATATCACCAGGACATCAATTTGTCCTACAGGGTGGCGCATAAGTAATGACAACATTTGAAAATCCTATAACTTTTTTTCTAAATAATTTTTTCTTGTTATTTTTTCAAAATCTTGAAATAAACTATATGCAAGGTCATTATGCAAAAGTACACAACCTTACAATGAACCAAAATTGTACAATTTTATTTTGAAAATGGACGTTCAATTACACAAACTCAGTTAGCGTACAAGGGATATTTCCAAGTTCGAAAGGCCCCGATTTACAGAACAATTATGAAAATAATTGAACGTTTTCAAGAACAAGGTGCAGTCAGAGACCTTCCGAGACCAGGAAGACAACGTTCAGTCGTCACTGAAGCAAATCGACAGCGTTTTTTCTGACAATATTGAAAGCAGCCCAGGCACTTCAACACGACGGCGCTCAACCCAATTGGGAATGTCTCGCAGATCATAATTTCTTGAGACGAGCTGTTGAAAATCACCCCTAGATATGGTTTCAGCAAGATGGAGCCACACCACACACACAGCAGGCACAACAATGGCACTTCTACGGGAAATTTTTGAAAATCGCATAATCTCCCGAAATAGCGACTTCCCATGCTCACCTGAATTATCCACCCCAGACTTCTTCCTGTGGCCATATCTGAAGGAAAGGGTGTACGTGAACAAACCTCGGACCATACAACAACTAAAGAACAACATTACACAATAAATTGAAGCGTTAGGAGCAAACGTTCTCCGATCAGTAATGGAAAATGCCCTGGAAAGAGCCCGACTTTGCGAAGCTGGAAATGGCCAACACTTACGTGACGTAATATTCCATGTGTAGTATGGAACAAATTCGCCAAGCCTGTAGAATAGACCAATAAAACTTTCTTTACGATAGAACAAATAATAAAAAAAATATCACAAAAAAACTTGTTGTCATTACTTATGCGCCACCCTGTACTTCTCAAGTACTTTATATACATGAAAACTACCTGTTCAGGATTTTGCACCATCATGTGAGTTTCAAAAAATGCCTTGGGAATTTTATTTCTCAAACACTTGACAACAGGATGTCCAAAAGTGAGGTTGGGTACAAAGGTTCCATCCATAACATCCAAATGTAAATAGTCAGCTCCTGAGTCCAACAGATTCTGAGATTCACTATGCAAGTTGGATAAATCAGAGTTGAGAATAGAAGGACCAATCATACATTTAACATTAGCCATTGTTGAGTCTGTAAGCAATAAAAGTTTAGAACATAAAAATCAAATATAACCTCACCTAGCCTCTAGCTCAGTGGTCTTGATAACTAAACCACTGATCATTGAATGCTATGAAATTTACTCAGTGTAGGTAAGAACCTAACTGTGACCTTAGTTTGAGGAAAGTAAATAACTTACGAATGGGTAGAAATGGTTCTTGCTAATAACTGTTTGTCTTTTATTGTTTCAATTAATTTGATTGAAAAGTCTTAATTAGTTACTCTTTCGTTAAGTTAACACAAAAAATACAGAGAGTATCATTTATCCATGGAAGTTTGGAAATAGATAATGTATTTCTGTTATCAAAGAAATGATAAGAGGAACACAAGAAAATTTGAAGGTTATCTTTTTGTAATGATAGAAGTAGAGAACGGTAAAACCGGCAGTGTTGCCAGATTTTGTTTGGGTCATAATAGTACTATTTCAAAAAATAATAGTATTTTGCTCAAGTAGGATAGTACGCTCAGAAATTGTTTGGGAACTTTTGGGAGGGGAAGGGGTATGATATAATACTTATATCGTATTTCAATAATGTATCGTATCATACTTATACCATTAATAGTGGGCATAAGGGCATATTTGTTGTTTTTATTATATTATAAGTAGGTAAGCCTCCATGACCAAGTGGGTATCACACTGGAGGTCCAGGGTTCGATTCCCGGCAGTGGCATAGAATCTGCCAAGTAGTTGGGGTTCACTCAGCCTTGTGATGACAGTTAATAGCTGCTTTAAAGTGGGGCAGCCTCCAGTATCACCCTCGTACAGAAAAAAATTAAGATTTTGACAAGCAATGATTCACTAGTAATGTGATACCCTCAAAAAGGCTTCAGCATAATACAAAAAACCACTTAAACTTTATTTGGCATAAGCAGTAAAATAATCTGAAAAAGAAAAAACTTTTAGTTCTTGTTTTTCAACATTCTTAGAAGTAATAATATTTTGGGCATGTATTTGACTAAAAGGAATAACAGTGAAATTTAGATTTTAGAGAGTAGTAGGTACATAATTAGGTATTATATTATATAATTATTATGTTAACAAAGTTGTTTCTTTCAGTTTAAAATGTTAATGTTTAAAATGAGTTTTAAATCTATTAATTGTTTCAATATTAATTTAAAAAAAAAAAATCCATGTTTTTTTTTCATTCAAATTTTGAACCTCTTCACGAATCCTACAACCACTTGTAGAAACGGTGCGGCGTCATACAACACAAGTTCGCACAGCATAATGGTCTTTCAGCATAAAATATCGATAATCGAATTCAAATTTGAAAAATCGTGTTCGTACAACACAATCACATTCAACACAACGGTTACACAGCACAATTTCGTACAACATAATGAACGCACAGCATAACCGATTAATCGAAAAAAACTTCATTGTATAGACTATGGATGTAGGGGAAGTAGGCACACGGGATTTTTCCCAAATCTCTAGTAAAATATCCCACGATATTTTTAAAAAATCCTTTAAAAGTATATTCCCCTTGCCTTATCCCGTATTAACAATAATTGCTGTTGGGGTCGGCTCTTTAAAAGTAAATATCGCAAAAGCTTAATAAGACCTGGAACATGTTTATTTTATTAATTATTTAATTAATTTTAAGGGTAATTTAAAAGACAAAATCGAGATGGATACATTAGTCACCGTGGCCGAGTGGGTAACGCACTAGACTTGCACGTACGTTGACCTGAGTTCGATCACCGCAGGACAGGATTTTTTCCACTCATACCCATACCTCGTAAGGAAAAATGAGTAGCTTTTTTAATGTGAGAAACGACCTTAAAGATATGGAACCCCAAAATTATAGACATTAAACCCCAGTAAAAATAAATAAAATTAATATTATTCATTTCTGTCGCGTGCGGCACTTATAAAGGGGTATTCACAAACATCTATTCAAATAAACCTCACACAGCCTGAGTGGGGCGGGAATAATAATAATAATGTGTTTCTTTGTGTTATTATATGACAATTTTAGTGGGTAGCTCAGAATTATAGGACTTTTCCATATCTTTAATAACCCAATATCTTATTTTTGCCTATAATCCCGCCACTGGTCGCTGCTAACATTAAAGCAGCTAAAATCCTGCTCCGCTGGGGATTGAACTCAGATCACCGTGCGTGCAATGCCTAGCGCGCTAACTCATTCGGCCACGGTGACTAGTGTGGGGCTGGAATAGTTAGCAAGACGAGCATTTGAATTCGAATGGTGACACACCCAAGTCTTGGACTTTTTTTTAAACTTCATTGCTTAATTTCAGGATTTTTTTTTTAAAATTTGAGTTTAATATGGCTTTCAGCTGCATGGTCATATCACACGGGGGTTCACCCTCCATTCGCTCGAAACTCACAAATCAGCAATGCAAATTAACTTCACCCAGCTTCAGTGAGATCGGGAATAGCCACTATCAGGAGGGTTCTAAATTGAATGGTCACTCACCCATGTCCTAACCTCGCTGCACGTTGCTTAACTTTAGAGACAAAACGAGAACTGGTTTATTCAACGTACCCTCGACGCTAGGGCTACTGGACATCCTCTTCCTAGTCTTCCTAAAAGAAGTCTATCCTATACCTACCGTTTTACTTCCGAGAAATTTCTAATATTAGAAATCGGAAGTATTGTGTTCGTTTTTGTAAAAAAAAATATTTTTTTGCCCCGATTTCAATTTTTTTCATATTTCTGGACGTTTCATAATCATAACCTACTGAGTAAATTTGGTTTTGTGTCCGTCTGTCGGTCTGTCTGTCTGTCTGTCTGTAAAAACGATTCCTTGTAACGCGCAAATCTCGGAAACTACTCAACCGATTTTGATGAAATTTTGCACACATCTAGGAGACATTCTGTAGATGGTCCCATTTTAAATTCATCGAATTCATACCAGCGGTTCTGGGTGAAAGAGACTATGCGCCTGACCACTAACTTTTTACTTAAACGCTTATATCTCGTGAACGGTACACCCAATTTCGATGAAATTTTGTAAGAATATGCATATTATTGTTTGACACAGGTTATTTATATTTATTTTTAAATTAATTATAATTTGACTGTGATATTTAAGAAAATCCGAAATTTTGGACAAAAAAGTAAAAAAATAAGGACCACGACTTGCCGATACAGAATTTTTTGTGGAATTCAGATTGTAGAAAAAACGATATTCTACCATATAAAACAAATTTGAAGAAAATCGGTTGAGCCGTTTTGGAGGTACAAGTAATTTTCTATAAAATCTCCAAATTGGCACGTGTTTACAATGTGAAGCAATCACGAGGAAGTATTGTGTCCATAATTGGCAGTGTTTTTGAGATATTTTATTCAGACGGACGGATAGATACACGTCTCAAACCTTGGATTTTGTCTCTGAGGGCACTAAAAAGTATTTTGGCACTTAAAACTGACCTATCGAAAATTTTGGGTGATTCCCTTACTTTCCTTTCTATAAGACAAGGGTAGTCACGGTTGCCCAGTGGGTTACCGCTCTTGGCTTGCTTGCAGCGTGCACGGTGACCTGGGTTCGATCCCCAGCACGGCAGGATTTTTTCGGGTCTGTACTTGCATGTCCGGGGTCCACTCATACCTCGTGAGGAAACATGAGTAGCTACTTTAATATGAGCAGCGTAGAGTGGCGAAATTATAAGCAGATAAGGATTATACCGGATACGGAAAAGTCCTTTAATTCTGCTCTTTTATTACACATTTATTTAAATTATTATTATAAGATAAGGAAAGTAAAAAAATGACAGAGGTTACCTTCAAGCATTTTATAAATAGATATTATGTATATGAAAGGTGTCCCACCAAAGTTGGACACCTCAAATTACTCGGCTCCTGAAAGATTTTTTGTAAAAAAAAAATTCAAAGGTACGTACATGTCCTAATTATACGGTTTCAGTCATGAATTTTTTTATACAGGGAGGTTCAAAAGTCAGAATTTGAGGTGTCAACTTTTGATTTTTAAATGAATCGACATGAATTTTATTTGATAATTTAACTTCTAAATGGTTTCTGAGTACTTTTTCAAACTAAAATATTACATACATGGTGGGTTTTTTTGACCAATTTTTTTCTTCTTCTAAATCTCGAAAAATTCGATTTCGTTTAATTTTTTCGATAACAAGAAGAGAAAGTGTTTGTGTAATGAAAACACGCACCTTCAATTGGTAGCAATTTTTTTTATACAGGGTGGTTCATAAGTGAAATAATGACTTGATTTTTTTTAAAACCGAGTTTTTTTTAAAAAAAATTGCGGATTAAGAATCTTCGCCTAATTTTACACAATTTTGGTTGATCATATCGAAAAACAAGACTAAAGTGTTGTACAGGGTGAGACATAATTTTTTTGCAACACCCTTTCTATGGGTAGTCAGAGACGTAAAATTAAAAATCCATTTTCAATTTTGTGCTTACACCTACCTATTTTTCATTTCAAGTTTTAAAATCATTCAGTGTGGACACCAAATTGAAAATGGCTTAAAAAAATGGCGTTTTTTACTTGTTTTTTCCCCCCGATTCAAAGTCTTCGTTGAATTCTATACAACTTCGAGTACTCACAAGATAGTTTAAGAGAATATCTACAGGTTGGTCCATGCGACAATATTAGTTTAAACACCATAACTTTTTAATTTAAAAAAACCGAAGTTTTGCTTGCATTTTAAGTCTTTCTGTTCAATTCTACGACTCTTTTACTGATGCCCACAAACAGTGTGTTGCAAAAAAATTATGTCTCACCCTGTAGGTTTGTTTTTTGATATGACTAACGAAAAATTGGGCGGAGATTCTTAATTCGTAATAAAAATTAAAAAAAAAGTAATTATTTTACTTATGAACCACCCTGTATGAAAATTCTTGCTGCAAATTGAAAATGCGTGTTTTCATTACACAAACAAAATTCAGGTCGATTCATTTAAAAATCGAAAGTTGACACCTCAATTTCTGACTTATGAACCTCCCTGTATAAAAAAATTCATGACTGAAACCGCATAATTAGGACATGTACCTTTGAATTTTTTATTTTACAAAAACTCTTTCAGGAGCCGAGTAATTTGAGGTGTCCAACTTTGGTGGGACACTCTGTATATCTCGAGATTTTTAGAACCCGTCCCTAATTTACAAGTAAGTAGGTACCTACCTAATGTCAACTCGAGTGACATTTGTCTGTATGTATATTGCAGGAACTTCCCGATTTCAAGGGTTCTAGGAACTTTTAGTTCTTCCTAGAGCGCTTATGAACTTATAGATGTTCCTGATTTGAATTTTTAATTCTTCGGAAACTTCTGATTTTAATGAGATGGACATTTCGGGTGAGAGTCGAAGGTTCAGGCGTAAAATGCTTCTACAGCCGAAACGGTAACAGATGGGCAAAATCTGACTCTTAGACCCCCCCCCCCTAAAAACTTCTCCTCAACCGATCACACTATTTCAAAAAGTCATCAAAGGCATAGCCGAAGTTGTGGACTGCCGTCCAGACTTCAGGCTTTCTGGTGTGACGAATGGAGGTTTGGAGGTATAGTGATGGATAATCGCGAGGTTCCCGCCTAGAGTCTAGTCTTCAGCTTGCCCAGTATCTAGGTATTCTACCAAGCAGGGTAGACTTTTCCTGGTTGAGTTGAGGTCTGCCTCTACTAGGTAGGAGCCTGCGCTGCGGTCGAGCGTTCCTTCCTAGCCGGCCTAAAAACAATAGGTAAAATTCTAAGACCCCAATAAACATGTATACATACTAATAAATAATACTAATACCAAATCGTCCAGTACCCAAGTTAAAACAGAATCTCGTCGCTAGTGAGGTCGCTTATTCCTCACGAGGTATGAGTGGACCCCGGACATCCAAGCAGAAAATTTCTGCGCTGCTAGGAATCGAACCTAGGTCACCCTCCTTGCTAGCCTACTCCACTCGGCCACAGTGACTACTTAATAAAGTAAGCACAGTGATTCCCATCCTATAATGCTGATGTGCTATAAAATTTCTGAAGATAAAAAAAAGTAATGTCAACTCGAGTGATATTTGCCCGTATTTCGGGTGAGAGTCGAAGGTTCAGGCGTAAAATGTTTCTACAGCCGAAACGGTAACAGATGGGCAAAATCTGACTCTTGTCGACCCCCCTCTCCCTCAACCGATCACACTATTTCACAAAGTCATAGCCGAAGTTGTGGACTGCCGTCCAGACTTAAGGCTTTCTGGTGTGACGAATGGAGGTATAGTGATGGATAATTGAGGTTCCCGTCTAGAGTCGTCTTTAGCTTGCCCAGTATCGAGGTATTATACCAAGCAGGATAGACTTTTCCTGGTTGAGTTGAGGTCTGCCTCTACTAGGTAGGAGCCTGCGCTGCGGTCGAGTGTTCTTTCCTAGCCGGCCTAAAAACAATAGGTAAAATTCTAAGACCCCAATGAACATGGTATACATACTAATAACAATTTTGAAGAATCCGGTCGGGTGTTATCGCTTAACAGACAGACAAAAGAAAGCCAAATCGTCCAGTACCCAAGTTAAAACAGAACCTTGTCTCTAGTGAGGTCGCTTATTCCTCATGAGGTATGAGTGGACCCCGGACATCCAAGCAGAAAATTTCTGCGCTGCCGGGAATCGAACCCAGGTCACCCTGCTTGCTAGCCTACTCCACTCGGCTACAGTGACTACTTAATAAAGTAAGCACAGTGATTCCCATCCTATAATGCTGATGTGCTATAAAATTTCTGAAGATAAAAAAAAGCCCTCATTATTAGTTGGGTTCAATACAAAATCTCTTTCTTTTTATAAACATCTTCAAAATTTTGTCTGCGGCTAAGTCCAATATCTTTGATCTATTCATGCTAAGTGTGCCGCGATGCTAAAAATGTTATGAACCACTGCTTGGCCATTTTATCTTTCTGGCTGCTCTGGTAACTGTAAAATTGACATTACAGTGACAGACGAATGAAGTGTCACTCTTAATGTCAATTTTACAGTCTGTAATTAATTGGGAACCAGGTTATTTTCTCCACCTATGAAACGTTGAATACAAAAATGCAACTGTATTTTTACAAGCTATAGGTGGTGGCTATTTGTTTTGTCTGGGAAATAGAGAACATCAGAATTTCAATTTTTTTTTTTTTTTTTTCTTTTATTGTAATAATTAAGTTTACATTGTTTAGAAGTGGGTTGACATGAAACATGGTTGCCTAGACAATCTTAATCAGGGTGTAAATAAATGAATAATACAGGAAGGCAGCAGAAAAGCCAGAGGCAGCTGGAGAGTCAGATAGCCGGAGGCAGCAGAAAAGCCAGATGTCCAGAGGCAGCAGGAGTCACTTAAAGATTTGCATGGCAAGTCTCTGAAAGCAAAAAGATAGATAATTATTATTATTAAACACTTTATTGGATATACATAGACATATGGAACCAATTGCCTGATGAACTTAGAACTTTGGGGAATCGCTTGGCATTCAAGGTTTTGACAAAGAAACATTTCTTGGAAAATATAAATTAATTTTAATCTTTTTTTTTTTAACATGTTTGTATATATTTTATTTATTTATTATTATTTATTTAGCTTCTTTTTTATATTATTATTGAAATATCTTGATAGGGAACTCCAAGGGTTGGGTGGAAGAGATTGCCATAGGCAATAACCCCGCCCTTTAGTTAGGACATTTATGTTTTCAAATATTTTCTATTCTTTTTCATTTTTATTGTATATATTGTTTTTTTGATTTTTCACTGTTAAAATTATTATTTATATGTACATAATGTCCTTTTGTATCTAATAAAGAATTATATAATAATAATAATAATAATAATTATGTACAGTAAATATAATTATTATAAGAATTAAATAATGGATAGGAAAAAAATAATGTATACAAAGTGGGTCGAAAAATCATTTTATTTTATTTAATTAACGCTATACCCCGGAAAAGTTGTGGCTGTTGATGATAAGACTTTTGCGCAAAAAAAATTTTTTTTGGACCACGCCTTCCGGTCGCAAAAAGGCTTTCAAAATGGCGAAATTCCAAAAAAAATAAGAAAATTAAAAAAAAAAAATGTAAAAAAAAAGTTATAATCGATTTTTTTGGTTTGCTATAGCATATACTAGTTATAAAAAGACCAGAATAGTATAAAGAGTTTTAAAAAAACACCAATGAAAACTCCTTTACCGGTCACCTTTCGAACCCGCGACCTCTGGATTACCAGTAGACGTCTTGACTACTGAGATACCGGTAGGGTCTGGATGGAATTCGTCGTATACTCGTACCTATAACTCTTCTTCGTGAGTTCTGGGTCAATTTTTAAGCTGGTCTGAATGATATACATAATGTAAGTACAAAGATTTAGAGGATAACTTTTCAAGGCCTTTGCACAACCGGAAGGGTTGGTCCGATTTTATTTTTTTTGGTCTCTGTGGATTCTTTGGACCTTCATGCAAGTAATAATTTCTATGGGGAGTCAGATAAATAAAAATTTTACCTATATTTTTCAATTCCTTGAAAAAGGGCAAATTATAGTGAATTTTCAAGGCCTTTGCGCGACTGGTAAAGGTGGTTTCATTAGTCTTTTTTTAGTCTGGTATTTTTATAACTAGTATATTCTATAGCAAACCAAAAAAATTGTTATTAATTTTTTTACATTTTTTTTTAAAAAATTCTTATTTTTATTTATTATTATTTTTTTTTTTTTGGATTTTTGCCATTTTGAAAGCCTTTGCGTGACCGGAAGACGTGTTCCAAAATTTTTTTTAGCTCACAAGTCTTATCTCGAACAGCCACAACTTTTCCGAGGTATAGCGTTAATTAAATACAATAAAATGATTTTTTGATCCACTCTAATATACAATAAAAAGGAAAAAGAACAGAAAAAAAGACAAAGGAATAGGCTCAGAATTGAAAATGATAGATGGGACTGAGAAACCCAAAGTAAAATCTATAATTCAATTGAATTATAGATTCAATTGAAGTACCTACAATATAACACAAAAAATAAGGGCAGGGACAGGATATCCTTCTTATACTAAAAAAATAGTCATGTAGTGAAAATTAAATGAAAAGAAAAGAAGCAAAGTTTAGTTTCGATTATAAGGGAATGGTTTCACTTGTAAAAATCAGGTAGGTACATAGTTTATTAATTTTAAACATGAAAGGACATAATACGGTTTTTGTATTGGATTATACTTTGTAGATATAATTTGACTGGTAGCCAATGCAAACTTTATTTGGTATAGCATGGAAATCATGGAAACATAAGGTATAGCTTGACAATTCATAGACCATTTTGATGAATGTTGAATTGGGGTAATGGTGGTTAGAAGTTGAGGGATGGTGAAGAAAAACTAGATGCACATGGGCTCTTATGGAGGCTGGGCATGAATTCAGCAAGGTTATTCAGACTTGGGACAATTCATTATGGGGAGATGATAGTCACCAGTGTTTGGGGCATACTAAGAGATGGTGATGATAGGGAAAACAGAAATAACTTGTTGCTTTGGTCTACATAATTTAGGACTAGGTAATGGAGCTTTGCTGGTGTTTTGATAGTTAGTGCAGGGATGATATCACATTTCAGCATGTTATGATCTGACACACCAGAAACAGGATACCTGGGTTGGCCTCAGCCATCCTCTAGTTGTGTCAACTAGTCCATTATTGATTAATAGACTTGATGTTATTAAAAATAGATATTTTTACAAGGGTTTTAGATTTGGAATTCCAGATTCTTGAATTCCTTATTGATGATGAAAGAAGAAACAAAATTGAAAATCTCAGAGGGGAAAAAATCAATGCAACATGTATTGCACAGTGGATTTGGGAATATGGAAACAGTGTTAAGTCCCAAGTCCCAGATATCTGGAGGCTCTCCAGAGAAAAGATGAGGGTCAGATGACACAAACCTTGTTTTTTCATTGGGATTCAGTGATACAAGAACAAATAGCATAATGATATGGTAGTGGCAAAGAAGGGAACTGAAATTTTTCGGGATAAACAAGCTTTTAACTCTAGACAGGCTTGCTGTCTCACAATAGTGATGATCATAAAACCATTCATGCTTATTACATTACTTACTTTACTTTTCATGTCCGGAACAACATATCTTAGATTGGCCAGGGTTAGATCTTGTTGGGTGCAGGGTTCATCCAACTGATTACAGACAAGGAGATGTTCATTTGTCTGCACCTGTCCACAGAGGCAGTCATTATTCTCTTCATATCCCCATTTCTATAGATTACAATAGATTCAATCAAAGGCTGGTGACACTCTAGTTTCCATAGTTCAACCTTATGGACTTCAGTAATGTGAGTACTGCTAGGCTGTCGATGCTTTTTGTCGTTCAAATAAAACTTTTCTTATTACATTAATATTATTTTTTTTTAAATAAATTTCCAATCGTTTGATTGTTAGTTCACTGTATTTTAATAATACACTAGCTACTCTTAACTACGAAAAAAGAAAACTAGAAAAGTAAAAAATAATAATTGAGTTACGGTTATTCCATTATTCCACATCCACCCTGCAAAATTCCCTATTTCATACTTTCATAGATAAAATTTCTCTATTCTCTTCTCAAGGGAAACTTTTGAGCTCTGGGTGGGGAAATGGAAAGAGTTTCATGGATTTTAACCATCTCAAACGTTCGTACAACACAATTTCGCAGGGCACAATGTTCTTTCAACACAAATTCACCCAGCATAACGGTCGCACAGCACAATCGATTTCGATTATTATGCTGTATGAACTTGTGTTGAACGAACGCACACCGTAGAAACAGTGCCAGCAACCAATTTACAGAGTTGCCACGTCAAAGAAAAATAAGTAGCATACAAGAAAATGACGATAATAAAATTTACAATGCCTGTATTTTTTAGTGTGATAAAATTATTTAAACACCCGATTAGAGAAAGTTCCAGGGTAAATTTTATCACCGAAATAAAAATTCATTGAAAAATTTGAAATACCAAAATAATAGTATTTTTGCGTACGATTGCCATGTTACGATAGTACATAGTATTTGGGGTCTGATAATAGTACAAATACTATTATAATAGTACGTCTGGCAACACTGAAAACCGGTGACATACGAGCGTGAGAATGTTATTCCTTGCCGTCTTCAAGTTTCCAAGGACCCTAGTGCAGTGGATTTCTCAAGGCAAGTTTAAAATAATGTGTCAATATTTTTTTTAGGACGGCAATGCTAAACTACCGGTGAACTATCTGTATATAAATGCCTGCAACAGGGTGATTAGAAAAGTGTTCTTCTAAATGTAAATCTTTCTTTTTCCCTTACCTGTTTATCTTTTTTGGTTATTTCTCAAGATATTCAATAAGGCACCATTCATTCAAAAAATCTTTGGTCATATAATTTGAACCGGCTCACCATTCAAAAGTAAGTATAATCCTCATTCCTCTAATGTAGTACTTCTGCCTAGGGTACCTATCCTATTCTGTTGACTTGAGCAGTGATTGGAACTGTCGTCATACAAACCATTATTGAGAAGCAATAATCAATTATAATGAAACCAAAGAAGTAAAATTTAATATCATGATCTCCCTAGCTGAAGAATAAATTATTGCCAATTCTCTCTAATATTCCTGTTTTTGCTTGGTGGAAGTGCTCCACCACAAGGTGTTCAAGAAAGTAGGTAGGTATTGTTAAAAAAACAAGCAAATCAGTTAGCCTCTAAACAATTGTCTGCTAGTTAGTCACTAGACTTATTTACTAGTTTATTCCCTGATAGTCCTTGAGGGAGCTGCTCTTTTAAAATGCACAATTTAAAAAACATTATGCTAGAACTTATATCTAGCAATTATGCTACAATGATTGACTAGGTAATAGAAACAACTAAATATTTATATTATTTTTAAAATGTTGTTGGATTTTTTTTAGAAAATATCTAAGTAATAGACACAAAAAAATCAATTTAATTTTCAGTGGAAAGAGATCCAAACAAGAGAAGAATCAAGCCCCCTACCCAGAACTATTTAGACTTTGAGGACCTCGGAGAAAGCTCAGATGACAGTGACTTTAGAATTGAGGATCATGCTGAGGATAGTGATGACACTATTAATTCCAAAGACTCAAATGGTAAATAATTACCATTCACACTATTCTACCTTGGTGGTGAAAAGATTATAGAAGAAATAAATAAATAATGAATGGCACTTCCGCCTCTTTTAACATCAAGAGCTATTGTGGGTTCAAATTACTGTTGGGACAAAAAATTTATGCTGAGAGATTGTGTATATTTGTGCTCTTAATTTGCTTGAAAAAATAATAGTAAAACAAACCCTCACTCAGATATGACTCTGTGGTAAAGAAAAAGAAAAAATAGGTAAGTGACTACAATTGTCTTAACATAAAAATAATTAAGAACTAATTATTTAACATGCGGAATGGTAGCTCTCTCACCACCTCACAATAATGTCTGGTTTTTCTATACTGCTTGTTCACAGGCTCAGGAAATGCAAGTGAAGACAGTAGTAGTGACTCGGATGACAGCTTGGCAGAAAAACCAACCAATGGGTCAAAGCCCAATGATCAGACACCTGTGAATATCCTCACAGCAGATCAGTTAAAAGAGCAGGTATGCTCCTCAAGGAAATTATCATATCTTTAGAACAATCAGAATATTAGATTTTTGAAAGATTTGTATGAATTTGAGGAGGAGATGGATGTTAGAAAAATGAAAATTGGAGATTTGTAATGCTGATGTATCCAAAACATTTGTGACATAATAAAAACACATTCATACATTTTTTAATCGGCTCACATAATTTTATCAAAAATTTCAGTTGTAAACAGTGTATTTTTGTTTTTATATTTCACATCAAGAACATCTTCACAATTAGACCATTTTTACATGGATAAAGTTATATTATTTTAATATACTTATATTATTTTAATACAAATTAATGTATATATCTAAAATTAAATTTTGTTTCAGTTGGAAGACTTGAACAAGTTCAGCAAGATCCTGGTGTGCTGTGTATGCCTGGGGGAACGGAGTGATGACGTCAATGAAATAGTGGAGTGTGACAGCTGTGGGGTTACTGTGCATGAGGGTAAAGCAACTAATTTTATTTTTTTCTTCACTTGACAAAACAAATGAAATAATAATAACACTCTTTAGTGGAAGGCAACCACCAGGTGAGGTTAATGCTCAAAGCATTTTCTACCACCTAACCTTCAGAGTATTATTATTATGTGGTCACAAACTCGAATTAATGAAGACAAATTCATGCACATGGTGGGATTCAAAACAATGGATCCCTATGGTACCTGGATTAACAGACTAGCATGTTAACCACTTGACTACCAGTGGAATACATCAATAGCTCCAGCTAAATATTCTTAGAAGTAATAGATTAATGCTGTGGGATGGGGTGGCTTGCCCTGATGAATCACATTTTTCTATGTGAGGATTAGCTAGTCCAGGGGTCTTCAACCTGTGTCCCGCGGGCCCGCCGAGTCATTTTTGGTGTCCCGCGAGCTCATTCATGTTATTTCCTATTTCTTCCAGCACTAGCTGGCCAAGAATTTTTTTTTTTTTTTTTTTTTTTTTTTTAATGCAAAAGTTACGAGCAGTGACAAATCCGATGGGATTCGAACCCAGGTTTCCCACCTACAAGACTAATGCATTGACCAACACTCCCTCCGGATTGCTACAACAAAACTTCAACCCAATATTGTCAAATCGGTGGATGCCATGCAATGCCAACCATCCCATGGAAGACCTAGGTTCGATCCCTCACAGAGTTGATTTTTTTCTAAACAGAAACTGATCAGAGACTCCTGTACAATTTTTTTTTCTTCTAGTTTTTGTATAAAAAAAATGAGTGAAACAATTTTCTTTTTAATTTTATTTGTAAAATAAAAATACCAACACTTGTTCCTGAAATTAAAAATAGTTTTCTGAATTAGAATTGTTAGAAAAGATTTGTTTCATGTTGGCCAAATTATAAGTATAGTTATTTTAATTGGCCACATAAAGAATTCAAATTTTTCATTCAAAGTTATTTTAACTCCAACAAACATCACAACACAACAAAATTAAGAGTATACCCAAGAACTACATTAATAAGTTACACTGATTGTCAAAATTTTCGTTCCTGACACTGCTGTTCAAAATTTTCCTTGCTGATGTTCAAAATTCTACTTGCTGATCAAAATTTTCCTTGCTGATGTTCAAAATTCTACTTGCTGATCAAAATTTTCCTTGCTGATGTTCAAAATTCAACTTGCTGATGTTCCAAATTCAACTTGCTGATCAAAATTTTCCTTGCTGATGTTCAAAATTCTACGTGCTGATACTCAAAATTCTACTTGCTCATGTTCGAAATTCTACGTGTTGATGTTCAAAATTCCACGTGCTGATGTTCAAAATTCTATGTGCTGATGCTCAAAATTCTCCTTGCTGATGTTCAAAATTCTACATGCAGATGTTCAAAATTCTATTTGCTGATGATCAAAATTCTTCGTGCTGATGTTCAAAATTCAACTTGCTGATGTTCAAAATTCAACTTGCTAATGTTCAAAATTCTACTTGCTGATACTCAAAATTCCATGTGCTGATGTTCAAAATTCTACTTGCTGATACCCAAAATTCTACGTCCTGATGCTCAAAATTCTACTTGCTGATACTCAAAATTCTACTTGCTGATACTCAAAATTCTACGTGCTGATGTTCAAAATTCTACGTGCTTATGTTCAAAATTCTACTTGCTGATACTCAAAATTCTACGTGCTGATGTTCAAAATTCTACTCGCTGATACCCAAAATTCTACATCCTGATGCTCAAAATTCTACTTGCTGATACTCAAAATTCTACGTGCTGATGCTCAAAATTCTACTTGCTGATACTCGAAATTCTACGTCCTGATGCTCAAAATTCTACTTGCTGATACTCAAAATTCTATGTGCTGATGTTCAAAATTCCACGTGCCAATGTTCAAAATTCTACGTCCTGATGCTCAAAATTCTACTTGCTGATACTCAAAATTCTAGGTGCTGATGTTCAAAATTCTACTTGCTGATGTGTAAAATTCACTGTGCTGGTGCTCAAAATTCTACTTGCTGATACTCAAAATTCTACTTGCTCATGTTCAAAATTCTTCTTGCTGATGTTCAAAATTCGACGTGCTGATGCTCAAAATTCTCCTTGCTGATACTCAAAATTCCACGTGCTAATACTCAAAATTCTACTTGCTGAAGTTCAAAATTCCACGTGCTGATGTTCAAAATTCCACGTGCTGATGTTCAAAATTCCACATGCTGATGTTCAAAATTCCACGTGCTGATGTTCAAAATTTCACGTGCTGGTGTTCAAAATTCCAAGTTTTCAAAATTAGATGTTATGATGACACTGCTTGCCAAACACCACAACACTAGTATCAAAATTCACAGCAAACAAGAAATTCATGAGAAAGAAGATTCCACAAAGATCCCCTGGTTCCCCAACACCCAGAAACATCATTCCAGATGGCGGCATTTGCTTCTGGTGGAAATGTGGTGAAGGATGGGAAGCAATCTAGAATCTCCTGGACGCATACCTTTCCAGTACTCCCACCCACCCCACTCTTCCTGATGGAAAGTGAAGTCAAGAAAATAATGGCGTACCTAGCCCAAAGAATCCAAACTTTGCTGAAAACAAAGTCTTCTGAGAGCTGTAGTTCCAATCCCGGCAGATTCTTTGACTCGTAATTGGCATTTGTCAACTAAATAAAACATCCTAGGTACAGAAATCCTTGTGTTTTTATTATTTCTTAACAGATCGATCTTAGCCTCATACTCCTTTCTTTTTTTTCAATATGTCTTATACTTTATTTTGTACAATATATGTAAACTTAACCCAAAAAATTAACATATATACCCCTCGTCGAAAGTTTTAGACACCTGGTCTAAAACTTGTGTTGACTGAGGGGGACGTGTGTTGATTGAGAGGGTGTGTTGACTGAGGGGGTATTTCTTACATGCATATCTCGAAACGTTCCATCTAGGTATATTACGGGTCGATTCATAAAATCTCTCCACTATTGTCTGTCTTTGAAAGCTTCTTCCCGTTCTACATCTTGCCAGTGGAAACTTACAAGTGTAATGCCAATTTTTTTTTCTTCTATTATGTTTCCAATAGTGGCCCGCGGACTTTTTCGGAAAAGAAATATGGCCCAGAGACTGAAAAAGGTTGAAGACCCCTGAGCTAGTCTGTTCTATGTCTATAGTTGTCTAACAACTATAGACATAGAACAGACTAGACAATAATTAAGTAAATTTGTTCTTTCAATATAAGTCTCTTTAGTCAGTCTACAGATTTCCTTTTCCTATATCTCAGGACAAAATAATTAAATCCTTATGTCAGTAGAGTTTTAAAGGAAAAAAAGAATTTACCTACTTGTAATTGATAATTATGTTAAAAACATGGGTTAAAATAATATTTTTTTTTTTTATATATAGCAACTGTCTACACTTCCAACAGAAAAAGGTTTTCTGAAGAAAGCAATACTTGACAGGATATTTGCGTTATTCTTTAATGAGACTAAGAGAGATCAGGTTTCTCATTCATATTGTTGTATGTGTACATGGCATTAATTAATGGGGACTTTAATAAGAGGTTGAAAGTTGGTGTGTTGGGGATGTAGAACAAGGGCTTATCAGAAGATCTAAGCCTGTGGTTAGGTACTCTGATTTCTGTTTTTTCTATAAGGTACGAGCTACTTGAAGATCCACTGTAGACTTTTTTAAGTAGTTTTATTTGTTCAGAGTGTCTTCTCTGTGTTAACGTTTGTATCGGCAGATTATCAACAAGCAGCTCGTATTCTATGTAGTGGGGTATAATGGATAGAAACCATTTTCCCTCTTAAATAAGTGCCTTAAGAAGCATGCCTGAATCCGCTCGATGGACTTTTTACCGCATTGTGTAAGGAGGAGCCAGATAAGGGATCCGTATTCAAGGATAGGGCGAACGAGTGAAAGATATAGTATTTCTATTACATATTTTAGGATCTTGGATGGGTTTAGAGTGCCTGATTACCATTCCCAGTCTTCTATAAGCTTTTTGTCTAATTTCTTCGCGGTGTTTGTCAAATGAAAGGTCGTTTTGGAATGTTATACCCAGGTCTTTATATTGGGAGACATATTTTAATGTGGTACCATTAATTGAGTACGTAAATTGGGTATTCGGAGTTCTGCAGGTAGTATATGACATAATGTTACATTTATTAGGATGGAAATTGAGACCTACCGAATTTAGCCACTGAGAGACAGAATTTAGATCATATTGAAGGAGTTGGCAGTCATGATCATTTTTGACAACTTAGAAGTTTTTTAGGTCGTCGGCGTATAATAGTGTTTTTGAATATTTCACATGTCTATGTATGTCGTTGTAAGTCAGGATAAACAGAAGACTACTTAACTTTGACCCTTGTATAACACCCGAGGGCGGACTTAAAAAATCTTAAAAAATAAATAAAAAAATCTCAAATTCACTAAAAAATTATAATGAAGACTCAGGTATTTTCTGTTTTTTTTTTTTTTTTTTTTTCAACTATTTCCCATTTTTCTCCTCAGGATGCTATGGAGTGCAGGACACTGCCAGTATTTCCTCTACGGTGTCCTCCTGTTCAACAGAGCCCTGGTTCTGTGAGTCATGTCGTGCAGGCATTGCCGAGCCCTCGTGTGAACTGTGTCCCAACTTTGGTGAGCTTTTCTTTCTTCATTTATCTTTAAATCAAAAGATGTTGGTAAAATATACCCTCACTGATAAAATAATTTTTTTTTAGAAATTAAACAATCTGAAACCAAAAGTGTGTTGCAATACATCATAGTTAAAGGTTATACAAAAAAACTTCTATATCAGATATAGCTACCTATGATCAACAGATACCACAAAATTATGATATTAAAAACACTGTTGAGCATATTGTGTTATCATCACATTGTTTACCCAAGTTGGAATTTTGCCTATTTGTGCCTAATTGACTGAAAACAGTGAGATCTAGGTTTTAACTAGATTATTGAAATATATTAATGTGGGCACCTTCTTTATTTATACAGTAAAATACTCTTGTTTATCCTGCAAGAATGAGACTAAAGAGTCCCTTTACTCTCACAGTCTACATCTAAATTTTATATAGAGATTTCATATTTGGAATTACATACAATGTAAATTTTAAGACTACACAAACTTATGCCCTTTTCAATACTTTTTATGCCCTTGGTTTGCATTACTACAAACAACACTACACAATACACCACACACAAGACACGGAAGGAGCCCAGAACATTGCTTCTGGACGTCCACATGGGTTCATACCCCATCAAACCTTCTGTCACCATGACACAATCATGGACACGGAAAGTAAGTAAGTAACTACACATCTCTTTGTAACATAAAATTTATTACAAAAGAAATAAATAATCTTAATATATAAATGTCAAAGTCACTGACTGATCATCACTGTTTCTCCGAACTGGTAAGTCCTAAGAAGCTGAAATTTGTTAGAAAGCTTTGTCTTATAGTCTAGATGTGCAATAAGACTGTGAGAGTAAAGGGACTCTTTAGTCTCATTCTTGCAGGATAAACAAGAGTATTTTTCGAAATTCCCACTACAACACCTGCCATTGGCGAAAAAGGACTTTTTGCTTTCACGGCCATGCCCCGGCCCGCAAAGCGGGCGACAGCCATCTAGTAATAATATAAAATTTCACTACTGACCATCCAGGGGGCATCTTCAAGGAGACAGACGTGGGCAAGTGGGTGCACCTGGTGTGCGCCCTCTACATCCCGGGGGTGGCGTTCGGTGAGGTGGACCGGCTGAGCAACGTGACCCTGTTTGAGATGCCCTACGCCCGGTGGGGGGCCAAGTGCTGCGCCCTCTGCCAAGATGAGAGCTTCGCCCGCACGGGTGAGTTGAATTTAGTCCTAACTTCTTTAAAAAATATAGATGATTTTTTTTTATCATTCAGAACTTATAAGTGATATTCATTAAGAAGTTAGCAATATGATATGATATTAAAAACACTGTTGAGCATATTGTGTTATCATCACATTGTTTACCCAAGTTGGAAATTAGCCTATTTGTGCCTAATTGACTGAAAACCGTGAGATCTAAGTTTTAATTAGAATATTGAAATATATTTCAAGTTAGCAATATTTCATAAATTCTGTTCACGTTATACTTGTTCTCTACACTATTTTATTATATAATATTATACAGTAGAACCTGGATTTAACCCATTGCGTACCGTGCCTTTTTAACCTGATAACCCCAGGAGACTGGGCTCAATTCAATCTATTTCAGCTGTCTATCACAAATGATACACAGGTTTCCTGTGATATTTAATAAGTTATATATACGTAGGAGTCCATGTCTATCACATGTGATACCCAAATAATGAGTCCGCTAAGCATGCAAATTTTGTTATACTGTCTATCACATTTGATAACCAGCTTCTAAGATAAGGATAACCCCGTCTATCTTATCTGATAACCAGGTATCCAGAAGACATACAATGTCTATCATATATGATACCCATGGTACGAAATGGGTTAAGAGAATTTTCAAGTAATGGGTTAAGAGAATATTCTTTTTCATTTTTATTTTATATATTGTTTTTTTTTTCATTTTTTCACTGTTAATATTATTATTTATATGTACATAATGTCCTTTTGTATCTAATAAAGAATTATATAATAATAATAATAATAAGTAATTAGATTTTTTTTGTATATCCAGGTTTCTGTTCTAATGAGGTTTTTTTCCATAATACAGAGGTTGACATGAGTTTTTTTCTCTTATATTGAGGTTTCTCTTATATCCAATTCTATTTTATAACCTAGTCTATTCTTCCTCAGGTGTTTGCATTCAGTGTGATGCGGGAATGTGCCGCACCTACTTCCACGTAACTTGCGCTCAGAGGGAAGGACTGCTCAGTGAAGCAACATCCGAGGAAGTGGACCAGGCTGATCCTTTCTATGCTCACTGCAAGCTTCATGCAGACAAGGTAACATGATCCTTTCTATGCTCACTGCAAGCTTCATGCAGACAAGGTAACATGATCCTTTCTATGCTCACTGCAAGCTTCATGCAGACAAGGTAACATGATCCTTTCTATGCTCACTGCAAGCTTCATGCAGACAAGGTAACATGATCCTTTCTATGCTCACTGCAAGCTTCATGCAGACAAGGTAACATGATCCTTTCTATGCTCACTGCAAGCTTCATGCAGACAAGGTAACATGATCCTTTCTATGCTCACTGCAAGCTTCATGCAGACAAGGTAACATGATCCTTTCTATGCTCACTGCAAGCTTCATGCAGACAAGGTAACATGATCCTTTCTATGCTCACTGCAAGCTTCATGCAGACAAGGTAACATGATCCTTTCTATGCTCACTGCAAGCTTCATGCAGACAAGGTAACATGATCCTTTCTATGCTCACTGCAAGCTTCATGCAGACAAGGTAACATGATCCTTTCTATGCTCACTGCAAGCTTCATGCAGACAAGGTAACATGATCCTTTCTATGCTCACTGCAAGCTTCATGCAGACAAGGTAACATGATCCTTTCTATGCTCACTGCAAGCTTCATGCAGACAAGGTAACATGATCCTTTCTATGCTCACTGCAAGCTTCATGCAGACAAGGTAACATGATCCTTTCTATGCTCACTGCAAGCTTCATGCAGACAAGGTAACATGATCCTTTCTATGCTCACTGCAAGCTTCATGCAGACAAGGTAACATGATCCTTTCTATGCTCACTGCAAGCTTCATGCAGACAAGGTAACATGATCCTTTCTATGCTCACTTGCTCACTGCAAGCTTCATGCAGACAAGGTAACACCATTACACCATACAACTACCTTCTTCATGCCATCATTATTAAAATTGTTAGAATAGTTTGTTATTCCAGGACTCTACCACATGTCAGTGGTATAGATCAAGTATACAACCTTCAATAGATGTGTTATATTAAACAATTCCAGGACTATAAAGGATTATTATGTGACCATGACCACATAATAATAATAATAATAATACTTTGAGGGTTAGGTGGTAGAAAATAATTTGACCATTAACCTTGCCTGTTTACTATTCACTAAAAAGTATTATAGCCAGCTTTGATGGCACCTTGAATGCCGTTCTCGTTCTGTCAATGAAGTTAAACAACGTCCAGCAAGGTTAGGTGACCATTCAAATTCGAACCCCCCGTGATGCTGGGTATTCCCGGCAATACTCAGGCTGGGTGAGATTATTTTTGAGTAGCTGATTTGTGAATTTTCAGCGAGGGTAAAACCCCCGTCGTGATATGACCACGCAGTTGAAAGCGAGGTTTAACCCAAATTAAAAATAATATAATAATAATAATGCTTTTTCTTTGTGTTATTATGTCACAATTTTAGTGGGTAGCGCAGAATCATAGGACTTTACCACTTTAATTTACAATATCTTGTATTATTTTTTTGCCTAAAATTCTGCCACTGGTTGCTGCTTCACATTAAAGCAGCTACTCATTTTTCCTCACGAGGTATGAGTGGACCCCGAACATCCAAGTACAGAGCAGAAAAAATCCTCCCCCGCTGGGAATCGAACCCAGGTCACCATGTGTGCAATGCCTAGCGCGCTAACTCGCTCTGCCACAGTGACTACACCCAAATTAAAAATAAAAAATAGTATTATTATTACTGGACGGTCCACAATTTGCCTCCCAGGTCCTGATCAAGAAGCGCAAGCGCAACTTCCTCTCGATGGTGACGCGCAGTGCGCTAATGCGTCGACAGCGCAGCCTGGAGGCGCAGGACAGAGACAAGACATACGTGCGCATCCAGAGGAAGCTAGCCAAGTACAAGCTCAAGTATGTGGATATGAAGACTCTGCGGAACCCACCCTGGGGTGAGTACAAGCTCAAGTATGTGGATATGAAGACTCTGCGGAACCCTCCCTGGGGTGAGTACAAGCTCAAGTATGTGGATATGAAGAGCCTGCGGAACCCGCCCTGGGGTGAGTACAAGCTCAAGTATGTGGATATGAAGACTCTGCGGAACCCACCCTGGGGTGAGTACAAGCTCAAGTATGTGGATATGAAGACTCTGCGGAACCCTCCCTGGGGTGAGTACAAGCTCAAGTATGTGGATATGAAGAGCCTGCGGAACCCGCCCTGGGGTGAGTACAAGCTCAAGTATGTGGATATGAAGACTCTGCGGAACCCTCCCTGGGGTGAGTACAAGCTCAAGTATGTGGATATGAAGAGCCTGCGGAACCCGCCCTGGGGTGAGTACAAGCTCAAGTATGTGGATATGAAGACTCTGCGGAACCCGCCCTGGGGTGAGTACAAGCTCAAGTATGTGGATATGAAGAGTCTGCAGAACCCACCCTGGGGTGAGTAATTTTTTTATTATATATATATTTTATATATATAGATGAGTGTTTCAAGCTAGCCAAGTACAAGCTCAAGTATGTGGATATGAAGAGCCTGCGGAACCCACCCTGGGGTGAGTAATTTTTTTATTATATATATATTTTATATATATAGATGAGTGTTTCAAGCTAGCCAAGTACAAGCTCAAGTATGTGGATATGAAGAGCCTGCGGAACCCACCCTGGGGTGAGTATTTTTTTTATTTATATATATTTTTATATATATAGATGAGTGTTTCAAGCTAGCCAAGTACAAGCTCAAGTATGTGGATATGAAGAGCCTGCGGAACCCACCCTGGGGTGAGTATTTTTTTTATTATATATATATTTTATATATATAGATGAGTGTTTCAAGCTAGCCAAGTACAAGCTCAAGTATGTGGATATGAAGACTCTGCGGAACCCACCCTGGGGTGAGTAGAGTTAAAAAAAAACACTGCCAATTATGGACACAATACCTCGTCGTGATTGTTCCACATTGTAAACACGTGCCAATTTTGAGATTTTCTACAAAACTACTTGTATCTCCAAAACGACTGAACCGATTTTCTTCAAATTTGTATGTGGATATGAAGACTCTGCGGAACCCTCCCTGGGGTGAGTACAAGCTCAAGTATGTGGATATGAAGACTCTGCGGAACCCGCCCTGGGGTGAGTACAAGCTCAAGTATGTGTGAAATGAAAAATAGATGTGAACGTTTGTACATTATTTTATTAGGACTTGGGAAAAGTTTTAAAGTACAAGAATGATGTGTAGCTGAAGAGTGTCAGTTGGAGAATGGGATCGTTGGACCAGTCTGCTCAGAGGAAGACTGGCCGAAGTAACACTGGTTCAAATTCTCCAATATTATCACATTCACCCCAGCTTTCAGAAGTTGAGATCTGCGAAACGAACGGGTGCCCTCTTGTTCCGAGTTGATCTTCTGGGGTTTGGATTGTCATCATTCTGTTGGTCGTCATAAGGAATATCATTGTTTGGAATATCGTCATTCGGAATATCATTGTTTAGAATATCGTCATTGGGAATATCATTGTTTGGAATATCGTCATTCGGAATATCATTGTTTGGAATATCGTCATTTGATTGGTTTCCAGCAGGAGCCAGATATCGAGTCGAAACCGTAGTTTCTCTCCCATCAGGTAGTCGAACATGAGCATACTCATTGTTGGCATCTAAAAGTTCAACCTCCTCGACCATAGAGTCATATTTGCTTCTTCGGTTTAAACTCTTCATTAGAACGGGTCCTGGTTTTGTCAGCCAAGTGGGCATTGAGCTTCCATTGAATGAACGACGCGGATGATTGAACATACGTTCATGGGGAGTTGCGTTGGTTGCTGTGCAAAGAAGAGATCGTATACAATGAAGTGAATCACCTAGCACTTCTTCCCAGTCTTCTGTCTTCGAGTTGCGTGATTTTAGAGCCAACATTATTGTCTTCCAGATGATGCCATTGTATCTTTCGCACTGTCCGTTGCCTTGAGGGTTGTAGGGTGTTGTGCGACTTGTAGCAACACCTAGTGAAGTGAGGAACGTTTTTATTTCAGAGGACATGAATGCAGTCCCCCTATCAGAATGTATATAACTTGGGGTACCAAAAAGAGTGAATAAGTTTGTCAGATTTGTGATAACAGTATTTGAAGATACATCAGGGCATGGAAAAGCAAAAGGAAATCTTGAATATTCGTCAATAACAGTTAGTATGTATCGATTCCTTGTCTTTGAAGGTAGAGGTCCTTTGAAATCAATGCTCAATCGTTCAAATGGAGCTGAAGACTTGATGAGCTGGCCTTCATGTTTGTGATAGCGTGGTTTCAGTTCTGCACAAACTCGACAGGAATTAGTCACTTGTCTAACTTCTTCCACAGAGAATGGTAAGTTCTTAGCTCGGATCCAGTGAGTCATCCTTGTTATACCGGGGTGGCATAGATTATTGTGCAAATAAGTCAAGTCAGGTCGAGAGTTGACAGCTGCACTTATGCGGGACAGCGCGTCTGCAGGAGCATTCTCACAACCAGGACGATACACTATGTCGAAGTTGAAGCATGCCAGTTCGAGTCTCCATCTCATTATTTTCTCGTTCTTTATTTTGCTCTTGTGTTTTTGATTGAACATAAAAGATACGGAGCGTTGGTCAGTGATTATCTTGAAAGGTCTTCCAATGAGGTAGTGACGCCAATTCTTTAGACTCTCAACAATTGCATATGCTTCCTTTTCAATTGAAGCGTGTTGAAGTTCTGACTTGTTCAGAGTTCTCGAGAAGAAAGCGATAGGTCGTCCTTGTTGACTTAGCGTTGCAGCTATAGTAAAGTGAGACGCGTCCGTTTCAACAGAAAAAGGTACATTGTTTTTAATAGCAGCGGTTGACGCTTTCAGTATGTCACGCTTCAGATTTTCAAATGCGGATACTTCGTTATCTTGAAAAGGAAAGTTGTTCTGTAAAAGTGGCCGTACTTTCTCTGAGAAATTAGAGATCCACTTACTGTAGTAAGAGAACATGCCTAGAGCACGTTGAAGGGAAGCTTTGTCGGTTGGAATGGGTAATTCAACAAGTGGCTTCAGACGCTCGGGGTCAGGTTTTATAGTGTTATTGGATATAGTATAACCAAGTAAACTGACAGCAGTAATGGAAAACTTGCATTTTTCCATATTAAGTGTAAGATTGTACTTCTCGGTGGCTGATAGAAATTTCTTCAGATTCTCATCATGCTCCTTCTGATCTCGTCCACAGATTGTGACATCATCAAGATAGGGATAGGTGCCTGTGAGTTTCTCATCTTCAACGATGCGGTCTATTGTTCTCTGGAAGCTTGCTACACCATTAGTAACACCAAAAGGAACTCTAAGAAAATGATAGAGTTTTCCTGAGGCTTCAAATGCTGTGAAGTGTTTTTCCGAGTCCATGATAGGTATCTGGTGATACGCACTCTTGAGGTCAATCACACTGAACACTTGGTTTGTTGAGACTTTAGCAATGACATCTTCAATCCTCGGCAAAGGATACGCATCTAGATGTGTGAACTTATTGATGGTTTGAGAATAGTCAATTACCATACGAGGTTTATGTCTTCCATCTCGTACAACGAATGCTTGAGCGCGCCAGGATGAGTTGCTTCGTTCAATGATTCCATCTTGTAGCATGCGTTCTACTTCGGTGTGGATAAATTGTTTGTCTTCGTCTGATTGTCTCCTGCTTTTTGTAACTATAGGATAGCAATCTTGTGAAAGGTTAGAGAATAGTGAGACAGGTTCAACGCTAGCAACAGCCAAGTTGCAAATTTTCAATGGTGGACGTGAACCGTGGAATTCTATCTCAAGTGAAGAGTGAGCTTGGAGCAAGTCATGTCCAAGTATGACGTCACAGCAGAGATTGGACATGATCAGCAAAGTAACATTCTGGTAGGTGTTGTTGAACACTTGTAATGTCACTTTACATTGTCCAGAAATGTCCGTGGACAAGGAAGAGTTAGCCATACTTATTTTACCAGAGTAAGGTAATGGTTTGATTTTACATCTGGACACTAGAACTTGGCTTATGAAACTGAGTGTTGAACCAGTATCGACAAGAGCTTTGAGAGGTATATTGTTGACGGTGATATCAATAGTAGACTTTTGTAAACTGTTGGGTGACGCCGCAGTAACAGGAGCAGTATAACATGTCAGAGCAGCAGAAGTCTTGTTGTGTCGCGGCTTATGTGCTGATTGAGTGAATAGCTTTGACTGACAGACTTTCCCGTAATGTCCTGTCTTGGAACAAATAGAACATTGTGCCTCTTTGGCAGGACAAGACGACCGGGGATGCCACTGTTTACCACAAAAGTAACAAGTCTTGGAAGTAAAGGCCACAGTATTGTCAGTGGATTCTAAATTTTGAGATGCAGTGACATTGGGCACACAACTAGTCTGGTAACTAGACGATTGAAATTCAGCCAGCTCCATAGCTCGGGCTTGATTGAAAGTTTCATCTAGAGTGAGAGTATTGCTCTCAAGGAGGCGCTGTCGAATGCGGTTGCTTGATAACCCGCTGATAAACGCATCACGAACATACTCTTGTGTGTAGGTATCAGCTGTGACGGCTTCAAAATTGCACTCCTTGCTCATTTGCTTCAACACTTGTAGGTACTGGTCGACAGTTTCACCAGAGTTCTGTAGACGCGTTGCTAAGCAATGTCGGGCATAGATGACATTCTTAGGTTTGACGTATAATGATTCGAGAGCGGCAAGGGCTGTAGCGAACGTAGATTTGTTGTCAATGAAGGCGTAGACGTTAGGTGCAAGAAAATTTGTCAGAAGAGTCAGCTTGTCTTCACTCGTCACGTCTTTGATTTTAGCGACAAAGTTCTGGAACGTTTTCTTCCAGTGCAACCATTGCTTGTCTGCTGATGTAGAAGTAGGCTCTACAGCAAAGCGTTCGGGTTGTAGGTACTTCTCCATGTTGAAAGAATACGACAATTTTTGTACTTTAAATTGAAATGAAAAATAGATGTGAACGTTTGTACATTATTTTATTAGGACTTGGGAAAAGTTTTAAAGTACAAGAATGATGTGTAGCTGAAGAGTGTCAGTTGGAGAATGGGATCGTTGGACCAGTCTGCTCAGAGGAAGACTGGCCGAAGTAACACTGGTTCAAATTCTCCAATATTATCACAATGTGGATATGAAGACTCTGCGGAACCCACCCTGGGGTGAGTACAAGCTCAAGTATGTGGATATGAAGACTCTGCGGAACCCGCCCTGGGGTGAGTACAAGCTCAAGTATGTGGATATGAAGACTGAGGAACCCCCCCTGGGGTGAGTACAAGCTCAAGTATGTGGATATGAAGACTCTGCGGAACCCGCCCTGGGGTGAGTACAAGCTCAAGTATGTGGATATGAAGAGCCTGCGGAACCCTCCCTGGGGTGAGTACAAGCTCAAGTATGTGGACATGAAGACTCTGCGGAACCCTCCCTGGGGTGAGTACAAGCTCAAGTATGTGGATATGAAGAGCCTGAGGAACCCGCCCTGGGGTGAGTACAAGCTCAAGTATGTGGATATGAAGAGCCTGAGGAACCCGCCCTGGGGTGAGTACAAGCTCAAGTATGTGGATATGAAGAGCCTGAGGAACCCGCCCTGGGGTGAGTACAAGCTCAAGTATGTGGATATGAAGACTCTGCGGAACCCTCCCTGGGGTGAGTACAAGCTCAAGTATGTGGATATGAAGAGTCGGATTTTTTCATATTTCTGGACGTTTCATAACCTCCTGAGCAAATTTGGTTTTGTGTCGGTCCGTCGGTCGGTAAAAGTATTCCTTGTAACGCGCAAATCTCGGAAACTACTCGACGGATTTTGATGAAATTTTGCACACATATAGGAGACATTCTGTAGATGGTCCCATTTTAAATTCATCAAATTCGTAATAGCGGTTCTGGGTGAAAGAGACCATGGGTAAAATTTTGGACAAAAAAGTAAAAAAAAACACTACCAATTATGGACACAATACCTCCTCGTGATTGTTTCACATTGTAAACACGTGCCAATTTTGAGATTTTCTACAAAACTACTTGTATCTCCAAAACGACTGAACCGATTTTCTTCAAATTTGTTTCACATGGTAGAATATCGTTTTTTTTCTACATTCTAGATTCTACAAAAAAATCTGTATCGGCAAGTCGTGGTCCTTATTTTTAAACCCCTCCCTCTCTCCTCAACAGTTCCCACTCAGAAGCTGGCACGGCCTCTCACCTCCTCAGCTTCGCTTTGCCGCGCTCTCCTCCACAAGACGAAGCTCATGGAGGTAAGACCTATATTCTGCAAGACTAATTCCGGTTTTGTCCAATATTTATTGAGGTACCTACTTTATTTTGTACAAAAAGTTGTTGATATCGTATCCAGCTTGGCTACAGCTAGGGGAGTGATGGTC
The DNA here is from genome assembly GCA_024516035.1 of Bactericera cockerelli. Lineage (NCBI taxonomy): Eukaryota > Metazoa > Arthropoda > Insecta > Hemiptera > Triozidae > Bactericera > Bactericera cockerelli. Next base: position 11,746,577 of record CM044961.1, read on the forward strand.
TCTTTCCAAATTTAGTTGAAAAGTTGGCTCGTTCTGAAGCACATATTTCTATATGCGGTCAACCATCGCTATCGTGAGAACGTAGGCTTTTTATTTTTAATCCAGTAAACCCTTAGGAAACTGTATGATAGTCTTGCTTGTCAGGGTTAGATAGTCTGTTCTCTGTTTATAGTCCTCTAGCGAGACACTGGTCTTCTCCCTGTTTAACGTCCCCCAGCCAGACTATTTTCAACTGTTTAAATAAGTCAATGAAATTCATATTAGAACACATGATTAGCTCAGTGGTAAGCCACTTATTTTCCATCAGGAAGGTCCCAGGTTCGATCCCCTGAGCCAACAAAATTGTAGTTGTTTATTTTGTGTTTTTCATAAATTTTCGTTTCACCTCGTGCACTTTCGTTTCACATCGTGAGTCCTCGTTTCTTTCTTAAGAATATTAAATGTATGTACAAAATGTCTATTTAAATTTGAAAATAAACAAGAGACCTTGTTTAGATTGCTGGAATAAAGGGACTTTTCAGTCTCACCTCGGCAGTATAAACGAGGTAATTTCTATTCTAATTTCTACTCTATTCTTTCCGGTCAGGTGGACGCCGGTGCCGCGGCGGCGTGCCAGGCGGACACGGCGGCTCTGCTGGACATGGGCAAGAAGTGGCACCTCCCCCTGGCGTTCAGCGTCGAGTTTGTCGCCTACTTCCTGAGCCGCAGCGGTCGCCTCGCCAAGCTGACGCGGGAGCAGAGCGCTCTGGCGGTGGAGAACGGAACCTTGCAAGCCGAGCAGAGCCGACTCCAGGCGAAGTACGACGAGGTGAGTTCGGGTTTTTTTTTATAAGTATAAGTATAATAGCGGGCTGTCGCCCGCTTTGAGGGCCGAGGTATGGCCGTAAAGCAAAAAATCCTTCTTCGCCAATGGCAGGTGTTGGATTGAGAATTTCGAAAAATCCCATCTTATTGCACATCTAGACTATAAGACAAAGCTACCTAACAAATTTCAGCTTCCTAAGACTTACCAGTTCGGAGAACAGTGATGAATCAGTGAGTCAGTCAGTGAGTGAAACTCTCTTTTATAATAAAAGTATATTTTATTTAGAGTGCAGTACAATACAGGTGTTGGTTTTACAAAAGTTAGTCAGCACCCAATTACATAGTATACACTATAGAGGAAATAACAAGAATAAAAAAGAAAGAAAAGATAATGATGATAATAATATTAAGAAAATTAATAATAAATATTATTCGACGAATGAGGTTAGTTTTTGTAAATCAACCAATTTGTCATTGAAAAAGTCAAAATTGGCACTTTTTTTTTGGTTTGAATTTTTTTAGGGTCGTCGTATAGGAATAACGGCCGCGTTGAGATGCGGCTGCCAAGTCCCGGCTCAAGTAGATTTAAGGTCACGTGATCAAAGTTCACCAATCACAGAGCTCAAAGTTGGTCATGAGCATCTTACATCTACTTAAGCAGGAACCTGGCAGGCGTATTACGACCTTGCCAGAAGTAATGGAGTACTTACTCATAACGTACATATATCTCATGGGAAATGAATGAATCTGTCACATAAAATCGGTCTTATTGGAGATCTGGAAATCACAGCAATCACAAATTAACACTTTTCTTGTTTTTTTTTTACACGCTTTTGAAGGTTACAACTAGATAGCTGCTTGTGTTCACCATTACGTAATAACCAATTATAACATTTCACCAATAATAACATTGTTACCAATGTTATTATTATTATTTTTATCTAGTCACTAAATGTTTTATATATTTTAATTAATCTATGTTTTTTTCACTGTAGTAACATGTATTTATGTTTGATTTTACACTGGTCTTGACCCGTAAATATACAATTACAATTACGTGTTTGTGTTCACCATTAGGTATGTGCTCGCGTTCTCCATTACATACAATTTTACCTCATTTTTGTTAGAACTTATCCACGGAATAATGGCACGAAAAGAGTTGCTGGATAAAAAAGTCATATTCGGCTTGTGGAAGCAGGATCTGTTTTTAATTTTAAACTAACGGGAACTGCCCATTTTTCACAATTTCCCTATCTTATTCTAATATAAAATGAAACTTAGGTCTATTAAAATAAAACAGTACCTAAAACTAAGGTTAAAAAAGGAGCTTAAGGTTGGCTCTATGCATCGGTCTCACGGATGGAAACAAGGTCCTGTTTATTGAACTCTTACAATTCCAGCTCGTGAAACTGTCTGAGAAGAGAGCGGAGGAGATTGCCGACACCAGAAACACGATAGAGCTCTTCCACAAAGTTCTGCTCCAGGCTGTGCCGAGCAAGAAACTGCCCAACCTAGACTCTATTGGAAAGTTCAACCTCCATGTGTCGTCCAATCATCATCCCTTGGGTAAGATAAGAATAATAATAATAATATCGCCTTATTTATACTGCCCGATAAGGACTATTAAGTCCCATTATTCCAGCAGTAAGCCCAAGACATATTATTACTTAACTTTTACTTTATTGTGACGACGGCCTTAACGACCATATGTCTGTTCTATAGCAGCCCTCCAACGAATTCCATCTTGTGCTGCAATCTTCCAATCACTAGGTAAAACTCCCAGACATATTATTACGTGGTAAAAATCCCAAATGGGAGGATAACTTGTCATGTCCCGGCTGGGTTTCGAACCCACGACCTCTGGAACCTGTGGTCATGGAACCAATAATAATGCTCTTTAGTGGAAGGGAACCACCAGGCGAGGTCATTGCTCAAATATTTAACAGTCCCACAAGGGTATGGTTTAGTATTGATGAGGAGCCGCAGGTTTTAGTTAGGGTAGGCAGCCATGGATACCGGACGATCCATGTCTGAGTCCCACACTTTTCAGCATGAGCTCTCCCCTCCTCAAAAAATGCTCAATCCATTTTCCACCACCTAACCACCCTAAGATAATCGCGCTATTGGTTCAAATGGATTTCAGGCAATTTTTTTGTCGCGGTAGCTAGTGGCAATGTTCCCTATGCCAAAGTTGATTAAGCAAATGTCAGCTCGTATTACCTCGCTACGAAATAAATGAGATCTGTTTGAGTGCTGGAATAAAGGGACTTTTCAGTCTTACCTCGGCAGTATAATACCTCGTAGGTAGGCCCTGGGGGGAGAATTGAAACAGTTCAGTACAGATGACTTAGACCCCAATTTCTTCAGGCATATTTCCTTCTATAAATATCAATTATTTTTCGTTTTTTATGACTTATAGTGCTTGGCCAAAAGCCGTATGGCTTAAGGCTTATAGTTTTCATGATATAAAAATAAAAAAACCCAAGTTCTTATGATGGTTGATTGCACGTATAGAAGTATGTGCTTCAGAACGAGCCAACTTTTCAACTAAAGAGAACATCACTCCCCCACCTGTAGCCAAACAACAATAACTTTTCGTTTCCTTCACTTCGCAGCGGTGCATGGAGGCGGGGTGCCCACCGCCGCGGCTCTCAAAGCCGGCGTCGGGTTTCCCCTGCGCAACCTCATTCGCACCTCCAGCCCCTCGCCCACCAACACGGCTACCATGACAACCAGCTACTCGGTTGCCAAGACAACGCCCGGTGGCGTCGATTCCATGGTAACCAAGCATCCGGTCTCCATGGTAACCAAGCATCCGGTCTCCATGGTAACCGCCGGGCTGTCGCACAAGTGCGGCTTGTGTAACAGTAGCACGGACCCGCACACCATGGCCAAGTGTGACACGTGCCACCTCTACTACCATCTGGCCTGCCTGAGCCCGCCCCTGACTCGCATGCCGAAGAAGACAAAGCTCATGGGCTGGTGAGAACCCTTGTTTTTGGTGAACATATTAGCTCAGTGGTTAAGCACTCGCTTGCCATGCGGAAGGTCCTGGGTTCGATCCCCCGTGCCGACAAAAATTTGTATTCTTAATTTGGTTACAATTGTTTGTAAGGGATACCTTCCGGTGCGCTCGTGTTGACCCAGCACCTGAATGGGAAGTATTGTGTCACTTCTCGCCCATCAGAGGGGAGGCATACTACGGCATGGGCAGGCTACAACACAGACTACAAGCGTCTACAGTAGCTCCTGTTTCATGGCTACGAAATAAAAAAGGCTGAGAAACACTCATCTTTAAAAAAAAAAAAAAAAAAAAAAAAAAAACATAATTATATTGTTTCCTGCCCAACCCAGGCTGGGTGAGATTAGTGTGGCTACGCCGGAACTGATCAACTCTCGATATTAACAATAACTGTATATTCAGAATAGCTTTCGCTCAGATAACAAAACGAACCTGAAATCAATGATGATAATTTCTCTACTTTATTTTTCTACTATATTTATAGCATACAAAATAACTATATTTTTGTGGTGTTTTTATCAAAAAATAGAAATTTTGCTATAAAAATTACCCCATTTATATTTTTGAACTCTACTTTATTTTTCTACTATATTTTAATATAAAAAAATAACTATATTTTAGTGGTGTTTTTATTTTAATTTTTTTTTTGAAAATTTGCTATAAAAATTACCCCATTTATATTTGAGAATTGTCATACACAGAAGCCTGTTCGTCTGAGTTGGTCTCATTCTTCCCCCCAGGCAATGCTCCGAGTGTGACAAGGAGTCGAGTGATTCCAATCCAGAGAACATAGACACGGAGGCGCCGAGGAAACTGAGGCATGGCCGCGAGAATTCCCTGCAAGACGATCCTCTCGCCAGTGAGTTTGGATTTTTTTATGTTCTCGCTATAGAACTTTTGGCTCGGTATAGAACGGTAAAGCCTGGCTACGGGACTATAAACAGGGAGTATACCAGCAGTCTGGCTGGGGGACTATAAACAGGGAGTAGACCAGCAGTCTGGCTGGGGGACTATAAACAGGGAGTAGACCAGCAGTCTGGCTGGGGGACTATAAACAGGGAGTAGACCAGCATTGGCTTGGTTCTGGGGGCCCTTGTCAATTATTAGCCTCCTTGTAAAGACAGTGGTAGAAGTGCTGAGTCACTCCTCCACTGTCTGGCTACCATCGTTCACGATGACGCCACCCTATGATGATGATAGATAGAACTCATATACTCAGCATAAGTACATACTTCTTTACTGGTGTGTGAGTATATACTTTAATTAATAGTTTTAACCAGGCAGTATTCATAAATAAGGCGATATTATTATTTTATTTTATTCCAACCGACCTAACTAGCTCGATCGATAAAGCGGCGAGCGGCGTACTTATAACTCGGAGGTTGGTAGTTCAAGTCTTTTGAGCATTGAAAATAATGAATATGTGTGACACTCGGTACTTTGAATGCCTAGTAAGGCGACTATCTGGAATATTTATTAAGGTGACTTTCAAGAGTGATTAGGACAAAGAATTATTACAACTTGAATTTCACTTTCAAAGTTCTATTCTTTTTCCTTTCATATCTTAGGATTTCATATTGTAGAGACTTAGACGTCACCGAAGTCGAGTGAGTTAGCGCGCTGGACATTGCACGCACTGTGACCTGGGTTCGATTCCCAGCGGGGCAGGATTTTTTCTGCTCTGTTCTTGGGTCCACACATACCTCGTGAGGAAAAATGAGTAGCTGCTTTAATGTGAGCAACGACCAGTGGCGAAATTATAGGCAAAAATAAGATATTAAAAGATATGGAAAAGTCCTATAATTCTGCGCTAACCACTAAAAATTGTGATTTAATAACACAAAGAAACACATTTATATTTATTTATTTTCAATTCCACTCCAGTGCTGTCAGAAAGTCTGGACGTACTCTATTCTGTATATTGTATATGTATAAAAGTACTGTATTCTGACTACCAGTGCACTTATGTATAAGTGCACTGGTAGTCAAGTGGTTAACGCGCTAGTCTGGTAATCCAGGTAGCGTAGGGATCCGTTGGTTCGAATCTCACCCAGTGCATGAATTTTTCCTCATTAATTTGAGTTAGTGACCACATAATAATAAGACTCTGAAGGTTAGGTGGTAGAAAATGCTTTAAGCATTAACCTCGCCTGGTGGTTACCTTCCACTGAAGAGTATTATTATTATATTGAATTCCACTCTAGTGCTGTCAGAAAGTCTGTTCGTACTCTATTCTGTGTATTCAATTCCACTCCAGTGCTGTCAGAAAGTCTGGACGGCTCGGGGGTCAGCAGCAGCGGCAAGAAGCGAAAGCTGAAGGACTTCTACCACGACAAGAGGGACCGCTACTCCCCCGAGCCCGCCGGTCCCAGCCAGACCACCCCGAGCCGCAAGAAGAAGAAGAAGCGGGCGAAACAGGAGGCGGCTGAGAGCACCAGTCCCGAGGATGTGCCCCGCCAGGGAATCAAACTGCTGGTGAGTGGTCTTCTTCCATTACTAATATAAAAAAAAATCTTTTTTTTTTGACATTTTTACGTTCTTTGTATTTTTTATTTACATAACTAATGTACTTGTATAATGGAGATTTCTCCGTGAATTTTTTAAAAATAAAATAAAATAAATAAATCGTTCTTCTAGTAATCGCAGTACCAAAATGAAATTATATTTTATTTTGTTCACATTCTATTCAAGTAAAGTCGCACAAAGTTTTTGACTTTGGCGATCCAGAGAGAACACTTGCTGCGTTACCTCTCTGGATTGCTAGAGACAATCTTTGTGTGAGAAAAATGCCCGCTCTCATGTCTCCTGTCACTCGGGCTAAAACGTCGCCAACTCTCCTGAAAAACTGTTTTGTTTTCAAGCTCCACGGTCCAAATGTCTCGAATGCTAAAGGTCGCCAAATACAGCTTCATCCAAAATCAGAATCTTCTAGTAATAATAATGTAACGAACATACCTGAAGTAATGTACTATACGGTTCCGGGTATGTCTGTGGTGATGGAGAGGTGGGTTTTAGCGGGTATGGCGCACTGTTTCCAGCGCTGGAACCCCGCACTTCGTCTTGAACCATAGAAAAAATTGCCTCCTCTCACAAGAAAAAAACAGTAATAATCTAATCTTCTTTTACTAATGTTTGAAGTATTTTTTTTACACTATCAATTGAACATATTATACATATTCAACACAGATAATTATAAATTAATATACAATATAAAGAAGTAAAAAGAGAAAAAAATAAATGAATACATTATGTCGTAACTAAAGGGCGGGGTTATTGCCTTTGGCAATCTCTTCCACCCAACCCTTTTTTATGATATTTTTGTTACCTATTTTTTATTTTTATGATATTTTTCGGTTCCAAGTGCGGTTAGCTATGAGAGAAGGTGGGTTATTAGTGGGTAGAAATCCCACACCCCAGGTCAGCATGGACCTGGGTGTCTTTAAAAGAGTTTTTCCTTCCTTAAAAAAAACTAATAATCGAGAGTTATGACCATATAGTTGATATGACCATGTAGTTGAAAGCGACGTTAAAAAAAAAAAAAAAAAAAAAAAAATACCGGACACAGAAAGTAAGTAGTCTAATGGTGTCTCATGGCAGATACCTTGTTCTCAATCCATAGCGACCCTTATGGTCCAGCACCTTCTTTGTCTTTTCTCTTGAGAAAGACGCAACCCAAAGCTCAGCGATCAAAGCCAGGGCGCCCAAACTGAGGCCGCCCGCGAGAATAATAAGGGCGCCCTTGAGTTGGTTCAGCTCCAGGCGGGAGACAGGGTCTCGAAGGGCGCGCTCTAAGTTGCGGCCCACGGGATCCCAATCCCTTGACCAGCGGTCCACGATCCCTGCAAGAGGAAATAGAGGATGACTTTATTATAGACTGGGTGGAAGAGATTGTCGCAGCCAATAACCCTTTCCTTTAGTTAGGACATCTTTTTTTTTTTTTTTTTTTTTTTTCAAAATGCTCAATTCATAATACATTTTACATTAAATGGTATGTACAATAATAAACAATGAAATATAGAAAGATAATATAATAACTTGAAAAAAAAAAAAAAAAAAAAAAAAACATCTGCATTTCATATATGTTGTTTATATTTTTTTCTTGTCTATATTGTTCTCAATTTTGTATTTTAATTTTTATTATTACTTGTTTGTACGTAATTGTCATATTAATAAAGAATTCAATATTAATAAAAAATAGTTATAAAGTAACTGAAGGACAACAAGGAGATAGAAAAAACATTTATCACAAAAAAGTCAAGTGTAGACTCAGTAATTTTGTGATTTTTTTGTTTGTGAAAATTATGTGATTTTATTTCGGTGAAAGCCATGTCCGTTGTTCCGTACTTGTGTGGTTTCTTTTTCCCTTTCACTTTCAACGTGACGCAAGGCAAGAAGAACGTAAGGAATGCTCTATTTTATTTTTTGCTATTGAGAACATGTTTTTCGAGAGGCATGCGCGAAAGGCATGCATTATTTCGATTAGAAAGTGCTAGGGAAAATGCGTAATTGCGGACATAGCTTGACGTGACCTCACCAGCATCACGAGGGTTTAAATATGAGTGGTCACTAACCAGATCCAAACTTCACTGGATGTTGCTTAGTTTTACACAATACAAGGCATAATACGATACGTGGGATCTAAATGTGAAACGTCGACCGACTACAGGATGAATGAGAAAAATAGAAATAAAAACAGAAAAGTAACAACACAATATTCTTTATCTCTATACTTTATCTCTTCTTTAAAAATTAAAATGAAAACACTTGTATTTTGCTCGTAAATGTAACAAAAAAAAAAACAATCAATCAATAAACATTACCTCCTTCGACCAGGCAAGCCACAAGCCAGTTGAGGCGGGGTGCGAGGGGCGCCCCTCGTTTGAAGAGGAAGGGCGAGGCCTGGGTGCGCAGGCGACAGGACGGGAAGATGTGAATGTAGGTGTGGGCGGCCCGCGGCCCTTCGGTGAGCTGGCTGGGGTGGTGGGCCGCATAGAACTGCATGTAGCGACGGGCCGAGAAGGAGCCTGTGGGCGCAGTGTTGGGTTTTTTTTTTTTTTTTTTTTTGGCATTGGTTGGCAAGGCCATTCCATACAGCCATCGAGTATTGGGTTGAATGTAATTAAAATTATTATGATGAGATGCACCTATTTATTATTTAATAATTACGAATATCTACTATAATCATTATAAAATAGAAACTTTTTTTTTTCTCCTTCATTCCTTCTTTCTTCTTCCTTTTTTCCACACTTCTTTACCATAACGAGATATTTCTTTTTCTTCCATTTACGTTTTATTGGACTTGACCTCTTTTTTCTCTGTTTTTTTATGTATTATAATATTTCTTTCCGCTTTCCCCTCTTTTTTTAGTTTATAAAAAAACCAATATATTTCTTTTTATATATTTTATAAACACCCGCCACCAGCGTTCAGCTGACAGGGTTGTTTAAAAATACATTTTTTGCCATAATTATATTTGTGAATGTAATAATGTAACGAATAAAGAAAGAAAAAAAAATTATTACCGACCTCAGTAGCTTGATCGATAAAGAGCCGCCGGACTTTTAAGTTAATTTGGAGGTCGGTGTTTCTAGTAAAGTGAGTATGAGTAATTAGTGATATTACGATTGTGATTAACACAAAATATGATAACTTTAATTTAAAAAAAAATCATATTTCAACCTATAAATTATTGGTAGGCAATCTCTTTTACCCAACCCTTATATAAAAAAGGGTTGGGTGGAAGAGATTCCCAAAGGCAATAACCTCGTCCTTTAGTTAGGACTTGTGTATATAATTTTATCTGTTCTCCTTTTATATTTTTTTCAATTTTGAATATTAATTTGTTGTTTGTATATCATGGTCCTTATAAAAAAAAAAGTGTATAATAATAATACTAATATAATCTCACTACAGTTTTGCCTTGCTACATAAGATACACATTATCTCCCATATATTAACGACAACGACATGAATTTTTGCTCATTCATTAGGTGGGTTAGGTGGTAGAAAATGCTTTGAGCATTAACCTCGCCTGGTGGTTACCTTCCACTAAAGAGTGTTATTATTATTATTACAATAGATTGACTCTGAGGGACATGTGTTAGAAAATGATTTGAGCATTAACCTCTCCTGGTGGTTACTTGCCACTAAAGAGTATTATTATTGTTAATACATATTGTTACCAATGTTAACTCATCAATGTTTATTGTTGATATTGTTCATTAATAAATAAAAATAAAATAAAAAAATCAACATCACATTGACAAAAAAATTATAGGCTAAAGCTAAAAGTCCTTTTTTTAAATTTTCTCACTCACCAATTTTCGGATTGTTGTGAATGGCATCGATGACCTCGGTGTAGTAGCCCTGGTGAATGATGAACGAGTTGACCAGCGCACCGGTGAAGTCGGGGTCGCCCGGTGCCACCGACCGGTTCATGATGCGGCGAGATTGCGGTTGACCGAGGAGGCGGATGCCTTGGGCGTAGATCCCCTTGGAGGTTTGGATCTGAGCCACTTGGCGCTGAACAGTGAGGAGACTGCCTGCGACGGGTGGACATGGGGGGGAAGAAATGGAGGAGAAGAGAGGAGAAGTTTCCGGGATGAGGAAAGAAAATGGGATGAGTTTCCGAGGAGCAATTGCCAAGACATTAGAAAATGTTCAATCTCCCGGTAAAAGAAAAAAGTTATCATATTTATGTTCATCACTTTTATGATGACATAAACTACTCATACTTACTTTACTAAATCTCTGCTGAACTTGGGACTCGAACCAACGACCTCCAGATTACAAGTCCCCCTTATCGATCAAGCTACTAATGTCGCATCTATGATAAAAAGAAATTTTTGCCAGTCATTCGTGGATCTTGTTGCATGGTTCATAATCATATCTACAAACCTTCCCGAAAATAACCATCATAATTTACTATATCAAAATATCATAGTAGTCATATTACTGTGTATTTTTTTAATTTGGGTTTAACGTCGCTTCTGCATGGTCAATTGGTCATATCATTCTGTGTCTTTGATACATTGATAGTATTGTTAGTTGTTGTAAATGAATTTTTATTTCTTTCAATCAGTCAATCTAAATAACTTGAAATCATAACGCTTGGATTTTTTGTGTACTATTTCATATCCCAAACCACTTTAAATGTTTTAGTGGAGGATCTAGATGAGCAATAAACAAAACAATAAAAGTTTTATCACAAAGTTATCATATTTGTGTGAATCACAGTCATAGTACTCGTGATGTTACAGTTCTTAAAACTAGACTCACTAGATATTTCGGTTACAGTTGTAAGCTCGTGTTAACCCAGCACCTAAATGGTAAAAATATTTTGTCTCTTCTCGCCCATCAAAAGGGAGGCATACTACGGAATAAAAAAAGTGAAACAATCTTCTTTATAAAAGAAAATGTATGATGAAATGTCGCTGTCTTACCTAGTGATGTTTGGAAAGCGGCGCTCACAATAAAGCAAAAGAGGATCCATATGACGAAGAGAAAGCGAAGCAGAAGCACAAAGCGAGATCTACGTGGCTGATTGGGGATGCCAAGGAGACAGGCTAGCGCGAGGAGGAATATCTGATCGTAGGAAGAGCTCTGTTGAAAGGGTCTCAGGTGACGAGGTAGGTGCGGTCGCTGGAAATATCTCGGTTGTGCAGATGCCTATAAAGATACTTTAAGTTAAGTTATCATATTTGTGTTCATCATATTCGTGATGTCACTTCTACTGAAGCTCAACCTGCTAAATGTTCACTGTACTACGAAAAACTGCTAAAAACTTTTTACTCGAATCACCCACCAACAGATTACAAGTCCGCCGCCTTATCAATCAAGCTACTGAAGTCGGTCTGCTTGAAAAGATTGTCATATTATTCAATTATTATAAGTTTTAATAACTAGATTGTATTAATAAATTTAGTCCCCAGGGACTCTGTTTAAAAAAAAAAAAAAAATATTCAAAATAAAATCAAAGATAAAAAATCTTAGCTGCACAGATACCTGGAAAGATACTCTTCGTATTCAAGAGAAAATTGAAGAGAAACATCTTTTTTTTTTTTTTAGATTTTAAATTTTAACATATTAACGGGGTTCACCCATGTTTACCTCCTTACCTGTCGTCGCCTGTGCCGGGCCACCACGCGATAGTTGGTCGCCCTCCACACGAGCACGAAGCTGCCCACGGCGCCCACCACACACGCCCACACCCACGTATCGAAGTTGTCCACGTAGTGGCTCCAGAAAGAGGGAGGAATACCTGGTGATGAGTTTTGGGTTAGTTCAGTATTTATTTATTGTAATAATAAAACAGATGTTGACCTTAACATGGCTTGATCAACATCCAATTACTTATAATCACATAACAATTAAAAAATAATAAAAATAATAATAATAATAAAAATAAAAAAAGGAGAGATGAAAAAAAAAAAAAAAAAAAAAAAAAAAAAAAGCATAACAATTTATTTTAAAAATAAAGTTAGGGAGTTAGAAAAAAGCTGTCATATTTGTGTTGATCGCAATCAACAATTAAGATATCACAACTACTCAAACTCGCTGTACCAAATATTTGCTTAACTTGGGACTTGAACCACCGACCTCCGATTACAAGTTCGCCTCTTTATCGATCAAGCTACCTCCGATTACAAGTTCGCCTCTTTATCGATCAAGCTACTGTAGGTCGGTGGGAATGGGATTTATCAGGTTTTGGATGTTGGCAAGGGCATACAGCCGTAAAATGTGGAAGTAGGAGATCCAACCAACCTCAACCATGAGGAAAAGGTTGACCAATGCCGACCCCAAGTAGGTTTGGGAAAAGGACACTTGAAAGAAGAAGACCTTGCTGTCACAATTCTCAAACTCGCCTTACTAAAATTTTGTCACACTTGGGACTCGAACCACTGGTCAAGCTACCCTTATCCATCAAGCTACAGATCCCGGTTTGGGAAGAAGAAACATAAGCACTGGCGAGTCTTCGGATGTATCATTTTACCGTTATTAAGTTCATTTTCTTCCTTCTAGTTTAAAAAAGCATCATTTATCTGTTGCAAATTTGTGTTTGTCATCCAAATAAAGCAGTAAGACCAATAAAATAGACTTTGTTTAGACTGTGAAAGTAATGGGCCTCTTTAGTCTCATTTTTGTGGGATGAACAGAGTTTTGTATTATAATAATTTGATAGAATATCTATACCTGTTTCGGAACTGACGGAAAAAGTGAAGCACTCTTCCACAAAGGTCCGCGCGAACTCCACGTCAGGAGAGTCGTAGATGATATGGGCGAAGATCCCAAACCCCATGTCTATTTCATCTGGAGGAAGAAAAAAAATTGATTGAGGATCATGGGAGGAAACTAGTAGAACGGAGGATCTCTTGAAATCTCCATGACAACAAGACACTGCATATTTACAGAAATATCTAGCCAACCCTTACAAGCCAGGCTAGTTTCCTGAAGGTTTAAGGGCTTATAAAGAAAAGTCCAAGTCCTCATGATGGTTGATCGCACATAGAAATATATGGTCCAGGACGAGCCAACTTTGAAGTAAAGTTGGCTGGAGACCATCACTCACCCCTCCAGCTGTAGCCAAGCTGACTACAACTACAACAACATATTTAAAGAAACACAGAAAGAACCGAGGACATTATATCTGGGCATTCAAGTGACTAACAGCCTCTGTCAAGCCTTCTACTACCATGAGCAATGAAAATACACCAAATTCAGACCCATGGAGACAAGAAATATTGATGTAGATATAGTTGTTGTTGTAAACACCTCTTCTACAGCTTGGGGGTTTGATCGTATCCAGCCAACTTGTTACATGGAAAAATTGGAATTCATATTTTGTATGTTACAAATTATTGCAAAATGTTAATCGCACATGATCAACCATCGAGAGAACTTGAGCTTTTTCTTTATAAGCCAATAAAGCCTTGGACAACTGCAAGCTAGCCTGGCTTGTTGGGCTTCTATTTGGAAAAATAATAACAAAAGGAAACAGTGTACAGGTGGTGTTCACTCACCGCCCCTCAGTTTCTGATGGAACTGTTGAGGAATTCCTGGTGAGATGTCGTACCCGAATCGGTCCAGCGGTGTAACGTTCACCGGCAACGTAAACACCGGTGTAAAGTTGAGGCGGCGTCGCGCCTCCTTCATAATCTCTCCGGAGGAGCCTTGCAGCTGCCAGCCTTCGCTTGAGTTGAAGATCACTGAGTCAGGTGGTCGAGTTTTAACCTGTTAGATAAAAAAAAGAAGACACGGAATGCAACTCATATGAAAGTTTAAAAAGAATGGTCGAGTTTTAACCTGTTAGATAAAAAAAAGAAGACACGGAATACAACTCATATGAAAGTTTAAAAAGAATGGCAGAAGACAGGAAATAAAGGAATTTCAACATAATACAATTTTTTTTTTAACAATTTTTATAAATAAACATCTATAAAAATTGTTTAAAATAATAATAATAATGTAATTCGTATTGCTGATGCAAACCTATAGAGGATATGCTTGTATGTGAAATGTGCGATTTGATTTGGCCAAGAGATCACAGTGTAAATTGTATATAATAAAAATCGAATTATTAAGTCTATACTACCTCTTAAAAGAAAACATTTTCAGTTCACCTTCTAACTCAATACACAGAATAAATAAAAAATGTGCATTTTTAAAGAAAAGATATGGCTAGTTGCTAAATGATATTGATTACTCCATTAAATTCCTTTTCATTTACAAAATAAATTCCTTGTGTCTTTTCCCTAAATTTAAAAGTAAACACTGAAATGAATCCACTCAAAAAAGTAAGGAACACTTCGAAAATTTCATCTCGAGAATCAGCATCCAAATTGTTTATGGAATCTACATCAAAAAAGACATGTGTGAAAATGTGCAGGAACTGTGGACATTGTTCTCTGCGTCAAATGAAGGTTAAAAATGGAAGATCAAAACTCAAACATAAAGAGCACAAAAACACTGAAAAAATACAGGTAAGAGAATTTTTTATATACTACAAGCAGTGTTGCGGCTAAGTCTGCGTAACAACCGAGACATATTTGGTAGTTTTATATAGGTAGTTCATTTTATGCATTACTTATTCTCACTTCTTAACAATAGAATAGAATAGAATATAATAGAATATACCTTGTTTATACTGCCGAGGTAAGACTGAAAAGTCCCTTTACTCCAGCAGTCAAACAGGTCTTATATATTTTATGGGATAAAATGTGTAGCAAATACCAAAATATGTATATTTGTATAATCATGCAATCTTTTCTATGATACGACACAAAAAGTTGAATACTAAAGAGAATCACTACTGATCAACTGATGTACTAACAAGTTGCATTTTTCTAGCTCTCTGTTCTACAGACGATTTAGTGTTTCAGATGGAAATTTGACAATTAAAAGCTCAGCTTTAAGGATTTTTTTAATATACAGGGTGTCCCACCAAACTTGGACACCTCAAATTACTCGGCCCCTGAAAGAGTTTTTGAAAAATAAAAAAATCTAGGGTACATGTGCTAATTATGCGGTTTCAGTTATGAAATTTTTTTTATACAGGGTGGTTCAAAAGTCAGAAATTGAGGTGTCAACTTTCGATTTTTAAATGGATCGACCTGAATTTTATTTGATAATTTTACTTCTAAATGATTCCTGAGTATTTTTTTAAACAAAAATATTACATACAGGGTGGTTTTTTTTCGACCAATTTTTTTTCTAAATCTTGAATAACTCAAGTTCGGTTAATTTTTTCGATAACAAGAATAGAATGTGTTTGTGTAATGAATACACGCACTTTCAATTGGCATCAAAAAATTTTATACAGGGTGGTTCACAAGTGAAATAATGACTTGATTTTTTTTTTAAACCGAGTTTTTTTAATTTTTTATTTAGGAATAATAATTCTCGTCCAATTTTACACATTTTTCGTTAGTCATATCGAAAAACAAAACTAAAGTGTTGTACAGGGTGAGACATAATTTTTTTGTAACACCCTGTATATGGGCAGTCAAAGAGACTCAAAATTAAATATAAAGACTAAATATGCAAGAAAAACTTTGATTTTTAATTAAACTAAAAAGTTATGGTGTTTTAACTAATATTTTCGCATGGACCACCCTGTAGATATTTTCTTAAACCATCATATGGGTAGTCGAAACTGTCTAAAATTCAACGAAGAGTCCAAATCTGAAAGAAAAAAATGAATTCAAAAAGCCATGCTCAATTTTGTGTCTACACCTACCTACTTTTTATTTCAAGTTTTAAAATCATTCAGTGTGGACACAAAATTGAAAATGGCTTCAAATTCGTGTTTTTTACTTGTTTTTCCCACATAATTCGAAGTGTTCGTTGAATTTTATACAACTTAGAGTACCTACAATCTACATGATAGTTTAAGAAAATATCTACAGGGTGGTCCATGCGACAATATTAGTTAAAAAACCATAACTTTTTAGTTTAATTAAAAATCAAAGTTTTTCTTGCATATTTAGTCTTGATATTTAATTTTGCGTCTCTTTGACTGCCCATATACAGGGTGTTACAAAAAAAATATGTCTCACCCTGTACAACACTTTAGTTTTGTTTTTCGATATGACTAACGAAAAATGTGTAAAATTGGACAAGAATTATTATTCCTAAATAAAAAATTAAAAAAACTCGGTTTTAAAAAAAATCAAGTCATTATTTCACTTGTGAACCACCCTGTATAAAAAATTTTGATGCCAATTAAAAGTGCGTGTATTCATTACACAAACACATTCTATTCTTGTTATCGAAAAAATTAACCGAACTTGAGTTATTCAAGATTTAGAAAAAAAATTGGTCGAAAAAAAACCACCCTGTATGTAATATTTTTGTTTAAAAAAATACTCAGGAATCATTTAGAAGTAAAATTATCAAATTAAAATTCAGGTCGATCCATTTAAAAATCGAAAGTTGACACCTCAATTTCTGACTTTTGAACCACCCTGTATAAAAAAAATTTCATAACTGAAATCCCATAATTAGCACATGTACCCTAGATTTTTTTATTTTTCAAAAACTCTTTCAGGGGCCGAGTAATTTGAGGTGTCCAAGTTTGGTGGGACACCCTGTATAATACTAAAATTACTCAGAGACTAGCATGGGTAACTATGCGAAATATCATTATAATCCGACGAACGGTTTTGAAAGAGATATCAAACATATCTTACTATATTCGAATTGAAGTATTTATTCAATAAATGTTATTATAAAATAAATATTTCGTTGAATACATCAACGGGGGGCATGGTTCCTTCCACACATGCAGCATTGCCCCTCTGTACAGCCATCGAAATCATTTGGTACAAATAATCTTTGGCCCTGCTATCTCCAGATGTTTCAAGAAGTTTCTTTCCAAGATATCTAGGGAGGTACAAACACTGTGACGTATCCATTTTATCATGGATGAATAGGTCATGAAGAACTCGTTACCTGTTACGTAAACAAACAGATAACAGCTATCCAATATGACTACCTTTCTCACCTTCTGTATGTAAAACTGTAGAAGTAGATTTTTTTTTTTTTTAAAGTGTTTCAGCTATGCAAAATGGCCGATTTTTTGTGTCAATTTATTTACCACAAGATATACGTTATGAGTTCTCCAATTCTTATTCCTCCAAGAATTTTATAATTACTATTGAAAAGTACCTTCTTGGCACTTCTTCACCGTGGAATTGTAGAGGATCTTTTCTTATTGCACACACCAAGAGAAACTTGGTTATCCGTGAGTGATTTCAATGTTCAAAACGTTTGCGTTTATATACTACTTACTATTCCGTGGCTGCGGCCTCAACGACCGTATGTCTGTTCTATGAGCTGAAACCATGTTCTTCTATCTTTAGCAATCTCTTCCTATTCGTTTGGATTATTTCCTATCTCTTCTAGATCCTTCTGTATATTGTCAATCCAACGTGTTCTATCCAACGTGTCTTCCCCTTGATCGAAGTCCTTATACTAACAAGTATGTAAAGTATCTAAATACTAACAAGTATCTAAAGATTTAAAATATTATTTTTCTTTTTAATATTCTAGGTGTTACAGTTTCCAAGTTCCGAACATTATAGTAATATGTCAAGGCACGAAAAAAAGAAAGAAAAGAAACAGTTTGTAAATAAAAAACGTAATCTCACACTAACAAAAGACCCACTCAAATATGAGCTTTCTTGTGAAACTTCGATGAAAAAAAAAATTGGTTCTAACATAGAGAGAAAATCACACGAAGGTTTTGTTAAAAGAAAACATAATACCCTATCAGATCAATCTGACAGTAAAACCAAGGAAAAAGGTGATGAGAACTCAATCAATTCTGATGTATTCGAATATAACAAAAAACAAAAAAGTTATGAGAAATGTACCAAACACGTACAGATAAAAGATCAAATAGATAGAATTGATAATAAGTTGAAAGCTGTCATTGAAAATTATCTACACACAAATGAGAGAGCTACAACTGCACCTGTCTATATACAAAAATTGAAAAATCCAAGTGATATAAATATTGATAAAACTGACTCTTCTCAAACAGTATACGCAAAAAATTCATCTCGACGTTCCAAAAGTTACCACAACCGTAACTCCAAAAGTACAAACGAAAAAACAGCTCAGGATTGTGCCCGTAGGAATTTAGGTGGAAAAAATAAAAATGAGAAGAAAACAGAAGACGTTGTTGTTGGAATGATGAGATCGCAGATGAGAGATAGTCCATTGCATATGAGTAGAGCTAGGCCATGTAATAATAACCGTATAACCAGAGACATGGGAGCAGACAAATTCCTGACCAACAAGTTTTCATCAGATAATAATAATAATATGGACCAAGGTACCCGTGGAAACTACAAATACTCACATAGTTTATGTTCGAGACATACCCAAGAGAAACCGTATGTATTCAAGACAGTCGATGTAAAGAGTCGCAGAAAAAGCAAATTCGAATTCAATGGTCCTCCATATGATCTTCAGTCAGAATCTTGTTTCTCTTTGGATCCGCTCAGAGATGATCACAAACCTTACATGTTCAGAACAATTAACATCAATAGGATAGGAACGTGCGATACACCGAGATATGTCAACTTTGGACGCTCTGGGATCAATACTAAAAATAAAGAAAAGATGATCTCAGATAAGTAAGAACAGAATTATTATTTTTTTTTAAATCAATTTTTTATCAATTTTATCGAGTTCTAAAGTTCTATTTTTTGTCTTAACACAGTATTTTTCAACTACTATGCAAGTAGATATATTCGATTTTCATCAATTTTATACATAATTTGTAAAGGAAAAATCAATTGAACTTAAGGATAACTTTTTCATTGGTAAATATTTTAAAGAAAACGACGTAAGTTTTCTTTCACACATCTCGATCACGTAGTTAAAGCATGAGTCCAAATTTGTATGAAATTTCTGCCAAATTTTATGTTCTTTTTTTTATATCTCTGTTTCAGTCATCTTAATAGAAAGCATCTCTTAAATGAAAGTAGTAGAGCCATAATGAATCCATCCAGCTCCAAAATTTGGAAAAGATACTATTCAATGTCAATGGACCCCTGTTTGTATAGAAGAACTTCGCAGGATCCTTGTTTTCAATATAGTCACACAAGTAAAGCGCCCATTAGTGCTAATGTTCGGATTGAAAAATGTTATAGTAGAACATGTCTGAAACCAATTGAAAGAAAAAAACGCACTGACCAAATACGACTTCAAGCACCAAACACGAATCAATGTAATTGTTACACCAATCGAAGAGATAAACAAAGCAAGTACCAAAAAGTCTCTAATTATTCAAGCTCAGAAAACGAAATAGTTACTTTTGTAGATAGCTTTGAATCAACTATCAATAAACAATTTGATTTGTTTAAATCTTGGAACATAAATAATGATACCGTCAAAACAAAAACTGATGGTTTGTATCGATACCAGAGAAAAAATTATGCTAACTTTATAAATGAAAAGCTCTGTGAATGTCAGAAAAACAATCATGGCGCCATGGTTGATAAAGAATCTTTTGAATCTGCCAGAAGTTGTCTATCTCAAGATGAACAGGATTGTACCAATAACTGTGAAGAACAAGTTGCAAAGGCTTCCAGACCTGACAGCAAGGACAAATTTTATGATTGTAATACGGTGTTAATAAGTCCAATGACTTGGGGTTGATAGTGAGAATAAAAAATAATCTCAGTTATGAACTAGAACTTGTGAAATTGAAATAGAAAGATACCAAACTACCTTCGTTGTTTTTCTTCATACTTATTTATATCATTTTTTCTGATCTTATCTATACAACACATTAATTTCCTTTCGGATACAAGAATAAAGAAATGTTTGTAATTTAAAATAATTATTCAATAGGTAGGACTTTTATTTATATTTCAAATAATTAATATCCAATATTAAGGAACCTTACCATCATCTTGATCTCATGCATGTTCAAATTCCTGGTTTGCTCAAGTATGTCGTAAATCTTGATCTGGCCTCGAGTAAACCGGGCTTTACGCTTATCCCACACATTCATGAATTTAGTCTTGTTCTCTCGTGCATACGGATAGTACGTGAATATGTGAACATACCTATTGACATTAAAAAAAAGAAAGGATTTTGTACATGAACTATTCTATAAATATGGCATAGGTACGTCAAGTTAGGGATAGACATTTTTGCTAGGAACACAAAATAACATGGTCCTTAGCCCCCCGCACTAATCTTTGAATATATTATCAGGAATTGAACATCCATTACAGCAAGTCATCTGCTCTAGTAATTCTTTTAGTGGCAAAATATTTTATTTAAAAAGAATTTGTGCAAATTACAATGAGGCGAGGGTGTACAATACACAATAAATTTATTTTATTTACATTTTTATTTGTAGTATTACCCAATATGGGTGTTTACAATGGTCAACAAAATACAAATACTCGTTATTTGAAAATTATGTTGTTGTTGTAGTTCTAGCCAGCTTGGCCACAGCTGGAGGGATGAGTGATGGTCTCTAGCCAACTTTATTTCAAAGTTGGCTCGTCCTAAACCACATATTTCTATGTGCGATCAACGATCATGAGGGCTCGGACTTTTCTTTATAAGCCATTAAACCCTTAGGAAACTGCAAGCTAGCCTGGCTTGTAAGGGTTGGCCAGTCTGTTCTCTGTTTATAGTCCTCTAGCGAGACACTGGTCTTCTCCCTGTTTAACGTCCCCCAGCCAGACTTTGAAAATATCTATATATAAAACAGAAAAAAGGACTATCTGCCTACCTATGTTTGTTTGTCCGGAGTTGTTTAGCCAAAACGGTAAGAGATAGCGAAAAATGTCTCAGAATTGACCCCCCCAAAACCATTATCGCTTTGTCCAGAAAAATTATAAAAAGTTCAAAAAGGCATTGCTGTCCAGCAGTACGGCCATGCCTTAGTAAATTTGAAATTTAGTCCCGTTGCAAAGCACGGGCAAACGGCTAGTTATAAATATAGTTAGTTATTTGGGAAATCTGATGAAACATACTCTGGCAAGTCCACCACGACGAGAACGTTGAGGATCTTGCGTTGCCAGAAGTGGGCGAGAACAAAGTCGATGTCCTGATAGGTGGAGTACAGGGAGGACCACACAATGAGGAAGCGGTTGTGTTTGGTCGGGCGGACCTTTTCAAGCACCCGGTGAATGTGCGCCTTGGTGATGTACATGATGAGAAAGCCTGCGAGGATTCGAAAAGAAATTTCAATTTGAATAGTGAAGATATATTTGAAGATTTGGGATGTATAGTTTTGTATAGATTCAAATATAGTGAAGATATATTTGAAGATTTGGGAAGAATTATGTTTAATAATAATAAAATAATAATAATAAGAACAGTAAAATTGCAAGGTTACAGTTGTTTGTAAGGGATACTTTCCGGTGCGCTCGTGTTGACCCGACACCTAAATGGAAAGTACTGTGTCACTTCTCGCCCATCAGAGGGGGGCATACTACGAAATGGGCAGGCTACAATACAGACCACAAGCGTCTACAGTAGCTCCTGTTTCATGGCTACGAAATAAAAAAGGCTGTGAAACACTCATCTTAAAAAAAAACCTCATCCACGTTCTAGTAGAACACTTGGTGTATTATTCCTGCAGTTCTTGAATTAAAATTTATTACATATTGGGTAAAAGTCTCTTTTGTGTAGGATCAACAAAATTGATGAAAATATTGGACTCATGACACTTGTTAAATAGAAGATACAGACAAAACATACCGACCTTAGTAGCTTGATCGATAAGGCGGCGGACTTGTAACCTGGACGTCTCGTCGATGGTTCAAGTCCCGGTCTCAGTTTGGATTTAGTGAAACGAGTTTGAGTAGTTTGTGATATCACGAAAGTGATAACACACAAATATGATAACTTTTTTTTTACATACAAAACATGTATCAAAGATATTCTGAACTTTCATAAATCATCCGTGACCTATTGCAAAACCCTAAATTTTTAAAGTCCTGTCTTACCTTTCTCATAATCTCTCAGATAGGGTGTATCACTCAGCACAATGGACGATGTGTTGAGGCGTCGAATCAGTTTGGTACTCAAGGTGTGCGTCAAGAAGTAAGGGTCCACATGCGTCTCTTTCTCATACAGCGTCACCACGTCGTCTCGTACGATCACCATCGTGTGGAAGCGGGCATGAACCGAAGTTATGTTTAGTAAGCACGCTATCAGTCTATCCCCCCGTCATGCGATTTTGGGGTCTTGCCACATCAAGTCTCTTAAGGCTGATCTTCGGTGAATCGTTACGTTCGTTGTTACTTCTGGAAGAGTTGAATTTTGTTTAGAGTTCTCATCTGTAATTGAGCTATTTTCAGAGTTTCTGTATGTCTTTGCTCCTGCAAAGTTTGCATTTTCTTGAAAGTTTTGATTCAATGAATTTTCGAAGAGGTTTGACGTTGTATTGTTCAATTTTTTTGGACTCGTTTCGTTTGATAATGAATGAGAATTGTTTGTTAAAGGAGTTTGGACACTTGCTAGCTTCTCTGCGTTTGTCAGTAAAAAGGATGCTAGTAAGAGAATGAAGCTAGGGAAATGAGTTGAACATTTAGCCACATCCATAGTCGCGGTGCGGCGTCTGGTCTCCTTTAAAAGAATAGTTTGATCTACTTTCTCATTGGGTCTCTCATTAAATCTTTCATGAGAGGCTAGTTTTCACAGTCAATCTACGGACTAACCTATTTTATACAGGGTGGGGCAAAAGTCTGGAAACCCCTGAATAACTTTCGAATGGCTTCTTCGGTAAAATTAAAATTTTGTAAGGTACCCCGGGCTAATAAAACCTTCTTTTAGAGTGGGGTCGATTTTTGTTACCGGCCCCCATGTCGGGGCCAGGGGGGCCAACTTCATTTTTTTAAATACGAAGCCCCACCTTGCGATACATTTTTGGAAAGGTCTTTAAATAAGAAATACATTGGTGCAAAATTTATTTTTTTAATATTAACTTTTTGCAAATGACGTCCAACTTTGTGTATGCAGTAAAGTCTGGAAACCCCTGAATATCTTTTGAAAGGGCTTTCTCAGTAAATTTAGAATTGTGCACGGTAAGTCGGGGTAATTAGACCTTTCCAAAAATGTATCGCAAGATGGGGTTTCGTATTAAAAAAATGAAGTTGGCCTCCCTGGCCCCGACATGGGGCCGGTAAAAAAAATCGGCCCCATTCTAATATAAGGTCTAATTACCAAGGATTACCGTGCACAATTTTAAATTTACTGAGACAGCCCTTACGAAAGATATTCAGGGGTTTCCAGACTTTACTGCATATACAAAGTTGGACGCCATTTGCAAACAGTTAATAATAAAAAAAAAATAAAATTTGCACCAATGTATTTCTTATTTAAAGACCTTTTCAAAAATGTATCGCAAGGTGGGGGTTCGTATTTAAAAAAATGAAGTTGGCCCCCCTGGCCCCGACATGGGGGCCGGTAACAAAAATCGGCCACACTTAAAAGAAGGTCTTACTACCCCGGTTTACCATACTAAATTTTAATTTTACCGAAGAAGCCATTCGAAAGTTATTCAGGGTTTCCAGACTTTTGCCCCACCCTGTATACGAACCCTGCTAAGACTTTTATAAATTTCCACTATTGAATAATGGACTATTTTGAAGACAAAATTGAGCAAGAGAACCATTGACACTTAAATTACTTCTAATTCGAAATTTCCAAGTTTTCCTATGTTTCAACTGTGGAGAATATTTTAATTTATGAAAGAACACCTACTCATACAAAACACCTTTTTATGCTTCAATGGCAATTACTCTTGTTTAATTACTAGGTATTTCTTTAATTAAAGATACAATTAAAGTAATGTTCGATTCATTATTTCTTTAATTATAACCTGTGTGCCCCTGTGTGCGTAAAACCATTGACATGTGGGACTCAATGGACTATGACGTCTCCTGTTTAACTTTACCCACCTCTGTCACTTCCTCAAGTAACAAGGGAGGTTTGAAATTTAAGCTTATTCCTCATTGCTTTTTCCTTTTCTTTCATTTGTTTATTTTTGATCGAATGTTCTATAAAAAGCTATGCATATTTGCAAATAAAAGTAAATGCAAATTTTCATCAGCCTAATTCACTTGCAAATATTAGAATTAGCTTTTACACTAGACTAGCAACTTGTAAGATTCTAGATCTCACTGTGTGTTCAGTAGAATGAGATTGTACATTTAGATTTTTAACCGTCTATTACAATTTTTGATGAATGTATGAGCATTGAGCATGGTAAGAAGAAGAAGAAAATAAGCAGATGACAAATAACGATGAACACCATTTTTTAGTAAGGTAAAAAAAAGTCTGCCAGGCTTCGAATGGCCTATGCTACTAGATGATACAGTTGAATATGGTGGGGAGTCAAGCATACGCAAGTCTTATTTTGGTCCAGAAGGGGAAAATAAAATTACATTATTATTACACTACATACTGGGAACTATTAACAGGGAGTAGACCAGCATTGGCTTGGTTCTGGAAGCCTTTGTCAATTATTAGCCTCCTTGTAAAGACA
Source organism: Bactericera cockerelli (assembly GCA_024516035.1). Classification (NCBI taxonomy): domain Eukaryota; kingdom Metazoa; phylum Arthropoda; class Insecta; order Hemiptera; family Triozidae; genus Bactericera; species Bactericera cockerelli. The sequence continues at coordinate 11,771,428 of CM044961.1, forward strand.
GTGGTAGAAGTGCTGAGTCATTCCTCCACTATTTGGCTACTATCGTTCATGATGACGCCACCCTATGATGATTATTACATACGTCGGTTTTCAGAAACTTACCTGTGGTCGACATTGTTGAACCTCTTCCTCAAGAGGTTGAGGCTGGTTCTGGAACTCAAACTTGTTTATTTATTTATTTACACTTTATTAATAGGACATATTATATACAATACAAATAATTACAAATTAAAATACAATATAATAGAAGAAAAATATAAAGAAAAAATAAATAAATATATACATAATATATGTCCTAACTAAAGGGCGGGGTTATTGCCTTAGGCAATCTCTTCCACCCAACCCAATAACCCATACCCTAAACTTCCACATTTTACGGCTGGACGCCCCTACGAACGCCAATTCTGTTAAGGGCACCAATGATTTTGTGTTATTATATTTTGTTATGCCAAAGCTCTGGTACCTTATCTGTGTAATGTCTAACAGCAAGACAAAATGTTATCTTTTTTAACACGTTCATATCTGTGCCACCCTCGTAAGGATGACAGTGCGTGTCCTCGGGGTTCCATGATTCTTTTCTTTTTTTTAAAATAAGATTTTAATGTTGCGTTCAGAATAAAATTAACATCTTTTCAGCAACTAGGTGATTGATAAATGACTAAAGATTTTAAGATGTATAGTACTACACTGTATGCTAGCTACTAATGTTGGTTTGAGTAGTATTGATGGTTAGCTAAGTTGGTGAAAAGATGTGCATAATACATAAATAAGTGATGAGTTACTAACTAAAGTAAGTTAATAGTAAACAAATAGAATAGAACATGACCTAACCTAGACTATCATCAGACTCCTCATCTGATGAAAGTGATGACAGGAGCTCTTTAGGGAGTTTTCTTTTCAGCCTGGTGAGCCCTCGTTTCCTACCCAGCTTGTAGAAGCTATCAGACTCACGTAGTCTGGTGAAACACTTTGTTGATATTTTCTTGAGGAATTGAGGTAGCCATGATTCTTAGAATGACATTGCGGTGTCATTCTTCATAGCGCAACAGGAACATGGAGACACTAAAGGAAATTTTGGCCGGAAGTTATGTCATTTTATTTGTATTTGTATTTTTTTTTTTTTTTTTTTTTTTTTTTTTTCCTGTCTATTGTCCTATTTTTCTGTAACATTGTGTACATACATTTTCGTATATTTCCACAATAAAAAAGGAATTCCAAATAAATATGAACGTTAACATCTTGAAAATAAAAAATAAATAAATAAATTTTTATTTATTTTTATTATTTATTTATTTTTTTTTTTTTTTTTTTTTTTTTTCTTCTGTTATATTTTATTTTAATTTGTAATTATTTCTACTGTATATAATATGTCCTATCAATAAAGTGTAAATAAATAAAATACAATTGTCTCGACACTTCACCTGTTCCCAGATCAAGTCGATTCCGAATCCCAACTCTAGCTCCGAGAGCACCACGCACTGTTTCATCACCACGTCCCAGGCGAGCGAGTGTGTGTCGCCCAGTGCGTCCATTGTGCGTTCCTCTCCGCTGCTCCCCAGCATTCCCCGCATCGCCCTGCCTCGCCCCGTGGTGAAGAAGGAAGAGGTGGCCGCACTTTGCGCCACATGTGCGGATCCTGGCCTGCCCAGCGCTATGGTCAAGTAAGTACAGGGGCGAAGGTTCAAGATTATTTATTTATTCATGTTCACAATATAATATATTGAGATTATTTCAGAAATAATACTCCTTACAATCATATCTCGACAACCTCAAACACTCCCGCCCTATCTTCACAACCAACACCACGAATTCTTCTCCGAGTTCCTCTGATCCTCATACTCGTAGCATTAATAATTGAAATTTCAATTTTAACTCTGAGTTTTTATTCATGTTCATTAGTACGAGTATCACCCAATATTGTAAAACAGACCCCTCCTACTGTGTGTACATCGTAAACGAATGTCAAACTTTTAATGTAAACCGCCAATCATATGACCCAAAACCATCTTTCATGAACTCTACCAGTGAAGTGGAGTCACTGAAAGTTGAAAGTTATCATATTTGTGTTAATCACTATCGTGATATCACAACTGCTCAAACTAGCTTTACTAAATCTACGCTGAAACCGGGACTTGAACCACCGACCTCCAGGTTACAAGTCCGCTGCCTTATCGATCAAGCTACTGAGGTCGGTAAGTGGAGTCACTGATGTCCTTTATAAGAAGTTCCAACCTCCTTCCCCTTATGTAGACCTTGAGAGGATCGGCACAAACGACCAAATTGGTAATTGGTTAAAGTGCCTAAGTGAAAAAAGAAAAGAAAAAAAGTCAACTAAATTAAATAATAATAAATACACAAGCACAACATTTTGTTTCAAATTTGAAATACAAAGTGTTGCAAAGCAATGTTTCAGTCAGTGCGATTCGATGTCATTTGATTCTTAAAGAAAGAGAGGAGCATGAAACGCTTTCTGAAACAAAATGCTGCTATAGATGGGTTGTTATTGGGGCTGAAGCTACTAAAGAGGAAATTTGGTAAGAATAAGGACTAGGAGTCTATTCCAGCAGTTGATTGGGCGCCATTGTTAGGTGGTCAAATACTGAATACCAAAATTACTTCTTCGTGGAAGGTAACAAACAGACGAGGTGAATGCTCAAAGTATTTTCTACCATCTAACACTCAGAGTCTTATTATTATGTGGTCACATCGTAAAAAATAAGGAAAAATTCATGCATGGGATGCTATGCGAACCCACGGATCCCAACGCTACCTGGATTACCAGACTCGCGCCTTAACCAATTGAAAAAAGAAGGGAAAAAAAAAAAAACCACTTGACTACCAATGTACTTTCTTCTCAGAACCGACCTCAGTAGCTTGATCGATAAGGCGACGGACTTGTAATATCTTTTGATATACTTATTTTTCTTTTTTTTTTAATTTATCTCTCTAACCTTTTTCTTTATTTCTTTTATATAATCGTGACGTTGTATTTATACATTTATGTATTTCATGTACAAAAAAAAAACAAAATTGAATTGAATTAACCTGGAGGTCGGTTGTTCAAGTCCCGGTTTCAGCGTAGATTTAGTAAAGCAAATTTGAGTAGTTGTGATATCACGAAAGTGACTAACACGAATATGATAACTGCTTTCTTCTCAGATGTGACGAGTGTCTCAAGAGCTTTCACTTCGGTTGTCTGGATCCGCCGGTCAAGAAGTCCCCCAAGGTGCGGGGCTACTCCTGGCACTGTGCTGACTGCGACCCTACCGTGAGTATAATAATAATAATATCGCCTTATTTACACTGCCCGATAAGGACTATTAAGTCCCATTATTCCAGCAGTAAGCCCAAAACATATTATTATGTGCTGAAAATCCCAAATGGGAGGATAAACTTGTCATGTCCCGGCTGGGTTTCGAACCCGCTACATCTGAAATCTCTGGATTCACAGAGTGCCGCCTTTACCACTGAGCTACCCGGACAGTATCTGTTTAGTTTATATAAAAAAAACTGAACAGCATTAAAGAATCCTGTTTAGTTTAAATAATAAAGTCAACTATATCTACGTATTAATCTAAATAAAAAAAACCCGTGAGTATGTGAATCTACTCAGGAAATTGACAATGTTTTGACAATGTTTCTGCTCCTTTCTTCCTTCTATCTCTCGTTTTTTTTAACGCAGATGTATCATGATCATCTTAGAAGCCAAATAAAAATAGTTTAGGATGGGTCTTCTGTATAAAAAAGAAATATGAAAAATAAAACAAATGATTTATTTATTATTATTAGGTATAACCGAAATCAGTCCTGAAAGAATCTTAAGGGGCAAGGACTCTGAATGTTACAGACCTCTCTTTAAATAAAAATTCATTAACAAAAAAAGAATCTTTATTTATTTTTATTTTTTACTAAATCGACGGGGGAAATTCCCATTATACAAAAGCAAAGCAGTACAAAGAATAACGAATAAATTGAGATAAAATTAAACAAAATGATAGGTAATTGTCAATAGCTACATTAATAGCTTTGATCTCTTTTAGAGTTACAGGGGCATGTCACAAAAGATCTATTTAAGGTCGCAGTGACAAAGAGCTCTTGTAGCCGACAGCCCTACTTATACCAATTATACTAAATCATAATAATAACACTCTTTAGTGGAACGTAACCACCAGACGAGGTTAATGCTTTGAGCATTTTCTACCACCTAACCCTCAGAGTCTAATTATTATGTGGTCACAAACTCGAATTAATGAGGAAAAATTCATGCACTGGGTGGGATTCGAACCAACAGATCCCTACGCTACCTGTATCACTAGACTAGCGCGTTAACCATTTGAGTACCAGTGCACTTACACGTAATGTATATACACGTAAATGAAATAATATTATTGCATGTTTATGCATAAAAAATAAATACCTGTGAAACACTCATCTTAAAAGTAGCAGAAAAAAAGATTGTTTCACAATTCAACATGCCTTTTGTCATTGTGGCAAAGAAAATACCTCTCCCATGCTGTTTGTTTTAAATGTTTACATGTGACTCTTTCATGTTTACAGGAGTCGGACTCGTCATCATAAAATGGAACACCGAGACAAGATGGGGTTAAATCTTAACCCACTCTGTCCCATAACCGTTACCATCTAGAAAACCAGCCAATTGTATAAATCTCTGTTTTCTTCTAAAGAACAATCCATTCCAGCTCAAAAATATCTTACAAAATAGGGTTATGCCTTGGAAGAAACTAATCAATGTCCAATCCATGCTGTACGTTGCTTAACTTAAGTGATCTAGCCGGAACTGGTTTCATCTGTACCTACGAGAAGAAAAAAATGTTATAAAGTTTTGTTAATTTCTAGCAGGTTATTAGGTACATTTTTGTTTTTCCTATCACTTTTTAGTAAAAGCACAGGGCCGAATTTTATTTAGCCCGCTAGAGAATCAACCCAAATTCTTCCACGACTAAGGATGCATTGTTGCAATCTAAGAAAAATCGATACAAAATGCTGTAGTTTTACCATTCTTTTGTATTTTGTTGTAAGAGAAATAGAGCTTTTCAAGTTGTTTATTCTAGATTTATTTATTTTTCAATATGCTACAGAGAATAGTACAGAATTCTCTACAGATAGTAGTACTCGATATACTACAGACAGGAAATGGATAGTAGTACTCAATATACTACAGACAGAAAATGGATAGTAGTACTCATACTCAATATACTACCGACAGAAAATGGATAGTAGTACTCAATATACTACAGACAGAAAATGGATAGTAGTACTCAATATACTACAGACAGAAAATGGATAGTAGTACTCAATATACTACAGACAGAAAATGGATAGTAGTACTCAATATACTACAGACAGAAAATGGATAGTAGTACTCAATATACTACAGACAGAAAATGGATAGTAGTACTCAATATACTACAGACAGAAAATGGATAGTAGTACTCAATATACTACAGACAGAAAATGGATAGTAGTACTCAATATACTACAGACAGAAAATGGTACAATAATAATATACTACAGACAGAAAATGGATAGTAGTACTCAATATACTACAGACAGAAAATGGATAGTAGTACTCAATATACTACAGACAGAAAATGTTACAACAATATTAGACTACACGAGGTGCTCTATTAAGTTGTTAGCAGAGTGTGACTTCTTATATCAAGCTGACCCTCCAGGCGCGGTCAGTACGAATTTTTTAGGGGCTACTGCCACATAAACCGGACTATCTATCTAAAAACTTGAGTTTGTTTTACCATGTCCATCATAAGAATTATGCATTTTTTATTATCGTAGAAATGTGTGATAATTTTCATTGTGTACGAGCTAGGACTTCAGAAATTCCTCTTTTTTTTTCATTTTCGTGTGGGGGTGCTGCAGTTCCGCAGCTCCTTATAACAGGTCGCGCCTGGGTCCAAGTAAAGCATTTCTTTTCCATACTTTTAACCTTATTTCTCTTTTTCTAGAATCAATATTTTTAAGCAGTCCATATTTCAAAATAATAAATTGAATTTTTCTATCCAAATCTTCTCTTTCACTTGTATCCTCTCTCAGTTTAGTAAACTTTAGTAAACACCACCGATTGTGAATTATTTGACATCGTTGAGTATGTGACCACTCCAAAACAGTACTCTGAGAGTGGTAGAAAACGTTTTAAGTATGTCGTTAGGTGATGGAAGGAAGTATGTCGTTAGGTGATGGAAGGTATAATCCCTATCTTGTATGACATAGATCAGCGGTTCCCAACCGATGGGCCGCGGGCAGCTCGCTACTGGGCCGCGGATGCTGGCCGAAACTCAAGAAATAATATTAAAATAGTGCAAAATAAGTACGGTAAAAGCGGGTGGGCCGCAAATTTGTTTTAAAAATATTATTGGTCCCCCAAGCCACAGAGGTTGGGAACCGCTGACATAGATGTTACAGAAACGTTGAGCAAAAAGAAAAGCTTTATGGAAATAATTCACCTAATGGCTACCTTCCACCAAACAATCTGTTATTATTGTTTATCACTAAGCTAGTCTGTCCCGGTAGCTCAGAGGTAAAGACGGCACTCCGTGAATCCAGAGGTCGTGTTTTCGAAACCCAGCTGGGACATGACATGTTATCCTCCCATCTGGGATTTTTACCACATAATAATGTGTCTTGGGCTTACTACTCGAACAATGGGACTTCATAGTCCTAATCGGGCAGTATAAATAAGGCGTTTTTGTTGTTATTGTTTATCATAATTTACCCTTGAAGAAAATATTCTTCATTTTTTGGAACTCGAACCACCAACCTCGGGGTTAAAAAATAGAGAATGACAGAAAGAGGAGTAGGAATGAGGAGAAAAGAAAAGGAAGAAAGGATGGGTTAGGAGAAAAACATAGCTCAAGCGAAGTACCTTGTCTGACATTTTACGATTACAACACTAGCATGCGATTCTTTCTTTTGTTATGTCCTTCTCTGCCATCCCTCCTTTTCCTCACCTATCCCCTCTCCCTTTTCGTCCATATTACTCTTTTTTTCTCTCTCTCTCTCTCCCCTTTTTTTTCTTCATGTGTGCTCCTTTTCTTCGTTCTATCTCTCTCTCTCTCTCTCTCTCTCTCTCTCTCTCTCTCTCTCTCTCTCTCTCTCTCTCTCTCTCTCTCTCTCTCTCTCTCTCTCTCTCTCTCTCTCTCTCACTCTCACTCTCTCTCTCTCTTCCACCTTGTCCTCACCTATCCCCTCTCTTTTCATTCATATTACTCTTTTTGTCTCTCTCTCTCCCTTTTTTGTCCTTGTGCTCCTTTCCTCCTTCTATCTCTCTCTCTCTCTCTCTTTCTATCTCTCTCTCTCTCTCTCTCCCACCTTTTCCTCACCTATCCCCTATGCCTCCTCATCCATATTACTCTTTTTGTCTCTCTCTCTCCCCCTCCCCTTTTTTCTTCCTCCAACCTTCCTTCTCCCTCCCTATCTCTCTCTCTCTCTCTCTCTCTCTCTCCCATCTTTTCCTTTTCTCTCTTTTTTTTCTCTCCTATTTAACCCATCCTCTACTCTACTCCATTTTCCATGCCTTTCATCGTAACTCTGTCTTTTTCTTCCTCTCCATCTCCCCCTCTTTCTCTCCCTCCCTCCCATTTTTTTTTTTTTCATATTCTTCCTTTTCGATCCTGAATATCATTCCTCAACATTATGATACTATTAACATTATTATCATGGGAATTCTATAGGTAGCATTTCCCCAAGGTGTCATATAGGGTCCCGGATTCAAAGCCACGCTATCCCACCTGCTGTGACCTTTATGCTTTGAAACATCAACTTTAAAGCGCTATGTTTATCTTGAGTATTTTCATAAAACCATTCTTTTACTTTCTGCCCGACTAAAATCTAGGTCATTTGAGACTAGGTTTTTACCTAGGAAATTCTCAAAGCAGCTACCTACATTAAACTCACCAAGCCTTGGTTGGGCCCGGCATTGCCAGTATGACGAGTGTTCAAATTTGAGTGTACTCCCACCAAGTCTTTTCTTTGCTGGGTTTGGAACTCGTAATGCTGGCAATGCCGGGCCCAGTCAAGGCTTGGTGAGGTTAATGTAGGTAGCTGCTTTAAGAGTTTCCAGCGGACGGAAGGTAAAACCCTCGTCTCAATAGCTTTGCTTACCAATACCAAAAAACCTCGTGAAGAGTTAGCTTTTAGAATAGATGGTAGGTGTGAATGACTGATAGTAGGTAATTAGATCACCTTATAAAATAAATGGGTCATAGGATAACGTACCCTACCTACATCAACAAACAAAAAAGAGGGAGAGAGCTAAGGAGAGGGAGATGTTGAGACAGAGAGAAGGAAAGGGATTGTCTCCCTTTAGGAGGGAGGGAGATGGTGAGATAGAGAGAGGGGAACGACAGATAGTGAGACGGAGAGAGGAGAGAATAGACGGTTTGCAGGCAGAGAGAGAAGCGAGAAGGAGGGAGAAAAGGAGAGGAGGAAGAGAGGAGTCCTTACTTCCCATGCTTCGTAAATGTTAATGGAATCAAAACACACGGGTTCTATTGTTCAATAATATTATTTTGTTAAACTATTATCCTCACGATTATTTATATTATTACGATAGTCTGATGGCTGGTAATGCTGTAAGGTGTGATGTATTGATTTGTAATAATTAACCCTTTTACATTATGTTTGAGAAAACCTTTGTAAAATGATGTAACAGTAAGACCTTTAAAGCATAGCTAGAACTCCAATGGGTTTATTTTCCAAAATAGAGTCGATGTTCTTTGGGGACGAATTATGCTCTGTAGGTCCCAAAGGGTGAACCTCTACCAATGGTTTCTGTGAGTGACCGTCCTTGGTAGATTGATCGATAAGGCGGCGGACTTGTAACCTGGAGGTCGGTGGTTCAAGTCCCGGTTTCAGCCTGGATTAAGTAAAGCGAGTTTGAGTAGTTGTGATATCACGTTAGTGTTTAACACAAACATGATATTAACTATTCTACTCTTGTTCATTTGATTGTCCTATTGTACCTAACTACTGCTTAAAATTAACATTTATTTTTCTAAACCCACTCATTGTTCTTGGTATGATAGCTTTTTTTAAAAAAATTCTGTGAGTGTGTGTGAGACACATCAGACGCTCGACTTATCGGCTGATCCGAGAGAATGGAACTCCCATTTCAGAACCTCTGGGTAACAGGTTCGATCCCCCGATTGACTAGATTTCTTTTTTTTAATACCACGTTTGAAAGGTCCTCGCTGTCTCATCCAAAGTCTCATCTGCTGTCTCACCCTCCATTCGTTGGAAATCGTACCAGCTGCTCACATTAACATCAGCCAGCCTGGGTTGTACCAAAAATCCCAGCCTCACGTGTTTGGAGGGAACAGATATTTCTTCGAAAAGTCTGTCACACTGATCAATTGATTGTATTTAATCAAAGCATAATTTTATACAATAGTTAACTTCCAATAGTAATTGAATTTCCATTGATCATGTGATGGATTAACACACCAACAGCTGATTAGTGATTCAACACGAAAATTTTTAAAAAAAAAATAAAGGCCAACTAATTTTCCTTTTTTTTCGGCTTGAACGGTCTAATTCAAACCTCAAAGATATAAAATGAAACAATAGGGGTCCAAGTTTGACAGATAAAGGTAAGTTCGGTGGGGCAGGGAGGTAAGTTGGAGGCCAGGTGTTACAAAGTAGGTTAGGAAGGTGTTTCAATATGGGTTAGGAAGTGGGGGCAGGAGTGATGAATTCGGTAGCGAGGTAACTTGGAGGCCAGGTGTTACAACATAGGGGAGGTGGGCCATCAATCACCCGCGGGGGGGCATTTCCACCGCCGAGATAACTGTTCCACCTCCACTCAACTAATCTGCCTGCCTCTAGTGCTTTCTAACTTTACTGGTGTAATCCAGTTTTCAATATGGAACACTAGAGTTAGCTACGTCTAGAAGAAGAATTTTATGTAATTTGTTAGGATTTTAAGTCCCTTTCAACAGCTAGGTCATCTCGAGACGGGGGTGTTACCCTCCATTTGCAGGAAACTCACAAACGTGCTACACATATTGACCTCACACAGCTTGGGTTGGGCCGGAGTGCCAGCATCACGAAGTCTAGAAGAAGAAGCTTCGATGTTTAAAAAAAAAAATAACTATTGGTTTGATTGTCACTTAGGCGAATGTATTTCTGACCAAATGTTCGTTCCCGGCCCCACTCACGCTGGTTGAGTATATTGTGAGAACCTGTGTTTGATTTTTCTCTCTAGTTATAAAATATTGACCTTAAATCAAAGAAAGGAGACTGACTATCTAGAAAACTATCTTAGAGTAAAAAGTATTTTTACTTTCCTTATCCTATAATAAGGAAAGTATTGTATTCGTCGAAAATTTGACCTACCCAGTTTTTTCACATTTCTGGACGAATCATAGCCTCAGGATACCAAAAAAGTTGTTTTCAGCCATTGGTCCGTGCGTCTGTCTGTCTGTCTGTCTGTCTGTCCGTCTGTCTGTCTGTCTGTGAACAGGATATCTCAAGAACGGTAAGAGCTAGAGACTTGAAATTTGGTATGCAAATCAATTTTATACACCAGACGAACCACGAAACTTTTGGTTGAAATCGGCCGCAAAATGCGGCCGCAGGGCCGCAAATATTGGCCAAAAGCGCCGCTTCTATGAATTGGTTAAAGATACAAAAAAAGTTACAGAACAACATTTTCTTAGATTAAAAAAATAATAGGGGTCTCTTCTTATCATTTTTTTGATATCTTGAACTTTTTGGACCTTGGCCCCAATTTACCGGTATTTTGGGGGGGACCCGCTCAGACTAACTTTTTTATTATTCATCCTAGATGGGGATTGTGACATATCAAATCCAATGATTTTGAGGTGCTGATTACGAATTTGGCTTTGATTTTTAGCTCACTGTTACCTTTGAGTCACCAGTGGCATTTGGTCCTGTTCTCATTCCTAATATGATAAGGAAAGTCGTGTGATGTTTACACCAGATTTTTTCATATCTATATCTATAAAAGAAAGCTGTCTGTATGTATGTGTGTATGTATGTATGTTCTTTATACAAATCCACACCGTTTGACCGAGAAACCTGAAATTTTGCACATAGGTCCTTTTGGATCAGGAAATTCTTCTAGGCTAGATTATATCTCCCTGAGATTAAGCTACAATGAGTAAGGATAAAAATGGATGGGTGACGCAAAAAAAATTCACGTTTTTTGACATAAATGACATTTTTTCTCGAAATTTGTCGCGACGACCTATCAACTCAAAGCGAGAAAGTTTTAGGCAAGGGTTTAGGCTTTCATTTGACATATTGATCGCGAAATTCTGATGAGCCATTCTTGAGCTACGCCGGGGAAGACCAGAAAATAGATGGGCGACAAAAAATATTCAGGTTTTTTTTTCAAACCTAAATGACATTTTGTGTGTGTGTGTGTGTGTGTGTGTGGTGTGGTGTGGTGTGGTGTGGTGTGGTGTGGTGTGGTGTGTGGTGTGGTGTGGTGTGGTGTGGTGTGTGTGTGTGGTGTGGTGGGGTGTGCGTGTGTGTGTGTGTGGTGTGTGTGTGTGTGGTGTGTGTGTGTGTGGTGTGTGTGTGTGGTGTGTGTGTGTGTGGGTGGGTGGGTGTGGTGTGGTGGTGGTGTGTGTGGTGTGTGGTGTGTGGTGGTGGGTGGTGTGATGTGTCGGTGTATGTATGGTGTGATGTGTGTGCGTTGTGTGTGTTTGATGGGCTGGCGAAGCGGCGGGTGTAACCCGCTAGTAGGTTTATAAAATATTTTCTGTATAAACATTTTACTTCCGAGAAATTTCTAATATTAGAAATCGGTATTTTTTACTTTCCTTATCTATAATAAGGAAAGTATTGTATTCGTCGAAAATTTGACCTACCCAGTTTTTCACATTTCTGGACGAATCATAGCCTCAGGATACCAAAAAAGTTGTTTTCAGCCATTGGTCCGTGCGTCTGTCTGTCTGTCTGTCTGTCTGTGTATGTGTGTGTGTGTGTAAACAGGATAACTCGAGAACGGTAAGAGCTAGAGACTTGAAATTTGGTATGGTAATTCATTTTATACACCAGACGAACCATGAAACTTTTGGTTGAAATCGGCCGCATTCTGCGGCCGCAGGGCCGCAAATATTAGCCGCAAGCGCCGCTTCTTTAAATTGGTTAAAGATACAAAAAAAGTTAGAGAACAACATTTTCTCGGATTAAAAAAATAATAGGGGTCTATTCTCATCATTTTTTTGATATCTTGAACTTTTTGGAACCCGGCCTCAATTTACCGGTATTTTGGGGGGACCCGCTTGGACTAACTTTTTTATTATTTACCCCAGATGGGGGTTGCGACATATCAAATCCAATGATTTTAAGGTGCTGATTACGAATTTGGCACTGATTTTTAACTATCCGTTACCGTTGAGTCACCAGTGGCGGAATTCGACTTCTTTTTGGGGGATAAGGAAAGTCGTGTGATGTTTACACCAGATTTTTCTTTTCTTGGTTTTATTGTCAGCAAATAAATGGTTGGGTGGAAGAGCTCACTCCAGTGAGAATCCTGTAGTAAAAAAAAGAAAGCCGATATAAAAAATATCTACATAGATTGGTATTGAAAACAAATGGAGTCACAAGTTTGTGTATTTGATTAAAAATTCATCATAATTATATTTTTATTAACAATGTAGATTAACAAGAGGAAAATTAAAGCTATAAAATCAGAGGATAGATATCAAGAATAATTAATAATTTATTTCAAGTTACCTATGCTAAAAGTCCTACACAGTAAAGTTAGTAGAAAATAATTATGGACTTTTTGAGTTTAATTTGACTGGATCAGGTATTGAAAGTTTCTTTTGGCAAAAGACATGAGGTCCAGGGTTCACTCTTTTCAAAGTCCTTGGATGGTAAAGGGGAAAGGCATGCGCACTTCTAAAGTCAAATAATGTCGCCCAGGGACGGACCTAGAGTGACAGAAAGTGTATTCCGTTCCTGATCCCGCCCTAAGAAAACCTGTGAAACATTCGTCTTGAAAAACACTGAAGCAGACCTAGATATTACATTTCTTCCACTGGGGAATACTTTACGATAATTAATTCAATAAAACATTTCGAAACCACACCCTTTTGAGTTATGCTGGAATAATTACTTTGGAAAATTGCTTTTCTCTCTTTATTTTTTTACATTCAATAAGTCTAGGTAGTTAGGTTTTGTTTTTACCTATAGGTGGTAAACGGTAAAGGGATAGAAAGATATTGAAAGAATTGTTTTTTTTTTTTCGTAATGGCTTTTTTGCTAAGTGCTATCAATGACATGAAAAGAAAAAAGTAAATATTTTCCTATCATGGGCTTCACAGTAAGATCTAGCCTAGTTATTGTTTTTCCTTCTGCTTTTAACCCTTTTTACAATTGCAAGAAATTGAAATATTTATTTTCTAAAAGGCTGTGGGTGCAATTTTTGTAAATACTGTATTGATTCGAGAAGACTTCTTTTTTAACGTCTACGGGTTGGAATCTGACGATTGTCATCACTCATTCGATTTATTTCGATTTTGACTGGGTGCAATTTTGGTGTTTCTTCTACAATCATAGTTTTTCATTTTTACTTGGGACTTTTCTTTTTTTATAAATTACATTTTTTATTATTTATTTTTAATAATTTACGAAGGTATTGTTTAACTAAGCTTAAATGCTTCTAAGGAATGTCTTTCCAATTAAAGCGAATTGGAGACTCCGTCAAAAAGGTTTTTTTTTTTTTAATTCGTGAAACTGAAAATTTACCACCACAAAGGACTTAGAAAAGATGTTAAAAAGTGATTACAGATGACAGTATCTACTGGGACAAAAAATTATGAATCAATCAATTGGTGCTTCTGAGTTAAGTCAGAAAAATGCATTTAAATGATATTTTTTTGACAAATAACATGCAAATTCCTCACTATCAAAAAGTAGGTACTGTTTTCGAATAATCACTCTTGGAGCGAAATCAATATCGAGATCTGTCCCGGTAGCTCAGTGGTAAAGGCGGCACTCTGTAAGATTCCAGAGGTCGTGGGTTCGAAACCCAGCCGGGACATAACAATTTGGGATTTTTACCGCATAATAATACGTCTTGGGCTTACTGCTGGAATCATGGGACTTTAATAGTCTTAATCGGGCAGTATAAATAAGGCGATATTATTATTATCTGATGAAGTCATGACTTAGCATTAGTTTTCCCATCTAAGACAATACGCAAAATCTAGACTTAGCTTCACAGAGGTGGGTATTACAAAAACGTCTATTGATTTCGCCCTCAAAGTCGTACTTATGAACGGAATATTTAGCCCTTATTGTTACAAATGCAAGATCTTGGCCAATGAAGTTCCAGGAAATCATGTTTGAGATATTCTCGAGAGCAAAAAATACTGTTCATAAATAAGGCTTTTAGAACCTGTAGAACGACACTCAAATCAGATAGGGGACAATATAAGAATCTACTAAACTAGGGTTAAGTAACAAAGGTCAGCTGTAATTGAAATGCGTCTTTTTTAGCTTTTTTTGTGACCTGAAATCTCGAGTTATGTATATGAGGGTTAAGAATAACAATTATTAGATTTTGATTAGAAGTGAGTGGGTGATTCTATCATATATCATTCCTCAGTCAACTAGGATTTTTTTTTAAATTTCTATGGCCATGATAATATAATAATATTTCCGTGGCCATGGTGCGCGATCACAACGTAGGCATATACCCTGGACCTGCTACCACGTAAAATAATATAATAATAATACTCTTTGGTCGAAGGTAACCACCAGGCGAGCTTAATGCTCAGAGTATTTTCCACCACCTAACCCTCAGAGTCTTATTATTATATGGCCACAAACTCTAATTAATGAGGAAAAATTCATGCACTGGGTGGAATTCGAATCAACGGATCCCTACGCTACCTGGATTACCAGACTAGCGCGTTAACCACTTGACTACCAGTGCACTAACCATGTTATCAAATGTAAGCGGCCAAAAACGGAGTCCCGAAAATCGTCTACAACTACATCAAGGCGAGGGTGTAGGGTAGAGGCCCAGGGTCCTGCCAAGTGCGCGAACACAATGGAGGCCTATATCCTGGACCCTGGGTACCACGTAAAATAATCTAACCATGTTATCAAATGTAAGCGGCCACAACGGAGTCCCGAAAATCCTCTACATCAAGCTGTAGGTACCAGGGTCGAAGGTCTAGGGTAGAGGCCCAGGGTCCTGCTAGGATAGGAACAGATACCTATTTGATGGTGGTGCAAGTAATAATGGACGGGGCCAGGACTCAGTGTCAAGGCTTTTGTGGCTCTCTTTTGGTTTAAACGTCTTTATATAAGTTATTCAGAACTAGGGTTTTACCCTCCATTCGCTGGGCATTGTACCAGCTACTCACATTAACATTACTTGGGCTGGTTTGTTCCAGAAATAACAAAGAGATGTGTTCTTTACTTTTGATGAATTTTGCTTTCCTCCGCGAAGTATGAATAGTATTTCTTAGAGGATCATCTCAAATTCCTAATGCATATTCACAGGAGTGATGTCACAGTTACTCAAACTAGCCTTGATCAAGTCTGCCGTACTCGAACCACCAACCTCCAGGTTACAAGTCCGCCGCCTTATTGATCGAGCAACTGAGGTCAGTTTTAATTAATAATATTTATGATAATGATTATTATTATTAATAATATGATAGATGAAATCACCCACGATTTGAAGTTATCAAACAAAACGAGACTAGAATAAGATAATTTACAACGGCACAGTAGTATTTCATAGAAGCACGCAAATTTATTATACTCATTCTATTAAGTGGGACGTTCTTCTTTTTGTAACCACGAAGTGGTGTTTTTGGGGGGGATTTAACATTCCGGAGTTTCTCGGCTATCCTCTTGTGAAAACGATTATTTTCAATTGATGATTAATTTCTTCTCGATCGATTTAATCATTGATTATCTTTTGCGGCTTCAGATAAAATACTTTTTAAACAAGAAAGCTGGGAAAAAACTCCTCAAGCATTGGAGTAGCTAATTCTTTTAAACATTTATGTAGGAAGGTCATATGGTCTTATCAGCTAGTTTTAAGGTCAAATTTTATGGTCTTACAAGCTAGTTTTAAGAAAAGAAAGAAGATAATATTGTATAACAAACGTTTTACCAGTAAACTTTTATTATGTTATATTAACACACTTTTTTCACAGTTGGGGCGGTTGCGCAATAGACAGCCAGGTTATGCAGCCAGTAAATTTTGAGCAGCCAGACTTATACTATGTTAAGTAAACTCATTTTTTTTATAGTTAGGGCGGTTGCGCACTAGACAGCCAGGAAATTTTGAGCAACCAGACAAAAGCAGCCAATGGTATTAGAGCGAGATGAACGGAGAAGATAATATTCGATTCGCTTAAACTGGCTGTGCAGCCGAAGTTCCTGTTACTCCTGGCTGCCGATGCTCTCTCACTGTAGTGCAAACTGGCTGCCTAATGTATGGGGGACCTTATAGATACAAACCAACTATAAAACATATTTACAAACAGGCAAGACAATTTCCTGTGACAGTTCAATTGGAGTTTGAATTTATTGTAACTTGGCCGTTTAAGGGATTAAAGTAAATACATAGGAATAAAATTATGTTCTACTGGTATACACAGCGAACAGCGATAGCGTTTTTGAAGACTGATTAGAGACTCTTGTTTTACAACACAGCGATACGATGTAAGGAAAACAGCTGTAATGTTCCGGTCAGTCCCGGTAGCTCAGTGGTAAAGGCGGCACTCTGTGAATCCAGAGATTCCCGAAGTCGCGGGTTCGAAACCCAGCCAGGACATGACAAGTTATCATAATATTTGGGATTTTTACAACATAATAATATGTCTTGGGCTTACTGCTAGAATAATGGGACTTAATAGTCCTAATCGGGCAGTATAAATAAGGCGATATTACGAGTATTATTATAATGTTGAGTAGAGGTTTACATATTTGGGTTTATTTCATTTTCTTTTCTCACATATTGATTATTTCTTCCTAGATTCATCAAGGACTTTTTTACTTTCTACTACCCATAAGGAATAGAAAATTTGTTTTCTGTCGTCTCTTTTAGTTATAATACTGCTTTTTGTGTGTCAAAAGTGTGAAAGGAAATCTTTCATTAGTCATACGCAATCCAATATAGCGCCCCTTTTCATAATTGGCAAAATATTAGACATGGCATTAATTTAGTGGTTAAAATTGGTTCTGTTATGGTTAGTAAAAGAGAAATAATTCCTCTTTAGAGAAGATATATTTAAAGAATAGAGAAGTGTTAAAGAATATTTAAAGAATAGAGAAGTCTTGCCGTTTTTAGACTTACCTGCATTCGCAATAACGCTTACAAACGTTAATCAAAATTAAAGTCCAGATTTGATTCTCAGAAGTCAACGAATAAATATTATGTTTTGTTAATGAGGCCCTATTTTATTTTAATGTCTTTAATAAGCTAACCAATATTATTATGGGTAACGTTTCATTCGTTTTTTTACAAGATATTGCAAAATATCAATAAATTAATTGTTTCCCGTAGAGCAGATTAGAGTTTAGACTAATATTGCACATCCTGTGCACACTATTTGCACAGTGGGACTACAGTACTATACATAAATGCACATGAGAATCTATTTGGTTTAACAAATTAAGGGTGAAATCAATAGACAGTTGCAACACCTCTGAATTAAATTTTACATATTGTGTTAAAAGTGGAAATGTAAGAAATGACTTGAAACTGTTGATCAGATTTTGTCTATTAATTTCGCCCTAAGAGGAGATCAAGGAATCATACAATGATAATGATAAGTATATTTGGGGCCTTTATGGTCAATTCTTACACCTCTTAAAAACAGAGGCGCTTGACGAACGCCTAGTTAAAAGAAACTAGGAGCAGCTCTTACTAATTCTTCCACAATAGATATTCAGGCATAACAAAACAATTCATTCGATTCTAAACTTAGATGTAATGAATTCATGAAATTCAAACAATTCCAAACAAATCACTGATAGCATTAAAAGATAATTGAAAAAAAGAATAAGTTTATATCATTGAAAAAAGAATAAGTTGACAAAGAAATAAATTATAAAAAAAAGGTGAGGATTTAAGCTCATAGCTCATACTCAATCCTTGAAAACAAAGCATGCACAATATGCACGTAAGAACAACAGAAATAACTATTATCCCTTCCCACCCAAAGTGGACTTCACTTACTTCAGTGCCTATTGGTTATTTTGATAGTATCAATATTCCAAAGAGCTGTATCTCTCTCCGAATACGAGGCACGAGATTCAAGCTAACCTCGTATGGTTTTGATGACAGAGCTTGGCTCTCATTCATTGAAGACTAAGTTATATGATGAGAATGTAAAAAATTAACAGAGTTTGACAAATAAAAATGCATTGTAGCCGAAGTTTGTTGAAAAAGAAATATTGCATAAGTTACAAAAATATTTAATATACATTACAATTGTCACACAAATGTTTATGAAATTCCATGATTCAGCTAGTATTGAACCTGCACCCTTCTACTTACCAGTCAAACGACACAGCATCACCAATGCTGCAAGGGTTCTAGTTTAATGACTCGAAGAAATGCTTCCTATTGGAAGCATTTCTTATAATAATATAATAATCATCAACTGAAAAAACTTCCAGCAGTTTGTGATGGTTGTGGTGATATCATGAGTGTAACCCATGCCTTGAATTGCAAAAAAGGTGGTTTGGTGAAATATGGGCATGATTATTTACGAGATGAATGCGTACATTTGGCGAGTTATGCTTGGAATGGTGTTGTAAAAGAACCGATTATGAAAGATTCAAGCCCAAATGGTCCAACTCTAATAGCTGATTTCAAGATAACTGGTGTGTGGGAGTCAGGAGGGACTGCGTTTTTTGATAACCGCATAGTAAATGCAGACGCATCCTCCTACTCCTCACAATCTTGGTCATCAGTATCAAAAAAACATGCAAAAGAAAAGCACGAGAAATACAATGCGGCCGCTGAAGATGTGAGAGCATCTTTTACACCATTGGTCTGCTCGTGTGATGGAGCACTAAATGTAGAATTTGAGCATTTTATAAAGAGATTATCCCAAGCACTGACTGACAAATGGAAGAGAAGTTATTCTCAAATTTTCAGTTGGTTGAAAGCCAAGATCCAACTGGCAATTGTAAGAGCAGTGTCCCTAAGGTTGAGGGGAACGAGACAGCGGTTTAAATCAGCAATTATTGAAGATGGAGCAGGAGTAGACTATATAATATGTCAATAAATATAAATAATATAATATAGTAAAAAAAAAAAAATATAATGGAGAGGGGGACCTCATTTGTAATTTCTTTTAGCTTTTCTCTAATTAGTGTTTGTTGAACGTTCGTTTCTGGTAGGGTATCAATACTACTTAGCTTGAATTCGAGAAATAATAAACTTGGCATTTTTTCAATAATGTTTTTCTGTGGGATATCAATATTTTTATGGAGCTCTGGTTTGTGACGTAAATCACTGGATCCACCTCAGAGCTTTGCGTCGACTACACCAGGTGAAGAGTATTCAGAATACAGAAGGTGGAGGGACTCAAAGGAGCTTTATAAGTGTATTGTAAAAATGTAAAATGAAATGCGCAGTATATTAAAAAAAAATACTGACGAACATACGAACATTTTTAATGGTTTGTTATCAGTAACTGTTGAATTGTATTTCTGCTAGATACAAGTGTTTCGATGGATTTAGAAAGTGCGCGTCGAATCTTCGCTAATGATGGTCTGAATATCTGTCCGCCGTATGTCATTCTCGCGGAACATGTCGACTACACTCCGGTAGAAAGTCTTGTAGAGAACCATGAGCAGCACATCCAGCACTAGGGTGAAGACAGGCACCGACACGGCACTCAGCCAGAACACCATGGACGAAAACATGAGCTCGTACATTCCAACCATCGGGTTGCCCAGCGGCAGCGTGGGCCATACAAAAGAGTAGGCAAACAGCACGATAAACCAGACGGATATAGACCCCCAGATGCTTAAGTGAGTGAGCGATGTCCAGGACTGAATGTGTAACCCCGCCTTGATACAAACAACAATCACAGTGATGGTGTACACCATGTTGCCAAGCACCAGGTACCCGCCGTCGCGACCACTCGCCCAGATGTTCCCTTGTCCGTACATTAGCATCGGGAGCCAGAACATGAGAACAGAATGAAACAGCGCGTTGCCAATCCACACCCAGAACACTTTCACATTGAACGTGTTGTGCGTCTGAGAATAAAGAATAGGATTTTTAAGTCGCGTTTTCGACGAACACACTTGATCAAGAATTCCGATCGCGAAAGGTGGGAAAGCCGTGAAGAGAACGTTGTAGAGACCGATTGTCCATCGCTCGAACAAGACTTGTCCACTCCAGCCGGAGTAGATCGCGAACCAGAGTTCCATCACGTAGAGGCAGATGTTCTTGTAGAAGCTGTACAGGATGAGGAGGCACATGCGCTGGTAGTTCCAGGAGCCGTGGACGAACAGCAGCTTCAGGAGGAAGCGGAACTGTCCGATGCTGTAGTCACTGGCGCAGGCCGCCTGTAGTCCCTCCACCCCGGATATCCCCACCCCCACGTGAGCCTTCTGAATCATAGCCACGTCATTCGCGCCGTCCCCGATGGCCAGGGTCACGCTCTTCGTATTCACCGTCACGAGATCTACCACTTCTGCTTTCTGCAGCGGCGACACACGGCAGCAGATGACAGCGTTGCAGCACAAGCACAGCTCGAGGAAGTCTTTACGTAGCTCATGCATGAGGGCGAAGTTGAGGGACAGCCCGTCGATGATAAGCGCATAGTTGTTGTTGCGGGTCCCGAGCAGGTGGGACAGAGAGCTCCTGTGCTGCTGCAGGGACTCCCGCACAGAGTCCAGACTGCTCCCGTCCACCACCATCAGGGGCGTGTCCTGCCCCACCAGCCGCGAGGAGTAGCCGATGTTGATGGCTGTCTCCTTCTTGTCTCCTGTCAGCACCCACACGCTGATCTGGGCTTTGATGAGGGCCGCTATCGTCTCCGGCACGTAGTCCTGTAGCTTGTCCTCTACTGCGCTCGACCCCAGCAACTGAAAATCCTTCTCAATGATCTCACACACCTCGGCAATCTGCTCCTCTCTGTTAGTCATGGCTGTAGCGGCCTGCTGGTACAACGCGTTCCAATTTCTGTAACTTTCTTCTGTCAATGTCGCCACACCGAAGCACAGCGTACGATACCCAGCGCTGGCAAACTGTTCGAGATGTGTCTTTGTTTCTTCGACATACTTAGAACCTTTTTCTAGCCGGGACATAATGACGTTATCCGCACCCTTGCAGAACACTTTGATTTCATTTGTTGGCGTACGCACCACGACCGACATTCGTTTCCGATCGCTTGTAAACTCCAGGACGTTTAATATCGTGTACCTCTGTGTCTCCCCCAGCACGCTTATCTCGATTTCCTTGTAGTGCCTCGAGGTGAACACGAAGCCAAACGCCTTGGCTCCCAGGATCAACGCTTTCTCGTCGGGTGAGGAAGCATGGTAGAACATCTCGCCTTGCTTACTCTCCGGGATCACCGTATGGCACACTGCCAGCATGGTCAAAAACTCGCGGATCACAGGTTCGAGGTCCGGGTTCCTCGTGATCATTCTCTCCTGCTCCTTCCTGTTGTTGCTGTTGAAGTTGGGCACAAAGATCTGTCCTCCGACGGAGCAGATCTTGAACTCCATCACGTTACGCGTGAGGGTGCCCGTCTTGTCGGAGAACACAAACTTGACCATGCCCAGCTCCTCGTTGAGGTTGGAGGTCCTGGCGGCGGCGGGGGTGTCGGTGGGGGCGTGGTACATGTCCATGTCGTTGTTGATGAACGTGGCCTGGATGAAGCGGACGATCTCCAGCGTGACCTGCAGGGAGATGGGGATCAGGTTGTTGTACAGGATGATGAAGGTGAGGAGGTTGGAGTGGAAGCTGGGTGTGCGGGCGAGGAGGTACCAGTCGCCCCCCGCGCTACGCCCATGCGTCCACAGGACATTCGCCCCCGCGCTGATGAAGCAGAGGACCAGCAGCAGGAAGAACAGCATGATGGTCTGCGTGTTGGTGATCTTGTCCACCGTGGATCTCTTCAGAGGGACGGCCGTGGCGTTCTGCATGAGCTTGGTGTCAGAGCCAGTGTACACCACGACGCCTGGGGGTGATAAGAAGCAGATTTTTTTTTTTTTTTTGGGGGGGGGGGCTTTCTTTTATATGGCAGGATTCTCCTTCAAGAAGCTCTTCCACCCAACCATAAAAGCCTCAAGCAGATGCTTGAGGCTCTGGCACTATCAGAGCGGTTAGGATGGTTGCATTCCTCGATTTATAACGTTATTTATTTATTTAGAAACTCTTTATTAGTTAAACATAATTATATACAGACAAATAATGGTAAAAATTAAATATAAAAATTGACAATATTAATAAAATAAACAAGAAAAAAAAATATACAAATGTCCTAACTAAAGGGCGGGGTTACTGCCTATGGCAATCTCTTCCACCCAACTATCTGTGAGGCAGAGTATTAAGTAAGCTTTCTTAACATTTTAACTAATTGTAATATATGAAAAAAAATAGGTAGGTACTATCATTAAATCATTATGATGAAAACTACTGAATAGTATTAAGTTTCTTCTCAAACCGATAGCTACTCCATTCCCAGGATCGATTTCCATATTGGCCAAATATCTCTTATTGTTTTTTCCACCTATTGAATTGCTAATTCAAACCTTCTCAAAATTTGCATTACTGACAGGATGTGTTAGATTAAACAATGTTTAGATAAAAATAATGTCTACTAAAATAATTTCCACTACGTAAAAAAAGAATTCTTTAGCGTTTCCTAAGATTGTCCACAAGGCTAGCCTTCAACCCCTTCACAACGGTAAACCTTGCGCCCACTTACACTTAATCACTGACCTCAGTAGTTTGATCGATAAGGCGGCGGACTTGTAACCTGGAGGTCGGTGGTTCAAGTCCCGGTTTCAGCGTAGTTTTAGTAGTTGTGACATCACAAAAGCGATTAACACAAATATGATAACTTTTCACTCACCAATAATCCAGGAAGTGTTTCTCAACATGGAGCCCCGCAGCAGAATCCTCTCCGGCCCCAGAGGCACCGGTGGGTGGCCCCTCTCCTTAAAGTTACCGGTGAACTCGTAGATGAACCGGTTAGGATGGTCGCACTCTATGCTGCCCTTAAGCTGGGCGAGGGATGACGGGTCCGTGAGCGAGGAAGTCTCGTTGAGTGCCTGTCGAATCTTGAGGTTGGTCTCCCCATCCAGGTTCATGGTCTCAATGTAGCACATGCCTGCCACGTGGAGTGGAGGGAATTTTTTTTTTTTTTTTTAAAGATGAGTGTTTCACAGCCGTTTTTATTTCGTAGCCATGAAACAGGAGCTACTGTAGACGCTTGTGGTCTGTGTTGTAGCCTGCCCATCCCGTAGTATGCCTCCCCTCTGATGGGCGAGAAGTGACACAATACTTCCCAATTAGGTGCTGGGTCAACACGAGCGCCCCGGAAGGTATCCCTTACAAAACAATTGTAGCCAAACTAAGAATACAATTTTTTGTCGGCACGGGGGATCGAACCCGGGACCTTTCGCATGGCAAGCGAGTGCTTAACCACTGAGCTAATCGCGCGCTATAATTGCAATCATCACAGGGTGGCGTCATCGTGAACGATGGTAGCCAAAGGAATGACTCAGCACTAGAGGAATGACTCAGCACTTCTACCAATGTCTTTAGAAAGAGACTAATAATTGACAAGGGCCCCCAGAACCAAGCCAATGCTGGTCTACTCCCTGTTTATAGTCCCCAGCCAGACTATAATGGAGTGGGGGGAATAATTGCAATCATCACAGGGTGGCGTCATCGTGAACGATGAAAGCCAGAGGAATGACTCAGCATTTCTACCACTGTCTTTAAAAGGAGGCTAATAATTGACAAGGGCCCCCAGAACCAAGCCAATGCTGGTCTACTCCCTGTTTATAGTCTCCCAGCCAGACTATAATAAATTGCAATACAATACTTTTTCTTTAACTTGGGCTTAACGATCTCTTTAATATTTTAGTTTCTATTACCTAAGTGTGCCCCGGAACCGCTTTCGCATTACTTCAGGGCACTTTACCTTTACATCCATGCCATTCCGGAAACGGAAAATTTCGGTCAGGATTTGAACCTGCAACCTCCGGGTCAGTAACCAATGCTCTTAACCACTGAGTCACGGAGGTCGGCTAGTTTCTATTACCTGTATGTCTAGTACCTAACTCTTAGAGATTTATAAATCCCAACTTGCACTGTTGGTCTCATGGTTAAAGGTAAATTGGTAAATTGACTAGTAAGCGTGTCAGAGATCCGAGTTCGAATCCCAATCAATCCAGTGTCTTTCTCTAATTTATTTGAGAGCTTTGAGACGAGCAGTATTTTTACTTTTCAAACAGAGTTTTTACGAAATAGAAAATTAAAATTACTTTTTATTTTATTACTATTGAGTTGTTGTTGTTGTAGCCCGCTTGGCTACAGCTGGAGGGGTGAGTGATGGTCTCCAGCCAACTTTATTTCAAAGTTGGCCCGTCCTGAACCACATATTTCTAAGTGCGATCAACCATCGTGAGGACTTGGACTTTTCTTTATAAGCCATTAAACCCTTAGGAAACTGCAAGCTAGCCTGGCTTGTAAGGGTTGGCTAGTCTGTTCTCTGTTTATAGTCCTCTAGCGAGACACTGGTCTTCTCTCTGTTTAACGTCCCCCAGCCAGACTATTGAGTGTTTTTTTTTATCCTATTCCTCTTACCTTCATTCTCACTGGTGGCAAGCACCACCAGATCAGCAGGGAAGAAGGAGTTGTTGTAGACCTTCACAATGTCTCCCACCACCAGGTCCTTCCACGTCTCCACATGGATCCTGCCCGCCTTCATCACATCCACGCTCCTGTGGTTGATCTCGCCGTCCGCTAGATGTCGCTTCACGTCTTCGATGATCTCCTTGATGCCCGACACCATCATGATCAGGATGAGAGGGATCAGTGTGGTGTAGCGACCCGTCGGGGACACATCGGGAATCTGCTGCATGAGCGCGATGAAGAGGAAGAAAATGTTCGCGTAGCGACGGAACTGCTCGAACAGAAAACACGGGAAGAACGTCACGACCGAATATTTCGACGTCGAGATTTTGTTCCCGACATGTTTCACCGGCTGCGGCCCGCTGATGATCACTGTGCGGTGGTCGCACTTGCCGGTGATGCAGTCGACCTGGTCGGAGCCGGGGGGCGGGGGCGGGGCTCCCCCGGAGGGTGGGTTTGGCGGCGGGAGGAGCTTGCGGGAAGATTCGGGGGACGTCGAAAGCATTGGGATGTTTTCGTTGCCGCTGCCGCTGCCTTTCATCTGAAACAGGGGAGATGGCACTCTATAGTTCAGGGTGCTATAGAACAGCAGAGATTGGTACTCTATACATAAGGCTGCTATAGAACCGAGAGAAATGGGCACTCTATAGTTCAGGGTGCTATAGAACAGGGGAGATGGGCACTCTACAGGGTGTCCCGTATACAGATGCAAATATTTTGAGGGTAGGTTCAGCCCACCGTGGACTATCATATGAGCGAAACTTGCAGTGGGGCATTTTGCTTCGTTAAAGAGTTATGGTCAAATCCCTGTTTTTCCCACAGGTCTAGAGGTCACTTGGATCGATGCACGTTTTTAAAGAAATAATAGCCAGTAAGTAATTTTTGACTTCATGTATGGATAGTCACTCTGTAGTTCAGGGTGCTATAGAACAGGAGATATTGGCACTCTATAGTTTAGGGTGCTATAGAACAGGGGAGATGGGCACTCTATAGTTTAGGGTGCTATAGAACAGGGGAGATGGGCACTCTATAGTTTAGGGTGCTATAGAACAGGGGAGATGGGCACTCTATAGTTCAGGGTGCTATAGAACAGGGGAGATGAGCACTCTATAGTTTAGGGTGCTTTAGAACAGGGGAGATGGGCACTCTATAGTTTAGGGTGCTATAGAACAGGGGAGATGGGCACTCTATAGTTAGGTGTATAGACAGGGAGTGGCACTCTATAGTTAGGTGCTTAGAACAGGGGAGATGAGCACTCTATAGTTTAGGGTGCTATAGAACAGGGAGAGATGGGCACTCTATAGTTTAGGGTGCTATAGAACAGGAGAGATGGGCACTCTATAGTTTAGGGTGCTATAGAACAGGGAGATGGCACTCTATAGTTTAGGGTGCTATAGAACAGGGGAGATGAGCACTCTATAGTTTAGGGTGCTATAGAACAGGGAGATGGGCACTCTATAGTTTAGGGTGCTATAGAACAGGAGAGATGGGCACTCTATAGTTCAGGGTGCTATAGAACAGGGGAGATGAGCACTCTATAGTTTAGGGTGCTATAGAACAGGAGAGATGGGCACTCTATAGTTCAGGGTGCTATAGAACAGGGGAGATGAGCACTCTATAGTTTAGGGTGCTATAGAACAGGGGAGATGGGCACTCTATAGTTTAGGGTGCTATAGAACAGGGGAGATTTATTTATTTAAATGTATGTGACCTACTTGTAAATATATGTGACCTACTTTTAAATGTATGTGACCTACTTTTAAATGTATGTGACCTACTTGTAAATGTATGTGAAAAAATATGAAACCAGATTGGGGTCTGAGTTACAGTTTAGCCATCTAATGTATAACTTTTTGTGACAGATGAGAAGAGACACCAAAAAATGTACATATTTTAGTAAATTTAACTTTTTATATTTATTATAGACAACAATTGAAAACATTAGGAGTTCTTCTGATGCCAGAAGTTTCTCTACAATCTCCTCATCAATATCTTCATTCTGACTTATTATACTTTCCAATGTTCTTTTCAAAACCACATTTTGGATGTTAATATTCAGGGTGTTTATGTGTTCTTTGAAATATTTGGTGACTAAACCATCCCATGTCATTATGGCACAAGAGTAACTTTTGCTCCATTATGCATCACGGATAACTTCTTCTTTTTTTTGACAAATGGTCTTGACATATAATTATGAATGATCAATCACAATAAAATAATTAAAGAAACGATTAGAAATTAAATATAAAGGGAAAAAAATGAGTTTCTGATTATTCGAATTTACTACAGTAAATTAAATTATAGTAAACATACCTATGTATGTTAATGTTATCTTTGTATTTAAAAAAAAAAATCTGTTATAAATTTATTGGTTACATATTATTTAAAATAATCTAAATATTCTTGTACATTATAAATTTTTTCCGTGCTAAATCTTTTGATTATTAGAAATTGTTTTTCGTTTTCACTGTTCTCATCAATTATTTCTTGTACAAATGTTCGGAATATTTCATTCTTATCATTGCTTATCTACCTAGAATTGAAATTAATTCTATTGTCTCCAGACCTTTAAAAAAAAAAAAAATGTATTTCACAGCCTTTTTTATTTCGTAGCCATGAAACAGGAGCTACTGTAGACGCTTGTGGTCTGTGCTGTAGTCTACCCATCCCGTGGTATGTCTCCCCTCTGATGGACGAGAAGTGACACAATACTTCCCACTTAGGTGCTAGGTCAACACAAGCTCAACTGAAGGTATTCCTTACAAACAAATGTAACCAAATTTTGAAGATTTTTTTTTTCGTTCGAACGCGGAGGTTCGAACCCGGGACCTTCCGCATGGCAAGCAGTTATCTTACCACTGAGCAAATCGTGGGCTCTTACATTTCCTGTATTACGAATAGTCACAAGTTTCCTAGTATTAACAAAGGCGTAATTAATAAACAAATTCTCACAAGTCATTGCTAAGCGTCGGTTTTTCCTATCTTACACAGTACGCAATCTGTGCAGAGGTATTACAAAAACGTCTATTAATTCCACCCTAAAAGTACTTCATCAAATACCTGATTTTCAGTATTTCTTGTTTCAACCTCTTCATTATTATCTGGCGGTTGACTACTCTCTTCCGTATTTTTATTTTCTTTATTTCCGACATTTCGCTCTTTCGAATTCGGAGTTTTCTTTTGATTTTGTTCGTCCATTTATTCTTCTCCTCATCGGAACAATGAAACAATGTAGTCAACAGCAAAGTAGGAGAATTAATTTTGAAATCGCAAATTTATTTTCGATGGACGGGAGCAAAGTTTAGCTTGAAGATTCTAAGTTGGCTGAAGAGCTTACATTATTTCCTGAAAATAAATAGGTATATTATTTCCCTTCAGGTGCTGAGTCACGTATGAGACGGCGTGCCCACCGCTGGGTCACATTTTTATGTCCTCATTAGACGGCGTGCCCACCGGTGGGTCACGTTTTTTTTTTTAATTTCCCTTGTAACGTAACCCACCGGTGGGCACAGATAATGCTATGATTAATATATTTTTGTACTCGCCCGTCCCAGAGGATAGTTTTTACCGGGTGGAATTTTGAAAATCGATTCAGGTCAAAAGAATCACGTCATCAGTTTGAGTTTTTATGTATTATCTGTATGTAGCTAGGTAGATGGAAAAAAACTACTTCGAAGAAAATTTACTAAGAGAACTACCTAGCTTTTTTCCATCTTATTGAAGGACACAATTTCCACCTACATTCTCTATAGCTTTACTAATCTTGACTATTTTAGTAATCTTCTTTCTAAATCAACTCTCTACATATTTGAAGTCATTGTTGATCTAGGTAGAATATAAACCAGTGAGAGGTCAATTACCTGACCTTAATGTTTAATAATCAATATAGGTTTAACTTGCCTGCCTTAAAACCCATCGTCTATAAGTAGGAAGTAAGCTTGCCTAATTATAATTAATTGAATTCAGTGTGTATTACAACTATCACACTAGATGAATCAGTGTGGATGATTAGAACAAGGCAGAGGTGTCTTTGGTGCAATTTCCACCACAGTCATATTTTTTTATTTTCATTTAAAACTTTTGACTAGCTTTACCTATCTCATCCATAGACTTTTCAGGACAACTCTTCAATTAATTATGAAGAGAAAATCTTTTTTAAGTTTGATTTCACAGAAGAACTAGGAAAGTGAAATAAATAGGTACCTTCTACTTAATTAAAGTGAATGGGAGAATAATTTAGATTTAGCAGAACAAAATGTATTTAAAACAATGAAAAGTTCATTTTCTAGATAGTTTTTGTTTACAATGTATTTCGAACCCCCAGAACATTTACTGTCAATTATCTTTTTACTTTTATCAGTAACTGATATCAAGATAGTTTTCAGGGGTAAACTCTAAGAATTTTTTTGATATCAGTTAAGTACTGTTTGGAAGATAATTTACATAAATCAAGAAAAAACCTAAAATTGAACTTCATTGTATTTTTTAATATTAATTTTAAGCAGCTGAATAAGTCTCATAAACATAATTATTAGTGATTAGATGGTGAAATAAACATCTTTTTAGTTGAAAATTGCAGTATTCAGCTTGCTGTCCAAACTAGACAATTACCCCACCAAGTCTTGTGCCTATACCTGAGGTTGTGACGGGGAACCAGGATCCAAGTCTGAGAAGATGTACTGGGGAAAGACATCAAAAATATATCGAAGAAGTGTTCACATACATACTAAACAAATAAAAATACCTCTCGTAGGTATACATAATGTTTATGAGTAAACATGATCATTTTGTCTTTGGCACACGATGTAGCAATGTGAAAATGAAGCTCACAATGAAGATGATGATCTTTTACCAACTTAATCCAACTATCAAAATAAAGTACAAACTTTTGCAGAGGAATATGTTTTTCTTTATTGTTTCAACCCTCTTCTTAATCCTTAACATTAGAGCCAGTTAGCTCACCAGGGATCCATTGTCTATTTTCTTGTACTTCCACTTGTTCTTCACTATCTTATTACTTGTATCACAACTCAACTAGTACTGCTTGTGGAATCCGTGGTCCATTCCTTTGCAATTATTCTGACAAACCAATGTACACATGGTGCTCTAAATAATAAGAGATATCTTACCCTACCCACAAATCTATATTATTCTAGCAGTAAGCCCAAAATGTATTAATATGAGGTCAAAATCCCAAATGGGAGGATAATTTGTCATGTTCCAGTTGATTTTTGAACCCATGACCTCTGGATTACCAGTCAGGCGCCTAGACCACTGAGCTACCAGGAAAGACTATATTGATTACCTATATACTGACTTATTAATTGCCAAATCTAAATAATTACCATTATTTTGTATTACCTATACCTAAATAGCTCTTTTTAAATTTTGCATTGCTCATTGGTTCTCAGCACACTCAAATCAGAATCCTCCATATCAATATTTCTTGTTGAAAGCATTCAACACAAAGCTCTGAAAACCTTAGGAAGAAAATCTAGAAGGCTATCTGATCCCTCATACTTTGAGTTTGAAAAATCCTTCTCTCCTATATCTGGGTACACTAGACAAGAAATTACCAATATGAAACATAATTCAACATCTTTAATATCAAAATTACCCCTGTTTATACTATTACGAGACATCTATATATCAATGTACCAGGATGTGCTACAACTCACCAATAATTATTCATTTCCAAAGATATGTAAAAATCTGATTTATTTATCTACTTCCATCAACTCTATAAAGGCCCATTACATTTGCCAATTTGACTAGGCAGAATAAATTTCTAATTTTCTATGCTATGCTATTCTATTCTTGTACCGACCTCAGTAGCTTGATTGATAAGGCAGTGGACTTGTAACCTGGAGGTTGGTGGTTCAAGTCCCAGTTTCAGCATAGATTTAGTAAATCTAGATTGAGTAGTTGTGATATCACAAAAGTGATTAACACAAATATGATAACTTAACTATTCTATTATTGTTCATTTGATTGTCCTATTGTACCTAGGTACTGCTTAACACTCCGAGCGCCAAGCCTACTTTTTTTCCACGTATATGCTCAGGCCAAGGGTGTTTTGAGCAATTTCACTGTCAAGCGCCGCGTGTATCTTTGAGAATACACCCATGTCCTATCCCCACAACGCCGCGTGTATCTTTGAGAATACACCCATGTCCTATCCCCACAACGCTGCGTGTATTCTTGAGAATACATTTGAGAGGCTAATGTTCAGAACTTCAGTGTGTTCCGAAAAATACACGTATATGGGAGTTTACATTGTAGCTTGATAGTGCTGGCCTAGCACTGTATTTCTGCATAATCAGTTTTTTCCTACGATGTTCTGAGGGGTAATAAGCAACGAAGGAAAATTTGATTTTTTTTTATGGAATATAAAGAAGGTAAATCAGCTTTTATTATGAAAAATGAATCTAATCTTGAAGAAAACAGTTGTACCTTGAGTATTTCAACATGTACATGAATAATAATGTATAATATTTTACAGGTGGAATAACATACAATTAGTATTTTGACTTTATTTGTTTTACCAAGCCTGCTTACAATTAGGAATTATTAGGTTTGGTAGATAATTGGTTTTATGTGAATGTGAATGAACTATGAGCCAATAAAATAAATTTACGAAGTACCTACAAATAAAGTCTGTTTGCTTTGTTTTGTTCTTTCATTCATAAAAATAGATTGTTTCTAGCTCAGGACTCTAGTGGACATTGTTGAAGCATGTATGGCACATGAAGCGATCACAAATGTCATGATGCCAGGCCGCGTGTATTCTGCAGAATACACACACACAAAAACAACTTTTTAGGATCTATTCACTCTTAAAAGTAAGCTTTATATATACGAATCGACTTGTCTAAGTATCCTGAATCATAAATTCACTTTGGCCTGGGACAGTAAAATCGCTCAAAACACCCTTGGCCTAAGCGTATGCGTGGGAGGAAATTAGGTTTGGCGCATGGAGGTAGGATATCGGTGTATTCTCAAAGACACTTGCGGCCTGTGGGGAATGGACATGGGTGTATTCTCAAAGATACACGTGGCGCTTAGAGTGTTAAATTAACATTTATTTTTCTACACCCACTCATTTATTTTATCTAGATGAACCATTCTTATCTGTGTCATTCAAAACACCCCCTGTATTTATTAGTTTAAGTTGTTTTTCAATAGTTTTGTTTTAGGACTTGTTTAATTTTTGGATAAATATTTTTTTTTAAATTGTATTTTGTAGAAATAGAAAATTGTCCACCCATTCATTGTTTCTAAACAAATACCTAAATATTGAAACCTGTCTAATATAACTAGACAGAGACAAGGGAGTGGAATGGTTAGACATTTTATTGAGTCACCACTAGCATTTCATATACTAAAATAATTTCTAGTGATTCACAAGTCTTGAAAGTGCTTACTCTATATAGTTGTTTCATGGGAAAACTGCACTCCTTTTATAAAATTGAACTCAGGAATTTGTTTGTTAGTTAGGACCTGTCTTTTGAGTATATAAAATAGGATGTCACATTTACCTTAGGGGTACTGGACATCTTGAGTCTCTTGAACACTTGACAATCTTATCAGCTTCCTTATCAATGCAGAATGATTGAGCATACATGTCCATCAAATACAAAAAACACACGCGTTTCTTTTTCAGCAGCTAAAAACTTCTAGATAAGGTGTTAAAAACACTGAAGACATTAAACTAAGCCATTCATTTTTAAAACATGAGCACAGCTAATTTGGAAAAAGAGAAATTTTTAGAGAAGTCTCACTCAAAGTGAGATCATCTCTGACAGAGTGTTATCAGCAGACTATTTAAAGATAGTGATGAAGCAGTGAACAATATGAGAATGAAAATTGTGAATTAACTTGAATTTGGAGTCAATGATACGAGGTGACTAAACAGTGTAATGTGAAATATATCTGATTAACTGATAAGGATTAGTTAGTTTTCATAATTTTAAATTCTTTATAGATTAGATAATCATGTTTCCATCTTCTTTTTTTTATCTCTCTATCTCACTCTCTTTAGCAAGTGGGTTGAGAACTAGTGGTTAATTAATTACTTTTGATAAAAGTGAAGCTAGTATTTAGTTCAAGCATAATCCACGAGAAAACATTCCTTGCCGTCCTTGATTTGATAGATATTGATGTTCGAGGACTATTGATAGAAGCAAGGGAAACCATTACATCTCAATTTAAAAAATTCTCTACTGAATTCAACATCCCCAAATCATGACTCAAAAATATATCTCAATCAGTTATACGAGCCTCTATACTGATCCTCCAAAATCATATTTGTGGCATCTACTATCATAACTACATAATTATACTTCTCCATATTTTGTTTATAAAATCCAAATTGTTGATATTGTATAGGTTATTTCTCTTTTAACCTGGTTCTCATTTTCATCTTCATTGGTATTTCAAACATATTATGATACCCTTTGTCCTTTGTCATCTTGGCAACCTGCTAGAGGGCAGGAAGGCGGTTTTCACAGCATTTCTTTTTATAATTTATTTCGTTTAAAATGGTTTGCTTGATATAATAATTGTGAGATATTCATGATCGCCAAACCTGCGAAGTGAGCACGCAGACGCAGTAGACATAGTTGTATTTTGACTTTTAACCACATTCTACACCAAATCTTCAACAGAATGATGGTTATTGGAAAGATTGTACCTTGTTTGAAAAATGCCAGGACTGTGTTAATTGATAAGGGGGGTCAAACTGAGGAAATAAAAAACTGGCGGCCAATCACTATCCTACCAATTTTGAGACGAGGATTTGAAAAAATCATGGAGAAAAGACTAAGAGATTATGTGGTCATCAATCCAAACCAAAGAGGCTTCATATCCAAACCTGGATGCTCGATTAATTTAGCCATTGTTGAGAAAGCACTGGAAACTGCAAAACAAGAAAAATCTGACCTTGTATGCATCTTTCTAGATATAAACCAAGCTTACAATAATGTTGGCCACAACCAGATTAAGAAAGCTCTTGAGTCAACCAAAACTCCTAATATTTTGAAAGATATTGTGATGGACTGCCAAACTCACAATAAAATTGTACTTGAGGTTGGAAATAACAAATCCACATCAATTGAATTAAAACAGGGTCTGATGCAAGGTGCCCCGTTATCTCCGCTCCTCTATAACATTGCAACAAACCATATAATAGATGAAATTACAGAAGATGGAATTACTAAAAATCTTGGTGTTAAAATTGTTGATGGGGTGCAGATGTTAGCTCAAGCCTTTGCAGATGATTTATGTATTCTTTGCAAATCAACCGAAGCAGCTGAAACCATGTACAAGCTAATAGAGTCTCGCCTTTCTGAGTTGGGAATGAAACTAAATCCTACAAAGACCCAATGTATAGTCATTAAAAAAGGTATAATAAATACTACAGAGATAAATCTAAGTGGTATCATCATCACACCAGCTAGTAATACAAATTCGGTAAAATACTTGGGAACAACCCTAACTGACCAGATTATTTTGGACAAAGAGTCAACAATGTCAAATCTGAATGAAAAGATAAACAAGATAGTCACGTCACCTTACCTCAAAGCTGAACAGAAGATGAACATCCTAAATACCTATGTCTGGCCAATGTTGACCTTCAAACTACAACATACCCCAATTGATAGGTGGACGGTACCTTTTGTTGAAGACCTGGATAAAATGGTCCGCTCTGCAGTGAAACAAATTCTCGAGATCCCTAAAGATGTTCCTGATTCTGCTTTGTATTCTGATAAAAACATGAGAGGCCTTAACGTATTCAGATTTTCTTGGGAAATCCTCATCCAACGTCTAAATTTGTTCTCAAACCTACAGAAGCAAGGTAATATTATTAAAAAAATCAAAAACTTAGACCTTGAGATTTCCAGATGTTTGACCACCTTAAGAATCACAAATGTGGATGAAGTGAATACAAAAAAGATCAGGGAAAATCTGCGCCTTCAAGAGTTCCAATCCTGGAGTGAATTGAAATCAAAGGGGCTTGGAGTGTGTCTCTTTGGAGAGGTGAAGTCACACAACAAATGGCTAACAACAAAGGAAGGATTGACAAACAGCGAATTCACAGAGTTGGTCAAAATGTCAACTAACACAGCTGCTGTCAGAGCAATACCAGGGCGTTCCCAAGATGGTAACCAGTGCCGCCGATGCCATGGCGAGAATAAACCAATTGAAACACTGGCCCATGTATTAGGATCATGTCCCTTTGGTCATCTCACCCATATTAACCGACATAATTCTGTTCGTTCCATGATTGCCAATGAACTCAAAAAACAATATGAGGTCCATGAGGAGGTGACGGGCATTGCAACAGATGGGTCGTCTCGTAGAATCGACATTATTGCCATTGATAGAAAAGAGAAGAAGGCTACGATCATAGACCCCACCATAAGATTTGAAATGAATCCGAACCAACCTGATGAAGTTAATGAGGAGAAGAGAAATATATATGTTCCTACAGTTCCATATTACAAAGAAAAATATGATTTGATAGATATTGATGTTAGAGGACTATTGATAGGAGCAAGGGGAACCATTACATCTCAAGTTAAAAATTTCTCTACTGAATTTAACATCCCTGAATCATGCCTCAAAAATATATCTCAATCAGTCATACGAGCCTCTATACAGATTCTTCGAAATCATATTTATGGCATCTAATATCATAACTACATATACTTCTCCATATTCTGTTTATAAAAGCCAAATTATTGACATTACATAAGTTATTTCTCTTTTATCTCGGTTCTCATTTTCATCTTCATTGGTATATCAACACAGACATATGGTACCCTTTGTCATCTTGGCAACCTGCTAGAGGGCAGGAAGGCGGCTTTCACAGCATTTCTCTCAAAATTCGTCTGAATTCTGAGATGGCGTGGGTGGATTCGCCAGTTTATACAGGGTGTATGAAAAAAAAGGAGCCAGTCAAAATATCTCGTCTATGGAAGCGATTTTCAGAAAACCCTGAAACACTTGTCTCATTATATGGAGGGGGAAATTTTTTCAGGGGGTTTAATTTTTCATACTCTTAACAGGGGCGGCCCCAGGGGGGTCAACTTTTGAATCTTAAATAGAACTACCCTATTTGTAATACATTTCTGAAAAGTAGTTGACGTTAAAAGTATTTTAAGATCAGTTTGAGATTTTTAATCAAAACAGGGCCGAAGATATCGTACATTTCATTTCACAGGTTTCAATTATTTTTTATAAGTATATTAATGATATTTTTGTAAAAAATGTTAAACACATGCCTTTCTACTTGAAATAATTAAATTTTCATTCCTTTTATATCATTAGCTTTACCAGGGAAGGTGTCAAGGGGTCATTTTTTTATACTGTGTAAAAACTTTTCCTTTTTTTAGTATAGTCTGTGCCAAATAAATGCAATGAGTGTTGTTGTTTAATCTAAGTTTAAGATACCCTTGAATACAGGGCCGGATACTAGTACTGCCCGCGGGTTTTAGAATTTTTCACATTCATTTGAAGTAAATCGGGCCCTGTTTTATATTAAATTAAACAAAATGAATCCTTGCATTTATTTCTCACAAATTATATTCGAAAAACGATGGTTTTTACAACATGAAAAAAAGTTGACCCCTTAAAATCTTCCCTGGTAAAGCTAATAGTAATAAAAAAAGCAGGAAAGTTTCATTAATTCAATTGAAAAACTATTTTTTACAAAGATACAATTTATTTCTTATAACAAATGACTGAAACCTGTGAAATGAAATGGACGATATCTCCGGCCATGTTTTGATTAAAAATCTCAAACTAGTCTTAAAATACTTTTAACGTCAACTGATTTTCAGAAATGTATTACAAATAGGGTAGTTCCATTTAAGATTCCAAAGTTGACCCCTCTGGGGCCGCCCCTGTTAAGAGTATGAAAAATTAAACCCCCTGAAAAAGTTTCCCCCTCCATATAATGAGACATGCGTTTCAGGGTTTTCTGAAAATCGCTTCCATAGACGAGATATTTTGACTGGCTCCTTTTTTTTCATACACCCTGTATGATTAGAGTATTAGACCAGATAGGCTTGGGCGCTTGGGTCCCCGCACGAAGTTGTCATAACTCCGGGTAGTCCTAGATTTTAACTTTTAACCTGTGATATTTCAATGTAAGTAATACGTGTTATTTATGTTAAGTGTTTTGTGTCAATGTTCCTAAGAAAGAATAAATAAAGAGATTCCATTGTTAAATTCGTTGAATCATATTTGGTTTTATTGAAAGTCAAGGAACATAACAATAATATTCTAATGCAAATTATTGAGCAATTTTTTTTACGTTTCTAGAAGTAGGTGCAATTGTTTCTACGACAAGCATTCGCTAAGATTTTATTGAAAATTGTGAAAGTATAAAATTTTCTCTTGACGGCAAGGAAAAATCAGAAAAGTGACGTCACACAAAAGCAGACCTCGGTCAACTCGGCTTGAAGCGTTAACAGTAAAGCCGACCGCGAATATTTAAATATTGCGGGAAAAAATATTTGAACACAAAACAACGGAGACTCAGGTGCTGATAACCTTGCAAAATTCACTAGTGTTTCGCTCCAGAAAATCATTATTCTGACAGACTCAATCAAATCCATTTTTCTTTCATGTAGAAACCATCTGTCCAACTGTACAGACTTGAATACCGAAGCTTCTGCTCCTTTGTTTTCAGCCGTCTCTGTTCTAGCTTCTTAGTTTTACTTCTGTAGTGTTCTATCAATAATTATATCCACTATCTTTTTTTTTGTTTTAAGTGTTCTGCACTGCTCTACTTTTAGCCAGCCTGTGAAACTTGAAAATTCAATCATCCACAATGGTTGTAGTAAAACCAAATCCCAAGAAGTTGTATGTGTTGAAGAGAAGTAAGTATGTTTCATGGTGTTAACATGGAAAAGCTTCCTCTGATTGTTGAAATCAAAGTTTTGAAAATTAAAACACCTTTGAAAAATTCAAAGGAGGCAACCAGATAATTATCTGTATGTCCATTCTTGCTCTGTATTGGTATAGGTAGAAAGAGCTCTCTTGGCTTCACAACCGCCACTTTTTTCACATTCTACCCCCTAAGACCTGCATTCTGGAGGTAGGTCTGTGGCATTGTACCATTGGTGGTACAAGCACTCATGAGAGTAATAAGGGTCATGAAAATTTGGTAGTCCTCTAAAGTGTTTTTTTTATTGATGTTCTCACAAAGTATTGCATTCTTATCTTAAAAAGCAATTCTATTTATTTTGATGGGTCTCCCTTTTTTCCTCTTCAATACCTAGTGTGACCTTGTTGTCCATAGAAGAAGAACAGAACAACAGAGGAAATCATGATTTAACCCATCTTGTTCTTATTTCAGATGGTAGAGAAGAGAATGTACATTTTGACAAGATCACCACTAGAATCAGGAAGTTGTGCTATGGACTCTGTATGGAATTTGTTGATCCGGTAAGTAAATTGTGATCTTAAAAGACCAACTACAATCAAACCTGGGTACAAGGGCTTAGTAAAATAATAATAAAAAAAGGATTTTAGTTAAAATAAGGCAGACTGTCTCTCAATCAGGCTACAGTGCTCTGTGAATTACTGAAACTCTATACTTGAGCTCATGTCTGACTTATTTTAACTTTAGTCCTGTTTCATAATTTGTCCCAAAGAGAAAAAATTCTAGGTCAAATTTAACTCTATAAGGGAAAATAACCTCTTTATTAGACAAACCTGAATAGAAGAGAAAAAAATACCTTTCTCTTGATTTCTCTTATATCCAAGTTCATCTGTACATGCACAGTTTATGAGTGGTTGTAGGTAATTACTGCATAAGTGGTAAATTATTTATCACTTGAGACTGGTAATACAATTGTTGATCCAAAAAGTAAAATCCAATTGCTTAGAATTTTTCTTCTTTATCTAATACCAATTTGAAAATATGATCACATCATACTGTTATCAAAATTGCTCAAAAAGAGTGTTTATAAAACAGTATTAAGAGTATCAGTATGTGGC
Organism: Bactericera cockerelli; assembly: GCA_024516035.1. NCBI lineage: Eukaryota > Metazoa > Arthropoda > Insecta > Hemiptera > Triozidae > Bactericera > Bactericera cockerelli. The sequence continues at coordinate 11,810,318 of CM044961.1, forward strand.
ACTTGTGCAGTGTTCTGGCAGACTATGGAAAATTTTTGTCCCGGTAGCACAGTCTGTCCTGGTAGCTCAGTAGTAAAGGCAACACTCAGTGAATCCAGAGATCATGAATTTGAAATCCATCCGGGACATGACAAGTTATCCTCCCTTTTGGGATTTTTACCACATAATAATATGTCTTGGGATTACTGCTGGAAAAATGGCACTTTGATAGTCCTTATCAGGCAGTATAAATAAGGTGATATTATTATTCATTAATTATCTTCATAAAAAAAATATTTTCAGACTGAAATCACTCTCAAAGTTATCAAAGGTCTCTACCCAGGAGTCACAACTGTTCAGCTAGACAACCTGGCTGCAGAGACTGCTGCCTCAATGACCACTAAGCATCCTGACTATGCTGTTCTTGCTGCCAGAATTGCTGTGTCCAATCTTCACAAGGAAACCAAGAAGACTTTTAGTGGTACGGTTCATTTCATTTTCACCAAGTTTTCATAGTCCAACAAATTACAATCTGTATTACTATTACACTCTAAAGTAATCATAATTAATAGTCACTTGCAATAATAATATGAGGGTTTTCCTTGAAGCTTTATTTATTTTGATAGCATTGAATATTATAGTAAGTATTTTTCTTCCACCCAAGTAAACCAATTTTTTATGACTCACTAATTTCAGTATTGAACTTGATTCCCAGAGGTCATCAAAGAAATCTAATCAATGTTGAAAAAAACTGCTATCTTCAAGAGAAACACTATTTCCAGGGTTTTTTGAGATTTTGTTGAACTTTGTTTATTTTCATAACATTACATAAAACAAGTATTTTTCAACTTCATTTCCAGAGGTCATTGAAGAGCTCTACACAATGGTGAACAAAGCAACTGGCAAGAGGAACCCAATGATTTCAGATCAACATTACAAGATTATCATGGCTAATGCTGACCGACTCAACTCTGCCATAATCTATGACAGAGATTTCAACTACAACTATTTTGGATTCAAGGTAAAAATTAAACTTAAAAATCTAAAAATGAAATTCCAATTTGATATGTACCTACTATGTGTAATAAAAGACCATAGTTCATTAAAATCATATAAAATAAGGGCCAAGTTTCTACTTAAAATCTAAAATTAGAAGTTCTGTCTACTACATTTTTTCAGAATGAATTCACACCCTTGTGTATTCTATTATTCTTTTTTCACTTCAGACACTTGTCCATCTATATTATTAGGTATATATAATTTTTTCTCATTACATCTCCTCACACTATTCAATTTATTCTTCTTCAACTTAGTTTTTTTTTTTTTTTTTTTGTCATATCAAAAAAAATCTGGGAACCTATATTTTAAAGAAATACTCATTTAGAATAGAATAGAATAGAATATACCTTGTTTATACTGCCGAGGTAAGACTGAAAAGTCCCTTTACTTCAGCAGTCAAACAGGTCTTATATATTTTATTGGATAAATATATATTTTATAAGATAAAATATTCAGCGCCTTTTTTTAATTTTCCCCAGACACTGGAGCGCTCCTACCTGATGAAGATCAACGGTCGGGTGGTAGAGCGTCCACAGCACATGCTCATGCGTGTATCAGTGGGTATCCATGGGGAGGACATAGACTCTGCCATAGAGACGTACAATCTGCTGTCAGAGAAGTACTTCACACATGCCTCCCCCACGCTGTTCGGAGCTGCTACTCCTCGACCTCAGCTGTCCAGGTTAGTATGAATTTTTCTCAGCTGTCCAGGTTAGTATGGATTTTTTCTCAGCTGTCCAGGTTAGTATGGATTTTTTCTCAGTTGTCCAGGTTAGTATGGATTTTTTCTCAGCTGTCCAGGTTAGTATGGATTTCTTCTCAGCTGTCCAGGTTAGTATGGATTTTTTCTCAGCTGTCCAGGTTAGTATGGATTTTTTCTCAGCTGTCCAGGTTAGTATGGATTTTTTCTCAGCTGTCCAGGTTAGTATGAATTTTTTCTCAGCTGTCCAGGTTAGTATGGATTTTTTCTCAGTTGTCCAGGTTAGTATGGATTTTTTCTCAGTTGTCCAGGTTAGTATGGATTTCTTCTCAGCTGTCCAGGTTAGTATGGATTTTTTCTCAGTTGTCCAGGTTAGTATGGATTTTTTCTCAGTTGTCCAGGTTAGTATGGATTTCTTCTCAGCTGTCCAGGTTAGTATGGATTTTTTCTCAGCTGTCCAGGTTAGTATGGATTTTTTCTCAGCTGTCCAGGTTAGTATGGATTTTTTCTCAGTTGTCCAGGTTAGTATGGATTTTTTCTCAGTTGTCCAGGTTAGTATGGATTTCTTCTCAGCTGTCCAGGTTAGTATGGATTTTTTCTCAGTTGTCCAGGTTAGTATAGATTTTTTCTTAGTTGTCCAGGTTAGTATGGATTTTTAACTGTATTTGTGTCTAAAAGAGAATTGACTGATAATCACTAATAAAACAGACTGATTATAAGTGATGGTGACCAGCCAACTTAATAAGAAAAATTGGCTTGTTCTGAACCACATGTCCAGGTTAGTATGAATTTTTTCTCAGCTGTCCAGGTTAGTATGGATTTTTTCTCAGTTGTCCAGGTTAGTATGGATTTTTTCTCAGTTGTCCAGGTTAGTATGGATTTTTTCTCAGCTGTCCAGGTTAGTATGGATTTCTTCTCAGCTGTCCAGGTTAGTATGGATTTTTTCTCAGCTGTCCAGGTTAGTATGGATTTTTTCTCAGCTGTCCAGGTTAGTATGGATTTTTTCTCAGCTGTCCAGGTTAGTATGAATTTTTTCTCAGCTGTCCAGGTTAGTATGGATTTTTTCTCAGTTGTCCAGGTTAGTATGGATTTTTTCTCAGTTGTCCAGGTTAGTATGGATTTCTTCTCAGCTGTCCAGGTTAGTATGGATTTTTTCTCAGTTGTCCAGGTTAGTATGGATTTTTTCTCAGTTGCCCAGGTTAGTATGGATTTCTTCTCAGCTGTCCAGGTTAGTATGGATTTTTTCTCAGCTGTCCAGGTTAGTATGGATTTTTTCTCAGCTGTCCAGGTTAGTATGGATTTTTTCTCAGTTGTCCAGGTTAGTATGGATTTTATCTCAGTTGTCCAGGTTAGTATGGGTTTCTTCTTAGCTGTCCAGGTTAGCATGGATTTTTTCTCAGTTGTCCAGGTTAGTATAGATTTTTTCTTAGTGTAATGTTCAAGTTCCCTTTCGGCCAACGAATTAAATGGCCATTCGAAAATCCATCATTCGAGAATTGACATTTTCAGAAACGATTGCAACTTTTCTTTTTTTCCAGTAATAAAGTTATATTTGAATAAATTACGAGTTTTTACTGTGAATCCTACAAGCTTGCTGAATCCGAACTTAGACTTTTCTATTTCAGGCGCAATGAATTATATTTAGAAAGTGGATGTCTGATGTGGGGTCACAGAGTTGTTGTACCTAAATCTCTACAAAGTATTCTCTTGAACGACCTTCATTATACTCATTTAGGAATATGTAAAATGAAATCTGTAGCCAGGAATTATATTTGGTGGCCTACTCTTGACAAAGATATTGAACAGGTATGTAAAAATTGTGAACTTTGTTTAAAGGAAAATGCCAATCCACCCAAGGCTACTTTAAAAAACTGGCCTTGGCCAGATGGTCCAGCTAATCGATTACATATTGATTTTCTAGGTCCCATGCATGGTAAGAATTTCATAGTTATTGTAGACGCATACTCAAAATGGTTATATGCCAAGGTCATTAGAAATACGACCACTGCTGAAATAATTTGGGTATTAAAAAAATTATTTTTCAACTTGGGGTATTCCATGTAAAATTGTCACTGATAATTTCTCAGCCTTTTGCAGTCATGAAATGCAGGATTTTTTGAAATCCATTGGTGTTTCTCATATTCGAATTCCTCCCTACCATCCCGCATCTAACGGAGCAGCAGAGAACATGGTAGGTAATGTAAAGAGGTTCCTAAAAAAATGTGATTGGTCTCACGTTGATGAAGAACTATTGAACTTCTCATTGACTTATAATAGTACACAACATTGTACAACGGGAACTTCACCTGCAGAACTACATCTGGGTAGGAAACTCAAGACAAAGTTCGATAAACTGAGACCCAACGATCATATTGATGATAGCGGTAAGTCTTTAATAGTTAAAGATAATGTTCAGAAAGCTCATGAGAGACAAGTGAAGAACCATCGTGGAGGAAGGAATATTGTATTTGCGATCGGTGATAAGGTTCTAGTCAAATGCTTCAAAGGTAACACTTCATCTTGGTGCAGAGGTGAGATCGTAAAACTTCTAAGTCCTGTGACTTATTTGATTGAAGTACAACATGGTGTTATTGTTAAACGCCATGTAAATCAGGTAAAACCATTTGATTATTCTTCAGTAAATGCTGAAACTAAAGTAGCTGAAACTACAACAGTAGTCAAACCAACGGGTTACTATGTCATTGACTCTGATCAAAATGTAAGTAATAATAATTCTAACAGCAATTTAGACATTAGTTCAAGTTTCAACTCTACTGACACTTCAAGTTTCAACTCTACTGACACTCTCACTACTTATAGTTCAAACCATGAGAACTCTACTGAAATTTTCCCTAATTCTGTAGACTCTAATCCAAATTTTTACTGTACTGACTCTCAAAGTTCACATCATTATAACACTATTATTAGTGAAAATGTTCCCACTTCTTTACCACTTTCCAGTTCTTCACCAAATGTATTAACTCATCATGATGATTACGACTCATCAGATAACAATTCAGATATATCATTGTATGAGGATTCACATTCTTTTCATCCATCAGAATTAGATCTAGGTCAAACTACTAAAGAGGTACCTACTCAGAATGACAACACAATCATCCATTCTGGAAAAACAACTTTGACAAGATCTGGAAGACTTTCTAAACCTCCCGAACGTTTCTGTCCATGATGAGACTAATTCAATGTTACTTTATTTTTTTTTATGTGTTTTTTATCTTGTGGTGGAGGTGTGTAATGTTCAAGTTCCCTTTCGGCCAACGAATTAAATGGCCATTCGAAAATCCATCATTCGAGAATTGACATTTTCAGAAACGATTGCAACTTTTCTTTTTTTCCAGTAATAAAGTTATATTTGAATAAATTACGAGTTTTTACTGTGAATATTATACTTAGTTGTCCAGGTTAGTATGGATTTTTAACTGTATTTGTGTCTAAAAGAGAATTGACTGATAATCACTAATAAAACAGACTGATTATAAGTGATGGTGACCAGCCAACTTAATAAGAAAAATTGGCTTGTTCTGAACCACATAAATTACCATGTGGTTCAGAACGAAGATTTCTATATGAAGTTTTCTATTTGTAAAAACTAAATAAAGCATTTGGATTTAACCATCATGAGAACTTGGGATTTTTCTTTATAAGTCATTAAACAAACCCTTGGAAAATTGCAAGCTAGCCTGGCTTATTAGGGATGACTAGTTTGTTCTCTGTTTATAGTCCTCTAGCGAGACACTGGTCTTCTCCCTGTTTAACGTCCCCCAGCCAAACTATATCATTGCTTACATGTAGACTGTATGGATATCATTGCTTACGTATCATTCTGTTGACAGCTGTTTCCTGCTAGCTATGAAGGACGACAGTATCGAGGGTATCCTAGCCACGTTCACGAACTGTGGTCTCATCAGCAAGTCTGCCGGAGGCATAGGGCTCAACGTGCACAATATTCGCGCCGCAGGTTAGTGTTACAAATTTTACTCTCTTTTTGAGAGGAAACATTTCAGTGCATTTTTGGGAGAAATTCCAAAAACTGGAAGTTTCGACGAATTGTTTTATGTTTAATAAATATATTGACATTAAAATTGTAAAAAAAAACGTCCAGAAATACGAAGAAAAAAAAAAATGAAATCGGAGCACAAAAATATTTATTTTTACAAAAACAAACATAATACTCCTGATTTCTAATATTAGAAATTTCTCGGAAGTAAAATCAGTGCATTGTTTAGTGTTTCTTTCAGATCATTTCTCCTTTCATTATTTTCATTTATTCTTCATATTTTAAAAGCTGTTATAATAATTAAGTCAAGTTAAAGTATGATTTCTTTGTGGTGAAGCACAAGGTCTCTTCATTTTTTTTGTGGGTAGTGCAGCATTACCAAGAGCCTCCTCTAATTTTCCAAATTATTTTACATTTATTTTTATTCTCTGGTAATGCTAAACTACTCATTTTTCCTCACGAGGTATGAGTAAACCCTGGACATCCAATTTCAGAGCAGAAAAATTCTACGCCGCTGGGAATCGAACCCAGGTCAGCGTGCGTGCAAGCTTAGTGCACTCGTCCACGGTGACTTTCTGTTATAATAGTTATTATTAATGTAATTATTTAATACGAATCGACCTCAGTAGCTTGATCGATAAGGCTAACAAAATATTAAAGAGTGCCGTGCGATGGATGTACGTCTATACGGCGATTAAGTATTTTTTTTAACGGCTTTTCAAACGTGGTATCATAAAAAAAGATAACCGACCTCAGTATCTTGATCGATAAGGCGGCGGACTTGTAACCTGGAGGTCGGTGGTTCAAGTCCCGGTTTCAGCAAAGATTTAGTAAAGCGAGTGTTAGTAGATGTGACATCGCGAAAGTGATTAACACATGTATGATAACTTTTTTTTTTACTTCTAATTATTTAAAACGTGTATAATGCTTGAATCATAGCGATGCTTGAATTATGAAAAAGTACATATACATACAAAGGTAAGGAGGAAGTGATTTTTGGATTTGTCTAAGGTTCACTCTTTCCCGCTGTGATTTAATTCCAGGTTCCTACATAGCGGGTACTGGAGGTCACAGCAATGGACTAGTGCCCATGCTGCGTATGTTCAATGCAGAGGCTCAGTATGTGGACCAGGGAGGAAACAAGGTGAGATATGTTTAATAATGTCAATGGAAATGCCAAAAGTCTGCCCCAACCGGGAGTCGAACTCGGGAACTCTGGACTACGGGCAGTAGTCACAACCATTACGCCACGGAGGCTGGCTAATTTAACTGTGAAACACAAACAAATGTTCGGCATAATTGTCATGCCCTGCTATTTTTTTAAATTTAGCAGTCACTCAGCTAAATTATTTGAGTAGAACTAAACACCAAATCTTCCTGTGAGTCCACTGTACTAACCACTTAGATAGACAGTTAGTTTCATTCAAATTTACCTAGTTCGACTGAATAAGACTACAATTCAAATTATGGGATGTTAAAAAACATATACAGTTGAACCTGGATATATGAGTACTCGATGGACTTGAATTTTTTTCTTTTATATCCAGTTCTCTCTCACAAAGAGGTTATTTTCCCTTGTAGAAATGTAAATTTGAAATGTAAATCAACAACAATAACAATTTTTTTTTTTTTTTTTTTTTTTTTTTTTTAAAACTTAGGAATATGTAAAAAAAAAAAAAATAAAAAATAAAGTACATTAATAATTTTGTGTTCGTTTTTGTAAAAAAAAATATTTTTTTGCTCAGATTTTTTTTTAATTACAATATTTTTGTAATCCGGGGCGAAGTTTTAATTTTTATCTATTTACCAAATATTATTGTAAAATTTAAGTATGTATATTTTATCACAATTTTGTAGATATACCCTATCTTACACGTAAATACAATAGTATTATTATTGCGTGTATATGCATAAAAAAAGTTAATTCTCTGCCACTTAACCCCGTTCTTAACTCTTCCTCTTCCCCACAGAGGCTGGGCGCGTTCGCCATCTACCTGGAGCCCTGGCACGGGGACATCTTCGACTTTCTGGACCTGAAGAAGAACACCGGCAAGGAGGAGTTCCGCGCGCGCGACCTGTTCTATTATTATTATTATTATTATTATTGATGTATTTCACAGATCTAGTCTGGTTCTGAGGTATCATAATACATCCAAGGATTATCCTAATCCCTCAGGATATATTTATGTATGACTATGTTGTTCTTCGTATAATGTGGGCTGTTGCTAGGATGACAGATTTTTTTAGGGTGTTCGTGATCATATTCTGGTTGCTGTTTCCTGGGATGTTTCTCAAATTTTCAGCAAGGTTTTTACCAACTGTTCCAGTCGCTCCTATGATTACTGGTATTATTTGTGCTTTAACATTCCACATCTTCTGAATTTCAATCTGAAGATCCTTATATTTCAGTTTTTTCTCCGCTTCTTTTTCTCTTATATTATTGTCATTGGGTACTGCTACGTCAATTATATAACATTGTTTGTTCTTTAGATCTTTGATTACTATGTCAGGTTTGTTTGCCATAATTGTTCGATCAGTTCGTATTTGTTGGTCCCACATTACAATGACATTTCCATCTGGACTTCTCTCCTTATTATTATTATTATCATAGTTATATATTTTATTTTGATACATCATCATCTTCTCGTTTTTAATCCAAGTTTGGAAACCTCAGGATTATTATTATTATATTATTATTATTATTCCCCTTCCCCACAGAGGCCGGGCGCGTTCGCCATCTACCTGGAGCCCTGGCACGGGGACATCTTCGACTTTCTGGACCTGAAGAAGAACACCGGCAAGGAGGAGTTCCGCGCGCGCGACCTGTTCTACGCCCTCTGGATCCCGGACGAGTTCATGCGGCGAGTCGAAAGCGACGGCACCTGGAGTCTGATGTGCCCCAACTCCTGCCCCGGCCTGGCCGACTGCTGGGGAGACAAGTTCGATGCGCTCTATCGGGGATACGAGGCGGAAGGTGAGGGTGGAATATAAATACATATTTTTGTTTAATGTCGCTTTCAAGTGCATGGTCAATTGGTCATATCACAACGGTTGGTCTCGTCTAGTATCAAAGTTCTGGATGCAATATTATAGTTCCCAGATTTTCTACCGTGGTTCAACGAGGGGTTGTTTTTAGTGGGTTCGCCAAATCCCATTCTCCCGATCTCATAGTTAGTAAGGACTTTCTCGATAGCTGGGACTTGGGGGTGTAGATACATAACACTATGTGTTTAGTTATACTCCGTGGTCCTTGTTCTTGGGTTCGGATTTGCGTATCGGGTTCACTGTTTCCTTGGAAAAATTTTCCCCTCGTACAAAAAAAAAGTATCAAAGTTCTGTATGGTGGATGAGAACTAGCAAGAGCTAAGAAAACCTTAATAAATTGTGAGCCAAAAAAACTAGCGGTTATAACTCCCTTATAATTGAATGTGATATATTAGTTTTACAAATCAACTTTGAAATTTTTCAATTCTAAAGGACCATATAGTAGCAATGTCGAATCATATCAAATCAAATCAAATAACCTATTTTTCTTAGTACATTTTGTCCAATGAATTAATAATTAGCTATGCCTAACTGATGGGTTCAAATAAGAACAAGAACAAAACAGTCGTCATAGGCTGCTTGGGGGTTGAATATCACATAATATTATATAAATTGTAGTGATAAAAATTGGGCTAACTGTACTTAAAAAAAACAATAGATTTGATTTGATTTTATCTTTATTATTTTACAGGCAAATTTATCCGTCAAGTGCCCGCCAGAAAGTTGTGGTTTGCCATTCTGGATTCTCAAATAGAAACAGGAACCCCCTACATGCTCTACAAGGACTCATGTAACCGAAAGTCAAACCAGCAGAACCTTGGTAAGATCAATACCGTGCACTAGTGGTCAAGTGGTTAACGCGCTAGTCTTGGTAATCCAGGTAGCGTAGGGATCCGTTGGTTCGAATCCCACCCAGTGCATGAATCTTTCCTCATTGATTTATTTATTTATTTAGAAACTCTTTATTAGTAGAACATATATACAGACAAATAATGGTAAAAATTAAATATAAAATTGACAATATTAATAATATAAACAATAAAAAAAAAATATATATATACATATGTCCTAAAAAAAAGGGCGGGGTTATTGCCTATGGCAATCTCTTCCACCGATTTGAGTTTGTGACCACATGATAATAAGACTCCGAGGGTTAGGTGGTAGAAAATCCCACATGTGAACATTATTATTTGTGTATCTCATCCTTAGCTCAGTCTTTTTTGCACAAAAGTCCTTTCAGGCCAAGATCAGTTATAAATTTGAAAAAGCCTAAAAATACCATACACAAACATACAACATGGTGTATCGCTAGAGATACACATGGCGATGAAAGATTTTTTTTTTAACTAACGTCTACACTGTTACCCGATTCACACAAGATATTGTGTGTCACTAAATAACAGCAATAAGTGACGTGAGAGAACAATCATTACTGATCTGTCTCATTAAATAAGGACATGGCTTTAATGATAGAGGATTTATGCATATATGTTTTACTAGGAATTATGAATTGCCTTGTAGCTGCAGATCTTAGTCTGGAGTCTATATATCTCTGAGTGTTGATGGATTTTCACATCCTCTGTTCACAGTCTGTCCCGGTAGCTCAGTGGTAAAGGCGGCACTCTGTGAATCCAGAGGTCGTGGGTTCGAAAACCAGCCGGGACATGACAAGTTATCCTCCCATTTGGGATTTTTACCACATAATATTATAATTATTATTAGTCTGTAGCTGGATTTTTTAACAAAGAATCAATAAATAAAATAATATAACCATAGAATAGAAATTACCTTGTTTATAATGCCGAGGTGAGACTGAAAAGTCCCTTTATTCCAGCAGTCTAAACAAGGTCTCTTGTTTATTTTCAAATTTAAATAGAAGATTTTTACCACCTAATAATATGTCTTGGGCTTACTGCTGGAATAATGGGACTTTAATAGTCCTAATCGGGCAGTATAAATAAGGCGATATTATTATTATTATTATTATCCTCTCCTCAGGCACCATCAAGTGCAGTAACTTGTGCACGGAGATAGTGGAGTACACCTCCGCAGATGAGGTGGCGGTGTGCAATCTCGCCTCCATAGCTCTGAACATGTTCATCAACCCCGCAGACAAGAGCTACAATTTCGCCAAACTGAAAGAGGTAAGTAAATATTTTTTTTTTATGAGTGTATAATATTTTTTATCAGTGTATTTTTATCAGTAAATAAATGTGTTTCTTTGTGTTGTTATATTAAGACGCACTAAGCGTACCGCAGAATTACAGGATTTTCCATTATCTTTAATATCTTTTTTTATCAAAATTGTACCAACTTGAAAAATACGCGCAGAATATTTTCACCACCATGACTAGTAAGACCAATATCGCTCAGAATTATCCATTGTATAGATGCATGACGTTATGCAACATCTTAATAATAAATGTGTTTCTTTGTGTTATTTTATCACAATTTTAGTGGGTAGCGCAGAATCAAAGGACTTTTCCATATCTTTAATATCCCAATAACTTATTTTTGCCTATAATTCCGCCACTGGTCGCTGCTTACATTAAAGCAGCTACTCAATTTTCCTCACGAGGTATGAGTGGACCCCGAACACCCAAGTACAGAGCAGAAAAAATCCTGCTCCGCTGGGAATCGAACCCAGGTCACCGTGCGTGCAATGCCAAGCGCGCTAACTCACTCTGCCACAGTGACTACTTCTTATGCAACATCTTAGCAAATCCTCCCTACAGTATTAATGTTCTTCTTGAGACTCCAATTTCATCACCAAAAATCAAACTTCAGGACCTTGTTTCCATCCGCGAGACCGCACCTTTAGAATTATAAATAGTTTTTTTTTGTTGAAAAAGATAGGGTAATTGTGAAAAATGGGTAGTTCCCGTCATAAATTTAATATTAATAAATAAAAAAAAAATGGTTAGCGTTAGCCCAAAACTGTTAGCGTAATAGAACATCCTGTCTCGAGCCAACAGTAAACAAAGTTCAGAAGAAGACTGAATTATAAAACAGAAACAGAATTAAATTTAAGATAATCCAGACTTTCCTTCAAGGCTAAAGTGTGCTGTGATTGGTTCAAACTCCGACTTGAGGGAGTATAACTTATCTTAAATTTAATCCTGTTTCATAATTCGGACTAAATATCTCCTGGCAGATAGCTAATAGTGGTGATGATTTCATTTCAGGTAGAATTTTTCCTAACAACTTCTTTTTTTCTCTTCTAGGTGTCTAAAATTGTGACCAGGAATCTGAACAAGATCATTGATGTCAACTTCTACCCTGTCATAGAGGCCAAGAACTCAAATGAAAGAAATCGCCCCATTGGTAAGTCATTTAATTGCTTACTTTGTTGTTGTTTTTTTTTTTTTTTAATCTTTTTTTACAGGCAACAATAATGCTGCAATTACGTAAACAGATTTGAGGGACACTGCATACAGACTAAAGACCTATTATCCAGGCCTTCTCTACATCTTTGTTTAAATTTTTCCAAAGTGAGATCGAGATCCAAATTTGCACTGTTACAATAATTATTAAATATTATAAGAGAGGAGTGTAATTTACTTGTTCTGTAGTGTAATATTTACTTTCAGCCAAATACGTATTCATCTTCGATTTATTATTATCTGACTTGGTTGCAGGGTTTTCAGTAAAACCCTGTCAATTTACTGAAAACCTTACAATGAGCGCACGTATAGCAAACCAAAAATTACGCGCCCGAGGTATTCACATTTGGAATACTCGCAGGGGTCAACCCAACCGAAGTGCAATGGAAGGGCCTCACCCTGGAGGAACCTCCTTCTTCATCAAGGTAGCCTCCACGCCAACCTACAACAGTGGTTAGGCCCTCGCTTGTCATACGGAAGGTCCCGGGTTCGAACCCCCGCGCCGACAAAAATTTGTATTCAAAATTTGGTTACAGTTGTTTGTTAGGGATACCTTCCGGTGCGCTCGTGTTGACCCAGCACCTAAATGGGAAGTATTGTGTCACTTCTCGCCCACCAGAGGGGAGGCACGGAGGCATACTACGGGATGGGCAGGCTACTACACAGACCACAAGCGTCTACAGTAGCTCCTGTTTCATGGCTACGAAAATAAAAAAGGCTATGAAACACTGATTGAAAAAAAAATATCACTACGACCTAATTAGATCTATTGTGACCATTTTCGTTATAACTGGAATCTCAATTTCACTCATCTTTACTTCCGATCACAAACTTTGATATTTAATTCGAAAAACCTGTGTTTCCCTCTCATAACCTTTTCGTTCCTTTTCTGTTTTTCGTTTTTATTTGTGTTTATATATTTTTATTTTTTCTTTTCTAGTCCTCAAATTATTTCAATGCTCTTTGTTCCTACATGTTATACCTATTTTAATATATAACTTAGATTACTATACCCTTACTGTCATGTATTTAATAATTCATACAACAAACATGTCATCATTCTTATCCCTACACATGGTGCCTACCAGGCTCGAGGCATTTCCACGCTGGACTGCCAATGACAGTCGTTGCCGTAAGAATGCCCCGGCCCTGGTATCACCACATGTGGCTTGTAACTTATCTGAAATTAGATTTAATTTAATTTTTCAATTAGCATGTAAGTTTGTACACATACAATATGTATCCTTTAGTACAATAAAATTGAAATTGAAACCCTGATCTGATTTTCCCCAGGTATCGGTGTGCAGGGCCTGGCGGATCTGTTCATTCAGATGCGTCTCCCGTTCGACTCGAACGAGAGCCGCCTCCTGAACAAGCAGATCTTCGAGACCATCTACTACGGCGCCCTGGAGGCTAGCTGCGAACTTGCGGCGCGTGACGGGGTGTACAAAACCTACGAGGGGAGCCCGGTCAGCAAAGGTATGATGTTGCTATCTTTTTGCGGGAAGCAAAGACATTGGGCCCGGTCAGCAAAGGTATGTTGTTGCTATCTTTTTGCGGGAAGCAAAGACATTGGGCCCGGTCAGCAAAGGTGTGTTGTTGCTACCTTTTTGCGGGAAGCAAAGACATTGGGCCCGGTCAGCAAAGGTATGTTGTTGCTATCTTTTTAGTCGAGGGAGAGACATTGGGCCCGGTCAGCAAAGGTATGTTGTTGCTATCTTTTTAGTCGAGGGAGAGACATTGGGCCCGGTCAGCAAAGGTATGTTGTTGCTACCTTTTTGCGGGAAGCAAAGACATTGGCCCCGGTCAGCAAAGGTATGTTGTTGCTACCTTTTTGCGGGAAGCAAAGACATTGGCCCCGGTCAGCAAAGGTATGTTGTTGCTACCTTTTTGCGGGAAGCAAAGACATTGGCCCCGGTCAGCAAAGGTATGTTGTTGCTACCTTTTTGCGGGAAGCAAAGACATTGGGCTCGGTCAGCAAAGGTATGTTGTTGCTATCTTTTTGCGGGAAGCAAAGACTTTGGGCCCGGTCAGCAAAGGTATGTTGTTGCTATCTTTTTGCGGGAAGCAAAGACATTGGGCCCGGTCAGCAAAGGTATGTTGTTGCTATCTTTTTGCGGCAGGGGAATACATTGGTTTTTATATGGTTAAATGTATGTACAAAATGTCTATATAAATTTGAAAATAAACAAGAGACCTTGTTTAGACTGCTGGAATAAAAGGACTTTTCAGTCTCACCTCGGCATTATAAATAAGGTAATTTCTATTCTATGGTTATATTGTTTTATTTACTGACTCTTTGTTAAATAATCCAGCTACAGACTAATAATAATTATAATATTATGTGGTAAAATTCCCACATGGGAGGATAACTTGTCATGTCCCGGCTGGGTTTCGAACCCGCGACCTCTGGAATATCTGGATCCACAGAGTGCCGTGATATCACATTTACTCAAACTCGCTTTACTAAATTTTTGCTCAACTTGGGACTTGAACCATCGACCTCCAGATTACAAGTCCGCCGGCTATTCGATCAAGCTACTGAGATAGACAAAATATTCATTCAAAATAACTGATCTACCTATCCCCATTGCCATAGAGTCCATAGACAATAACCCCGCCCTTTAGTTAGGACATATGTTTTTATATATTTTCTATTCTTTTTCATTTTTATTGTATATATTGTTTCTATTTTTTTCATTGTTATAATAATTATTTGTATGTACATAATGTCCATTTATATCTAATAAAGCGTTGTATAATAATAATATCCCCCACCAGGCATCCTCCAGTATGACATGTGGGGTGTGACGCCCACAGACTTGTGGGACTGGGCCGCCCTCAAGGAGAAGATAGCCGCCCATGGGGTGCGTAACTCCCTGCTCCTGGCGCCCATGCCCACCGCCTCCACCGCCCAGATCCTGGGCAACAATGAATCCTTCGAGCCCTACACCAGCAACATCTACTCTCGACGGGTGCTCAGCGGAGAGTTCCAGGTACGTCTGTCCCTGGGTTACCAGACGGCAATCCAGATGTCCAAGGGTTGGGTGGAAGAGATTGCCATAGGCAATAACCCTGCCCTTTAGTTAGGACATATTTATATTATGTATATTGTATATCTTTATTTATTTTTTCTTCATTTTTTTCCTTCTATTATATTGTATTTTAATTTGTAATTATTTGTATTGTATCTAATATGTCCTATTAATAAAGTGTAAATAAATAAAATAAATGTGGCGGGTTCGAAACCCAGCCGGGACATGACAAGTTATCCTCCCATTTGGGTTTTTGACCTCATATTAGAATGGAATTGAATATGTAAAAAAATGTATTTTATCAATAGTGATTTTACAATGGTTGACAAGTTTACACAAAAAATTACTTATACACTAAAATAAAACATAATTCATACTAATTTCATTGAACTAAAAGATTTCATTTTTTAGTAAAATTGCAGGCTTATTAAATCTTTTTTTTTTTTTTTAGCATTGTTCCAATGAAGCAATTTTACAAGCTCCACTTACAAGAACAATGAGAAGAAGTTAAGAAAGGGAGAAAAAAAAAATAATATTAACAACAAAATCAAGTTGGTACTAATCCTAGCATCTCCTTACATAGTATTTTATAGTGAGAGGATTTCATTGCTAGATCCAAATCTTATGGTGTGTTCCTATTTATATCTACTTAATAAGATTAGCCTGTAGACCACATATTAATAAGTCTTTGGCTTAATGCTGGAATAATGTTATTCACTCGTCCTAATCCAGCAGAATAAATGAGGCGACATTATTACTATACCTGCAACCCAAGCTATGTGTCGGACCTAGGTGTCGTAATGTGACTTCTAGACCCGAATAATAAATAATAAGAGTGTTCACTAGGGCTATAGTGCGTCGTGATTGGTTGAAACTCCGACTTGAGGGCGTTCCCTGGCTTAGCTTAACTTAGCCTGGCTTAGCTTAACTTAGCCTGGCTTAGCTTAATCTCTTCCACCCAAAGGGTTGGGTGGAAGGAATCGCCACAGGCAATAACCCCGCGGTTTAGGTAGGACATTACCTTCATTCTCTTTTTTGTTCTTGTATCTTTGCTCAATCTTTTTGTTTTTTCTTTATAATTTTGTTGTATTTTACTGTATATACATATTTTTGTTCTACCTAATGAAGCTTACTATCCTCATCATAGGGTGGCGTCATCGTGAACGATAGTAGCCAGACAGTAGAGGAATGACTCAGCACTTCTACCACTGTCTTTACAAGGAGGCTAATAATTGACAAGGGCCCCCAGAACCAAGCCAATGCTGGTCTACTCCCTATTTATAGTCCCCCAGCTTACTATAATAATAATAATAATAACTTTGATCCTGTTTCATAATGTGGCCCCTAATACCAATAAACCCTGTTTCCTCTCCATTGCGCAGGTGGTGAACCATCACCTCCTCAGAGATCTGGTGGAGCTTGGACTCTGGGACGAAACATGAAGGATCAGCTCATTGTGAACAATGGCTCTGTGCAGGACATTGAAGGTAGGACCATGAAGAATCTATTACAGTCGAACCTGGATTCTTATATCTGCAACTAAATATAAGAAAAACCTGGATTAAAAAAAAATTGGTCAAATTTACTTCTCTTTAAAGGAAAATAACCTCTTCACAAAAGAAACCTGGATATAAGGGAACAATTTCCAGGTCTAGTTCACCTTTCTATAAGAGAAACCTTGATATACCTTAGAGAGAGAAAAAAACAGAAGGTGTTGGCGCACTGCCGTGCGCTGAGATGTGGTTCAGGACGGACCAACTTTTGATTTAAGTTGGCTGGAGACCATCACTTTCCCCAGCTGTAGCCCAGCTGGTTACAACAACAACAACAACAACACTTAAGGACCTATTATTCTGTTTATTCCTCCCAGGCATCCCGCAGCAACTCAAGGACCTATTTTTTTTTTTTTTTTTTTACTTTTGAAAGATTTTTTTTTATTAAACAAATACTTTTCATCTCGTATATCTAAAGAAATAACTTTAATCAACTAAAAATTAAAATATGGCATGTTTAAGTGACCCATTATGCAAAGCATGTGTTGGGCCACTTTTTTTTATTATTCTGTTTATTCCTCCCCAGGCATCCCGCAGCAGCTCAAGGACCTGTACAAGACGGTGTGGGAGATCCCCCAGAAGACTGTGTTGGACATGGCAGCGGACAGGGGCGCCTTCATAGACCAGAGCCAGAGCCTCAACATCTACATGGCCGAGATCAACTACGCCAAGATGAGCTCCATGCACTTCCACGGGTGGAAGCTGGGTCTCAAGACAGGTGAGTTGGGTGGAAGAGAATTCCTAGTACATTATTGAATATATTACTTCCGAGAAATTACCAATATTAGAAATCGGAAGTATTGTGTTCGTTTTCTTACATAATCTTGAACACCAAAAAGCTTTTCCGAAATACAGAATTCAAAATGAGGTAACAGAACTGCTAATGACTAGTATTATGTCTCATTATATCCGCTTCAGCATTAACCTCGCCTAGTGGTTATCTTCCACTAAGGGCCATAATTATTATGAAACAGGATTATAGTCAAGCTAAGTCTGACACGCCCTCAAGTCGAAGTTTTCAAAAAATCACAGCGCACTATAGCCTGAGTTAAGGGATAGTGTCCACTTAGATTTACAGGCGTTTTTGTAAAAGTCACGGATTGCGTACAAAGGTAGTCACTGTGGCCGAGTGAGTTAGCGCGCTAGGCATTACACGCACGGTGACCTGGGTTCGATCCCCGGCGGGGTAGGATTTTTTCTGCTCTGTACATGGGTGTTCGGGGTGGAAAGATGAGCTGCTTTAATGTGAGCAGCGACCAGTGGTGGAATTACAGGCAAAAATAAGATTTAGTATAATAAAGATAAGGAAAAGTCCTATACTTCTGGGCTACAAACTAAAATTGTGACATAATAACACAAAGAAACACATTTTTAACTTTTTTTTTAACTTAATGTGTAAGGTAGGGAAAACCGACGCTTAGCAATGACTTAAGTTAAAGAATTTGTCTATTAATGTCGCCCTAAATCTAATCCTGTTTTATGATTCCGAACTGGTGGGTCTATAATAATTATTATATCCTTCTGTTTACCATCTCCAGGCATGTACTATCTGCGTACCAAACCCGCCGCCAACGCTATCCAGTTCACGATTGATAAATCCAAGATGGCCGCTGTGTCCGCCAGTAAGGCCGTCAGTGAGCGCAGTGCCGAAGAAATCAAGGCGGAACAGGAGCAGGCAATGGCGGCCATGATTTGTAGGCGCGACAATAAGGACGATTGTATGATGTGCGGCGCCTAGATGTGGAATAAGGGCCATGAATATGAACCTAGTGGAACCAGGGCCCAAGTGTGGAATATGAAGCCAATGGAACAAGAGCCCAAGTGTGGAATATGAACCTAATAGAACCAGGGCCCAAGTGGTGAATATGAACCCAATGGAAAAAGGGCCCAAGTGTGGAATATGAACCTAATGGAAAAAGGGCCCAAGTGTGGAATATGAATCCAATGGAACAAGGGCCCAAGTGTGAAATATGAATCCAATGGAACAAGGGCTCAAGTGTGGAATATGAACCTAATGAAACCAGGGCCCAAGTGTGAAATATGAATCCAATGGAACCAGGGCCCAAGTGTGGAATATGAACCCAATGGAAGAAGGGCCCAATTGTGAAATATGAACCTAATAAAACAAGGGCCCAAGTGTGGAATATCAACCCAATGGAACAAGTGCCCAAGTGTGAAATATGAACCTAATGGAACAAGTGCCCAAGTGTGAAATATGAACCCAATGGAACCAGGGCCCAAGTGTGGAATATGAACCCAATGGAATAAGGGCCCAAGTGTCGAATATGAACCCAATGGAACAAGGGCCCAAGTGTGGAATATGAACCCAATGGAACCAGGGCCCAAGTGTAGAATATGAACCTAATAGAACCAGGGCCCAAGTTGAGGAATATGAACCCAATGGAAACAGGGGCCCAAGTGTGGAATATGAACCCAATGGAACCAAGGCCCAAGTGTGGAATATGAACCCAATGGAACCAGGGCCCAAGTGTAGAATATGAACCTAATAGAACCAGGGCCCAAGTTGAGGAATATGAACCCAATGGAAACAGGGGCCCAAGTGTGGAATATGAACCCAATGGAACCAAGGCCCAAGTGGTGAATATGAACCCAATGGAACAAGGGCCCAAGTGGTGAATATGAACCCAATGGAAGAAGGGCCCAAGTGTGGAATATGAACCTAGTGGAACAAGGGCCCAAGTGTGGAATATGAACCTAATGGAACCAGGGCCCAAGTGTGGAATATGAACCTAATGGAACAAGGGCCCAATTGTGGAATATGAACCCAATGGAACAAGGGCCCAAGTGTGGAATATGAACCTAGTGGAACAAGAGCCCAAGTGTGAAAAATATGAATCCAGTGGAACAAGGGCTCAAGTGTGAAAAATATGAATGCAGTGGAACAAGGGCTCAAGTGTGAAGTATGAACCTAATGGAACAAGGGCCCAAGTGTGGAATATGAATCCAATGGAATAACGGACCAAGTGTGGAATATGAACCCAATGAAACAAATGCCCAAGTGTTTAATATGAACCTAATGGAACAAGGGCCCAAGTGTGGAATATGAACCTAGTGGAACAAGGGCCCAAGTGTGAAAAATATGAATCCAGTGGAACAAGGGCCCAAGTGTTTAATATGAACCTAATGGAACGAGGGCCCAAGTGTGGGATATGGACCCGATGGAACAAGGGCCCAAGTGTGGGATATGAATCCAATGGAATAACGGACCAAGTGTGGAATATGAACCCAATGAAACAAAGGCCCAAGTGTTTAATATGAACCTAATGGAACAAGGGCCCAAGTGTGGAATATGAACCCAATGGAACAAGGGCCCAAGTGTGGAATATGAACCTAATGGAACAAGGGCCCAAGTGTGGAATATGAACCTAGTGGAACAAGGGCCCAAGTGTGAAAAATATGAATCCAGTGGAACAAGGGCCCAAGTGTTTAATATGAAACTAATGGAACGAGGGCCCAAGTGTGGGATATGGACCCGATGGAACAAAGGCCCAATTGTGGAATATAGGCTTTATATGGAACACTGTCCTATATGAAGAAGACGAACTTGTGATTATTATGTGTTGCGAAACTTCGAGTTGGAAAAAAAGGACCCGAAAGTGGTAAGTTTTGTGTTACTGCGAAAATGTGGACCTATTTACAAAATTGTGTAAACTGTAAAGATAACTCACGATTTTCATAAGTGTGAGGAAATCCTGCATGAACTCGTTTTATGTATATTTCTCTTTGGAGTCTTTAAGCATTTTAATAATAAATTGTATACATAATTATTAAATTATTCAGACATTCTTTTGAGAGAGTAGTTGAAATTTTTCATATTCCATTTTTTGCATTTCAAACTATTACACTTCTCCTATTTAATAATATTTACATATGAAATACTGAAGGCCCCAACCGTTTGTATTTCTGTCTATTTTAACATTATTTTATGACATGTTTTCATCAATACACTGTTTGCACATTACACATCAGTTAATGCCCATTTTCGTGCATTCTCTTCTCACTCTTTTTATTATTATTATTTTATTTTTTACAAAAACAAAATTTGAGAGAAAAATACTTTGTCTTGATTATTACTTGTCATATATTTCATTGCAAAGTCTTCTTTTATTGTGAAAAATTAGCACTCCTATTTTTTCTGGCTGAAGGTCCTAAGTACTTGACGCACCATTATTGTGATTTTTTTTTTTCTTTACAAAAATCTAATTTTTCATGTCGGAAATTTGTTTTTTTGTTTATTATTTTAATCGTTTAATAACTAGGCCATTGGATTATGTCCGAAATTCAAAAGTGGTTCTTTCTTATTTTATTTGTACATTTTAAGTATTTTTTACTATTGATTTTTTTCAAATAAAATAAACGAAAATCGTTGTGTATGTTTTCAGTATACCGAATGAAAACAAAAAGACTTTCTTCTTTTTTTCTTCAGAGCAGTACTTTTAATAGGTCAATTAAAATTAGAATACTGGAGGTTAAATTTTTCAATGATCTCTGTATGTAGTATGTACGTACCTATCTCAGATAACATAATTATTATTTTTAAAGAGCTCGCGATTAGCTCAGTGTTTAAGCACTCGCTTGCCATGCGGAAGGTCCCGGGTTCGATCCCCCGTGCCGACAAAAATTTGTATTCTTAATTTGGTTACAATTTTTTTTAAGGGATACCTTCCGGTGCGCTCGTGTTGACCCAGCACCTAAATGGGAAGTATTGTGTCACTTCTCGCCCATCAGAGGGGAGGCATTCTACGGGATGGGCAAGCTACAACACTGACCATAAGCGTCTACAGTAGCTCCTGTTTCATGGCTACGAAGAAGAAAAAAAATCTTCCTGAATTATTCTTCATAATATATTATGTTAACTTTTAAAGAGTAGGTATATTTTTATTAATTAAAAAAAAAAATCAATTTAATATCATCTTTCAGTTTACAATAGACTCAGTAGAATGGACAGATACGCAATGCTCACTGCTGATAGATGGTGGTCACACTCTTCCTGATATCTGAAATGAAATTTAAACGAGTAATATTATTTCTGAATATATCTATGTATAATATAAGAATATAAAAAAGTCATCTATATCTATAAAAGAAAGCTGTCTGTATGTATGTGTGTATTTATGTTCTATTTCTGAATTGAAGTATCCCTTTTAGTGGAGTCGATTTTTATCAAATTTTTGCTTGACCTCTCGACCGCCATGCAAAGCTGGTCGAATGGTTAAGGCGCTTGTTTGGTAATCCAGGTAGCGTGAGTAATAGTATCCGTTAATTCGAATCTTGATCTATCCATGAATAATATTTACTCATTCATTTGAGATCATGACTACGTAATCATGACCCGTGTACCTAATGAAAGTTATGAATGAATCAGTATATCCTCTGGGCTTTTCGTTGCATAGGGATAGATTTAAAGTCTTTTTTTTAATCTAACCCTTTTTTTTTTTTTAATATTTACAAACATGCCATTTATATTATGTCACAAAGTTTTTCCCTTTGGTAATCCAGAGAGAAAACTTGAGGGCAAAAAAATAGACAAAGTTGAGATCACAAGTTTGGACTTAAGCATTAATTAATTTCCCTACTTAAAAAAATACTCAAAATCTAGACTTATGTCCACAGAGGTATACCAAAAACGTCTATGAATTCCGACCTTAATTTTAAAGACTCTGAGGGTTCGGTGGTAGAAAATGCTTTTGAGCACTTACCTCGCCTGGTGGTGGTTACCTTCCTCTAAAGAGTGTTAGCAATATAATTAAAGTTAAAAGTATACCTGGTGAACTGTTATAAACCTTGTAGTAAAATACATCTATAAAAATTTGTTTAAAAAAAAATACCTGGCGAAACATCCCCTCTCTGTCTGATGGTCTAGTATCTCCCTGGCTAGTTCCAGAGACAGGAACTCAGGCCTGCCTTCCATGCCACACACCACGCAGTTCTCAATGTACAGGTCTACATACACAGGGCTTATCCTGTTGGCCCCCCTATCTCCATTGTGAATGTTTCCAATGCTTAGAATTGCCCTGTTTACCTCGGCCATACGTTGACATCTTTCCTGAATGAGACTTTGTGTCGATTCTGAGTTTGACGTGTCCCACAGTGTACAATTATTCTAAGAACGAGAGAAAAATAGGAAAGTTAATGAAAAAATGCACTGGTAGTCAAGTGGTTAACGCGCTAGTCTGGTTAGAGTCCAGTTAACGTAGGGATGCGTTGGTTCGAATCCCACCCAGTGCATGAATTTTTCCTCATTAATTTGAGTTTATGACCACATAATTAGAAGACTCTGAGGTGGTAGAAAATGCTTTGAGCATTAATCTCGCCTGGCGGTTACCTTCCACAAAAGAGTGTTATTATTATTTAAAAAAGAAACTGAAAAAAAAGGTTAAAGTTAATGGGAATTGGAGAGAGCTTTTGTCTCTTGACAAACGATTACTGTTTCTTTCAACCCCTCTGATATAAAAATATTTTACATTTATAAATCTGCATTACTTATCGTTAGTTGATTGTCCGTCAACGTTTGTCATTAAGACAGCTATGTAACGCTACAGCATTTCGTAATCACTGCGTTATAAATTTAAAAGAGCCTTGGTATCGGTATAGATAGGGCTATCGGCTACGAAAGCTCTTTGTCACTGCGACCTTAGATAGATCTTTTGTAAAAGAGCCTTGCTTGGGCCCTGTCACACAAGACATTCTATGATGGAACACTGAACACCTAGCAAAGTGTTAGAAAAGTTTATATGGCAGAGCCTTCAAACTTTGCCCCGGTCTGTCCCAGTAGCTTGGTCAAGGCGTGTCTGTCTGTTGATCCAGAGGTTGTGGGTTTGAAACCCAGCCGGGACATGACAAGTTATCCTCCCATTTGTCATTTTGACTATATAATAATACTCGTACGTCTTGAGCTTACTGCTGGGCAGTATAAATATGGCGATATTATTAAATTATGATTCAAAATCGTCCCATCTTACCTGTCGAGCCAGGATGAAATACAGGGTCTGATGGGCCAACGAGTACCCCCCCGCCTGCTCCATCATGAGGCCTCTACATTCCTCACTCACCGAACAGTCTTCCAGCAGACCCTGTAGACACTTGTTCGATCTATACACCAGTCGGGTTTCAAGGAAAAATTTAGACCTATCCTTCCAGGATTCCCAGGAATTTCTTGAGTCGGATACAATTTGATTAAACGATTTCATGATTCCATGCGACCGTTTGCCGTTTAATTTAAGCTTGGTATTTGAACGTGACGCCCACATGCGTTCTTCAGTCAGTTTTCCCAGTGGTTTGCCTGTCTGCCACAAAGCCGAGTTGAAAATCTGATTGCAGAATTTGGAACTTAGGGATCCATTCATAGAAAGTTTTAAAAAGAGGACAGAGTGAATGTGACTTATTTTGAATTTGATATATTCTAGTCTTATTTCGGATGTAGATTTTGACTGTAGTTGAGCTGAAAGAGGAGGAAATGCTTCAATGGGAGAGGGTGAAAAAAACAACCACATAGGTGTATACTTTTTATCGCGAAATCCGTTCAGTCATCTCATCTTCGTAATGACAATAGCTAAAGGAAGCTGAAATATTACACACAAGGCCACAACCTAGTCCCGAAATTTGTCTATATCAAGCTGTAGGTACCAGGGTCTATGGTGTAGGGTATAGGCTAGGGTCCTCATTGTGGTCGCTTACTTCCATTATTCTCAGTGGTACTTGGTCTAGGTCTCCGTTTTGTTCGCACACTTACCATTCTTTTTAAACAGGATACTATCGGATGATAACTGAAAAATAATATCTTTTCAGATCTATCTACCTATGTTCCGTAATCTAAACAGAATTATTTCTCACCTAGTGAAATGGTGAGTCCCAAAAGTAGATGCTGAACATCAGAAGTCCCCAGAGTTTTCCATTGTCCTTCCAAATAGGTCAAATATCTCAACAGCGCAGACTCGATTATTTGTTGATAGTTGATTACATATTTGTTATCACTGTTGTTGATATAATATTTGCTGTTGTTGCAGATCCTTTTTTTGCCGTAGTTGTTGTTGCTGCTCATGTGTATATTATCATTAAACTTATAATTCTGACTGAAGTCTATTGGTTGGTTAATTTTACCATTTTCGGTGTTGCCATCTGTGAATTGGTTCTGTACATTTTTGCAAAACCTGCGGTAGAAAGGAAAGTGATTGAGACAGTACACAACTAGACCTCTTTAGTTCTGGGTGAAAGAATCCGACTCGCCTGACCACTAACTTTTTACTTAAACCCTTATATCTCGTGAACGGTACATCCGATTTTGATGAAATTCTGTATTTATATGTATATTATCTTTTTACAACATTCCTGCAACTCAAGTGAATTTAAATTTATGGGCTTTTCCTTCCCAAAGATCACGAATGAAACTTTCAAGTAGTCAGTCATCTTTTCAATGCATTGAGTCTTGAAGCCACAGAAGTAAACAGAAAAAATGCATAGCCAGCGTCAATACACCACCAGTTATCGTAAGACTTTCAAGTACGCCACACACAGAGTTTTAATTCCAAAATTTGCAAGTAAAATCGCAAGTAAAAAAGGAAATTGCAATTAAAATCGCGATCGAATATAAAAATGTGTGACGCAGATGACATTATCAAACGCTTGAAGGACATCATAAATCAGTCAGAAAGCGACCGAACTTGTGACGTCAACAAATGCTGCGAAGACAATGCAAGTATCAGCTCATGCTCAGACCTAAAGAGGGAAAAGTGTCCTAAAGCAAAGTACTGTGATCTGCACTATACCACACCTACGCCAAGTGGTCGGTTTGATTGCGAAGACTCGTTGCCTGACTGTCGCAAATATGAGGTCCGGTGTAAACAAACCCTGGATGGTAACGTTGCCAAGCCCACCATCGTGTGCAGTGAGGATACTGAACAGAGAACCTTCTACCCACCTATGTATTTCAACGGGGGGAAATTCGGGGGCTCCCAGTCCTACAAACCCATCAACAAGGGAACCGCGGGCAGCCTGGGCCTCCCAGACTTGGACCAGCTAGAGTGCGCGTGTAAGAATGGGTTCTGTCCTCCGTCCAGGTACGACCAGTTCATGGCCGGCAAGGGTGGGCTGCCCCTGGGCCATCCGGATAATGCGCGGCCTGAGAAGTTTCATTACACCTTCGGTATGGGAGTCAACAACCCAGCAGCAAAGTGAAACTCATGTTTCAGCGTAAAGAATGCAACAAATTGCGTACGCATGGCCAGACGGAATTAATTCATTGGAGGTGTCTTCTTGTTATATTATATAATTCATTGGAGGTGATCGATATTAAACAAGTTATTCTGTACAACAAAAAAATAAAACTAATTTTCTTTTTTTTTCTTTTAATTTAGCTACGCTCAGCGAGGTTCGGACCTCTCAAATTCGAAACTTATTCCCAACACAGCCCAGATGGCGCACCGGAAGGTATCCCTTACAAACAATTGTAGCCAAATTAAGAATACAAATTTTTGTCGGCACGGGGGATCGAACCCGGGACCTTCCGCATGGCAAGCGAGTGCTTAACCACTGAGCTAATCGCATTGGTCAATTTGTTTCCAGCAAGTAAAAGAATTCCCGGAATGTGAACTGAATAAGGAAAAGGCACTATTAAAAAAGTTTAGTGACTCGAGTTTTCAAACTGGCCAACCTTTTTTCTAATATGTATCAATTTTCTGCTAAGTCTGGGAATTGAACCGCGGACCATGCATTGACAAATCTTTACCTCTTGCCTATGCGGCGGGTGACTTACCTTCTTGGAACCAAGAGAAAAATATCCTCTGTGTAATAAGCTCTCTGAGATTGATCCTCCCTCAGACAGTCAGCTTGAAGGATGACAAATAAATTCAATAGAACTGTACCCAGAACATTCATACTGGAGGTATAATAAGTGAATATACTTCAATTCGAAAATGGGCAAATGATATACAAGAATATAAAAGAAAAGTCCTATGTACTATAATTCTGCACTATCCACTAAAATTGTGATATAATAACAAAAAGAACACATTTTTTTTATTTTAATACGTGACTTATGTAATTTTTTTTTGAAGTCAGGTCATTTAATAGTATGCCAGAATACCACCGTAATATATTGATATAAGGTCCAAATTTTCACAAACGACTAAAATTATTCTTAAAATTTTTCGTCGTTTTTCTGACAAAATTCTAAAACTTTTTATTTTTTGTTCAATATAAATTCTATGGCGTTATCAGGTGATACGTGACTTTACACATTTTTTAAAAACTTCTTTTCAATGTGCTTTTTAGAAGAGGAGAAGAGATTCGACATCATAATCGTACATCCCGATCTACATTCCCATATCATTGCTAGCAATCTTCATTCAAACAATACTTTTTATAGTGTTAGAGCGCCCAGCAAAAAAAACCTTTTCTGTGTAACATAGGAACGAATTTCCTTTTTTTTCCCCCCAATCAACGGTAACATAAGGACTGATGAACCTGGAAAGAAAGCTAACTAACATGAACCTGGAAAGCAATTTTCAGGGGATAAATAAATTATCTGCGGTAATTGAACTCTTGTCGCCTTCAAATACCGAAAAAATAAAAAGAGCAATTGTCCTGTTTCATTATAGAATTATTAATCTTACGAGTACATACTCGCACAGTATATTTATGATTTTTTTTTCAGTACGTGATGTTTAAATTAAAAAGATCACCCCTGATGGGATTCGAACCCACGATCCTCGGATTAGAAGTCCGATGCCTTATCCACTAGGCCACAAGGGCTGGTGTTTCGAGCGAGAGGAAAAATTGTGATGTGAAATTTCGTGACTAGCAAAAGTGCAATGGAAGGATATTATTGCAATTTAAAATACGCTCGCTAGAGTGCGTGTTCAAAAAAGTGAGATCACAAATTAAGAAAAAAAATGGTGCAGTGGTCTAAGAGGTTTTTACCAGCTCTCTTCAAATCCTAGTTTAGGCATAGAATTTCATACAAAATCAGTTTGTTGTCCCCCGAGCTACTAAATTTGGTTGTTTTTTTCAGACATTTATTTTAACAATTCTTGGGCCCATAAACCTGACACAAAAAGGCCAAGGAAAAATAAAACACAGTACATTATATTATAAGCCCGCGATCAGCTCGGTGGTAAGGACGGTAAGGTACTCGCTTGCCATGCAGAAAGTCCCGGGTTCGAATCCCAGAACCGTTAAAAAAAATTAAATTCAAAATTTGGTTACTGTTTGTATGGTGCGCTCGTGTTGACCCAGCACATACGTAAATGGAAAGTATTGTGTCACTTCTCGCCTATCAGAGGGGAGGCATAGTACGGGATGGTCAATTGGTCAAGCTATAACAAAACCCACAAGCATCTAAAGTAGCTGCTATTTCATAACTAGGAAATAAAAAAAGGCTGTGAAACACTCATCTTTAAAAAATGAAGATCACAATGTTATTGTCATAGACCAGGAAGTTCTGTGAGCCAAGGCAAACCCATTAAATCCTGAAGGCTGTTATCACCACATACTGGGAAAAAGGTCAAATCAAGAAGTGTAATATTAACAAAACTAACAAGTTATATTTACAAGAGAGCTGTATAGTCTGTATCTGTATAAATACTATACATACATATTATAATAATATTATACAATATTAAATTAATCAATGGTGTTATCAATGCATACTGTAATGGGGGGTAGATTTACCTAGGAAAGTGGTCGTTTGGTACAATTTTTTTTTGTGAGGAATATCTTTTTTTTTGTGAAGAATATCATTTTTTTTCTTCTTTCTTCTTCTTCTTCTTCTTCTTTTTTACTTAAACTCTGGGGGCCCTGGTCAATTATTAGCCTCCTTATTAAGACAGTGGTAGAAGTGCTGAGTCATTCCCCCACTGTCTGGCTACCATCGTTCACAATGACGCCACCCTATGATGATGATGATTTACTTAAGCCATTTTTTCTTAATTCAATTAAGTTTTCTTTTGTATTAGACATTCTTCTGTTTGGTGTTTCTATTTTTATGTTTTTTTTTTTTATATACATTTTCACATAATTGCAAGTTTACTTCTTCTTTTTCTTCAGATTCTTCCTCTTGGTTTTAATATTCTTCTTCTTCATTTCCTGCTTCTCCACCTTCTTCTTGGTCAGTGCCCTCTTCTTGTTCTTGATACACTCCATTCGGTTCTTCTGGTTGTATACTTTGCTCTTTTTCACCTGCTCCGTGGACTGCTTCATTATGAGTTTCTTTACATCTCGTTCTCTCTTAAGGGACATGCCAGAAATGTCTATGCCATCGTTTTCTTCCTCCTCCTTATCGCTGCCCTCGTCTTCATTTTCATATTGCACCTGGGGAAAAGATGAGAATGTGATCATTTTCTATCTGTGAGAATAAAAATATCTTAGTAGGTATTTATAGGTAATTCAAAAAAATTGGAACTTAAAACATACATGACTAACACCCATGGGATGAACACTCTATTTTCTACTCCATGCAAACTCAGTTGTCACTGTTATTTAATTTATTTTTCCTTCCAAAAATTTTAAGTACTAGGTTACACAAAATGATTATTATAGTTCATTCCACCCTGAACATAAGGCAAACAACATGACTATTTACACTTAAAAGTTCTTGGAAGGAAGAAAAAAACCTCCCTTTCTTACCTGATTCTTTCCTATCCAGCAATTCTCCTGGGCAATATCAGCTGTGCTCAGTTCAAGAATGCTCACTGAATGACTTGGGAGATCATGCTCTTCGGCTAGTAAATTTTCTAATTCAGGTATTGGCTCATAGGACTTGACCAATTTCTTGTATGACTCCTTTGCCTAAAATAGAAAAGTAGGATTCAAATTTTCAATATAAAGTTAAAAAATAATGGTGTTAACAACCACCATTTCCTAGGGCTAGGCCAGGTAGTGATTTTTTTTTTTTTTTTTTTTTTTTTTTTTCATTTATAAAACCAAGGGCCAAATTTTATAGCAGGATTAAATTTTAGATAAGCCAGACTGTCCTTTAACACGTTCGTTACCGAACGGCCATATGTGGATGTTTTTGTGTTTTTCTCTGGGACCGAAAACACACATGTGGCTGTTATCAAAATTTTAACGAGGGACCGGACATCCATATATGGCCTTTTTGAGGTAGGTTGTTAGTATTAGAACAGATATAGGATCGATTCTTGTACAAATACGATGCCAAATATGCAACAACAAAAAAATTTTGGTCCCCAGGATGCAACATTGCAACAGCGACTTTACCGCCCGGTCCCTACGTAAAACTTGAAAAAATTGGCTTGGTAACGAACGTGTTAAGTTGTACTGTAGTGGGCTGTGATTAGTTGAAACTCTGACTTGAAAGAGGTTTAATATTTGTAATTGATTAAATTTAATTATTGTATCATAAGATCTCTTCAAAAAAATTGTTGCTCAGCATTACAAAGAGTCTTCTTAAGATTTTTTAATTGTAATATCAACACTATATTTTAATTTAACAATGTACTTTTCAAATTATTTTACATTATATTCTTTAAACTGTGGTAATTCCACCACTAGTCATTACTCGTACAAATAACTACTCTGTTTTTCCTCACAAGGTATGGGTATGAGATGGTGCCAAACAACCAAAATAAAGAGTAGAATTGTATCTACCTAACTGGGATCCAAAATTTCAAACCCAGGTCAATGCACACAGTGCTCTTGGCTATAGTGCAATACACCACTACTTAGAAATTAATACTAATAATAATAGTGGAAGGTAACCACCAGGCAAGGTTAATACTTATAGCATTTTCTACCACATAACCCTCAGAGTCTGATTTTTATGTATTCATATACCTACTCATATAAATAAGTAAATATTTATGCATTGGGTGAGATTCAAACCAATGGATTCCTACACTACCTGGATTACCAGACTAGCAATTTAACTGTTTGACTTTTAATGCACATTGTCTGGCAGGAAAAACAGCTCAAAAAATAAATTTAAGTACCTCTTTCTTGATTCTCTTCTTTTCTTCTTTCAATTTTTGCTCAAGTCTTTCTTGATTCCTCTGTCTCCTTTCTTGGTTTCTCTTTTGAAAGCCTGTTAAATAATCCCTGAAATGAATTAATTTTTTTTGTTGAAATATTAAAAAAAGCACAGGTATTTTTTGCCATAGAATACTGTGATTCGTAGAACATTACTCACTCTAAAGTCCAGCTAGTTACCCAGTCATTTGCAATATTATCACAAAATCAATTTTCTCTGTAAAGCTTGATTCACTGAAGAGCTAAAAAGAATGGCTAAAAGTTAAGTGGGTAACACATCCACACAGTATGAATATGGTTGTGGAAAGCAGTTTTTTGGCTCAAAGATGAAGAAACATAGATCCAAATAGTGATTGCCTACCATTTATATGTTGCTGATTGGCAAGATAAATAGATGATGAAGGATATGAGGCTACTTACTGTCGGGCTTTCTCATCAAACACAAGGTTGACTTTGGTTCTCCTGTTAATAGGTTTCTTAAACCTCCTCACAACAAAGCGGTTCTTCGGTTCAAAACTAACCACGTTCATGACTGCTGATGCTATTAATTTATTTGTTAGCAGTAAATCAAATTGGGAACTTTTTATTTTTTGAAATTTGATTTATAACAGAATTGATACCACATCAGGGAAGTGGAAGTGGACAAGTTACACAGACACACACAAGTGGTAATGTGGAAATTCAAATATTTGAAATTTCCCTCCTCTGAGCATGTGACTAGCGAAATTCTTATGAAAACATAGCGAGGCCGTATTCACCTACATAACGAAATTTTTAGGGTTTTTAAAAAGTCACTATGTTCACAAGTATTAATTATTTGAATTTTCTGTTTTGTAACGTCTATTTTTTGTAATCAACTAATCAGTATTCAGTATCAGTATCAGTACTGCCTCAGTAATCAAACTAATCTTATATAAAATCTATTCATAATCTTATCTTTTTCTTTGAGTTTCTTGCTTTCCTGTGGCTTTTTCTTGTGATAAGTAAAATAAAGCATAATAAGTTAAAAGAAATATTAAATTATAAAAGAATGTCTTAACTGTTCTGTTTTGTCTACTTTTGAAAAGGTGAGGAGTCAGTGAATCACATCAAAGAAGTTTTTCAATGTTTCCTGGAACCATCAGTTCTTTGATTTTAAGTAAAGTTCTAAATTATTCTAAAGAAAACTAATATCACCTCAATAAGCACTCCATAGAAACTAGGTAATCAATTGATTATTTCCTATTATTTTTACATGTAAAGAAGCAAAAGAATTGTATAATAGAATATCTTGAAAACTAAAGGTACAACAATAACACAATAGTTAAATTATTCTCAATATTTTTTTTCTTTCAGGAAATCATTCCCTGTGAAAATGAGTCAGATGCCATTCACCAAGAGAGAGGTAATTATTTACTTATTTATAGGTACATCTAGAAACCAAAGGTAAACCAAAGTCCAGTGAGGTGAAAACTTTGTGATGCTGTCATTCTGGCCCAACTCAGGCTGGGTGAGGTTAATGTGGGTAGTAGGCTTCTGAGTTTCCTGCAAATGGAGGGTAAAAGCTGCATCTCAAGATGACCTAGCTGTTGAATGGGATGTAATACCACAGTAAATAATCCATTAAAAAAGATGAGTAATTCACAGCCTTATTTTGTAGCTATGAAACTGAAGAAACAGCAGCTGTAGTATGTCTCCCATCTGATAAGAGAGAAGTGACACAATACTTCCCATTTAGGTGCTGGGTCAACACAAACTCATGGGAAAGTATCCCTTTCAAACAACTGTAATCAAAATTTGATTTTATTTGTGGCTCGGGGGTTTGAACTTGGGACCTTCTGTATGACAAGTGAGTATCTTACCACTGAGTTAATTGTGCTCTTGTTTATTGGTCATTTTATAAATAGATATTTTTTCTGGTGGTATGAAAAACCAAGATTGGTGGAGCTATTGTTATCATCTTATTATTACTATTACTGTTTTATTGTTCAATAGTCCTCATTTTTTGTGCATGTTTTAACATTAAGCTATTAGATAGAACTTGAAAAATATACCAAGTGTTCTTTAAAAATAAAATGAAAAAAATATCTGCAATCTTACTATAAGAAACTCTTTTCTTCTAATTTTCAGCAAGCTCAAATTGAAGAGTCCATCTTGAAAACTACCAACTTGAACATTCAGTCCATTCTTAAGTGCACCAAATATAATGAGGTCATCAAGCAGCTCTGTTATATGTTGGGCTATGAGATCATTCAGATTAAAACCCTCCTGGGGAATATGGAAGACATGGGAGTATCATTTGGAGGCCCTGTGTTAGTCTTGGATCATGTGACCAGTAATGATCATTCAATTAATGAAACGGCTGTGGAGAGACCAAGAAGATCTGTACATATGAGACAGAAGATTGAGAATCTACTTGCAGTGAGGAGGAAGATAGAGAAATGTGTGAGCAAAGTAATGCACAAGAAATTACAGGCCATGCTCTTCTCTGGTATGTCTATTGGGTTTCTTACATGACCTATTTAGGGAGAAATGTATTTAATGTTGTTGCTGAAGCACCTAATGATGGCTTCTAACTGGGTCAACTTTTATCTTTCCTAGGCATTTCTTTCTGAGGCATACATGTAATAATAATACTACTCTTTAGTGGAAGGTAACCACCAGGTGAGGTTAATGCTTCAACCATGTTCTACCACCTATCCCTCAAAGTCTAATTATTGTATGGTTGTATACTCAAATATATGAGGAAAATAACATGCATTGGATGAGATTTGAACCTATGGATCTGTACGTTACCTGGATTACCAGACTAGCACCTTAACCACTTGACTACCAATGCACATGTACTTCATGAAGAAATATTTCTTCATTCTAAATTAAGTACATTTCACCCCAAATAATGTACTTTTTTTTAAATATGAACTATGTAAAAGTGAAAGAAAAAATAAAAGGGATTATCATGTAGGAAGGCATTGCAGTGACAGTTTATTTTATTCAATACTAAAGAACAAACTCAACCTAAATTCATGTATATCTTTATTTTTCAGGTAACCGATTTCTCTGTTATTCTAAGGAGAACATGCGGATGGACAAGAATTCAATGCTTTCAAACCTGAAGCAAATTGAGAACATGAAACTTCAAGACAAAAAGACCTGTACCGCAACCATAACAGAGTGAGTATAAAAAGATCTTTTTGCATGGTTCAGTATACTTTGAGGATTTTACAGTCATGTCAGCACATGCATAGCCCAAAAGAAACTGCTAAATAGTTTGATTGGCCTATGTTATATCTTCAACAACACCTTGTGGCTGAAAGTACAGGTAGAGGGTGCCATTGTTTCAATCTTTTTCAAACAAATTTAAGAATTTTCCAATTAATGTACTTTTCTCCTGTCATCAGGGATGCAGAGTATGTTGCAGATCTGTCTGACATCTACGTAAAGAGAGGCATGGACAATTATAATGCTGTGGAGACTCAGCTTGACATGGAGACTTTAGAACAGGACTATATTCAGTGCAACAAGGATATGGTAAGTACAAACTTGGTCATGTCTGTACTGTGTACCTCTGAACATGTATGTGTTCTAGTTTTGCCTGTGCATGTCACCAGGGTCAAATATTACAAGATATCAAGAAGTTAAGTAACAACTACTTTAAGAGGTACAAAGAGGAAATGTGGCATCCGTGTTGAGCACACTGGAGAAAGAAGATGTTTTAAATGAAATATATCATATCAATTAAAACCTAAAAAAAACTACTCTAATATTAAATTACACAAACTGAGAATTTTTTAAAGAGAATAGCATACTGAAGCTATTATCTACTGACCTGTTTAGAGATTAGCAGAAAATTTCGGTGTAGCTCACACTGCTAGAACAACGATCAAAATAATCAAAAGCTCTAAAAACAAGGTTGTGTATCTACCATACCTTTTTTCCTGTTAAATTCAATCCCATGACAAAGTAAGGAGATGACAAATGTCTTGTTGATAAAAATGATAAATATCTTAGGGGTGGATTACAATATTTACAGTTCTTCTTCATTGAGCCAAGACTATCTTTAAATTCGGAGCTATGGATTTCCCCTTGAAATAATTTCCCTTTCTTTACCCTCAGATCCACATGATGTACCGCAAGTTTGGCAAACGCTCTGTGGCGTTCTTCAAAAATCTCTATGATGCCAGCATGCAAGAACAACTGGATGACCAATACGTTAGTGTTCCTGTCCAATGTCAGAACTTTCTACCCTATCTTATGCAGCTAGATCTCGTAAAACGACATCCACACAATGATAGGCTGGTCAGGATGACCAGTTTTTAGTATGTTTTCCTTCTTTTCTTTTGTTTACTCAAGGCAACCTGTTCCGGTACAATTTCCAAATTTTGGATTCTTTTACACATATTATTTCTTTAGCTTCAGTACCTACCATGTAAGTTAA
Source organism: Bactericera cockerelli (assembly GCA_024516035.1). NCBI lineage: Eukaryota > Metazoa > Arthropoda > Insecta > Hemiptera > Triozidae > Bactericera > Bactericera cockerelli. The sequence continues at coordinate 11,845,511 of CM044961.1, forward strand.
CTTTTGTTATTCTCCAAGAGAGTTAAAACTGATTTAAAACAAAACTATTTTGGTGTCGGATAGACTTACCTACTAAAATTCAATATTTTTTGAAAATTTCTATAAAAAAAACTGTCCGAGTGGGAATTCAATTTTTTCCCATAGTTGGGCTGGAATGTAACCCTACTTAGGAAATTTTTTGAGATAGATGAACACAAATTCAGAAAATGCAAAATACCAATCTTACTTAAAATTAACTTACATGGTATTGAAGCTTAAGTGGTGAAATTCTGTATACCAACATATTATATTATTGATGTTATGAAACTTATTTTTTGTATGTCCAATTTATAAGTAGAAAAGTGAATGGACCAGCCGACCTTGAACATTGTCGCCGTGACGTGCCTTATCTTTTTTTTGTCATTTAAACAGTATGTATGCCTTTGTAAGATAAACCTGTTCTATGTTAGTCAAGTGGTTAAGGCGATTGTATGATAATCCAGGTAGCGTAGAGATCCGTTGGTTCTAATCCGGACCCAATGCATGAATTTTTCCTTATTAATTTAAGTATATGACCACATAATAATAAGACTCTGAGGGTTAGGTGGTAAAAAATTCTTTAAGCATTAACCTCGCCTGGTGGTTACCTTCCACTAAAGAGTATTATTATTGTACTAATATGAGGGTAGATCTTCTTTCCTCGTGAGGAAAATATTTCTGGCAAAGTAATTGTTGCTACTGGATTAATTGTCTTTTTTCTGCCTTCTGTTTCGCGATGATAATACATAAAAAATGCTTTTATTTTGGTATATTATAAATATAAACTCTTTCAGAAGTTTTTTTCTGACAGAAAAGGAGAAAATAAAAACAGACCTCACCATAATTTGTTCAATCTATACAAGGAGTTTTTATTAAACAAGAAGTCAACAGAGGTTTAAAATATAATATATATTATGTATTCATCCGATAAACTTGAATCATACGCTAAAGAAGGTAAGGTTATGTTTTAACAGCTATGAGTATTTTAAATAAGGTATTTCGTAATTTTAATATTCATAAATATTATGTACTTAGTAAAAGGTAATATTTATCTAAAAATAAATCAAAACCTTCGACATTGATGAGAATAGATTCAATAACGTTTTACATTTAAGTCACATTTTAGCAATTTAACAAGTTAGGTACTTCCCAAGTGTCCCTGAACGTAAATGAACTCTTGAAAATACACAGGGTTATTTTCTTGGGTCCCGTTGTCCACGGCAGTGGAATAGTTAAAGTGACTTTTGTTCCCTGGAGGCTGAAGAAAAGAGCTCTTTCCATGACTTTGAAGAGGAATAAAATACAATTTATTATAACTTCAATTAAAGTTGTGTAATTAGAATTTGAGCTTATCAGTCGAAACAATACTCTCACCAATGTGGAAAGCTTTGAAAATCTTGATTCGAACATTCAAGTACTGTTAGAAACCATGTTGCATAGATTGGGGATCTTGGAACTTGGCTATGTTTTTTTTTTATATATATAAAAAACTCAAGTTAGACGTGAGTTCCAATTAATAATACATTACTTAATTTCAAAACTTGTAAAACGGAGGACTCACGAAAAGTCGAATCTCCTCTTTAAGTTCATCTAGAACAAAAAATATTGAAATTCTTTTTTCCAATTGACTATTGCTGTTTTGTTTGTCTACAATTTTTCTTCTAGCTATCAGAAAAAAAAGAAAGTAATTAATATGTTTATAGAATGTCTCTTTCTTTGTATAGAGCTTTCTTCACACCTTACTAACAAGGGATAGAATATCCCTGGTTTAACTGTCGAAGTAAGACTGAGAAAATCCTATACTCCAGCAGTCAAACAGGCCTTGTGTATTTCATTGTTTAAAGGCATTGCTTATAGCAAAGGTAATGTTCTCTTTTTACAATTTCACCGACTTATTCATTATTTAACATAAACTTCCCCAATCTAAGCCGCTGTTTTGTTAACTTAAAATCCTATTACAGATAAAACTAGACTAGAAACACGATTGCCAATTTTTAAAAAAAATCTTTTTGGTAATTTTTACATGTGTTAAAAAAATCTTTTCTTCTTATTCTGGGTTTCTCTGTTAATAATGGCAGGAGAGTTGGCACTATCTCCATAAAGTCCCCAAAAAGCTGAATATTTTACTTACTAGTATATTTTTGAACTGCTCTAGAAAAAGAGTAAAATTTCGGGGTCAGCCTAATTTTTATATTAAAATTAATAGCTATTCCAGAACTTTATAAACACTCGGTAAAATTCTTTTCTGTCCAGTTAAATTAAGAAATAAATGTACACTTATTAAAATTTACATTTCAATTTAATGTGAAATAATTTTAAAATATCCAGAACTTACCATGATGCTTCAATCAATCTTGCAGTTGAGTTTTACGTATCTAATTATTATTTTATTTACCTAGGAATTGAACACGAAATTAGAAGGAATATTGACGCTTTTATGTATAAGCTTCAACGTTTCTCCCTGGAAATTAGCTCCCTTGAAAACTCATTGGTTTTGTGGCGTGTTGTATCAATTTTATGGCTACTCCTTAACATCGCTTGTCCCTATAATAAAAAGTGCAGAAGTTTTGCAATTTTACAGGTGATTTTTTTTCCAATGTTTTTCTCAAAAATCAAACTGACAGCCTCACAAGATGGGCCAGTTGTATGACGTGTGAACAACCCGATACATATCTGGACCAGAAAGTCTCTTAGTAAGCAGGGGGCTGTTGATATTCCTCACCGCCTGTGAACAAAGTAAACAAAATCCATATCGATTAAGGTAAATTCATTCACTCACTTGTTTTTATACCTACTCAATCACTCAACATCACTACCCAGCTTGGCCCAACATCCCTGAACTATCTTCACATTCACGAATCGTAAATTTTATGATTTGTAATAATAAGTTTAATTTCATTCAAATTAATTTTTCAAAATAGAAAATTATGTAGCGTTCCGACCCGCCAAGACAATCAAAATAGTTCGCACGTTACCAAGTAATATTATACTCCATTAAGTATGTATTAATTGTCTTACATATAATAAATACTTTTCTTTCTATAGGACGAGGGAAGTAACAAGCAGTTATCCTGTACTCCGCACGAAACCAAATTCAAATCAACTTAGACATGATTGTAAAAACGGCCATGCCTTAGTATGTAGAGTTAGAATAGCTCTTACCCTCCGTGTCCGGGTAGGAGTTGTACTGAGCTGCCTCAGGCATGGCCGGGAAATCCATGCCTTCCACTCCTTGCAGGAACCTCTGGTAGGCAAACCAGCCGGACCCCGCCTGTGAGAAACGAGAAAATAATATTATTTCAATTTTATTGTACTAAAGGATACATATTGTATGTGTTCAAACTTACATGCTAATTAACAAATTAAATTAAATCTAAGTTATATATTAAAATAGGTACACTATGTAGGAACAAAGAGCATTTAAATAATTTGAGGACTAGAAAAGAAAAATTAAAAATATATAAACACAAATAAAAACAGAAAATTGCCTGTGGCAATCTCTTCCACCCAACCCTTTGTATGTATTTTGTACTTTAAAGAAAGTTTATGACGAAATATATACTAGTGTACCCTGTGTAGCTGGTGTACATGTATACATTGTTTACCTACATAAAAAAACAAAATGGCCTAAGTAAGAAAACAAAATGGCGGAGTAGGGGTCTCCAGTGCTGTGTTATCTAATACTTACTCAGGTGAATATTGAGAAGAAGAAAAACAATTCACTGCCAATTATGAACAAATACTATTTATCATGAATGGTGATCAAAATTTTCAATATTTTTTTTTATACAAAAAACCAACACAATACTTCCGATTTCTAATATTGGAAATTTCTCGGAAGTAAAATGGCGGAGGAGGGGTTTCCAGACTCTCCAGTGCTGTGTTATCTATACTCACTCAGGTGAATATCGATAAGAAGGAAAGCAAAATGGCGGAGTAGGGCGCGGTTTCCTGTGATGTGTCATCTAGTACTTACCCAGGTGAAAATCAACATGGTATCCGTTGTTGTGTTACCTAATATTTTCCCACATGCATATCAAAAATAGTCTCCAGTGCGCCGTTATCTAATACCTACCCAAGTGAATATCGAGAAGAAGGAAAACAAAATGGCGGAGTAGGGGTCCCCTGTGCTGGCAGATTCTGGCACATCTTTCTCAGTGGTGTCGCTCCACTGGTTGGCGAGGTAGCAGAAACTGATGAAGTAGAGGACTGCCCACAGACCTGGCAATTTTATAAATACAGTGGGTCACTTTCAGATGAACTTTTTCATAGACCTGGCAATTTTATACATAAAATGGGTCACTTTCAAATGAACTTTCCTTTATAGCAAATGACTGATTCTGATGTAAATACACAAGAAGAAGTCATTTCAACCATGAAAATCACGAAAAACGAATTCCAGATTCGTGGTTATTTCGTAAGCAATGGTGAGACTCTTCCAGTGGTATAGTCTCTGGAAGAAGTTTTTTTTTGTACCTACAGTAAATAATAAAATTCTTAATTCAATTTTATTATTACCTGAATTCTTTTTTGTACAAGTATTAATCTAAGTGTCGGATTTTTATTTTACGCTATCTATTTCGATCTGACTGAATCCAGTGGGTGGATACGTATTCAAACTAATCAGGGCTGTTTACATTCGGTTAAAATTTAATAATATATGCTACAATGTTCAATTTTTATCCATCTGAGCAAATTATAGGACTTTTCCAATCTTTAATAACCCAAATCTTAATTTTGCCTATAAATCCGCCACTGGTCGCTGCTAACATTAAGCAGCTACTCAGTTTCCCTCCACCGCTGAGCACACCACTCACCGGAGAACCCCATGTCTCCCACGACGAAGTGTTTGCGGCTCTTGGCGGACGACATCTGCTCGAAGAAGTACTCGCCCGCCACGAAGCCCGCCGCCCCCAGGAGCCCGAAGAAGCCAATGGTGGAGCCGTACATGCAGGCAGAGGCGTCCTTGTGGAACACGCAGATCTCCTTCTTGGCGTCCTCGGGGTCCTGGTACCAGCTGCCCGAGGAGATGCACCAGTAGACGATCACGCCGAACAGCTGAGGAGGACAACAGGAAACTTTTAAAAATCATTTTTAATTTTAGTTATATATATAATAATAAATTTTAAGAAAATTTGAAGCGATTGGATATGCGACCCCTCTGTAGAAACAACTATCCAGAAAAGTGTGATCCTGCAAACATGTCATCTTGTGCGGAAATTTTTAAACAATTAATTTTAACTACTAGTTATAGTTTTAGTGAGATAGACTGAAATGTCTCCTCACTATTAACTTAGAAGCAAAAAAAAAAAATGTATCTACTCGAAATAATAATAATATCGCCTTATTTATACTGCCCGATTAGGAGGACTATTAAAGTCCCATTATTCCAGCAGTAAGCCCAAGACATATTATTATGTGGTAAAAATCCCAAATGGGAGGATAAACTTGTATGTCCCGGCTGGGTTTCGAAACCTACGACCTCTGGATTCACAGAGTGCCGCCTTTACCACTGAGCTACCGGGACAGACCGGTAGCTCAGTGCCGGAATCCCACTGGGTGCAACATTCGACAAAATGTTTCGCAACGTTTCATGCTCCACTCTTTCTTTGGAATCAAATGATATCCAACCCACTGACTTCGCACCGCTTTGCAGTATTCCCATTTAAAATTCAAAACAGAACGTTGGGCAGCGTTTTGCAATTAAATGTTGCACTCCGTTGGATTTACACAGCCTCAATAAATACAAAACTCTTCGTGCTAAAAAAAAAGTTAAAACAATTCAAAACAAACTTGCCTACAAATTTTGACTTACAAGAAATAGGTATGTGTATTTTTATGAAACCTGATACCACAGTTATTTTCTTTTAGGCCACGTTTTGAATACAGGAAATTAATAATAATAATAATAAAAAAAGGTAATTAATATAACTGTAGAGTGTAGACGATATTATACTTCTAATAAGTAGGTTCTTTATCAAGCACTCTAGTGTGTGGGCATTAGTGTGTGGTCAAAATTTCAAATAAATGAGAAAAAAATATGCATTACGTGGATTCGTATCTCACGATATGAAAAAAATATGTATGGGCTGGATTCGAATCCTTCCCAAGATAGATCACACCACCAAGCTTACGCTCTATCACTCGTCCGATAGGACTAGACCCGTTTTTGGAAGGCCTATCTGAGGAAGGTACATCTCTATACATATATAAAACAGAAAAAAGGACTACCTATGTTTGTTTGTCCGGAGTTGTTTAGCCAAAACGGTAAGAAATAGCGAAAAATGTCTCAGAATTGACCCCCTCAAAACCATTATCGCTTTGTCCAGAAAAATTATAAAAAGTTCAAAAAGGCATTGCTGTCCAGCAGTACGGCCATGCCTTAGTAAATTTGAAATTTAGTCCCGTTGCAAAGCACGGTCAAACGGCTAGTATTTGTATACGAGTACTACGGAGTCGGTAAGCTGCAGCGCAGATCATAAGCGTCTGATACATGGCTACGAAAATTTCCGACCCTACTCCTGCAGGGTGAGAATAATAGAAGTAGATAGATAGTTCAGTGAACAAATAGTAAATAAAACCCTTGTCGATATACATAGTGGTGATGGCATTCAAAGAGAAACTCCACCACACCTCCATTGAAAGAAGGTTAGCAAGTTCACTTACAAAGCACAGAATTTTGATGACGACCTGAGGTTTCCGCACAAAGGTTGTAGGATCGAACGTGGCCCCTGCTTTCCAGCGCCATATGCTGCCGTCGACATTGTCCTCACCAACACTCGAACCAGAACCAGAAGACCACGACCAAAAAACAAAGTCACCTGCAAGATTACGAAAAGACGTCCTTAAAGTGCCGCTTTAACTTAACGTTCTAATGAGAAACTATCGAAATCACAAAATAAAAAGACTCGAAAAAAAAAGAGAGTGAAAAATTCGATGGTCACGGATAGCAGGAGGAAGAGAAAAATCTGAGGGTGTGCGTAGTATTTCTCGCCACTTTTTGGGGGTGAACTATTTACGAGAAGGGATGGCGGTGTTATCTGAGAGAGAAAAGTGGGGGTGATATTACAAAGAGGGGGGGAGTAGGGGTTTTCACAAAAGCGCCCCCTTGCTTTTGTACAGCGGGGGAGGGTTATGGATTTTTGTCCACAGCTGCAACGCATGCGCACAGAGGGCTTTCTATTCTCATTATTTATTTTTCCTTCTATGAAGAGATGGAAAATGTATGTTTCTGAACTGACGAGAATGGTTGATGGTGAGAGGCGTCCAATATCTGAGAAACTTCGACGGCAGAATGATAATGAGGGCAGTCGGGATTAATGTATGTCTTTGGGACGGTCAGTCTCCACTATATGCTATTATTATGTACATGAAATAATAATAATATCGCCTTATTTATACTGCCCGATTAGGACTATTAAGCCCCATTATTCCAGCAGTAAGCCCAAGACGCATTATTATGTGGTAAAAATCCCAAATGGGAGGATAACTTGTCATGTCCCGGCTGGGTTTCGAACCCGAGACCTCTGGTATCTTTGGATTCACAGAGTGCCGCCTTTACCACTGAGCTACCGAGAAGTAGTTACGATGACCGGGTGAGTATTTCGGCTAGTACACAGACCCGCAGGTTTGAATCCCGGCAAGGTCGGAATTTTTCTAGGCTGTAGGTACCTAGGTTTTTACAGTTTACACAGAGCCCACTAATGCCTTGTGAGTGGAAATGATAATTATAATAAAATCAAAAGTTGTGATGTCCGGATATATTATAATTAGGTATGTAGGCACATCACAACTAAATAAATGTAGCGGGTGCAAGTGGTTTTCTAAAATGTTATAAGGTTCTTCGTGTCATTATGGCTCGTAGAGTGGAACATTAATGTTCAAAAAATATCCAAGATTCTCGGTTTAATATTAAAATTTGAAAACCAATTTTTTAAAATAATCTTATTATTAATAATAAATAATATCTTAATATATAAATGTCAAAGACACTGACCACTGACTGATCATCGCTCTACAGCCTAAACCGTAAGTCCTAGGAAGCTGAAATTTGGTAGGTAGCTTTGTCTTATAGTCTAGATGTGCAATAAGACGGGATTTTTCGAAACTCCCACTACAACACCTGCCATTGGCGAAAAAGGATTTTTTGCTTTCACGGCCATGCCTCGGCCCGCAAAGCGGGCGACAGCCCGTTAGTTACCTATAAAGCAAGAGTCAAGTATTTGAGTTGATATGAAAATCCATGCGTATGAACACGAAAAGTAAAGTTCATAGGTAAGTTTAGTAAATTAATACTTATTTACTAAACTTACTGAAATATTTTCATCATCAACAAAGTTCATTCTTCCCTGAAATGGTTAATTACAAATAACAAGAATATTTGATTCGTGTATAGGTACTATGCCAGTTGGCAACTCTTTGTTTAGAGCAGTTCAAAAAAATATTTTGTTAATAAAAAATATGAAGACTGGTAGAGAAACTTGGTTTTTTTTTAAAAAAAAAAAAAAAACTTTAGGCACTCATAAATCTAATGCATATTGAATGACTTTTTCTTGACACTTAGTCATCTCTGTTTTTCTTGACACTCAGTCATTTCTGTTTCTTCGAACTGGTACGTCCAAATATAAGCTGATTTATTATGCAGACCATTTACAGAAGAAGTTGTAAAATTTGAATACCTATCATCTCTTTAAGAAAGCGTTTTATTCTCCATTCACTCAAGAAACAACAACCCACATTAAATTCACATAGTCCGGGTTAGGCACGCGGAAACCAAAAGTTGAGTATAGTCATTCACATTGTTTCGTGCTATCTGGGTAACCTCATTGAACGTTGCTTAACTTCAGTGACAAAACGAGAACTGGTGTATTCAAGGTGCCATTGACGCTCGCTACTGCAGGTCCTTTAAAAATATTACAAAGAGAAAAGTATTGATTTAACTTCTATGTTCGAGCTGTTAAAAATGGGTCAAATCTATTTAACGCAATAAAAGCTGCAATTTTTTATTCAATCGATCTGAAATTTTCATGGCATGTTGCATACATTTTTTGAATTTAATATTGTCTGTCCCGGTTGCTCAATGGTCAAGGCGTCTATCTGCCAATCTAGAAGTCGCGGGTTCGAAACCCAGCCGGGATATGGCAACAAGTTATCCTCCTATTTGGGATTTTGACAACATACTAATACGTCTTGAACTTACTGCTGGAATAATTAGACTCATTTCTCCTGATTGGGCAGTATAAGTAAGGTGATTATTATTTTTCAAAAACTTTTGAATGTTTTAAAAAAGTAGGGACGTTTTTTTTTAATGTAATTTGTTGCAATAAGTTGTGACAGGTCTTATAATATAAGAAAAAACCCTAAAATAAATTGAGCATAAATTGAGCGTAATTTTTAAATTCAATGTTACAACACTGTAAAAGAAAACGTTGACAGAGGATAAATGAATCCGGAAAGTATGCGGCTTGTCACTATAATAGGATCATCAAGTGGTAGAGATTTCCATACACAAACATAGCCTTAATTGCCTCAAGCCGCAAATTTTTACTTAAATTTCGGGAATTATTTGTAATCTTCCGGTAACCGAATCTTTCCAAAATAGCTGTGCGATGTTGTTTTGTTTTACCAGGTTCTTCAACCTTGCAACCTTCGCAATAAATTTTAGGTAAATGGAGATGTGTTGTGCCTGTGAGCGGCTTTCTGTGTGAGAATTTTCACAATTTGTGTAAAGAAAACTCAAAATTATACAATTGATTGAATTCTATTGAAAAATAAAATAAATGAGCTCCACTTACCTTTGCTTTCACATATATGACGCGTGTTCTTTTTCTTTAAGTTTAGTTTTAACTTACTTTTAATCTAGTGAAATCACTATCTCATTGTGAGAACCTTATTGTGCTTCTTCAGTATCAGTAGGAGAAGAAAGATACTACTATCAGGAACAATTATTAATACATAGGACAGGTTAATGTGGTAAGTTTGGCAATCATGTATACTTGAAGTAATTATATGCATGAACTTAAAGTAAAATTGTAGACACTAGAAGATACTGTTGATAGCATTCTAGCATCAGCCATCAGGACATCATACCAACAATGGGTCTCTCATGAGGTGTGGTACAAGTTGTGCCTGACATACTCTTTTTTTTTAATATAGTAATAGCTATGGTGTGAAACTATTGCTGAGATCCCACTGAGTGTAAAATTTTGTTGCGCAATGTTTCATACTTCACTCTTTAAGGTTGATTCTTACACATCCGTGACGTAACAGTGCCCCGTCCATGACGTGATCCTTCCAGCAAAGGAAATCAGATTCTTGTAGGCCATATTCTCACTCGCCCGGCAAGTGACAGTGCTTGTACCATGATCAGGCACATTCCTTATGGATGATATTTTTCGATTTTCACAGCTGTGAACATTTTGATTTTACCAGTGTTTCCCCTCAATTACCAACTTTTTCACATTTTTAGCTGTGTTTTCACGCAAGTGCACTGGCACAGTTGGAGCACTGACCAGTGTGAATAGAAATCACTTTGGGTTCACAGCTGGTAGAATCATAGACCGGTCACGGCACTGTCACATCATGGATGTGTGTGAATCGACCTTTAGGATGAAATGAGAACAAACCCCACTGACATTTGCAACACTTCCCATTTAACATCTGAGAGAAAATGTTGTGTAACATTGCTAGACAAAATGTTACACTCCTGGCTTCTGTGGGATCCTGGCTTTTGTATGTTAACAATATTCTAATATGACAGTCAGCATTTATTGCATGGGTTTAATCACATACAAGGTGATTTTCAGATTGATTCTCTGTGACCAGATCCAAGTAGGTACTTATGTGGTATCTCAGATAGAAATAGGACCACAATTACAATGTTTTTAGAGCTCACTGATTGATTTATGAACAGATAAAGAACCCAAAAGTCCTCACTATCACTGGTTAGCGTGAATGTGTAGATTAGAAGGCAGTTTATTACTACAATTTTTGTTATACATTCAGGATAGCTCTATTCACCTTCACAAATGAACACTGATTCTGCTACAATAAATTTAAAAAAAAATACACCTAAGTCAATTTTTCATGTAGTTTTATGTCATATATTTTGGTCCCTCAGAACCTTGATTAATTATCTTTTTAACAGTAACATAGAAAATGTTTTCAGATTTGATCCCCCACTAAACAAAAACCCATAGCTTACTTTTAATTTTAAGAAATCAAAGTTGGATAAAGCCAGCATCTATGGCACATTAAATAACCCACTTCAATACATACACAAACATACAAAATACATGGGAAACCTTGGTCTAGCATTTGCAAGCTTGGCTTGCACACCAGGTGACCTGGGTTCAAATCCTGGCAGATATCAATACTTTGGATTTCTGGGCCCACTCAAGCCTTGTGAAGTCAATTGGGGTAGTTGTAGAGTGGGCAATCACCAGTAGAAACATTACAAGATTGATATCAGAATATGATGGTTGGTTGGAGATATGATGCATTAGCATTAGTTCTTGTAATGTCGATGCTACCCATTAAAAATTGTCACAAAATAACACAAGTAACTAGCTATTAACTTTCAGTACTTTTTGATATCAGTTGAGATTTAGAAGAAAATTGATATTCCTAAAACCTAAATACTAGAAGACTTCATGTGTTTTTTTTTTACATTTGGGCATCTGAATCAGTCTCCTCAACACACTTAAAATTACAAAGTCCCCAGAGTGAGAATTGGTCATACCCTCATTACTCATAGCCACCTTTTTTTATTTTAAGAACCCCCACCTCTTTGTCAGTGTAATTTTAACCTGACTTCAACATATATGGTACATAATATCCTCAGATATTTTGTCCCTAATTAACACTACCTTCGTGGCATTATTGATATAATTTTTTTGTATTATATCTAATGAACTGAGGCTCTAGTTTTGTACATAAAGCGCATAAAAAATACACTGCCAATTATGGACACAATACTATGTTGTGATTGATTCACATTGTATACACATGGCAATTTTGAGATTTTATACTAAATCACTTGTATCTCCAAAACCGTTGAACTGATTCTCTGGCACACAAATCAATCTAACTTTAGGTGCTAAACATGAGCAATATACATGTACTGGTTTTTCATTGTACTTAACTTTTTATATCCCCTCCAAAAAAGTTAGAGGTCTGAAGTTTTTGGTAAAATGAAAAACCAATAGTTCAAATTGTGTTCCTAAGATTTGTTTGAACTTAGAATTTTATGTGAATTTCATAAATGAAATACAAAATAGTTGTTTCTATTTAAAAAAAAAAAAAAAAAAAAAATTTAGGGTCAATTTTTATTCTATTTTTTTGACAAGTACTGACTGTCAAACTAATAAGTATCACTGAATCCCATGAAAATCACCATATAGTACATCTCAAAATTCCAAGCCATTCTTGAGATATTTGACTGGATCATAAATTTTGGGACACTCCTGTATTATTTTAAATTAAATTGACAGGTGTTCATGTGAAATTGTACACCCATTATACAACATTATACCTAGCAACTGTACATAGTTACTATTAAACTCACTTCCACAGAGTAACATCACATCTTGTACTCCTTACAGATTTCAACCCAAGGCATGAAGTCTTCAGTAATTCCCCCGTATTCTAGTAGCTATTATGTCAGTCTACTATAAGTTCAAGACATCCCAGTCATACGATACAATCAAATTTGACGGACTGCACATTTCTCTTGCTGATCTCAAGAAAGCTATCTACCATCAGAAGCAGATTGGCAAGAATCCTGACTTTGATTTACTAGTCACCAACGCCCAGGATAATCAGGGTAAGTTCAAGCATAATAATTCACAAGATGTCCTTGATATAGAGCGCTCAAAAAGCTCAGTGGTTAAGCACTCGCTTGCCATGCGGAAGGTCCCGGGTTCGAACCCCCGCGCCAACAAAAATTTGTATTCAAAATTTGTTTACAATTGTTTGTAAGGGATACTTTCCGGTGCGCTCGTGTTTACCCAGTACCTAAATGGAAAGTACTGTGTCAATTCTTGCCCATCAGGCATACTACGGGATGGGCAGGCTACAATACAGACCACAAGCGTCTACAGTAGCTCTTATTTCATGGCTATGAAATAAAAAAGGCTGTGAAGCACTCATTTTTTTAAAAGCCTTTTCAGTTTTCAAATATAAATTATAAAATAAAAATATAAATTATGCATAGTATAACCTCTCCTATTTACTGAGCAGGAAATGGTACCTACCCATGTTATATATCCAAAGCAAAGAAGTATTTCTCTAAGAAGAGAACAATCCTAATACTTGGGTTTGAATGATACTTTGCATATTCTTTGGTAAAGGCGGTAGCTCAATGGTAAAGGTTTCAGAGGTTTCAGAGGTCGCGGTTCGAAACACAGCCGATTAGCAAGATTTTCCTCCAAAAGGCTGGCTTCTGCTCCGTTACCTCACAGTGGTAATATACAGCAACAAAGCTCGGCTTAGATATGTCCTCTACAGTTGTTGTCAAGGTGAAAGTTAAGGGATTGTGTCCACTAAAGCTGCATTTTTATTTCTAACCGAAGTGGATTCAACTGGAATAAAATGGACGAACTGGAAGAAGGTCATTTTTCTTTTGGAAGAGGAAAAATCTTCTTTTAGTTGGGTAACCAAAATGGGTTTATAAAATTCTTGCTTCCATTTCTTTTATAGGTTAACGCATTTTTCTTTCACGAAAAAGTGGGGAAGCTTGGAAAAAATGGAAATATTTGGAAATACCGCACCTGAAAAAAAAAAAAAAAAAAACACGGCTTAAGATTAACTAATCCTGTTGAATAATTCGGCCCTTATTTTCTCTCCAGTGTACGCTGATGATAACGAGCTTATCAACCGGAACGCGTCGGTCATCGTAGTTCGAATCCCGCTCACTCCTAAACAAATCCGCGCCCGGGATCGTATTCAAGCCCAGCAGAACCTTATCAAACTCAAGCAGGTGGGTACTCAATAGAGTGAACTAGAATCAAGCTCGCCGGGAGGCGAGCGCTCTTCAAGTAGCGCCCGCCAACCGGCCTATATTAACACGAAGGGTACTGTAAACAGAGAACAGACTAGCCAACCCTTACAAGCCAGGCTAGCTTTCCTAAGGGTTTATTGGCTTATAAAGAAAAGTCCAAGTCCTCATGATGGTTGATCTCACATCTTAATATATAAATGTCAAAGTCACTGACTGACTGACTGACTGATCATTGCTCTACAGCCCAAACCGTAATACCTAGCGAGCTGAAATTTGGTAGGTAGCTTTGTCTTATAGTCTAGATGTGCAATAAGACGGGATTTTTCGAAATTCCCACTACAACACCTGCCATTTTATTAATACTAGCGGGCGACAGCCCGCTAGTATTAATATATGTGGTTCAGGACGAGCCAACTTTCAATTAAAGTTGGCTGGAGACCATCACTCACCCCTCCAGCAGCTGTAGCCAAGCTGGCTACAACAACAATAACAAGAAACAGAGTTTATACAGGGTGGACCAAAAAAACGTTTACACCCGTTAATGGTAGATTACTGACGACATTTCCAGGCCGGATCTGCAATCCGTTTTTTCGGATTCGCCTTTATAACTGCACAAAGTGATTTTTTGCAACTTTCTGAAAAAGTCCGACTTTGGCTTATTCTTTAGGTCAGTGCTTTGTTCGTGTTTAAGATGAGTTGATTCTGACCAATTCTGCAGAAAGCCAACAAAATTTCGATGTTTCTAGCTACGCTACTTTGTTTTTTTACGGTTTGGTTTGGTATCTTTTTTTACACCTGAACAGAAAAATAAAATTGATGTAAGATTTTTTCACTATGAAACACTCAAGATTTGCCCGAGCAAATTTTGGCACAGACATGGGCAAGTTTGATAAAAGTTGGCGACCACCCCGAGGATGCTAAAAAATAATTTTACGATTTTTTATGACGTGATCTTCCGGGAAAACGAACCAGGTAAGTCTCAAAAAATGATGTTCAAAATCTGAAAAGTGTTGACCGTTTAGGGTCGGCTTGTACTCATAGAGTAATTAGTTAATTATGTCTAACAATTTATTTTCCTTGGAATTAATTAAAGGCCAGTCAAATGAATGATTGTTTGTTTTTCGATGAAAGTTATCGAGCATATTTTTCTGCATTCTGTGTAATACATATTATCTTCTAACTTCTTGAGATTTTAAGAACAATTTATTATGTATTCTGATTCTGAAATGGCAGATATGCATCTAGCATATGGAGCTGCCAACAGGAACGCGAGGAAAGCCGTTCGTTTGTATGAGGCGTCTCATCCCGGGAGAAATGCCCCATGTATTTTGACAATGCAAGCTATTGATCGAAGGTAAGACTATCTTATTATGTATTCATTAGTAACATGAAAATAATCTTAATTTAGGGAAGATCAATTCGAACCTCACAAGTTGGAAAACATTAACAACGTCTCTGCTATTTTTTTATGGTTGTGACAAAACTTTAAGTAAAAAAATGTCAGAAGAACCATTCATGTACATTTTCACCTTATCTTTTCTACGATCACAGAATTTTAACTGCCTTGGTAGGTCAGTGATCTGAGCATCAGACTACCTACGTATCCAGTAGACGCGGGTTCGATATCAACCCAAGTTCATTGTTGCCACATAGTGATTTCAGATAAAATAACAACTTCAATAGAAATTGGGTATTATAAAAGTTATTAGTAGGAATATCGATTAGCGCATAGTTAGATTTTTTACTCATCTGGATAGGCATTTTTTTATTTATTTATTTTTTTAAAGTTTAACAAATGGTTTATTAGTTTAAGAAATTCCTAGGACAACAAAGTATGTTCAAGTGGGGTCTATCGCTGTATTAGTACAATTGTAGAACTTAGTTCTCCCCCTTTAGCCGACCTCAGTAGCGTGATCGATAAGGCGGCGGACTTGTAACCTGGAGGTCGGTGGTTCAAGTCCTCAGCTCAGCAAAAATTTAGTAAAGCGAGTTTGAGTAATAGTTGTGACAGCACGAAAGTGATAAGTGATAACACAATTATAAATATGATAACTTTTTAACTTTACAAAAATAAACAACGAATATTAAATATGTGACATTTTGGGACACATCAAAATCCCCCAAGTATCCAGACAATTACATAGACTTATCGCATGACTATGTTAATGAAATTCAATTGTGATCATTCAGGTTACGTGAAACTGGAAAGTTCAAACCCAAAAAGGTGAATGCTGGGAGACCGAGGACTTCAAGAACGCCAGCAACTGAACAACAAATTTTGGAGATGGTGCAAGCTGATCCTAGGATCAGCTCACGTGCTGTGGCTTCAGCGGTAGCTACCAACAAAAGCACTGTGCTGCGTGTTCTGCATGATCATGAGATGCACCCCTATCATCTCATGAAAGTGCAGAAGCTAACACCTGATGATTATGCTCCCAGGCTGGCATTCTCTAGGTGAGATAATTTACCTACTTCTACATATTTATTCTTATACAAATAAAATCCACCATAGTCACCTTCATGCTTTTTAGGACAATAATAGATAGTTTTAGGTTTGACCTGGGTGTAGTTCCTATATTATTTGATTAATCAGACGCAGGACAATTATTTGCTCTCCAATCAAAACAAATAATCCTTAAATTTCTTTTTAACAGGTGGTACCGTGACAGATCCCAAGTGGATGATACTTTTGACAAAAGAATACTATGGACAGATGAAGCCACATTCAGCCAGGATGGGATGTTTAATGTACACAACTCCCACATCTGGTCGGATGAAAATCCTCATGAAATTCAATCCGTCCGAAGTCAATGGCGATTTTCTGTCAATATGTGGGCAGGTAATAACATAAATGTTAGCACTAGTATTTCTCATTTGCCGCGAGAGGTTCAGTGTAACGGGTGAACATTTTAGCGCAGAATCGTATGAGAATCATCAGACTCTACCACATTAATTTTACACATGCTTATTTTCCCTTTAGTTCCGCCACTGCTCATATTAATGCGAATAATCACGAGGTAAAGAGAAGAAAAAATTCTGCCCCGCTGAGGATCGAACCCATGTCACCATGAGTGCGATGTGATGCGACTTTTTTTATTGATGATAATAGTAAAAGATCCATTCATAATCATGACCAAATTTACATAGGTGGTTATAAAAATAATAATATGATAATTAATTAATAATTTATTTTTATTTAAGGAATGGTGGATGATAATATCATTGGGCCCTATATGCTCCCAGACCGACTAGATGGGCAATCATACTTGGTCTTTCTGAGGGAGGTTCTTCCTCAATTGATGAGGGATGTACCTCAAGGACATCCAGGACAACATCATCTACCAGTTCGATGGTGCACCTGCGCACTTTGCTAGAGCATGCAGAGTGTACCTCGACCAAACATACGTTGGTCAATGGATTGGACGAGGTGGTCCGTTCCCGTGGCCTCCAAGGTCTCCAGACCTAACTCCTCTTGACTTCTGCATTTGGGGTCACGTAAAAAACATAGTTTACGAAACCCCAGTGGAGACGCAAGAGGAGCTGGTTGCGAGAATTCTGTTGGCATTCGATGACCTCATAGAAAAACCTAGAATCTTCCGCAACATTCGACGGAACATGATGAAGAGGGTCAACCTTTGCATCCAGGAAGGTGGACGCCACTTCCAACAGTTCCTCTGAGGGAATTGAGAGGGAGAGAGAGAGAGATAGAGAGAGAGAGAGAGAGAGAGAGAGAGAGAGAGAGAGAGAGAGAGAGAGAGAGAGAGAGAGAGAGAGAGAGAGAGAGAGGGAGAGAGAGAGGGATAGATAGAGAGAGAGAGAGAGATAGATAGAGAGAGAGAGAGATAGATAGAGAGAGAGAGAGAGAGAGAGAGAGAGAGAGACAGAGGATGTGAGAAATATTACCTCGTATTAGGTAAGAAGACTTGGCTCACAATAAGTGCTTACTAATCAAAACACAGTGACACCCCATTGCCAAAGGCAGCAGAATATGGACAGTTTTATTATCTCTGTAACGCTATTAATAAGTCCACTCCACAGTTCTGAGTTAGAACTAAGGTACTAAAGACACCATTGATTTTAAAAAATTGTGTGAGGAGAATCCATAGTCTGTATTACGGCTAAATAAAAAAAGGCAACCATCTTCTTTTTATTTTTTAGTCATGAAACAAATTACTGTATTCAATTTTTTAATACATTTTTTTTTTTGCAGGTTCTTGAGTTCGAACCTTCCGCATGGTAAGCGACTATAGCATACCACTGAGCTATCGTGCGCTAGTAATCGTTTCTCATTGAACATCCTAACACAAAATATATTTTTTGTACCTCTTTTTTATACCAAAATAGTATAAAACATAATAAAGACTGCAAACGGTTATTTATTTTACAAATGATTATCTTGTTTTATTTTTAAGATTTCTATTCAGATTAGGTAATGGATAAATATTTGTTATTTAAATAGTATTGCTTATGATAGAAGTACCTACCTACCTTTATAATTTACCTGGCTTCATTTAGAAAAATCTATTTTCAATAGCAGAGTTCGCTAGGTTTTTTTTTTCTTCTCTCTTAGGTAAGCATAAGAAAACCAAACTTACATTATCAAGGCTGTCTGTTAGGGGCTTACATGAATAATAATTATAATAATTCGCAGAAAGGACTTAAAATTAAGAATCAAGCCATACATACATAGTTACAATTAATTTGCAAGTGAAAAAACAGTAAAATAAAGGCTTACAAGTAATTGAAAATTTTAAAAGCCAAAATTATCACCGTAAAATTTTCAAGAAAGGGACTACAATTAAACAAGAAATAATAATTATGCTCGTGATACCAATAGTATCTGATATAACTTAATTTACAGATTGTATTACCCCCAAAAATACCATAATCTGTTGGTGTTACAACAGGTTCGATGCAGATAATTATGAATAAAATATTCATATGATATTTTTTAATAGTTTAAAAAAAATATCTTTATTGCTACGATTTGAACCGCGGTCATGCGATTAACACTCTTATCTCTTTTTTTTTTTTAAAAAAAAAAGGTATGAATAAAATATTCACATGAGATTTTTTTAATAGTTAAAAAAAATTGACGCTTGCCATGACACGATCTGCGGTCGTGCGATTGACGCACTTGTCACTTTCCCATCAAGCTAACACAACATAATGTATTTGGAGCACAAAAGTTGTTATTTGAATTTTCCTAAACTGGCTGATGCAGGCATTAATTTGAGACCGCGGTATTCAAAAAAAGCAATGTAAACAAAGATGTAAACAATACAAGACGCCCATACACAGTCTACAGCTAGAAAACTCTTGGGATTTTTGATGATTTTTTGGCAAACATCTAATAATTTTTCGCAGAAGATCACGTGATAAAAAATCGTAAAATTATTTTTTAGCATCCTCGGGGCGGCCGCCAACTTTTATCAAACTTGCCCATGTCTGTGCCAAAATTTGTTCGGACAAATCTCGAGTGTTTTTTTTAGTAAAAAAGTTTTTTCGTGTGTTTTTTTCTGTTCAGGTGTAAAAAAAGATACCAAACCAAACCGTAAAAAACAAAGTAGCGTAGCTAGAAACATCGGAATTTTGTTGGCTTTCTGCAGAATTAGTCAGAATCAACTCATCTTAAACACGAACAAAGCACTGACCTAAAGAATAAGCCAAAGTCGGACTTTTTCAGAAAGTTGCAAAAAATCACTTTGTGCAGTTATAAAGGCGAATCCGAAAAAACGGATTGCAGATCCGGCCTGGAAATGTCGTCAGTAATCTACCATTAACGGGTGTAAACGTTTTTTTGGTCCACCCTGTATGTATTTTGTTTTATGTGACTGAAATTTGAGAAAAAAATTGTGATTTTTTTTTGTGAAATTTAGAAGTGAATTTTGTGAAAATCTCTTCCACCCAACCCAAGATGATACTTGGGTTGGGTGGAAGACATTGCCAAAGGCAATAACCCCGCAATCTAGTTAGGACTTATTTATTTATTTTATTTATTTATTTATTTTTTTCTTCTATTATATTGTATTTTAATTTGTAATTATTTGTGTTGTATATTATATGTCCTACTAATCCCCCCAAAAACACCACTTCGTGGTTAAAAAAAGAAGAACGCCTCCCTCAAAAGAATGATTATAATTAGCTAAAAATAAATGATATCAAATTGAGAACACCTTACCCCCTCTCTTTCTATATCTCTGCACTCCTCTCTGAATTTATTCCTCTTATGTTTATCTTTCTTTATCCTTTCTAGGGGTCCCAAACTTGATTTTTCTTTAAATTTACTTGTTGCACGGCAGTAAAAAATGGCGGTCGGAGTATGATTTTTCTGAACTTATATGATTTGAATCGAGAAAATTACACCCCGACCGCCATTTTTTATTGCCGTGCAACAAGTAAATTTAAAGAAAAATCAAGTTTGGGACCCCTAGAAAGGATAAAGAAAGATAAACATAAGAGGAATAAATTCAGAGAGGAGTGCAGAGATATAGAAAGAGAGGGGGTAAGGTGTTCTCAATTTGATATCATTTATTTTTAGCTAATTATAATCATTCTTTTGAGGGAGGCGTTCTTCTTTTTTTAACCACGAAGTGGTGTTTTTGGGGGGATATCAGTTCTTTTTGTACGAAATATAGGTTCATACACTACTGAAACATTATGTATAACAAAAGTAAATAAGCTGGGAAAATGTGAATGTACCAAGTTGTCTTTTTTTTTAAGATATAGTTTTAGCAGTACGTATTTAATTTTTCTAAGGTCAATTATGTTTGGATCACATATTTTGCCCCCTGAGTCTCCAAAGTGAGTAAATAATATATAAATTTGCAATGCAAGACCTTTTGATTCTATACTCCACATGATTAGGTTTATTTTTCAATGCTAAATTGACCTCGGAGCCTCCTATGAGGGACACTAAAACACCTGGATTTACAAATGCCAAAGAAATTAATTTGTAATCACCTTATCAAAGTGAGGTAATGAGTTCTCTCCCGTTGACCTTTTCTTACCCGAATTCTCTCCGGCTTGTTGCAGGGGTCACCACGAGTATCTCTCCCGGAAATGAGACCATGCTTTTTTACATTAGGTATTTTTAAGAAAATGAAAACTATAAAATTATTATTTTTATATAAGAATCGGCCTTTTAAAAGGAAATCTTTAAAATCTCTAACTAATGAAAGGCAATGGCTTCAGTTTATAGTAGGGTTAGGTAAAATACATACAAGGCCATGCCTCAGGAATATAGTAGGGTTAGGGATAATACATAGAAGGCAATGCCTCGGGTTTATAGTAGGGTTAGATAAATATATAGAAGGCCATGCCTTGGGTTTATCATAGGGTTAGGAAAAATACATAAAAGGCCATGCCTCAGGTTTATATCAATGATTCCTATTTGTTTCGATTATAATTTTTATGCTAGGCCTAAACTATGTAGGTATAAAATCAGGTAAAAAAATGCAAGTGACGCGACGGGAGACAATTTGGTGTTTATAAAACCGTGAGCGGGAGAGAACTCGGTGGTGACGTCCCTTATCAATACATCACGAGGTATGAGTGTACCCCGGACATAATGGACAGAGAAAAAAAAACTTCCCTGAAGGGGATCGAACCCAAGTCATCGTGCGTGCAAGCCTAGTATTCTACCCACTTGGCCAAAGTCACTACTTTGTCACAACTTTTAGTGAGTAGCATCGACATTATGAGAGCTAATTCATCATATTTTATCTCCATCTAACCATGATTGTCCAAAATCAATCTCGTAATGCCGCCACAGGTCATTGGACAATTCTGCAACTACTAAAATTTTCCTCGCGAGGGTAATGGGATCGTCATGAAGATCAAATATAAAGATAGGAACAACAAAACAACGTTAAGCCCAAATTGAAAATATAGAGCTAAAAAATGTCGTCCCCGCCTGGATTCGAACCCATGCTCACTGAGTGGGAGGTCGAGCATGCTACCAATAGACAAAGTTATCTTCCAAAGAAACGAACGGAAAATGAACTAACTAAATAAATACTTGGAAACTTAAACATTAAAATTTTGCAGTGAGAGAGCGAGGTCATCTCGAAAAATACATACTAAGATCTGACCACTAAGCTAAGGATTCGAAGGTACGAGTACCTACCCGCCAAGGAAAATGAAAAGGCCACCAGGTGCCACCCAGTGGACCGGATGAAGGAATAATATCAATAAATTTGGTATCTCCTCATCAAGATCTTTCATTTGATACCACTTAAGAATAGTATTATCCTTCAATTCCCGATTTGGACTCCCAAAACCCGAGGCCGCCCAAATGGGCCGCCCGCTTATAATTTAGAATTTTTTTTTGGTCCGGGCTCATCTCCATTATATCTTGATCACTTTAGACACCTCACTTAATCTTCAGTGCCAAGTTATAGACACGAAGTCGGGTCTCAAAGGATCCGTATGAAAAAAAAACAGAAAAAAAAAAAAAAAAATTATGAATCTTTTCATGTCTTTCACGATTGTTGGGGGGTCTCGAAAATAGGGTTCCCGTTGGCCTAGGGAGTCAAACAAAAAGTCAAATCAATTTATTTTTCAACGTAAAGTCCATTTCTGCAATAAAAATCGCAATTTTTGAAATTCATGTTGCACTTTTCGCTGGCTGAAAGTACATGAAATGCATGGGAACTATGTTTTCCGTAACCTTACACTCTGCCGGGCTGTCTCTTCCTTTGTATAGGCGTTCTTCACACCTCGGCCGAGGTGTTTGATAAAGTGTAAAAAAAAAAAAAAAACAAAATGTGAGACTCATGAAAAAAAAATATATTCTCATGAATAGTAGGCACCATGGCCATGTGAGCTAGCGCATTAGGCATTGCACGCATGGTGTCTTGAGTATAATCTGCAGGAAAGCAGAATTTTTTATGCTCTGTATAACCTCGCGAGGAAAAATGAGTAGCTGCTTTTACGTGAGCAGAGCGACCAGTGGGGGAATTGTAATAAATGATGCACAATAATTAAATAAAAGGACAAAAATCCTATACTTCTGCACTACCCACTAAAATGGTGATATAATAACACAAAGAACACATTTATTTATTATCCTTAACAGTTTCTTTTTGAAAATAGTTGAGACCATCAATTTCTTCCAAGCAAGGTCTTCTCATTCTGATTTTTCACCCTATTTAAAAAAAAAAAAAAAATGATTAGTTTAACCAACGTTCACCTTTCTTTCCCGCCAAAGGAAGCTCGTCAGATCAAGCTTGCTCAAAGCAGTGGAGGCCCCAACAGCCAGCATCGCAATGCTTCGGACCTGCTCAATCAGAACCTATCGGAACAGGACAGGATCAACTGCATGATCAGTCAAGCCACGTCTGATTATGATCCATCTAAGTGAGTATTCATTTAATTACCTATGTACTTTTCCTGCACCACACCAATAAAATTAATATAAACTATTTTCGATCTTTTATTGAACTTTTTTCAATAAAACTTTATTAAATAAATTTACAATAGAATACAAAATATACAGTATGTTTCAGAAAAGGTGGCCACCCCCTCGTAATTTTTGAACGCGACGGAATTTTTCAATTCTGTAAAGTCCTAAGTATAGGAAGTGCCCTATGGCCCATCCTGTGGTCATATTTATTTTTGGCCCCGGTTAGCCCTTCCGGCTTTTAGGCCATATTTTTTCATTTTTCTCGAGAATTTTAAATGGAATGCTATATTTTTTATTCCTGTTAATTAAAGTCCAAGTTAGGCTGAGTATAATGAGCTTTTAATTTTTTCAAAAACCTTATCAGGGGCGGAGCTAGTAGGGTGCAAGGTTCAAAACTGTTACACGCTGTATTTCAGCGTTAGTTAGATTTTTTAGTACTTTTTTTATTTTCATAGGTTCAAAATATTGTTTTACACCATTTGAAATCAAAAAAAAATTCTTGTTTACATCTAATCAGGGTCAAAGTAAGGTTTTTGTAAAAGTACTTTTTTTCTCACGTCAATTTTTCCGTAAATTCATGGTGTTCTCGAAATTGGCATTTTTAGAGGTGAAAGTCTGCAGTGACATATGTTTTTTATGCTTGAAATCGAAAGAAAACTTAACGTAGAAGCGATTAAGATCATAAAAAAGGACATTTAACCTGCTAGTTTTTTCACGACAGTGTCCGGTAAAGTGGGTGAATTTCGTATTGGATTTTTTGTTGTTGAGGAAACACAATTGGCATAGAAAATAAATAATACCTAATAAGGGAATAATACTTCAATAAACTTAACTAAATGCGAAATTAAATGAAAATAATTTCTTCTAAATCAGTGCCGGATTTTTTTTTTTTTTTTTTCTCTCTCTCTCTTTTTCACTTTTCAAAGATCTTGTTAGTCCAGTTATGAAATTACTAGTTTTTTTTGGGATATACCATTGGTATACAAAATAAATAATACCTTATAAAAGAATTAATCTTCACAAAACATAAATACAAACGAAATTAAATAAAAAAATCTTAAAAAAAAAAAGAGTTTGGTAATCAACCTGGAAAAATGGCCCTTTATTTAGAGACCTGGTATTCATTACTAGCAACACCAGTATGATTTTTTAAATTTTGGTTTAATATCACGTTTCAACTGCATGGTTATATCAAAACGGGGGTGTTACCCTCCATTCGCAGGAAACTCACCAACCTGCTAAACACATTTATCTCACCCAGTCTGGGTTAGGCCGGAATGCCAGCATCACGAAGAAGTCTTCACCTCGCTGGACGTTGCTTAACTTCGGTGAGCCTACAAGAATCGTTGCATTCAAAGCGCCATCGGACTGACTCCAGAATGATTGACAATGTGTTTTCTACAGATTTTACCAACTTACCAACTAAAATTGTCTCAAGAGGGGACCCCTAGGCCGACTTTAGAAGTAGCATTATCCGATAATTATTTTTGATACAACTTGAACTTTGAAAAGTGAAAAAGAGAGAGAGAGAAAAAAAAAAAAAAAAAAAAAAAAAAAAAAATCCGGCACTGATTTAGAAGAAATTATTTTCATTTAATTTCGCATTTATTTATGTTTATTGAAGTAATATTCCCTTATTAGGTATTATTTATTTTCTATGCCAATTGTGTTTCCTCATCAACAAAAAATCCAATACGAAATTCACCCACTTTACCGGACACTGTCGTGAAAAAACTAGCAGGTTAATTGGCTTCTTTTATGATCTTAATCGCTTCTCCGTTAAGTTTTCTTTCGATTTCAAGCATAAAAAACATATGTCACTGCAGACTTTCACCTCTAAAAATGCCAATTTCGAGAACACCATGAATTTACGGAAAAATTGACGTGAGAAAAAAAGTACTTTTACAAAAACCTTACTTTGACCCTGATTAGATGTAAACAAGAATGTTTTTTTGATTTCATATGGTGTAAAACAATATTTTGAACCTATGAAAGTAAAAAAAGTACTAAAAAATCTAACTAACGCTGAAATACAGCGTGTAACAGTTTTGAACCTTGCACCCTACTAGCCCCGTCCCTGATAAGGTTTTTGAAAAATTTAAAAGCTCATTATACTCAGCCTAACTTGGACTTTAATTAACAGGAATAAAAAATATAGCATTCCATTTAAAATTCGCAAGAAAAATGAAAAAATATGGCCTAAAAGCCGGAAGGGCCGACCGGGGCCAAAAATAAATATGACCACAGGATGGGCCATAGGGCACTTCCTATACTTAGGACTTTACAGAATTAAAAAATTCCGTCGCGTTCAAAAGTTACGAGGGGGTGGCCACCTTTTCTGAAACATACTGTATAAAATAAAGTGCTCAAGGGGTGGTGGGTGATTATTCCCAAGGTAATCTCCAGCATTTGTCCTTATTTCTTGGTTTGCTTTTATCTTATTTTAATCCATGTATTTTAATCCTGAAAAAGACTTCCAAGTCTCCTTAATTAAGCTATTGATTTATTAAGGAGACTTGTACTTCTAAACTACCATGTGTACCTTAAAAGTACACATGGTTATTTAGAGTGGAAACTAATAAGTAATAAGTATATTTATTGACGGGAATAACCAACCCTATGTAAGAATACAAACAACAGAAACATGAAATGGTAACACTTATGAAAATAGTAAAAATAAAATACAAGTATAAATACAAGAAATTAGAGGGAAATTTAAAAGTTTAAAATGTACAATTGTACATATATCAGAAACAAATAAATTCATTATTATTATTTTAGTGCAAATGAAGATGCATATAAAATCCGAACACTTTAACCCTCAACCCAGGTATAAATTCAGCTGTGAATATGTTGTGTGTATAATGAGAATAATTGTTCTGATCCTCAGCTACGTGAAGATCCAGGTATACATTCAGCTGAGAATGAATATGTTGTGTGTATAATGAGAGTAATTATTCTGATCCTCAGCTACGTGAAGATCCGAGGTCCCTCGTTTGGAGCGGTACCCAGGACCTACGTATGTCATCTCTGCAGCAAGAGTGGCCACTGGAAAAAAGACTGCCACCTGCAGCCGACTAGAGTAAGTGGATATTCTTACATACATATTGGTATCCGTTCCATCATTACTTTCTTTTTAAGTTTCCATGCATTTATATTTCACAATAACATCTTCAACAAACAATGAGGGTATACCCACCTTCAAATGATAAAAATCGGTGTGTGAAGCCTCGCCACCTTATCCTATCCTTGAACTTTTCTTCCTGTTTAACCATATTCCACGATATTCATCTTCTTTCTATATCAAGTGGGGATATAGTATACAATTATACATAATTCTTTTTTTTTGCTCGATGTCTCTGTAACATTTTGGTCATCACCGACCTCACTAGCTCGCTTTGATCAAGTTTTGTTTTATTTCAATTTCTATGTAAATATTCTATGTACTTACTTTATTGTAAATAAAACTTGATCCATCATGATTAATAATAATAAACGGAGGTCACTGGTTAGTGGTTCGAGCCCCCCTCTGGTCTCAAGTGAATTACCTAATCAAATATGTTGAAAATTGATAAACAAAACACTAAAATTCTGTAAAGCCACCATAGAAGACAATTTTTACAATATTATAATATATCAAAAGTTCTACATGTCAGAAGAAATTATTATAAGATTTATTTATTTCTACATTTCTTAAATCGTCTCTTTTATTGATGAAAATCCCTGTAAGTACTGTTGTACTTTTAGGGACTGTAATCTTACGAGTGTAATCTTTTATGAATAGTTTAGGCTTTTGTTCGTTACCCACAGTGAAAAAAGTGATTTCTAATGTGAAAAATAGGATATTTTCAGTTTTTCTTGAACTCAATGAAGACACAATGAATCATTGTGAAAAGTTGATTTTATATTATGATTCTTTTAATTTTCAAATGTGTCCAACAGACTTAGCATTAAATTTGAAATTCGAACTATGATTAGATTTCTAATGTGAACAAATCATTTCTGGTTCCAGGAAAGAGTGGATCTGAAGAAAGCCACCGGTATTCCCAGGAGTTTTATGGTACAAGTGGATGGACCCAAAGTCCACGGTGCCCTACTAAATTCAGACGGACATTTCGTTGTTCCCTCTGTAGATCAGTGAGTATACGTCTTTCTCTCTCCGACCTCAGTAGCTTGATGGATAAGGTGTTTCACAACCTTTTTTGTTTCGCAGTCATAAAACAGGAGCTACTGTAGACGCTTGTGGTCTGTATTGTAGTCTGCCCATCCCGTAGTATGCCTCCCCTCTGATGGGCGAGAAGTGACACCAATACTTCCCATTTATGTGCTGGGTCAACACGAGCGCACCGGAAGGAATCCCTTACAAACAACTGTAACAATTTTTTTACCTTAGACATAGACCTTAGAGGCCCTATAGAGACTATGGGCGGAATTAATAGACGTTTTTGTAATACCTCTGTGGCGCTAAGTCACCGAATGCGTATTGTGTAAGATAGGGAAAACCGACACTTAGCAAAGACTTAAGGTATAGAAGTTGTCTATTAATTTCGCCCTAAGTGTTTCTGTTTTCTCCTTCAGCGAAGCCTACCTGCAGAGCAGCGCCAAGAAGTCTACGACGGACCCCCCCGCTGCCGACATGGAGAAGCCCCAGATTCCCGAGGATCTGCTGTGCATGCTCTGTCAGGACCTGATGGTGGACGCGGTGATGATCCCCTGCTGTGGCATCTCCTTCTGCGACGAATGTGAGTACGCCCCACCATCCTCAACCAGCCTAGATATGCATGCCCGTCAGTAGAAAGGGTTGGGTGGAAGAGATTGCCACAGGCAATAACCCCGCCCTTTATGTAGGACATTATTGTTTTTTTTTTACTTATTTATTTTGTCATTTGTTTGTTTTTTTTCTTTTCTTAATTTTATACTGTTACCATTGTACTTTGTCCTCCTAATGAAGCTTTAAAAAAAAGCACTGTCTTCACTAGAAACAATAAAAAGACCATCTCTCGCAAATGTATGTATGGCTTAGAATATGTCAACACTGTGCCATTTGTCATCCGTTCCAATGGGTTGGTTCACATATCCAACAATACTGGGATCAAGGATTGTGGAATAAAAAATACAGAGAAGATCATCGAGATCATCATTTGCCAGAAGTCTGTTATACTATCAACCACACAAACATCAGAAAATGTCTCAATGTTAAATGATTGTTATGTTGCCTTACTTATGCATCTTGTTTATTTAACCGACGGATGTATGATTTATTACCTCAAGAAAGAGTGATGTGCTAATAATAATTTTATTCTCTTTCCCATGATAAACTCTTTGATAGACCAATACCCAATTTGTATAGTTACTAACGAAGATATTTAATCATGCATGATCTTAACACGTATGAGACGGCGTGCCCACCGGTGGGTCACGTTTTTTTTTCAATTTCCCTTGTAATGGACCCACCGGTGGGCACAGATAATGCTATTATTAATATATTTTTGTACTCGCCCGTCCCAATTTTTTTTTTTTTTTTTCATATTTGGTACACATACCCTAATTTGAAGCCGTCCCAGCGTACAAACTATAGAAAATAGGACCCGTCTCATACGTGTTAATGAAAAAGTTTATACACATTTAAATGATTAATGGCTCATTAAGTTCACTATAAAAATATTAATTAAAATCATTTACTCTTTGCTATGTTGAACTCTTTAAACCTTTTGAGAGAACAATACGCAATTTTAATAGTTATTAATGAGCAGATTTAACAATGATCGTAAAAAACAACTTCACACACATTAATGGCCAGTTAATTAGTCCGTTAGTGATGCAATCCATAACAGATATCTTTTAAAACAATCCTGTTTTAACACTTAGCTTCACCAGGCCCTCATTCCAGAAAGCACTCTCACTCTCATAATCTCCAAATCTCCTTTTCAACCGTCGTACAACGCATCTGATTGGTTAGTTTGAACGCCATAACCTATTAGAGTGCGTTGTGTGACGGTTGAAACAAAGATTCGGGATTTTGAACTATCTTAACCTTTTACCATACTATAGTCTGTCCCGGTAGCTCAGTGGTAAAGGGGGCACTCTGTGAATCCAAAGATTCCAGAGGTCCTGGGTTCGAAACCTAGCCGGGGCATGACAAGTTATCCTCCCATTTGGGATTTTTACCACATACTTAGTATGTCTTGAGCTTACTTCTGGAATAATGAGACTTAGGCCCGTATTTTTGAACGTCCCTAAAACTACTTTAGGGACAACCGTCGGGATTTTGAAATTTTTTGGCCAATTAAGTATATAAATTGTGACTTATGAATCTCTCGATTCCACTGAGATCATATAATATAGAGGGAACCTTACCTATCTCGAGTTGAACAAATTTATGCGTCCAACTTTGAACAGCTGATGGTCCCTCTTTCAACAAATCCCGGCTTCTGATTGGTTCAATTTATTTGAATTTTTTGTTTACTTCATGTAAAGGCGGACATCTAAACATCTTTAATTTTCACGTCAGATACCAACTCTTATATTACTACATAATAAGTAGAAAATAAGGAAAGTAAAAGAGGAAGAAAGACAGAAATTACTAATATGTAAGTATGAAAATAGTAAAAATATTATTTCAGAAGAATTAGGTAGTTTAGGTACCCACTCTTTCGCGAAAGAAAAATTACTACAAGTCCGGCATTGATTTTGAAATCAGCTGATAGTCCCTTTTGAACGCAAATCTTGATACATCGGGTTCCCTCTATGTTATATAACCTCAGTGCTCGATGTCGTTTCCGCACAGGCGCAATATTGGGCCCCATTCAAAAGAAGGAAATGCTTTTTCTTCCGAAATCCAAAGGAGTTGCTTCGATCTACAATAAAAAAGTTTTGAGTACAATAAAGAGTTTTTTCTTTTATCAAATATCAAAAGCTTTTGTTTCTATGGAAGTAAAAGGTATATGTACATCACAAAGCTAAAAATAAAGCTTGAAAACATTTTCTTTCCTCACGAGCAATTACAATTTTTCTGTGAATATGGCCCATTTCACACAGAGGGTATTTTCACCTCTGTGTGAAAATCATCTGTGTTATTGTTTACATTTTCTAATCTTTTCAAAAATAATTTTTGTCTGGTGATTCTTCTTGTTTAATAGTTTTAAATTTCTTTATCCTTTTTATGAATTTAAACAAGTTTTTTCCGAGATGGAAGCCAAATTGAAAATAATTATTACTATTCCGATCTCAGCCTTCTCAGCGAAAGAAGTACCTACAATTTATATCTCACAGGCACGTTGAATGTTGATACTAGTGTCGATGGCACGTTGAATTCACCTGTTTTCGGTCCGTCGATTATGATAAGCAACGTCCAGCGAATTCAGGACTCGGATGGGTGACCATCTATTTGGACTATTCCCGGTCCAACTCAGACTGTGCTATCTATTGTTCAATAATTGAATTAATTTATTAATAAAGAAAAATGTTAATTCATTGTTTTATCACATATCCAATGTTCTCTTTTCAATGTTTTCATTCTACTTATTTTCTACACAGGTATCTACCAAATGTACTCATTATTCATGATTTCCCAACCCCTTCAAAGACTTTTTATGCTCGACGGTGTCAGGAGTCACAGTGTCCGAGTGGTCTAGCGCACCAGACTTACATTGAAGTGAGCTGAGTTTGAAATCCGGAGGAATTAGACTTTTTTATATCTGTATTTTGGATGTTACGTGGTTCACTAATATCTGGTGTGGAAAAATGAGTATTGGTAGAGACGACCACTTGTGACATACGAGAATAAAAAATGAATATGTTACTTGAAATTTCGTCAACCTACCGACATACGTTGTGATATAAAATCACAAATAAACCAGATAGAGCCAGCGTTGATGGCGCTGTGAATGCACCGGTTCTCGTGGGACCACCAAAGTTAAGCAACGTCCAGGTGAATACTTCGTGATGCGGGCATTTCGACCCAACCCAGGCTGGCTGAAGTTAATGTGGGTAGAAGGTTTGTGAGTTTCCTACGATCGCAGGGTAAAACCCCCGTCGTAATATGAAAAAAAACGAGATAGGTAAATGCTACCTTTGTCCTATAATGAGGAGGGTACAGTAAAAATATTTTTATTTTGCATATATACTTGATTAAAAGATACATATAATATTTTTTATTAATATTTAGAATACAATGACAAATATTTAACTTTCAATAAATACAACATGTCTATTGTAAATTAGTTTGTCCAAACTACTTGTTAGCAAACTTTTTTCTTAATCAGATGTCTTCAGGTCTTTCAGGCTCTATTAGGCCATTCAAAATTAAGGATATCTCTTGAAATATGTTCGTCTTCCCAAAGAAAATACGTGGATATACGTAGGTATATAAAAAAGCTTTTCTTTCTTTCTTTCTTGGCGGTGCAAAATTAGCGTTTTGTTTGTTTCTCGAATATTGCCAGCATAATTATAAGGGATTATCACAAATTTGTTAAAAAGGTTATCTATTTGCTAAATAAATAAAATACAATAATAGTTAGGAAGTAAAATCACTTCCAAGAAATATTATAATGTGTCTTCACGAATTTCAAAAATACCGATGAGAAATCACCGGCAATTGTAAAGTGACCAATTTCGACACTTCAAAATTTCAACAAATTTCATTCACTTTTAGGGTCAGCTGATTGGAAATGCAAAGAAACGTGTTGTTTATTTATATTTATATGTACATCTTTCTGGCTGAAATGGTTTCTGCTCATGCGCTGAGCTGCGCTCAAGATTTGTAAGAAGCGTTCAAAACTTAAGTTCAAAATAAATTCTGTCTCTGTGGCTGATATGATTCACTGCGCACGCGT
Source organism: Bactericera cockerelli (assembly GCA_024516035.1). Lineage (NCBI taxonomy): Eukaryota > Metazoa > Arthropoda > Insecta > Hemiptera > Triozidae > Bactericera > Bactericera cockerelli. The sequence goes on from CM044961.1 coordinate 11,877,768, forward strand.
ATCCGGACCACTCACACTAAATTTGTTTTAGGGTCGTTCAAAAATACGGGCCTTAATAGTCTAAGGGCGGAATTGATAGACGTTTTTGTAATACCTCTGTGGCGCTAAGTCACGGATTGCGTACTGTCTAAGATAGGGAAATCCGACGCTTAGCAATGACTTTTTTTTTCAACAAATACTTGAAATATATTTATTTAATTATAATCATCTTCTTCCTTTTTAATCACAAAGTTTCAGTCTGAGTGCGTTAGCATGTTGTGACCCTACCGTACAAGAAAAGCATTTTTGTATATAATAATAATATCGCCTTATTTATACTGCCCGATTAAGACTATTAAAGTCCCATTATTCCAGCAGTAAGCCCAAGACATATAATTATGTGGTAAAAATCCCAAATGGGAGGATAACTTGTCTTGTCCCGGCTGGGTTTCGAACCCACGACATCTGGAATCCTTGGATTTACAGAGTGCCGCCTTTACCACTGAGCTACCGGGACAGATAATAGAATTTGTCTATTGGCCCTTACTCGGGCAGTATAAATAAGGCGATATTATTAATATTATTATTATTACTATGTATCTTTTAATTAACCCCTTCACTCCCATATGTATCTTTTCATTAACCCCTTCACCCCCCCCCCCCCCCGGGCAGGTATCCGCAACCTCCTCCTGGAGTCGGAGGAGCACGAGTGTCCGGACTGCAAGGAGAATGACGTGTCCCCGGATACTCTATTATTATTATTATTACTATATATCATTTCATTAACCCCTTCACCCCCCCATGTATCTTTTCATTAACCCCTTCACTCCCCCGGGCAGGTATCCGCAACCTCCTCCTGGAGTCGGAGGAGCACGAGTGTCCGGACTGCAAGGAGAATGACGTCTCCCCGGATACTCTCATCCCGAACCGGTTCCTACGCAACAAGGTGAACGCGTTCAAGAAGGAGAAGGGCTACGAGCGCCCGCTGCCCCCGCCCAGAGTGGCGCCCACCCCCGCCCCCGCCCCTGCTGCACAGGGTGAGTCAATGGGTGTTTTGTTTTTTTTTTCTTCGTCTTTTATTAATATCGAAATAATTTGAAGATAGAAAACACTTGGTTTTTTTTGTTTTAACCTAAGGTGTATATCACTCACACTGTGTTGTTCTCTTTGAGGCCCATGCCAGATGAATACCGTTGATGCTATATGGTTTTTAGCAGTGTTACGACAGACACCCTTATTTCGTCTGGTGCCCCGTCAGGTGTATATCACTCACACTGTATTGTTCTCTTTGAGGCCCATGCCAGATGAATACCGTTGACGCTTTATGGTTTTTAGCAGTTTTACTAAAAAGAGAGCATATGGTTTACTGAAAAGTTCAGTAAATGTGTAATCGTTGATGCTATTTCCCAAGGTGTCCTATCAGTGACATATCCCTGACAAATTGGGCACCAGGGTGTTTTGCATCATTTTATGCTGGGCACTCAACTAAGTTTTTTTTCCTCATTGAAGTATGATAATCTTTCGAAAACTGGTAAAATAGAAGCCTAACCTAACTTAACGTAATTGACCTAATATAATGTATGTAGTTTGTTTTGTCCTGTTCTAATAAGATGATCTGTTTTGTCTAAAAGAAGAAGAAGAAAATGTTTGGTTTACCCACCAAAAACCATGTTTTCCCCAACCAATCTATCAAAAAGAAGAAGAAGAAAAAAAAAGTGTTTGGTTTACCCACCAAAAACCATGTTTTCCCCAACCAATCTATCGAGAGAAAAAAAAGAGATCAGAGCACTCAGCTCTTACTTTCAATTAGGTCACAATTTTCTTTCTGACTTCCTGCCAACAGAGGAACCACCTCAACAGACGCTAGCTCCCGCTCAACCCGTTCAGCAGACCACCACTCCCGCTCAGAACCACCACGCCCCCTCTCAGAACCACCACGCCCCCTCTCAGAACCACCTCAGCACCGCCCAAGCCTCCCCCGCGTCTGACGGGTGCAACATCTCTGTGGTGAGAGGAGGGGAGGGCAAGTCCCCCCCACCCTCCACCCAGCATAGCAAGGATGAGGTGACCATCATCGGAGGGGAGGGAGAGAGGAACCATCAGCCGTCCCGGCACCATCGCCCACAGAGGTGAGCTTTCTGTTGTTGTTATGATACAGGGTGGTCCTGAAGTTGTGTTCACCAGAAGTAATTTCGTACCTACTTTAAGGGCGGAAATAATAGACGTTTTTGTAATACCTCTGTGGCGCTAAGTCACGGATTGCGTACGGTGTAAGATAGGGAAAACCGACACTTAGCAAGGACTTAGGTTATTGATGTTGTCTATTAATTCCGCCCTAAGATTCGAAAAAGAAAAAATACGATCCTTTTGTTTTTGAGTTACTTTTATTTTGATGTCCGCCGCCTTATCGACTTTGCTACTGAGGTTTTTCTTAAAATATACAAGACCGCCTTGTTTTTAAAATCACAAGTTGTTTTCTTTCTTTTCCTGATGTCAAATTTTAAATTAGATTTTTAAATAATTTGAATAAAATTATTCGTACTTTTGAATATTCACACATAGTCTTGTGACAATTATTCTCATGACTCGTACAAAGGTGTGCATATCCAAAAGTTCTCAACCGATTCTCTTCAAATTTGTTTTAAATGGTAGAAGACTAGTTTTTCCTACATTTTAAGATATTTGGAGTTTCTACTGAAACCTTCAACCAGGTTAGATAACAAATAAAAATGTCTTGATATGGCTTTTTTTTAAACAAATGAATCAGATTGCCATAGGCAATAACCCCGCCCTTTAGATAGGACATATGTATAAGTATATATATTATATATTTTTTTTCTTGTTTATTTTATTATTACTGTCAAATTTTATATTTAATTTTTACTATTATTTGTCTGTATATAACTTCTTTTAATAAAGAGTTTCTAAAAAAATAAAAAATAAAATAAATAAATGGTCCGCCCTTTCAGCCCCCCACATCATCGCCCGGCCCCCCCACCAGCAGCAGCAGCCGGCGCCCTCCTACGCCTCCCCCACCCCCCACTACACCCCGGCCCCCGCCCCCGCCCCCTACCATGCGCCCCCCTCCATGCCGCCTCGAGAACCCCCGCCCGGGCTCACCCTGCCTCCACCCCCTGCCTTCCTGCCTCCACAGTACGCCTCCGTGCCCCCCAGCGCGGGGCCCCCCCCGGGGCCCTATCTGCCCCCCGCACATCACTACAGTAAGTCTTCTCACCCTTGGTTCATTGGACCTAAATTTTATGAATAAATACCAAAAGAAGTGAAGGAAGCTAAAGACCTTAAAATATTCAAAAAATAAAATATTCAACTTGGTAAAAGAAAAATCACTTTTTTGAAATCAGGATTCTGAGGGCCGAATTATAAAACAGGAATAGAGTTAATGATAATGATAAATGCCCGCAGAACGGGTATATATTGACGAGCCGAGTTCTATTTACTCAAATAATTTAATAAAAAAAGGATAAGAATAAACAAAGGTTACAAAAATACTAATAATAAATCAAAGGGTAAACTAAAGTTCATAAAATATACCTAGAAAGTACAATAAAATAGAAAATTGTGAAATAACCACAACATATCAAATAAACTATCAAAAAAAAAAAAAAAAAAAAAAAAAAAAAAATAATAATATAAAAAAAAAAATAATAATAATAAATAAAATAAAACAAAATATCTCTCAATGCGCTGTGATTGTTGAAAACTCCGACTTGAGGACGCGTCTGTCTTACCTTAACTCTAATCCTGTTTCATAATGTGGCCATGATTCGCTCAGAATTATTATGTGGTCACACACTCCATTAAATCCGAGCATTAAATGGAATTTGATCCACAAATTCAAGCGCTAAGTTGTTCACATTACAAATTCAAGATAATTTTTTTTTAAACAATTTTCACCAAAAAGTGGTAGGTTTTACTTAAGAATAAAATGAAATAATAATGGGTACAGATGAAATTACAGATGATGATACAAATTCAATATTATAAAAAATGCTAGGTTGATTTTGTTTTCGCAAACTATCGTCCAGTTAAGTCTATTTTGATTTTAAACCTTGCTTCCTCCTCTTTGTCAATTTTGTGAGTTTCTTCCCATTCTTATCATCTATGTACCTAATTCTTTTCTTGCATCTTTTCTTGTCAATTGCCCGTTTTCTATCATCTATGTACCTAATTCTTTTCTTGCATCTTTCCTTGTCAATTGCCCGTTTTCAATTCAATTCTCTCTGCCGTTCACTGTCTTTGTGATCAACTTTCCTCGTCCTCTGTGTCCTTACTAAATTTTATATTTTTGTTAGGTTACACGTACGCTATTACATCTAGCATGAAGTGTGTTTTATGTTTAGCACTTGACATTTCAGTCTCTTTTTTTTAAATTTAAGTGCAAGTGTTGTAAAATAACTCAAAGATTAAATTCAACTCGTCAGTTGATGCTAATTTCCGACGAATATTATTTACCATAAGGTTATTTCTTCAGCACAAAAAGTAGGGAAAAAATATTGCGCGTATTGTTGTGTTGTTGTTGTTGTTTAGACAGCCTGGCTACAGCTGAGGATTGATGGTCTCTATCCAGCTTTAGTTTACAAGTTGACTTGTTCTGAAGTATATATTTCTATATGCGATCAACGATTCAACCCTTGGGAAACTGCAAGCTAGCCTGCTTTTCGGGTGGGCTAGTTGTTCTCTGTTTATAAGTTCCTCTAGCTAGGTCTTACTTTATTATTTTATTTTGCTTTCATAATTAAACATTTAATTTTAACTTTATATGACCTCTTCACAACTGTTGTATCTAGCGCAACATTACAAAGAGCCTCTTTTATACTATTGTCTGAGTGTAGTATCAAAAAAATCTATTTTTGTAAGGAAAAAAAAAAAAAAAAAAAAAAAAAAATCTGCCACGGTCGTTAAATATAAATAGTTACATACATATAATATTTTCATTATTTTTTTCCTACTATTTTAAATAAAGTTGTTTTGTTTGTAAAGTTTTTATTATGTCTCTGTCTGCCTCCTCCGGTGAATGACCCCCCCTTGTTTGTCCTCCCCCGTCGTACAGGCCACCCACCGCCCGCTCTGCTACCCCCAGCCCATGTGTTGGGCGCCCACCCGCCCCCCTATGTGCCCCCCTTACACCAGGTCCCCCCTGCCACAGCGCCGTACGCGGACCGTCACACTGAAGGTATCTGTCCTTGTCTCTGCATGGGTCTCTTTCTGTCCTTGTCTCTCTGCATGGTCTCTTTTCTGTCCTTGTCTCTCTGCATGGGTCTCTTTCTGTCCTTGTCTCTCTGCGTGGGTCTCTTTCTGTCCTTGTCTCTCTGCATGGTCTCTTATTGTCCTTGTGTCTCTGCATGGGTCTCTTTTCTGTCCTTGTCTCTCTGCATGGTCTCTTTCTGTCCTTGTCTCTCTGCATGGGTCTCTTTCTGTCCTTGTCTCTCTGCATGGGTCTCTTTTGTCCTTGTCTCTCTGCATGGGTCTCCTTTTGTCCTTGTCTCTCTGCATGGTCTCTTTCTGTCCTTGTCTCTCTGCATGGATCTCTTTCTGTCCTTGTCTCTCTGCATGGTCTCTTTCTGTCCTTTCTCTCTGCATGGTCTCTTTCTATCCTTCTCTCTCTGCATGGGTCTCTTTTGTCCTTGTCTCATTGCATGGGTCTCTTTCTGTCCTTGTCTCTCTGATGGGTCTCCTTCTGTCCTTGTCTCTGCATGGGTCTCCTTTCTGTCCTTGTCTCTGCATGGTCTCTTTTGTCCTTGTCTCTCTGCATGGGTCTCTTTCTGTCCTTGTCTCTCTGCATGGGTCTCTTTCTGTCCTTGTCTCTCTGCATGGGCTTTCTCTGTTAATGTCCGTTCATCCTTTATCTGTCTTGTCTATTATTATATTAGCCTTATTTATACTGCCATTAAGACTATTAAGTCCATTATTTCCTGTAGTCTAGACCAAGACGTCTTTTTTGGTAAAAATCCTAAATGGGAGATACTTGTCATGCCGGCTGGTTTCGACCCGCGACCTCTGGAACTCTAGATTCACAGTACCGCCTTTACACTGATGCTACGGACTTTTATACTTCTATTCTATATTTAGGTCTACCTGGCCTCGCTCGGTAAAGCATTTCACTCTCAAAAATCCCCTTTCAACTGTCAAATTTCCTTCAAAATTTCTTCAATCAGAGAGTGTATTGGTTTGAGAGGGAGATTTGGAGAGGATAGAGGTGCTTTCTGGAATGAGAGGTCCTTCCTATTTATGTTCTATGCATGTTTTACCAAACTTCCTTTCCTGACTATTAGTCTTTATTTGACTCTCATTGTTTAGCTCATCCCGCCATTATGAATTGTCCATTCCATGCTTCGTTTTTTCCCTCATGTTGTAATATAAGTTTGTTCGTCCATGCATGCATTGTATGCTACATCTTTTCCGCTATTTTTCCATCCTTACCCGACTCTTAATTTATTGATTAACACTTCTTTCCCGACTGTTCATGTTACCTTTTATTTATTTGCCATCTCCTCTTCAATTATTCTTTTTCCTAAAATCTTTTTTTTACCGCTATATGTCTAATTGTCTATTGATGCTAACTTATTAATTTTTTCTTTTATTTCTTTTCGCCATAGCAGTATGTTTGTACAAAGCCCTAGCACTTTTCGGTGTCTTTAATGGCTCAACTTTTTTTTATGCAAATTTTTGTAGATGTATTTTACAGCAAGGTTTATGACATCTGTAAAAATGCTCAACTTTTTAAAAGTGAAAATTTACGATTTGGCTAGTATTGAACACGCACATTCCTGCTTATGTGATTATCATAGGCCTTATTCTATCATACCACTTACAAAAATCAAAACCCTTATTAATTCGCTTTGCTATTTGTAGTTATAAAATTTGAACACTTTGAACAATATAATTTTCCAGGTATTAGATGGTGAAATTCCTATTTGAATGACCTCTTGTAGAGAAATATTAAGAACAATCCAAAGGTCCTGGTTCGAATCCCCGACAGTACAAAAGATTTGTATTCAACATTGTTTACACTTGTTTGTATACTGGAAACCTGAAGGTATCCTGCGTTCCGGTGCGCTCGTGTTGACCGAGCACCTAAATGGGAAGTATTTTGTCACTTCTCGCCGATCAGAGGGGAGGCATACTACGGGAAAGGTAAGCTACAACCCAGACCACAAGCGTCTGCAGTAGCTGCTGTTTCATGGCTACGAAATAAAAAAGGCTGTGACACACTCATCTTAAATAATAATAATTTGGTACAGGGAGTTTCACAAATTTTGTTTAATATTTTAATTTGCCACCGGGTGTTTCAGATGCCAGGAGACGCTACGATGACGCTAGATACGGGACGGACTCTCGGTACAGAAGGCCCGATATTCCCTCAGGGTAAGTACCATTCACTATCAAATAACAATATAATAGACACTATTGTAATGATATCATAGTGTATCAAGGTTGGATGGTAGAGAATGCTTCTGGCATTAGTTTCGACTGGTGGATTATTTTCAATTTGTATCTTTTAACTACAGGATGCTCAAGCTACAACATGCACCAATTGCAACACAAACACGTTCAAAGTAGCTGCTGTTTCATGCCTATAAAATAAAAAAGGCTGTGAGAAACACTCGTCTTAAATAATAATAATAATTTGGTACCGGGGGTTTCACATTTTTTTTCATATTTAATTTTACCACACAAAAAGAACCTTAAGCCGTATTTTTCTTTCTAACCAAAGTTAACCAAACGGGAATAAAATGAACCAAACTGGAAGCAAGTCATTTTTCTTGTGGAAGAGGAAAAATTTCCTCTTCCAAAGTTAACCAAAACAGAATTAGAAAATTCTTGCTTCCAGTTCTTTTATAGGTTTTTTTTTAAGAACATAACATTGTTTCAAAAATTCTTAGAACTATAAATTGAAACAACAATACCAATGTTCACATTAAAATAAAATAATTAAGAACTTAAAACTATAGCGAACTAAAAACTAATTGTCTTACATTTGCTTTAAAAGCTTCCTTAGACAGTAAAAAGTCGTCTGTACTTAGGTGTACTTCATTACATAGAGTCATTGCTCTGTTCAGTGGCGATTCATGAAGTTTAGTAAGTCTAGGATGAGGGACTGTGAAGATTTCAATATTTGTATTTCTTAAAATGGGGTTTGGTGTTTTTTCACTATTTTTTCTTTGAGTTCTAGACATGTAATATTATTGTTTACAAGATTATAAATTAACATCACTAGGTCTACTTTACGTCTTAATTCAAGAGAATTAATATCAAGCATTTCTAGAAGGGTGTTGTAGGAAATAGCTTCCGGGTATTTTGGATAAAACCCGTTTTCTTTTTTAAATAGGTATCTAACAAATGTGGACTGAATTTTTTCAATTGTTTTTGATTCTAATTTCGAGTTTGGATCCCATAATATTGATCCATACTCCACAGTAGATCTCACTAGTGATAAAAATAGCGTTCTTAAAACATCAATATCTTAACGTGTTTTCCGAATCGAATAATGAGGCCAAGTTTTCTATAAGCTCGTTTTTGCATGTTTGCACGATGTTCGTTAAATTTATGTTCACTGTCAATTATAATACCCAAATCTTTATGAGAGGTTAAGTCCATTGTTTACCTTTAAAAGTACCGAAACGCATTTTTCTTTTACGAATGTGGTGAAGTTGACCTTGGAATAAATTGGAAATATTTGGAAATATCGAACCTGGAATTTTTTTTTTAATCCAAAAGAAAAATAGGCCTTAATACTTTGGTAGGGGGGGGGGTTTCACAAATTTTGTTTCATATTTAATTTTACCACACAAAAAGAACCTTATTCTCCCCCTCATTGCGTTCGGTTATTTTTTTTTATATTTAATTTTACCACAAAAAAAGAACCTATTTTTCCCCCTCACTAACAATTTGTTTCTCTCTTCAGCGTGATAGACGACACGCTGTCTGTGTTCAACGCCATCATGGGTAAGCGGGACGAGGCGAAGGAGAAGGCGGGGGGGAACAACAAGTCGTACTCCAGGTCTCCGGAGAGCAGGGGGGGGGACCCAGGGGGGGAGAAGAAGAAGAAGAGTTCGCGCAGCAGATCCAGGAGTCGCAGTGTCTCCAGGTGAGATGTCGCTTTAGCTCAGTGGTTAAGCGCTCGCTTGCCATGCGGACGGTCCCGGGTTCGAACCCCCGCGCCGCCAAAAATTTGTATTAAAAATTTGGTTACATTTGTTTGTTGTTGTTGTTGTAGCCAGCTTGGCTACAGCTGAAGGGTTGAGTGATGGTCTTCAGCCAACTTTATTTCAAAGTTGGCTCGTCCTGAACCACATATTTCTATGTGCGATTAACCATCATGAGGACATAGACTTTTCTTTATTTATAAGCCATTAAACCCTTAGGAAACTGCAAGCTTCCCTGGCTTGTAAGGGTTGGCTAGTCTGTTCTCTGTTTATAGTCCTCTAGCGAGACACTGGTCTTCTCCCTGTTTAACGTCCCCAGCCAGACTTACAGTTGTTTGTAAGGGATACCTTCCGGTGCGCTCGTGTTGACCCAGCACCTAAATGGGAAGTATTGTGTCACTTTTCGCCCATCAGAGGGGAGGCATACTACTGGATGGGCAGGCTACAACACAGACCACAAGCGTCTACAGTAGCTCCTGTTTCACGGCCGGCTTCGCAAGTTAAAATTAGTTCAAGACAGAGGAGAGCAGAAGTTTTCGTGGCGTTAGGTTGAAGAGTTGGTCAGTGCATATACCCTTGAACCCCTTGAATTTTGAGCGAGCGGGATTCTGCTGTATTTTTTTTTTTAAGATGAGTGTTTCACAGCCTTTTTTATTTATTGAAAAGTTGGCTCGCTTTGAAGCACTTTCTATGTTCAATCGACCATGATGAGAACTTGGGCTTTTTCTTTATAAGCCATAAAACCCTTACGGAACTACAAGCTAGCCTTGCTTGCTAGGGTTGGCTAGTCTGTTCTCTGTTTCTCTAGCGAGACACTTTCCTGTTTAACGTTTATTTATTTTATTTTTATTTTTTTAGAAACTCTTTATTAGCAGAACATAATTATATACAGACAAACAATGGTAAAAATTAAATATAAAATTGACAGTATTAATAATATAAACAAGAAGAAGAAAAAAAAAAAATACGTTTACGTTCTTCAGCCAGAGAAACTCATGATTAAACTCATTTCTTGTCCACAGAACCAAAAAGTCGCCGCGCTCTGTGTCTCGATCCCCGTCGCCCGGCGGGAAGGGCAACAAAAAGTCGCGCCGCTCTCGTTCAAGGACGCCGAAGCGATCCCGCTCAAGGTCACCGATGCGGTCGCGCTCAAGGTCACTCAAACGAACGCGCTCAAGGTCGCGCTCTCCCATGCAGAGGTCATCGCTCTCTCGGTCAAGGTCACGGTCCCGAAAGCGGTCCAGCCACCATCACAACAGGTCTCGCTCCCGCAGTCCCATAGACTACCATCATCGGGGCGGCAGCTACTCGTCGAGGTAGGTTCGAATCCCGTGGGTGGAAAATTTTTGCGAGTGTTTTTTTTTTTTTCGTCGATCATTTCATAAAGTTGAACCTGGATCTGAGATACTATCCTTTCACAGATTGTTGTGTTTATATATTGACATTTGTAAATAGGACTAGCTCCGTTAATAAACACCCGTTTACCGGGCTTATTATTAGTATTATTATTTATTCAATTTCCTTTTTCTCTTATATCCAGGTTCGATTGTACTTTTTTCTAATGAGCTCTGTTTATGTTTAGACTAAGTGAGCATGACGAGAATGTAAGCCCGGAAATTTTAAATGGGAAGCATTGCAAAGCCTTGCAGTACTTCCCATTTAAAGGATGAGTGAAGTATGAAACGTTGCGTAACGCTTTGTTTCGAATTTTAAATGGGAAGTGTTTCAAAGCCTTGCAAAGTCAATGGGGTTAGATATCATTTGATCCTCTCGAATTTTAAATGGGAAGTGTTGCAAAGCGTTGCGAAGTCAGTGGGGTTAGATATCATTTGATACTCTCGAATTTTAAATGGGAAGTGTTGCAAAGCATTGTGAAGTCAGTGGGGTTTATATCTCATTTGATACTTAAGAAAGAGTGGAGCATGAAACGTTGCGCAACAAAATGTTGCATTCAGTTGGATCCGGGTATAAGCACTATTTTGGAAAAGTATAGTATAGTAGTGCTTTATTTAGACTGTCAGCTCGAGACAGGGAGTCCCAAGTAGTGTCGGTGATTAAGAAATGAGTAAGGCGAGTGAGTTGTTTGTTTACATTTCTGTCATGCCCACTTCCCTGCTCACTTCGGCTGAAGGTAAACCTACCCTAAGAGCTTTCGAAAGTGTTCCAGTCGGTCAGTTTTCCTTTAAATTTGCGAGTTGAACACACAAGTCTGATCAGAAAGTCACTGGGCATGCGATTTTTTTTAAAACCAATTTTGCGTTGTCCAGATTTGGAAACAAGGTTGATTTTGGTTGTTGGTTCAATAGATATGCTTTTTTTTCTCTCACAAATACTTCTTTCATTGTTTTGTTTGTTTGCAAATTTGTGGGTTTCTGTTTTTAACACTCGTAAAAAATGTTCACTGACTTAATACAACCATCAATTTTTTTAGCACAACTATTGTTTTGATCATATCTGGTAATTTATTTGCCATACACAATGTTTTCATTGAGGATGCAATGTGTAATTCAGGAGTCGGGTTTAAATATACAGATACGTAAGATTTGATAACACTGCTTTCTCAAGGAGCTAATATTGACTCAATTTTGTTTGTACCGCAAACAATATAAAGTGTTGTATGCACTTATTTGCACTACAGAAGAAAAAAACATTTGCAGATTTAGTTTACAAATAAATTTCAGTATACAGTAAAAGTCAACGGATAGGTTCACCTCATATTACATTTTCCGCCTCAAATTTCTCGTGTTGTGTTGTTCCGGCCATTTGTGCTAACTTGTGTCTTTTGTTTCTCTTCTTCTTCTTCCTTTACTTTCTCCACCACCTCCATTTATCTCTTCCTTCCTCCCACTCCTACACCTTTCTCTCTATTGTCGATCATGTTCTTCCTTCCACTCTCTTTCTCTACCACTATCTGTTCCTCCGCCTCGTCTTACTCTCTATCCATCCATCTACCCTTCTTTCCCTCCTTTTCTCTCTTTCTATTCTTAACTCCACCCATTTCCTCTATTTTCTTCGACTGTTGATTCAACATTTTTCCCATAACTCCTCTCAATCCACCTCCGTTGTGTTTCCTTGTCCATCCTCTCTTTCTCTTCATCTCCACCTTCGACGTTGTGTTGCCGTCCTCGACAATTCCTTTCCTCCTCCACCGCCTCGTCTTGACTCCATCAATCCCCCATCATCTATTTGAA